>OX438785.1:7439992-8153100 GCA_949316455.1 Acleris holmiana
AATTACAGCTTTCTAGTACTAAGAGTCTCTGCGCTAGGCTGAGGACGGACGGACGGACGGACGGACATGGCGAAACTATAGGGTTCCTAGTTTGACTACGGCATTTTATTACTTTATTTATTACTAAGCAATTTGAATACCGGATGGCTTTCAATTTAATAATTTCATTACAATAGCTACTTTTTGTTGACACGTGTGGTTGCCGGGTTAGAATAGTGCCACTCCATGTCTTCCCGTGGATGTCGTGAGAGGCGACTAAGGAAATAAGGGCTTACAACCAGTCACTAGTACACTGGTAAACGTGTTTGCCTGATTGTGCAATATGTGTTTACAAAATTATCAAGAAGTCTTTTTAGAGTTGTTGGTATTTCAGTAGCTATGCCTACCCCACACTGGGAATGAAGGCGTGATGTTATGTATGTATGTGTATGTGTTTATTTGACACTAGTTTCGTACGGCGTGTTAGCCCCACTGCTCTGAAAAGGGAGTCGCCACAAAATCGGGGGATTTTATCAATTTAATAGTTATAATTTGTCCTCTTTACGCGTCTTGAATCAGGCACTTCACTCGAAATCAGTTTATTAATATGGCCGTAGAAAAAAAACCTGTTTTAAACTGGCTTACATGGGATTACGTTTTCGATTATAGCTCGCAATCTGCGGTAAGATGGCAAAAGGCGTACACAAAACCTAAATATCTGGGCATCCCGTGCCTTATCGAGAAGAATGCACGCATCGATCTCTATCAACCGGGCAGGTGCGATTGTGTGGTAATGCGAACAGGGAGCTTTCGTCGAGCATTTCGATGACTTTGACGGTTGGGGCCTTATACAGGGCCGGTAGCACTAGCACGAACATTGAAAATTGACGCAAGCCACCGAAATAGTACCACGTGACAATCTCGGTGGTTACGTCAATTCAATACATTTGTCTACTAAAACTTAATCGCTAACCATTGTCAAATGCAATTTATCTAGCCCCACTGTATGGACCGTTCGACATTCAATATTTGTTGACGTAAGTTCCGTATTACTTTTCTACACTACTACATATAGTCCTTTACTTAATTTTTTCACCTATACTTACTATGGGTACTAGGCAACTAGGGTGAAGGCACCAGTGTTGGACACTTTAAGCTGACAGGCACCAATACTGGACACTTTACTCTTAATTCAAAGATCATAAGGTTATAAATTGATTGTTGCAAAACAAATGAATAACCTTTCTCTTCTGTAAAATAAGAGTCAAGTGTCCGTCATTGGACCTTGTTCAATACTGGCTCGATCACCCTACGTATATAGAGAAAATAACACGAATATTTGCACGTATCGGGAATAGAACCCGGGACCGCTAGTAGTCACTACCAACTAGGCTAAACGCTTCGCCGAGCGGACTATCAATTGTTTCAACCATCTGCCGCCCAACAAACTTCAACATCACCAAGTGTTATTATTTATTAAGTTATTCAACCGAGTGAACGAACAGGTACGTATGTAGTTTACTCTCGGTATGTACTTTATTCTCTTATAGTATACTCGTATAGAGCGTATAGGTACAGTCAACGATATAATTCATGACGAGTTTGCGGCTGCCTGCAAAGTTAGCGATTCCGGGCTCGATTCTCGGCATCGGCAAATATTTGTGTGATTCATCACGCATCTGTTCCTGAGTTTTGGATATTTTCCATGTATTTTGGTATCTATATTTCTTTAAATTAGTATTGCTGCATCATAGTACAAGTCTAGAGTCTTTATCTTAGTTCGAGACGGGTGATGGCACCAGTATTGGAAACTTTAAGATGACAGGTACCAATAATGGACACTTAACCCTTCAAAATGCAAAGATCATAAGGTCATATATGACTGTTGCAAAACAAATGAAAAACCTTACACACATACATACATTAAATCACAAATGTTTCCCAGAGGGGTAGGCAGAGACCACTTCTTTTCTTCCACATTCATACATCGAGTCGTGTACTGTCTGTTTCGGGTACTGAAGATTCAGCCCTTTTCCAGTATTTCTCCGATTCTTCCGAGCCTTCCACTCACTTTCGCATTGTATATCTCTTTGGTCTTTTTCGACCAATGAATACCATTATTTTATGTGAAATAAGAATCAAGTATCCATCTTTGGTCCTTGTCCATTACTGGTACCATCATCATTCTAGGTCAATTTGTGTGCGATTGTTTAAAAATTATTTATTAACATGCAATATTGCGATTAAAAATATGTGATAAGTTCTTATTCTACCTACTTCTAGTAATAAAAATGTGTAAGTTATTTTAAAGCCAATGTTCAGATTATTGGATAAAATATTATATTTGGTGGTGACTGTACACATACTTAGTTATTTAAGTAGGCGTTACACAAACGTTGTCTGACAATGACATCTGATCGGAATTCTCCACAAACCTGTTTGGGAATAGTTTGAATTAATGAGTTTATAAACACTATTTACTCGTATATGGGCGTATTGTGAAATTGATCGGTGGAGTTTTAGTTTAGTCTTGGGATCATAATGAAGTAAATTTGTCCCACTGCTCGATAATTACCTTGTAATGTAAATACATAGTGCGTTGCGATAAATTTTTTGGTAAGTGGGATCAGTGACCCATAGACAGATGCATTCTAGGGATAATATTAAGACTGCAATCCTAAGACCGTAATTGCATTGCCAACCCTGAGGACTAAGATGGAATGCGTCTGATCTAGTAATTTCACCAGTCGTCTTATACCCCACACCGAAATGCAACAATGCGAACACTGTTACTTGGCGGTTATTTTTAAAGGATAAAAATGGTGGTAGCGATCCGGCCGGAACTAGTACAAGGTACCACCACAAAAAAAAGGTATATTTTTTATCCGGAAAATATTGATATATTGAAATGACAAAAAACAAACAATTACAAGCAATTTCGTACATAAACTTAAGATTAACATGTATGTACAACGGCGTACAACGGATGTTTGTCTAAGTTGTGTTAACCTAAGCTAAGAGAACTTAGGGTCCCGGGTTAATAGTTAAAACGTAATTGCGACAAGATCCTTAATGGTAAACTACTACAATTGTTGACTTTATGTACCTACCTAAGTATGTATGTATAGTTATCCAAATATGTGGTCTAAGCTTGCACTCTAAGGTTGAATTCCGTTTGCACGTCATCAATCAATAGGGTCGATGAGATGCGTCTGACAGTTTAAGTACTTTGAAGTACCGATTAAGCGTTGTGTCAAAATTGAAAGAGTTGTTTAGCTGACTGTACATTGGAAATAATGGTTAAGTCAGAATGTTTGTAGAAATTCAAATTAAACAATTAAAATAAAAAATATAATTTACGCCCTCGTACGAATCGTACGTTATTTATTTTATTTTGTTCTCTAACGTTCACCGTCATTGTTAACTAATAGATGCATAAATTTAAGTTTTTCGTAACACATATAAAATAAATTGGCATTTTGTTACACACCAATGAAAAACGATCTCCATAAAATACCAAAAGTTGAATAGTAAAACCAATATCGACAGATCCCTCGACATTTCCACATTGTATTCAATACCAACACTGACTGAATTCCATACATTTTATATAGGAATATGTAAGTTTGGCTTGTAACGTGTTGAAAACACGATAGTTTAAATTATAATAGAAGCGCGCACGCAGCGTGCCGTCTTCCCATTCATTTGAATGAACTTCCCATACATTAGGCGAATTCGTCGATGTGTGAGTCGAATTGGAAAGCGTGGAACAAGCGCCCACGCGTATGTGTGGGCACAAACATCTGAATAGAAATTAGATACGAGGAGTTAGGCTACTGTCTATTGATTTTATTTTGCTTTACCTTCGAGTGTATTTAATAAATGCTATTTGGTTTTATAAAGATAAAAAACTAAAAGTGTTATCGGGGGAGTCTTATCTAAAGGATTGGTCAACGACTGAATGATGAAAAAATCAGAAAGATGGGATTTTGTACCTAGCAGCAAGGAAATAAACTTCAAATGCTTTAGTTTAATAATGCCATTTTCAATTAAAAAAAAAAAATAACTTGATTGTCATTACAATACAGTTTAAATTAAATTGCTTTGATTATGTATTCTATTGCACATCGGGGGCCTTAGGTGACTAAAGTTTCAATAATTATATTTTATAATTTCAAATTATAGTTAACTAGCATCGTAAAATAGATACACTTTAGTAGGTACTTTGTCGCTTAAAAGTCGACGAAGTACTTCCAGTTTCTTCATAGAGTTCGGCAATGTTTGTTTTTCAATGAAATCTTTACGTTATTGTATTAATTTAGATTAAACAGTTTTGTTTGTTATGGACAAAATACCAATACTTATTATTACATTCAAACATCCAATACGGGAAACAGATCGTTAATATCCTAATTTGATTGACCGATTTGATTTGCACTCTTATCTCTTTCGTGTCAACTATTCAACCGATTACCGCATTTAAAGATAAGGAATCTTTGCTCTCAATTTAAGATGTTTGTAAACTCTTGTTCATTTCATTTTCATCTTCATTATCATCAGTGCGGTTTCGATCACCAAGGTTTCCGCACTTACGTCTTATTTGTCTACACTAATCGACATCTACACTAAAAGGAAAGATTTGTATGTTTGTAACAAATAAACTCAAAAATAACTGAACCGATTTCAAAACTTCTTTCACCGTTAGTATGCTATATTATCACAGATAAACATAGGCTATGTTTTATTTTTCTACGCAGACGGAGTCGCGGGCAACAGCTAGTAATATAATAAAGAGGAAAGCTTTGTATATACGTATGTTTGTAACAATAAACTCCAAAACGAATGGACCGATTTCAAATAATCTTTCACCATTAGAATGCTACACTATCTCACAGTAAAAACGCTGTTTTATTTATCCACGCAGACGCAGTCGCGGGCTACAGCTAGTATTAAATCCTAATAAACTTCTGCTGCTGGTTAAATCTCATTATTCATTAATTGCTTGTATTTTAGATTGATGATTGTGTGGCGAAGAGGTGGAGACAATGAAACACTTACTGTGTGAATGTGATGCCCTCGCCGGAGTAAGAATGAAAATCCTTGGCTGTGGCTACCCAGAACCTAAGGACTTCAAGACACTGCCATTGCACTTCATCATCCGATTTCTGGAAGGAGTGGAGGCTGCATTAGATTTAGCGCTTATAAAAAGAGGGGTAGTTACACATTAGATCCCATAGCGTCGAGGTTTTTCCGCATCAATAAGATAAGATTCTTGTATTTTAGGAGCCAAAACACACGAGACCAGTTTACAGCTTTGAAATACGTACAAAGAAACTATTAACGGCATTTCTGTATGTTGCGGTTCTATGCCGATAGTAATCTGTGTCAATTACCTACCTTGAATTAATTGACACAGTTTGCGATTATCGTCCAAAAATGTGCCAGTTGGAAAACTATATGGTTTTATTAGCGGGTATGTTTGCTATGCGAGTGCTAACTCGCTAAACATAAGGGCAAAGAAATCGTAATAACTTATGGAAGTTTTATGTTATGTTTGTATATACTAATGCGGTATGGAATTCGTTTGAAGTTGAGGTTAGTGCACTTGGAAGGAAACAAATCAGTGCCTCCAGTGAAAAGGGGAATAAGACGAGTTATGCCCTTATGTTTTTACTACACCATTGGATTCAGCATGTTTAATTGCATGTTGTGACAAAAGGACATATCTCTAGCTATCCCCTAACTCAGATTTTTCGATTACGCTATGGACATAACTCACCGTTTCTAAAGGCATATTTCTACTTATCCGCAAGTTTTTATCGGTCTAAAGGTACTAGTGCTTTTAACTCGAAAAAAACATGCAACTTAAAGACACATCCACAGTTATTTTTTTTACAAAAAGAAACAACTTGTGTTGTTCCGTAACGACGTGTACATAAAAAGAACTAAAACCGATTATAGCCTTATAGCACAGTGTATATAAAGGCATAACTCGAACTAATATGTCCTTATTGCACGGTGTCCATAAAGGCATGAATCGAATTATTCCCTTATAGTACAGAGTGCATAAAGGCATAAGGTATGTTTTATATTTTGTTATTATTATATCTAAGTTATGAGTTATGAATGCTATGATTCGGCATTTAGTCGAGGATGAATTTATAACATGAGTAAGTAGGTACCTAGTATAAGTCCATTCGCTTAGATAGTATCGCTACACCCGTACGCACTGGTGGTTATTGTAATAATATACGAATTTAATTCGATATAAACTGCCAAATTCACTTGCGGGTACGCCGCTCGCATTCTGTGTTTACGCGGCGGCATCCTTTGACAAAAGGCGGCACGCGCCAAGGCGGCGCGATACAAAGGCGACGACACTATCTAAGAGAATAGATAAGATAAATAAAAAAAAAAGCATTTGTGCATAGCATCCGATTATAGCCTTAGTTTTGTTTTGTATTAGGAATCGTACACGTGCAAAGTTAGCGTTTTTTTTTCGTTTTGAGATGGTTTAAACTATTATTACTTATTGTACCTACTTTGACTATAATAGTTGTTACCAATTTTACAGATCCCGTTAGAACCAGTAGCTTATCAAAACTGGAGTGACACTGGACAAGATGGCGATCAGGAGGTAGGTACAAATACCATAGCAACCTTGTCATACGTACCTACCTACCCCTTAACATTTCGTAGTTTTCAACATAATTTAGTTTTTTGTTAATTTTCGTTTTATGTTTGTGCTTATTGCAGAGTGAGCTTATTATTCTCCACGACCTTGGTATTGTTGAACCGGAACGCAATGCATGTGACGTGAGTATTTAGGTTTATATAAGGAATAATAGTTCTGGTTTATGTACCGAAGCGAAGCGAGGGCCAGTTTCGAGTTACGGTAATAAACATAAAATTGTTAAGACGAACCTAATATTAAATGGTGCTTTTTTAATTTGTTCAAGCGAACGAAGGTACTGCTACTAATAATGCTTTTTTGTTAACGGTTACAGGTTGGGCAGATATCGATTCAAGAACTTGAAAGAAATATTGATAATGACGCAATACATGACGTTATCGAGGACTCTCAAGACGAGTCAAATAATAATGCTGGAAATAAGGTTATATAAATTGATTACAAATAAGTAGGTATAGTGGCCAATTCGGATAACCATTCTCTAATTTAAAAGACGTCTAAAATTAGAGAATGGTTATCCGAATTGGCCCCATATTTAATGTCTGTATGATGCAATAATTCTATTTTTTTTACAGTGTTTGCTGGTTACTGGACCCTGACATGGATGACTTTAATTATAACGACGGCGAGTAAAAACCACTGATTTTTGATTAAATGACTTATTTTTAATACGATTTGGTTTTATTTTATGGCAGAGTTATACCCTTATACCTATTAAATTTTCTTGAATAAGTCGCGTTATTCCTTTATTTGCGACAAACATAGAAATAATAAGTATTGTTATAACCATAGAACAGTCGTAGTTAAGGGAATAAGTCGTCTTACGTCTTAAAGTATCACAGAATTGACTAACACAAATCATGTTATACCGTTATGCTTTCGTGACTAAGGGCATAACTCGATAAAAACTTAAAAAAAATATGTAAAGAGTAACTAAATGTTAAACCAATACCCATTAAACAAAAGCTATAGACTATACCTAAAGCCCAAAACCATAATAAGTTCTAATATTATACGCTAAATACCCAAAAACGACGTAAGATTGGTTTTTTGCCTCTCCTGATAAGTAGCGATTTTGAGTTATTCCCTTTTTCACTGGAGGCACTGAAATATTCTAAGTAATTTTTTCGGACGTTTCCGTTACAACCCGCATAGTTGTATTAAAACAGTGAGGTCTTTAGTAAGATTCCGGTAATGTTACATTTACAATTTAAAATGGACTGTTGGTCGCAACACTCGTCCATAAACCTTCGGATTTCAATATCCAATGTACCTATTTCTAATGCGAGTGTATGGACCTACCTCTTGCTACAAAATAATAAATATTTATTATAAGTACATAATTTTTCAGGTGCTACTTGAGATAAAACATTCGATTTTTAAATACGTAGCCTCCTTTGGGCTTTCACAACCGGAAAAAAGCTTCATTTTTACTGGTAAATATTCATCAGGCTCGAACGCAGCCTTATAACATAGTCTATTGATCTAAGCTACCTGTCTTAATTACAATTCGTGACGTCTTTTTTAAACGTTTATTCAAATTATCTATGATAAATGGCCTAAAACTCCATTATAACCTCTATTATAATAACAGGACACAATAAATAACTAAAATAATAAATAATAATACATAAATAGCGAGCCATCGAATGTAGTTCCGAGCCATATGCGTTAGATTCTCGAATGTTTTGCATAAATTTTATTGACGGGACCGGTTTTTTTTCCTTTGTTATATTTTGATCGCATCTGTGGCCCATAAAGATTTTTATTGCCATAACTTTTAAAGATACATATCAGGATTCATTTAACAATCTAAGTTGGCACCTTGTTGCGTTTTTATTTGGCGGTCGTCAATTTGAGAGGATGAGAAACTTTACAGTTTCATAGATAAGGTTATGTTTTATTTAAAGAGGAATCAAGCATTTTTCCCGAAGGAGACTGGTGGTAGGGGTGAGAATTATAACCCCTTTTTCAGTCGATTACTATCTAATTTAATTACAATAAAAGAGAGGTACATATCGCTGCTTTAGGTAATACAAAAGCGCCACAAATCATAAACTAATATAATTGGATTTAAAACTTTAAGTAAATAGCGTTCTGAATTTAAATGCAACAGATGGACTCATATACCGGGTGTTGCCTGTAATAGGAGCAATAAATTTGGGGATCGTTTCCACACCACAAATGTAACAACATTAATTCTAAAACTTTTGAAAATAACTTGTTGTTTACTAAATATTAATGAATTTAGATTTTCCAAGCCAGCAATGTATTGCGAAAACTACGAAGTTTGTAGGCTGACGGTAGATGTCAACTAGACTATTGGATGGAGTACATTGAAAATGCTATTTAGTTTGTTCGAAAAAATCCCAAATAATAAATTACATATTTTGTAAAAGTTGCAGAACAAATATTGCTACGTTTATACAGTAGAAACGATCCCTCAATTTGTTGCTCCTATTGCAGGCAACACCCAATATATAGGTATACACGTTTAACCTAACCAATATGCAGCTTATCAAAAAACATGAAATGAAGATAAATTCTTAATCTAAACAAGATTTAACAAACATGGAGATGTAGATATGGCATACTAAACTATACTAAACGTGTTGGTCCGGTACACAATTATTTAGTTATTTAGCTAGTTTAGAGTAAATCGGGTGCCATTCTTTAGGTACCCCGCAAAATGGTCCAATCTGCGCCGAGGCCGTATGACCCAAATTAAACAATTCCGTTTTAGAGTAAAGTAGGACAATTTGCAGTGGTCTCTCGGATTAATAGGCGGAATGCGTTCTTATTTGCAGACTATTAGTTCGTACATAAGATATTACTTGGTAAGTATTGAGGCTGATTAGTTTTAGAAGGAATGCGATCGGATTTACGCTTCACACTTCTTCAGGGCTCCGTTATCAATAAGGAACCCATATAGTTCTTTTTTTATGTTAAGAAAAAGGGACACGAGCACTCAGGCCACCTGATGGTAAGTGGAATCTGAGACCCATAGACATTTGAATTCTCAAGACTACAATCCTATGACCTCAAATGCGTTGCCAACCCTGAGGACTAAGATGGAATGCCTCTATGCTAGTAATTTCACCGGTTGTCTTATCTCCACACCAGAAAACAACAATGCGAACACTGTTTCTTGGCGGGTGGTTAATGGATAAGATGGTTGTAGCGATCCGGATGGACCCTACACAGGGTCCTACCACAACTAAAAGTTCATTTCAGCCATGTCCATTTGTCCGTCTCTCCATCTGTTCGTCTGTCCGAAGTGAAACTCAGAGAGTAAAATTACGCTGACAAAGTTGTACATACATACATACCTGTATGTATGTATGTATGTACGCGTCACGCTTTCAATCCCAGAGTGGGGTAGGCAGAGCTATACAGAATTACCAAAACTCTAAAAAAAATTGTTGATAATTTTGTATGCACAATTAGGCCAAGATATTTACCAGTGCAATTTTCTGACAGGTTGCAAGCCCATCGCCTAACAGGGCTGGGATTCTACAAGGTAATAACGATATCGTTTTTGACCTGTTTCCGTATTGTCAACGTTTTGATAACTCTTATGTCATTTACAATAATGGCGACTGTGACATAAACGATTCTTAAACGTGTCAAACATGATATCATTTTAACACACCTGAATAGAGGCCCAGTACTACAAGCCTATTATTCCCTCACAAAGTTGTAATATAAAATATTGTAGTACTTTTATTTTCGCATGGATTTTTTTTTTGTTAATCTTTTAACTTCTCTTAATTACTTTTAAGTTGTCTGAAAAGATCGCGTATTTAATTTCCATGCTGTGTTTTTATGTGGTGTTCATAAAGCATATTTGTATTATATTGTATTAGGAAGGAAATTGTTCAAAATGTACACTTTAATCTGCAGTACGTTACTCATTTTCCATCGCAGAAACTTTTAGCTCATTTTGTAAGCAAAAGGACCATTTTTCCTCTTATTTATTGCGTCCTTCAGTTAACTTTGTGCTGTAAATCTTCGCAGGCAATTTGCTCTCACTACACAATCTGCAGGGTTCAGGCATGCTTGTATTACCTCTGGAAATCTCATAAAATCAATTTACTTTGATTTTATACTTGTGGTGATATTTTCTTAAGATATAAACTGTAAAAGCACGACTGAGTTCATAATTTAATAGACTATGTCCTTAAACCTACCACCAGCAGCAATTTTCGCATTGTTGTGTTTAAGACAACCAATAACATAACTTATATTTAGGAACTTAGTATTTACGGACTTAGGATTGCAGTCTTAATATTCTAGTTATGAGTAGCAGCTTAGCAGTGGTCTCCTCTTGGGAAGCTCTGGTAAAATTTTGACGTGTAAAAGGCCTCTTACTTAATAAAAAACATTTTTTTTAACAATAGAAACTAATAACTTTACCAAAGCAATACGAAAAATATAACCTTAAGCAAAATCTACCATAACATCACTACCGACTATATTACTAACTATACGAGTAAATGTAAACTGTAGAATAATTCTAGACGTGTTACAACATCTAATCAAAATTAGCACGCACGCCCACTCCGGCGCAGACAAAGCGGCCCACGCGCCGCGTCAATGGACAGCATTACCATAAGCCAGCTGCTCGGGCTCTGTTCGTGACGTGGATGTTGACGACGCAGCTGTTAGTGACCCTGCCCACGAAGCTTGTGGTCCAGGTTCGATTCCCGGTAAGGCAAACTATTTGTATGATGAGTGCGGGTATTTGTGGTCGAGTCTTGGATGTTTTTTCAGAATTTATCTTTATACGCATGTATATCGTTGTCTAGTACAGTCAGCGTCAAAAGTAACTGATCTCTTTAGTACTTTGTGGGTTTACTATCACATAAGCAATGTCAAACAAGATTATTTAATATATTATTGCGATAAGAAATAATACATAGTAATACATAATAATACATTTATTTTGCAAACAAATAACCAAATAACAAACCTGCGGAAACTACATACACATAGAATTGGATACAATTGCATGCAAAAATGGATAAAACCTACCACTCAGCATGAAGTCGAGTCGCTTGTGAGCGCCACGACGCTGGTCTTCCGTGGATCCAGGCGCCCGCGTGTGCGAGACAGCGGACAGCGAGTTACATAATTAGATTATGACATTGAAATATAAATTATGAATAAGATAAACGTTGAAATATCATGACATCTCAGGTTGGTCTGTTATTACAATTGTTTTGAATTTTCCTTGGTGAAACTACTCTTCACTGCGTATATAACCTAACTAACCTAACCTTTGTGTATGAAATAAAATGGGGAACCTATGTGCGATAACAAGAAATATCAAATAAATAAACAAATTATTATAGTATATTAATAGAGGCGGGTGATAAAAGAGGCGAACGATGAAAGATAAATAAAGTACCTACAAAAGTCACTTAAAGTGACCAGCTACTTTTGAAGCTGACTGTACCCATAGTACAAGCCTAGAGTTTAGTTTGGGACTAGGACAGTTGGTGTAAGATAATCTCATGGTATTTTTTTATTTTCTTAGTTTGTAAATGCCGGTTTTTTTTAACATCACGCCTTCATTCCCTGAGTCCCCACTACATAAATACCAACAACTTTAAAAAGACTTCTTGATAATTCTGTAACCAGATTTTGCGCTAACAGGCTAATATGTTTACCTAACAGTACTATAAGCCTTTATTCCCTTAGTCGCCTCTTACGACATCCATGGGAATTTAAGACATGGAGTGGCACTATTCTAACCTGGCAATCACACGGGCGAATACAATACAATTAAATAAAAACAACGAAGAACTTAAACTACCTACACAATCTGGGCGCTTTATAGGATATAAGTTTACCTAGTATTCATTAAACAAATAAACAAATTAAATTTTCGATAGATGACACCACATGCTACTGCATTAGCGTTCATTAGATTGGAATGAATCCTAAGCAAGTTATTCATCCCCACCATCTCTCTCACATCACGCTAGCGAGAGCGAGATATAACACCTTTACACGATAAATGCATTAACAAAACCGAATACCATTTCAATTTATATTTTGACTCGTGGAGATAAAATCTAAAGTTAGGTTTATTTGTGTTCTTTTGGTTTGTGGCAGGCACTACCAAGTTAAGGTATCTTAACCATCCTATCATAAACTCGTCTTTACATTGTATAATCTATGATTAAATCTGAATTGACTATCTTAAGGCAAATACAGCCTTATAGAACTGAGGCTTGGATCTAAGCCCGATTACTAGGTCACGCGTAGGCGCAACGCATAGGTACATAATACACTAACTCGCACATTCAAACACTTTGACTCACACACCAACATGCATTTCGCTGAATGAAATTTTGTAGATTATGAGTAATTAGGAATGTGAAATGCAACTGTTTAAATGTATTTAGAACGTAATTTATTTGTTCAATGCAACAGTTCTTGAAAAAATAATTAAATAATAAAGTGGGTCTTCACCATGTTAGTCCGAGACCGTTACTACAATTCAAACACAAAAACTACATTTTTCAAAAAACTAATTTTCTATTTAAAGTTATTTGGTGCTATCTTTGATGATTTTTAGTAGGTGTAGGTACACTCTTTTTTCGCCAGTATCTCAGAAACCAATCAATTCTACGTATTAGTATTTTTTCAAGTTCGTTACATGTACTTTAATTTAAGATATTTTTCAGGTTTTTATTACCAGAAGTTTTGGCTGTTACCCGTGTGGTTGCCGGGTTAGAATTGTGCCACTCCATGTCTTCCCGTGGATGTCGTGAGAACCGACAAAGGGAATAAAGGCTTGTAGTACTGTTAGGCGATGGGCTTGCAACCTGTCACTAATACACTGGTAAACATCTTAGCCTGACTATGCAAAATGTGGTTACAGAATTATCAACAAGTTTAGAGTTGTTGGTATTCTGTTGCTCTGCCTACCCCACTCTGGGAATTAAGGCGTGACATTATGTATGTATATGTATGTAAGTTTTGGCTGTGGAGGGGGTCTCTAGCGAACATTACACTTTTCAATATCCTATACAGTCCCCCAAATCTAAAAATCAATAATAACATACAATAATAATTTTGTAAGAGCTATCCAATGATACCTTTTTTGATGTTATAATGTAAAAAAAAAAAATTTACCTCCGCTTTGCAGAAAACAGAAAAACAAACAAGATTTTATTTCACAACTTTGTTGGCGTAATTTAAATATATAATTATGTCACATTACAGCTTTAAAGTACTAAGATTCTTTGAATTAAACCGCGGACAGAGGGACATGGCGAAACTATAAGGGTTCCTTATTGACTATGGAACCCAGAAAAAGGTACGGTTGCTTATTTACCCCAAAGCTGGAACCACACAGCACCTCTTGCGAAATCTTCTCTGTCATCGCTCGCGCGCGACTATTGATAACATCTGAACAGCTTTCAACAACGTAGCATTACGCATAATTATCACTTTATCGAAAGAGACATTTCTCGCCGCATGAGTTTTTTTTGTTAGTACCTAACCTAACCTACGTAACTAATGTTTAAGATACCCTAAATACATCATGGTTTTAGTAGAAAACACGCGTTCGATAAAATTACACAATCACAGGATAAATCACAGGACAATGTCACACAAATTGACCTAGTCCCAAACTAAGGTCTAGGCTTGTACTATGGGTACTAGACAACGATAAACATACTTATATAGAGAAATATATAGTTAAATAAATAGAAAACATCCAAGACTCAGGAACAAATTACTCGTGCTCATCACACAAATATCAACCCTTACCGGGATTTGAACCCAGGAACCCTAGCTTCGAAGGCAGGGTCACTACCACCTAGGCTAGCGTGTCGTCATCATCAATCGTTCAAGTGAAATTCGACAAAATATTGGGTTGCAGTAAAAAGCAATATGTTTTTATAGAGTAAATAAAACCCCTGCATGCATAAAAATTCTAAAAAGTGTTTGAATGTATTATCAGCCCAATAATTCAGTAAGCATAATTGTCATCAAGACTAACGTCAAATAGCATAATTACAAAAAGTCATAATAATTAATTGGCATCATTACAAAATGGATATCATACTAACCTAACCTAACCTAATGTACCTAACGTGACCTAATTTAACCTTAAGTATCTAATAATTATTAGCCCAAACAATAATATGCATAATGTGTATTAGTCAAATATAAATTAGTCCAACTAAAATTATTCTAATAGCCTAATATGCTAAAAAAGGAGTAAGCTAAAGTATTATTATGCGACAGTACAATTATGCCAATACAAATTATATGAAAACAATTATGCGAAAAAATATTAGTCTAAAACACATTATGCGATCCAAGGGGATCCCTATTTTATATGTATTTAAGTATGTATTTCTCTATTTAAGTATGTATATCGTTGTTCTCATAGTACAAGCTTAAAGCTTAGTTTGGGATTAGTATCTACAATTTGTGTGACATTGTCACCTGTTTTTTTTTATTAACCTTTTACGTCAGTTATCGTAAAAAATCAAATAATACATAGTAAATACTAATCCTAGTAAGTACATACAAAGTTATGAATAAGTAAAACCTAGGGAAAACGATTAAGTAGAGTTGATAATAAAATGCTAGGACCAGGGTGCCCAAGGGGCTCGCGGAATAAACAATTATGCATAATCCTAATTGGATTCCTTTGCGGTTTTACAACAGGCTGGAAATCGTGTCGGAATCTTGTCGTACGATGTGATGATATCGCTCACCTTCGCGTTCGACGCAGCGTTGTGTTAAGAGCGCTGAGTAGACACACACGGTATAGACAACTAGCTGTTGCCCGCGACTTCAAGCGCGTGGAAGGAGTTTATCGCTATTCCCGCTGGAACCGTCCAGTTTTTCGGGCTAAATACCTGGACTCAAATCATCATCTTATCTTACAGAATGGCCCTTTCGGTTATACTTTGCCCCTTTGATTGTTTGTGCAATTACCCTCCTACAGACTAAGCTGTTAGAATTTGCAGGTTTTCACGCGATGTTTTTCTTTTACCTCAAAAGCATGGAGTAATGTACATACGTTGGAACTGTAAGGTAACGGCGGGAATTCGAACTTCGACCCCCAAAGCCCCTAGGCCACCGACGCTATCATGGCTCTCAGGCCCCCGGGACTCGTACTATCTCCATACCAAATTTCATCTAAATCGATCCAGCGGTTTATCTGTCAAAGCGTAGCAAACAGATTGACAAACAGACAGAGTTACTTTCACTTTTATAATATTAGTACAGATAAATAGAATATCTGCCGCCCTAGACAATGATAACCTTAAAGTAAACGATTTTCGAAAACTGACAAATCTAATTAATAAAATGCTCGTGTCACAATTTTGTTCCCATTTTCCTCCGATACGACTTGACCGATTCTTATGAAATTTTGTGTGCATATCGGGTAGGTCTGGGAATCGGCCAACATCTATTTTTCATACCCCTAAGTGGCATGAAAGAAAAATTGCAGCGGGCGAAGCCGCTGGCGGGTCGCTAGTAATGTATGGAATTGACATAAGCGGTCGACGCGTCTGTTCGGCAGCTTATGTCAATCCTATACATTTTCGATAACGATAACGTAAGTCGAATACATCTTGCCTAGATACGATGCATTTCGCGAACACCATCCTTATCGAAAATGCTGACATGTTTCACTAATTGTTTTTTTAACTATACATTTAGAATACATTGTATTCGACACAATCAGGCAAAAAATACTTACTTAAGTTTATATGAATGTAGTTAGTAACAGAGAGGATGATTTTGTTCCCAGGAATTTATGAACAACATGGATTTCCCCTGCGGTCTAGGATTTTTTATTGGATCAAACACTACGCATAACATGCAGCATCGGTAAATTTCACGGTCTTATTAACCAAAAGTCACAAAGTTCACACAAAAGAAAAAAAGATAGAAGTTGATTCGCCTTACTCAAATATGAAATCGCATATGTACGAGTGTGCATAATATTATTTTAGGTATTATAACATACATACATACATATATATTCACGCCTTTATTCCCAGAGTAGGGTAGGCAGAGCTACAGAATTACCAACAACTCTAAAAAACTTGTTGATAGTTCTGTAACCACATTTTGCACAATCAGGCTATGATATTTACCAGTGTATTAGTGACAGGTTGCAAGCCCATCGTCTAACAGTACTACAAGCCCTTATTCCCTTAGTCGCCTCTTACGACATCTACGGGAAGACATGGAGTGGCACTATTCTAACCCGGCAACCACACGGAAAAGGTATTATAACAAAACGAAAAATTTAACTAACGATAGATTTCGTAGATATTTGAAATTAATTTATTCTTACATTGATAGTTAAAGGAAATTTTGAAATCGTTATAGCAATAATTAAGATTTCAAGTAGCTTACAATTGGTTCGTGTAAAAACAATGGCATTCGTTAAGATCGAGGGCACATTGCTCCGAGAGACAGGCGGCGGCATTAGTAGTCAATTCACATCCAAATTGACTTAGCAGGAATGAAAGACGTTTTATTAACTATACTTCTGTACGCACCATTATAACAAAGGTAATAGATCGTTTCAGAGATGATAACCCTTAATTGGGGAAATCGATTTTCATAAAACCAAGATAACTACAGCCGGTAATCAAGCGTTCTGCAAATTAAAAACCCCCATCTAATTCGGTTGACACATTATGGCCCAAGGCCATGACACACAGACAGACAAAAAAAATATTTTAAACAGATAAAAAAACCTCGTAAGACGTTATTAGAGTGGACGTTAATACATATTTTATTTTATTTTATTTTAGTTCCGCGTGGTTGCCGGGTTAGAATAGTGCCACTCCAAGTCTTCCCGTGGATGTCGTCAGGGGCTACTAAGGGAATAAGGGCTTGTATTATTGTTAGGCGATGGGCTTGCAACCTGTCACTAATACACTAGTAAACTTCTTGGCTTGATTGTGCAAAATGTGGTTACATAATTACCATCAAGTCTTTTTAAAGTTGTTGGTATTTCTTTAGCTCTGCCTACCCCACTCTGGGAATGAAGGCGTGATCGTATGTATATTTTATTTTATGCCAGCGTCATAGCTTTTTTAACGACAAAAATCCATTTTAATTTATCTTATACCATATCCTTATATTCTCACATCCTTATCATATCGTTAACGTTATGGTAGCCCTTATGCACTTGACAGTTAAGGCAATCATACCGTAAAAGCTGATAGCAAGACAAATAAAACCAAGTGAAATAGAGGCCCTGGATTTGCAATAACTTCTGGTTCTTAAAGAAACATAAAAGCCACTCCGTAAATTTAGATACAAGTGCCCCGCTGTAACGTACTACCCTGGTAGTTCAGGCGCTTACCTCGCGCTCCTGGTCCGCTGGGAGTGCACATGCACATTTTATGTGCACCGCCCGCTTACAACAAAGCTGTAGCACGCCTTTACATTAGTTATAGGCGAAGCATTACTTGAAGCATCTGACACCTTGCAAGGTAAGTTTCTAAGTACCAATAATAACGCGGTTACCTTGACCATTAAGTCTAGACAAAAAGCCTTCTGTTTTGAGTTTAGAAGTAAATCATATAACTTTTGGTAAACGATATTTTTTTTAAATTCGACGCCGCTGAATCAAAAAATGCCGGTTGCCAGCGGCTCCCTTCCACCCTTTTCCGTCTATTTCAAAGTGACCCTTGCAGTGGTTTTTCGTTTTGAATAAAAAAAAGAAAAAGACACCGCAAAGGATACTCCGGAGGGGAAAAATGGGGAACCGGCATTAAGTCGAATTAATAAGAAAACACCGTTTACCTAAAAGTAATGTGATTTGCTTCTAGATCTTAATTTTTTGGTGGTATCGTTACACTGCTAGTATAGAATTAAAACTGTAACTGAAGTGTCTTTGCATTGACATAAAGACAAAAAAAAACATTGGCGTCGAGCAATGTTAGTAAATGGGTTTTGAGCTTGAAAAAATTGGTATGGTCTTCACTCAAGTTGAGACTAAAGAGTCCTTCCAACGCCATTTTTCTGTACTACAATAATAAAGCATGTTATTTCATTGAGTGACTGTTTTGTCGGACGCCTCGACAGATAAATCCATTAAAACTCCTTGTTTATCAAAATTAAATAAGTATTTTCGTAGTTCGGCGGTACAATCAAACAAAACCATGCACACAAACTTTAAAAATAGATTTGGGTCATACACACTCTTAAAAACAGTCTCTCCTGTGGCCAATAGTAAAAAGCTTGTGTGCATATAAGTTATGTTTTTATATGATAGGTCTAAAGCAGTGCTTGCGGCGTTTTTGCGGGTATGGGCTTACCCAGAAAATTAAGCCTTATAAACGTTAACTTTCGGTGTGTCCACAGAAAATACGGTAACCTAAATCTGTGTATGACCCATTTATTTTTCTTGCAGTCAGAACATCTACCTAACTACCTAACCCTGACAGGGCCTAAGTACATATTATGCCGCGGCAAAAACACTAGCCTAAAATGTTAACACCGAAATTAGCTCCCCAACCTAGAGCATAAAGTCGCTATGGTCAGCGAGCCTTTTGTTTCGGTGGCGTGGCGGACAATAGGTCGGGCGTATTTTTGCCCCTCGGGAACTGTGATTGGATGCAGCATCCGTGAGAGATAACTTGCTGTTTATGACGCCGTTAATGGTAGAGTATGTGTTGTTGGTGTTACGTCGATCGCGGCAGGACTCGAGCGGTTTTGGAGCGGGGTTTTCTGCAAGATTTGAAGTACTTACTACATCAGGTTCAACGTTACCAAGTGCAAAAATCAAAGAAAAGATATTACATTGACGGAAGCAACTCGTATATAAAGCTGCTGATATGGGGTCAGCTTTCCTTGTTTTACTTGATATAGTCTTTGGATGCCTGACAATAGCATGTCCTTCAACACCACATCTTTCCACTTAGTACATTTATTAGACCTTCCTCTGTATTTACGACTAGAGACTTGGTTTTTCACACACTCTCTCTGGCATCTAATAACTAGCATAGAGGCATTCCATCTTATTCCTCAGCTTTGGCAACGCATTTGCAGTCTTGTGAATGCGAATGTCTATAGGTCACAGTTTCAACTTAACATCAGGTGGCCTGTGTGCTCGTTTGCCTTCTCAATGCCATAAAAAAAACTGTCAGTATATTTATTACGCGACTGTTATTAATACCGTGGATTTACTGTGCGTGGCCTTCTTTCTCTTTAATGTGGCCATACCATCGCACCCTGATAAGCGATCGCCTATTTCAATTTCATACGATTTGGAAAACTTCTACTGTAGTTAACGCTAGGTATACGTGTTGGTAAGCCCAATACACCCATAAGGTATCAATTGTTACTCGTGTATCTATCATGTAAATACGATGGTTGCCGGTAGAACTGTACAACACGGGGTTATAACACAAGGTGAAAACAGGGTAACTCATAATTTTATCGAATTTCACCTCATCGATTGTATTGATTTAATTTCATGGAACGCTATTTTCTGCTGAAACCATGATGAGTTTAGGATATCTTGAACATAAATAACGTAGGTTAGGTAAGGTTAGACTACCAAAAAAAAACAACTTATGTCGCGAGAAATGCTTTTCGATGAAATGAAAATTCTGCGTAATGATACGTTCGTTGAACGGTGTTTCGATAAAATAATAGGTACCCCGAAGACCCTGTGCCACATTTAGCTCCTTTCGCCCCCAACCCCCAACTCCGGCTCTGCCCCGCAGCTCGTGCTAAAAGCTTCCATGTATAATCACATCGTTAATTATTAGCGCACTCGCTATAGTCACGCGCGAGCGATGATGGGGAAGATTTCGCAAGCGGGCCTGGTGCTGTGTGGTGGCAGCTTTGGGGTAAATAGGCAACCGGACCTACGTGTCCTTTCTTAAGGTATAGCGCAAGCAAACGAAACAGGCCACCTTAAGCTGTATTCTACTCGGAAAAACTTAATTGCTTATGACAAGTTGTCGTATTGAAATGAAATACTTTATCCGCTTTAGACATGGTACGTCATAAGATGGGCAACTCGTCATTTTATAAAATTTAATTTCATCGAATGTACCATTTCATCGAATTTCATTTCATCGAACGCTATTTTCTGCTGAAACCATCAGCTTTTTTCAGGGTATCTTAAACATTAATTACGAAGGTTAGGTTAGGTTAGACTTAAGAACACAGAAAAAAAACAACTCATGCGGCGAGAAATGCCATTCGATGTAATGAAAGTTGTAAAGTGTCATTCTATGGAACTTGCTAACTATGTAAACAAGCCGCCATACTAAAATTGACATTAGATGTCAATTTCAATATATTGTTTGTTTACATAGTTAGCAAGTTCCATAGAATTACAGTATACGTAACGATTTAGTTTCCTTTTTTGAAGTCATTATAGGGGAACATAGTGCAGCGAAAGCACCTAGGTACGGTCAACTTTAATTGACATACCACTATGGAACCCTGTCATAATGACAGCGTCAAACCACATGAAACAAATCTAACAATAATGATTGACGCCGTCATCATGACAGGGTTCCATAGTGGCATAACAATTAAAGTCCTTGACCGTACTCAGCATAATGTCATAGTACAAATGAAAGTACAACACCGCACATTAATCTCAACCCGAATGCCGAAAGCTAGTTAGTTTCAAGTGCTCTCTCTAATATATCTCGTGTATCTTTGTGTACAAAATAAAGTTCTACCTAGCTTTAAGATCTCATGTTCTAAACTATTGACGATTACCAACAATGCAATGAAGATTACTACAAATAACTGCTTCTGCATGCATTATCGCTTTACACCGAGTCATTAAATATGTGTGACGCTTCCCTAATGGCTAATAACCTTGCCGTTACCAAGGTTCTAGCCAATCAGAAAGCGTTAAAACAGCAAGTAGTGATCAATTGTCACGTTATAGGTAGTAAAGGATGAAGTTGCGTCAAATAAAGTCCCCGGTTTGCAACGTTTATTCCCCGTACTAAACTACAAGCTGTTAAACTGCTTTGAAGTTATGGCGATCGTCATAAGTTGGTATTTTGTGACAAACTCGGCCCGTGAGGAGTTAACTTGGGCAGTTGGCGGCTTGGCCGACTGGGCCAACTTGGTCAACTTGGCCATAGTTTGAATACACTTGACGAAATGATATTGTGTTTACCTTTATAATCTTTGAAGCAGCTCGCTATTGAGCTCGATGCACCAATTATTAATCGGCGAGTTGAAGTTGTCCCGTCAGAGCATAAAAACAAGATGGCGTGCATACTCAGCTTACCCACTTTGCCCGTCGAGTGACCGCGCTCGTATCACTTTGCTTACTCGGTCGACCGTTCGAAAGAAAGCCGTTTTTAAGAGACTAAGTTCTAGAATCGAATCACAGATGCACTGCCATTTGCCAGCTCATGCAAAAAAAACTCGCCTCTCGATGATCCTCAAGTAGTCTTTAAGGCGTAAGTAGTCGAAGTTGTAGATTTCGCTGGAAGGTTGTTGCTAAAACGTTTTTGGGTGAGTTTGGGAATGGAATGTTTATGTGATGACTTATGATTAATCAGAATCAGAATCGGAAAAAGATTTATTGCCACACATATAACACAGTAGTTTTACAGATTATCACTACCTACATAGTATAAAACAAAGTCGCTTTTTCTGTCCCTATATCCCTTTGTATACTTAAATCTTTAAAACTACGCAACGGATTTTGATGCGGTTTTTTTTAATAGATAGAGAGATTGAAGAGGAAGGTTTATATGTATAATACTTTAATCCGGACCGAAGCGAGGGCGGGTCGCTAGTTTATAATAAAATAAAATAGAAAGTATAAACTACAACAAGTCAAATAAATGCTACGGCATAAGGTTCAGAACTCAGCATATGCTGTGAGACGCGGGTCTACACAGCGCTGTTTTTCAGCCTGCACCTCCCTCTCCATGTGTGAATACTCAAGCCTTATGGGTACACTGCATTACATATATATACGATATTATAAATTTATAAAACAAAACTTAACACAAAACAGGAACTTTCTACAAGGACAACATTCAGTGGTCGTACTTTTAATAAAAAAAAAAAGGGTTAAAAAAAATAAAAAAAATAAAAGTTTATATTGCTTAACAACATCTAATAAAAATATAAAGACAATGGTAGGTACATATCGTTTATCAATTAAGTAGGTAATTAACAAATAATCAAACAGAGCATTCCGAAAACCTCAGTTTTTTTTGAGTTTAATGTTTAATTGGATTTTTTTGAGGTATATATATAAAAAAGGAGGGGGGTTAAGGAAAAAAAAAGACTTTGTTACTTAACCATCTTTAGCTGCTTTTCAAGTAGTGTTTTCTGAATTTTAAGGTTGGCAGCGACATCAATTACAATCGATTCATCGGTTTGTTTCTTTGCAAGATTTACTAGGAAATATGTCACGCAACTGTCAATCTTCCGTGACCGAATGGCTGACTAACAGAAAACGCGAGACAATAGGGTATGTATTAATTAGGTACCCTAGGGAAACACTAAGGGCCTGTTGTTTGATCAGTAGTTAAACTAATAAGTAATTGTTAAAAATCGTAAATATTAATGGTTAAATCTCAAGGAAATGTGTCAAAAAAAATATTCTTTTTTCGAATTTGAACCATTAGTACTTCTTTGCTGAGGAACGATGTACCTAGCGAGAAACTTTTGCTAATTCCAAGCGTACGAAGTCTCGAGCGTCCTCTAGTTTAATAAAGTGTCGAAATACGTACACAAAACTTCACTTACAGCAACTTGTTTGGAACACATACATTTCCGCACCAGTACAGAAACATGTTTAACTGTCTCATACTTAACATTCATTGGACACTTAATTTATTCCAAATCTTCAAAACACACACGTGCTCGGTTCAACCAAGACGTAGAACACGAATGCATTCTAGAATCTAGTTTGAGCCTTGTTGGGAAGGCAATTAGGTTTCCTTTTATGTTGAGCTCAGTTTGTATAAAGGCCGCACCACAATTGCGAAATGTCAACGCGTTGGGTCTATTATTTTCACCCACGCCGCCATTCAAGTGGCTGGAACTGGTTAAAGTAGTAAAAATTCATTAAATTTGACTTTAGATACACTCAGCTGCATTATTCCCTAAAAGAAACTCATTGATGACATCGTCGACGTAGATAAACAAGTCACCCGTCGGTGCGTATAAGTTTTTTTTTTTAATTTATTGATTAAAACAAAAGAAAATACATTATTACAATGCCCGTCTAGACAAAACCTTGAAGCGGTTGAAATGTTATTGCGATTTCCGCATCTTAGTCGAACTGTGCAGGTTAAAAAGAAATAGTTCTAGCTTAGCGCTGTCATCTCAACGACAAATATTAACAGCTTTGTTTTTAGTGACCCTGCCTCCGAAACGAAGCGGTCCCGGGTTCGATTATTGCTGGCGTATCGGCGTATAGTCAACATCATAAGTACATGTTTACTTCTATACCTTATCGCACTAACTCTTTAGATAATATGCGTACATTCCAGTTCTAACCTAACATTAGTGACAATGCTTGGGTCCTAGTTACAAAGGGTATAAAGTGGACTTAACTCGTAATAAAAAGGGGTAAATACATAAACAGAGTATACTAGACTTTAACCCTTTTTCACTTAGTCTTCAGAAGACTTAGTCTTAACCCTTTTTCACTAGGACCCCAGAATGGTACAGCATTAATCACATAATGTCGTTGACTATATGAGCCCACACTCGACCTAGCTGTGGCTACACGGTCAACTACTTAGCTACGTAGTCAATGGATAACTTTTTAGTAACAAAATACTAAGAGCCGTACTCAGAGTCAGTTAATAACGAAATAGTGGTCCTTTAGTAATGATTTTTCATACACAAATTTGAAAAAAGAACGAATAAACTGAGTATAAAATGACTTAGTGCGGCGAAGTTACAGCAGCCATCACATAATGTCGTTGACTATACGAGCCCACGCTCGACCTAGCTGTGCCTACACGAATACAACTACTCAGGTAATCTAGTCAATGGATAACTATTTACTGACAAGATACTAGAGGCAGTTAATGACGTTTGAGTTCTTGGTTAATGTTTTTTTTATACAAAAGTTTAAAAAAAGAACCGTAAATCTAATAAATAAAATTCTCGTGTCACGGTGTACGTTATTGAACTCCTCTGAAACGGCTCGACCGATTTTTATGAAATTTCGTGTGCATATCGGGTAGGTCTGAGAATCGGCCAACATCTATTTTTCATACCCCAAAGTGACATAAAAAAAAATGCAGCGGGCGAAGCCGCTGGCGGGTCGCTAGTTGTCTCTAAAATATATCTCAGTGCGGCGGTTTGCATCCAGCCTTAATGTGTACTGCAATACTCGTTACTACAAGTTTAATGCCAAATGTATGTTCATTATTTCGTGCGCTACTATTCTATAAATTCCTACCTTATAAAAGAGGTATTGGTTTTTCAAGCCTTTACATGTATCTGGCTGTATGTGGACGTCTTTTTCAACATTGTCTTTCTTGACAATGCCTAAGGGGAAAAATCTAGCGATTACAAAAGCTTTTTTTTTATTAAGGTAAGTAGTCTTTATTGCAAAAAAGAATACACTTAATATACAAAAGGCGAACATAATACCGTAAGGTATTCTCTGCCAGTTGACCTTTGGGCAAAGCAGAGATTGTAGTGGCGGTGCAACATAAGGGGTAACTAATATAAGACATACATATCAATAAGCTATAATAATATAAATACATACAAGGATTACATAATATAAGGATTGTATTTCGGCGTTACAATTAAGTTTCATGATAATTGGTTGAGCCAATAAAACGTTATCGTTATATAATTATACGACTTAAATTTTCAGTTTAAATATACTCAATATGATTTACAGGTTCTATTACCAAGATTAGTTGACCACCCTTTTCAAACATTAATAAAATCATTCTACTAGATATTGGTGCTATGTTTTTTTTTAATAATTAGTGAGCTATTTTGTGTGTGCCGACTATCCATTTAGTTGTGCACTTTTTTGCAATTGCTTTTATTTTGATGTAAAAGGTAAAAGTATCAGTACAAAGTGCATCGTAAGCGTATGCAGCAGATCTTAATGAAGGAATCTTTAAATTACCT
The DNA here is from genome assembly GCA_949316455.1 of Acleris holmiana. Classification (NCBI taxonomy): domain Eukaryota; kingdom Metazoa; phylum Arthropoda; class Insecta; order Lepidoptera; family Tortricidae; genus Acleris; species Acleris holmiana. The sequence continues at coordinate 7,465,788 of OX438785.1, forward strand.
CGTTCGTCATATTGATAAATTGCACGCTAACATTAAGATTAAAGACACCTAAACGCATTAACCCTTATTTAATCTGTTCCAAAACACTCACTTTCCAAAACATGTAAAAAATGTCCACCTTCACGATAAGTGATAATGATAACATACTTACTTAATCACAAACAGTATCGCTTCAGATTGACACTTGCACGCAGTAAATAACTTAATGTTCACAAATAATCATTGTTTTGTTTACTTAGTCCAGCTCACTTAAAAATATAATTAACTTCCGCCCCAACTAATCACAGTCTTACGAGATATTGTCCAAAGATCTGTAAAACTCGAGCCTGAATAGCCGGCGACAAACATTCTTAATTAGCTTCATTATCTCGGATGAAGCGTAATTAGCGTATAGAAGTAAACTAATGACTGTTTTCAAACATTCTTAGCTCTAATGAGTTAGTCATTCCACTCACCTTTCCGCTCTAATGGCCGCGCATTGTCGACACCCACCGATCCAGAGCAGTCACAACACTACGCATGACGTCACTTCCTACACTCCATTCATAACCGAGCATCGATATGCAAGCACTAGCCGGAACTAGATTCGAAATTCAAACGTCGTCCGACCAATCGGTGCACTTGTCACTTTGAATACGGAACATCCGAGTCTATGGTTTTCGGTTTAATTTTTTTAATCTCCCGCGCGTGTGTTTGTGCCGGTGCGCGCGCGCGTTTGAAGCACGCGCCGAAGCCTCACTCGCCCCCGCGACGTTTGACGCGTGGGCGCGAAACGGACCTCAACCGGCTCCCAAACTCAATTATTTGCGTAATATATCTACCTAATAAAACTTTGTTATCTCAGATACGTACTGACGTCCGGCGACAGCAGGGGACCGCATGAAAATGGCAAGCTTTCTTTATAAGCTGATGTTAGAATTTTAAATGAGTATCGAATAATGCATTCGACATAAAAAGCTATCAGCGGCGGCTAACAATATTATGTGAAGGTACGTTGGGAAGCGAGTCGCCGAGGAGAGCCTTGTATGGAGAAACGGGTTCGTCTGCAGTCCCACACGTTTCGACTTTTTGCCGCTGACTGCAGGAAAGAGCTAGGGCCGAGTGGCTGTCCATTGCGGCTAGAGCTCCCGCGTCCCTTGATGATGCAACGGGTGTATGCGTTTGTTGAGTAACAAAAGGGCAGGCGGGTGTCTCGTGTAGCTGGGTGACTGGGGGCTCGGAAGGAGCATTGTACAGGTCGTGTGCTTGCAAGCCACGTCTGCTGCTCATACATTCGTAATGAAATCGTCCTGTACCGAACGTAATTAGACGTCTCCTAGGGCGAGGCGCTAGGGGCGCGGCACAAAAGGAAAACCTGAGATGGCTTGATCTTGATGGGAAGTTGTTAGCGGATGTTTTGTTGAGAAATTATCATAGGTAATATTTCACAATACCATTAGGTATATAATCGTTGAGCTGATATAGCACCTTGTCGGCGAAATGTAATGGTAAAATTTGACGTAATTTTCCTCTTGCTTTTTGATGTAACGTTAATAAGACAGCGTTCTAAAGGTATATGAATAAGAATTAGAATTTCAGGCAATGCCCATGTTTTTATACGAATGCATAGCTATTGCCAACTTACCACTATTTTTCACTTTCAGTAGAAGTCATAAGTATATGCACGTTCCCAGGACGTCCAAAAAACCTGCACGCTCCGGCACTGACAATAAGGTCTTGGTATACATAAATTTGGCGCGATGGCTGTGGAGAGCGTTTTTGAATGTCCGTATTTTACAAAAAGTTAGACTGCAACAAGCGGGATGATGTTGTTCCTACTACTTAACGTAGAAGCTAGTTTAATGAATTATGATACACTAGCTGTTTCCCGCGACTCCTTCCGCGTAGAAGTTTATCGCTATCCCCTCAGAAACCGTGCATTTTTTCGGGTTAAAAAGTACCCTCTGTCCTTTCCTGGGACTCGATCTATGTCCGTTCTAAGTTTCATCTTAATCGGTTCAGTGTTTTACCGTGAAAGCGTAACAAACCGACAGACAGACAGAGTTGCTTTCTAGTTTATAATTTAAGGTAGTAGGTAAGATTTACAGATTAGCATAAAAAGTACGTACGTTGTTTTCAATTTGTAGCTTGTTCCGGTAGCTGCCTTTACTGACCTTACATTTTCCAACCATATACTGAAACTACATGGATATAATGCACATTAACGAAAAGATGAAATACATGCAATTAAGTTTTTGTACCTTGTTATTTCTAAACTGTTTCTTACTAAGCTATATACGAGTATACCTGGAATTTTTGTAAAACTCCTGAATGCATTTCCAGGATTGATTTCAACTTGGAAAGAAAACTTTGTAACTCGGTGCAAACTACAATCGAACTACGAGTATTCTTTAGAATTGAGTTCGTAGTTAAAATACTGAGTTGCTGCTGGTATAAAAAATATTTTAGAGGTTACTATAATTTTAATCCGTGACCTTTATCCTAATTTGGTTTAAGCCCATCTTACATGTTATAAAAGCGGTCATAATGAGTTCAATAATGTTTGTTTAGCCCTCGATAAATTGACGGTTTTCCCGTAGTATTCCTTCTCCGAAAACACGCAGAATAACACACATTTAAGTTCTTAAAAACCCAACCCGCTGAGGAATGATACGACTGATGTATTCAATTCGAATGGTACAGTTACTCGATTTGTTTGCAGATTCACTTAATGATGAATAAGGCATTTGACTACCAAGAGGATGCGAATGCTGGAATATATTACGCGTGCGTATACTATTGATATCAAATCGAAACGTTATTAACCTCTCTTTCGCTCTTATTGTGATACAATGGCTTGAGGTGAAAGATTCTCAACTAGTTTCGAATTTTGTGACTGGAAATAGCGTTATTGCGCAGGCGTTTGCCGGATGCTAGTGGGTTATTTCATGTCTATACGAAGAAATCGCTCGATACAAAACAAACAATGCAGTTTACTTCTAAAATTCATGACCCAAGTAAAAATTTGAATTGTTATTTTGACGTATCGTTTGACACTGTTAGTGATGTACAAATCATTCATCGATATTTTGTATCCTTGTACGAATATTTTGAATTTCCGACCTCTTATATGTTATTTACCCGATCTCATCTGTGGCACTTAGGGTTTCAACTCGTGATTGTAAGGGAACCGAGTTCAAACCGTAGCTACTGCCACTGCATGTTACTGATGAGTTTATCTAACTTATATAAGTAAATATAATACCCGATGCTTTTACAGTGAAGGTAACATATAATATTATCTGTTACCATCACTGTAAAAGCGTCGGGTATTATATTTACTTATATAAGTTAGATTAACTCATCAGTAACAAACAGTGGCAGCAGCTACGACCTCTCTGGGGGGATGGGGGACACACGCAACTCTAGTGAAAATGATTATTTTCGAGTTCAATATAATTTCCGAAACGGTCCCCCAAATCTAAAAACATGACATGTTTTGTTTTATGAACTCTCCAATGATACCTCATTCGATATCACAATATAAACAAAAAATACCCTTTGCTTTTACTTGTATGGGAAGTACCAAGTACCCCATTTTTTTTCAAGATTTTATTTTACTTCTTTGTTAGAGTTAGTTTTGTAGTACCAAAAGTCTCTTAGTTAAACTACGGACAGATGAACATGAGGAAACTATAAGGGTTATTTACTACTTGACTCCTGTTTGACTTCGGAACCCATTTGTACAAAGGTGCAGTATTTCGTTATTTTAATCACTTAGTGTTACTCGTAAACTTAACTTATTGAACGGCGTCGTAAGTATTTAAAAGAAACAAGTGTAATTCGTTTATCCGAGCTGTCATGGGGATCATCCTAGATTGACCCAACTTTGACAACCCCGGGGTAATAGGATTTAAAGGTTTAATACTTGATTTTCCACCAATTCAATTAAAGTATTATGTAGTATTGCTTGGATTATACTACCTATTGCATCTGGGATATGTTAAAACTACTATTATTTTTTGCTAGGTACTCGAATAAATAATTCCAAATTTAACTAAATAGCTGCAGCCAATTAGGTGAAAAAGGATGTAGACTAGACCGATATGAGTATGACAGACGGACAAATGAACAGAGGAACAACATAGCCTTCTAAGGGTTCAGTTTTTTCAGTATTAGGTACTTTACTCTTAAATAAGCCTTAGTATAATAAAATTCTTGTCAAAAAAGTAGGAATAGTGTTTTTTTATCGAACATAAATAAAGTTGGCGGAAGTTTTATTAACATTGCGCTACAATCAATTAGGGAAACATTCGTTCAGTAGTGACTTGAAAAAAATAAAGCTTGGCTTGGAACCGATTTATGAGTACGGTAACGTTAATTTCCAACAGTCAATAAAAAACCCGTTTTAAATAGGTAAATTAAATACAGCAACAACGCCTTTGATTTTTGTACATCCTTAACAAAAATGTATTCAGGTATAAATTGCTAAATAAATATTCAAGGCGCAGAGTGCGCATTTTAGTTCCTGATTTTTATGAATATTTATGTTTTTTGTGTTTTGTCTGATCGTATGTTAATTACGAATCAATTCCCAGTGGAACTCTATCTTACCATCACCGTTAATAGATGGTATAATATACCGAACCAACATAATACTTGAGAGTACTTTTCAGAGTGCATATTTTGCTAAAATATAATTGAAGACAACACCCTCCTTTTCGGCAGTCGGGTAATTAGGCACTGTCAGTTCACGACACTCCCATTAAGGGTATACCTACGTAGTGTTGCGCATAAGGAAGTTCCATGTGAATATGTATGGTCGATAATGTTATATTTGTTAATTTTTAAATGTTATTAGTAAAGTGGTTCTTATCACACAAAATGGTTAATCCTGATAATAATTTTATTATATCAGCTGAAACACGTCCAATCAATACTCAATGAGACGTAAATGATATAGAATTATAAACGTTGTTATAACTTATAAGATATTTCATTCAACTTTATATAGGTACATTATATCAGTTAAAGATATCTCAAAGTAAGGTCAAGGAAACTTGATAATGAAGTTAGAAACAATGAACCAAAAATAAACGGTGGTCGTATTTCGAGGCGTCAGCCAATGTTTTATCAAGCTGCTGCATAGCTTTACTAATAATTTTAAAGCATTTATCCTATCATGACTTGTAGATACGTCTTCCCTTATTCAGACGTTTAAATCGCTTGCTATCCACTATCTTTTCTTTCTTTATCTTACAGATGGGCCCTTTCGGATACACTTCGACCCATTTAGGATCTTTTGTGCAATTATCCTAATCACTCAGCTGTTCGAATGTACAGGTTTTGCTCGGGTAATCAGATAATCTACTTAAGTTAGAAAAACTCATTCGCATAAGGTGACTTTGTGGGCTCGAACTCGGTACTTTACGATCACTAGTCGACCCCCTAGGCCACTAGGTCAATAGGCCACCGACGCTCTCCTGCTATCCATTAGGTACATAGGTATTTAGGTAAAATTCAACCTGGTATTTCCTGAGCAATATGTTATGTCTTCCTTTAACCGTAGCATATAACACATCCCCACGTTACGTGTAGAGGAGGTACCCTATTTTTTTTTATATATTATTGTAAGGACCTCTTTGTTGGCATGACTAATATGCATATTCATGCCAAATTACAGCTTTCTAGTACTAAGGTCTCTGCGCTAGGCTGCGGACAGACGGACGGACGGACGGGACGGACATGGCGAAACTATAAGGGTTTCTAGTTTGACTACGGAACCCTAAAAAACGAATCGACGACACGCTGGCCAAGTTGGTAGTGACCCTGCCTTCAAAGCTAGTGGGTTCAAATCTCGGTAAGTTCAGACTTTTGTGTGATGAGCACGAGTAGTTGTTCCAGAGTCTTGGATGTTTTTAAGTATTTAAGTATTTATTTCTCTATATTTATGTTTATCGTTGTCTAGTAGGTACTCATAATACAAGCCTAGAGCTTAGTTAGGAACTAGGTCAACTTGTGTGACATTGTCCCCTGATATTAATTTATTTAAAATATATCATTTCTTCAAGTGATATCTTTGATCACCTACATAAATTATGTGACAACTCGGTGTCGCCGCAACGATATCTTGCGGTTTCCGCGGCCTTCACGACTTCTCCTGTGATGTTATTCTCTTACGAATCTATGGCAAATCCGCTCAATCGAACTGACTCAACTTGAGCTCTCGCCGAGGTTAGATCGTACGGTTTTTGTATCTTCGAAATTTGATCAGGGGAGTGTACATAACCGTTAGTTAAATGTACAACAGTATTTTTTGCTATATATTTATCCCTGATATCGACAAGTAAAAGTTAAATATTTTTATGAGGAATCTAGAATCGAAGATGAACTCTGGCGTCTATTAAATCATCATAAATTCATTAATTACCTCATTTTGACCTGTAAGGTATAGCGTGACAAGTTCAAAATCTGTTAGTTCTCCCGTGGGACTGCTCCTGTCGCGTCGCAGTGATTTATCAATTTCATCCTTTGTAAACAATAGGTACCTATTAAAGCCGAACTGTTTGCCGGAACAACTCCCATGACTCACAATCGCGTTATTGACAAAGCTCCAGTGGCATCGTCCCGTCGGACAACCGGGCCAATTAAGTATCGTACAACAAACATACCGCTACAGCTGCTGTGATATAAATTGCATCTTATTGCATCGAGATAAGAGAATTTGAAGAGCATGTGCAATGTCGAATCTTGAAATCTAGTTGAATCTAGTTGTTCTGGAATTGTTTGCTGATCTAATTGCAGATATTTGAACTAGGTAAAAAGTTAATTCGTTGGTGTTATACATTGTCATACAATTTGGTAATGATAACTCGGTCGTACATTGGGTATGCAGAATGGTCTACCATACATTTTAATTTTAACACCTTATATATTATAGTGCGAAGTGTGTTAATTCTGAGACTAGATCCTGATATTAATTTATTCTTGTTGTTAATTAACTTTGGATCAATGTCCATCTCTATAGTTAAGCGTAAGTCAATAAACGTCGAACAGAGAATTTAAAATATTAAAGTGTGTCCAATTTTTTTTAAGTACCCTCAAAGTCTATTTCTTCTGATAACTTCTAATTACTAATAATACATTGCGCAATAAATATAACTTTGTTGAAATAAATGGAAGAAATTACGCGTGATATGCTAAGCTATCCGATACAAATTCATTGTAAATATTGTATTTTGTATGAGAGTTTCTTTGTTTTTACAGTAAAGGGTTTACATACATACAAAGAGAAAATAAAAGTTCTTGAAAAATATATGTTTTATATCAGTTTTTAATTTACCGCTTAATACACTTACAATATAGGTAAATAATTATAAAATGTTGACGGAAATTTTACTTTTAACTCCCCGTCGATCACAAGCGGTAAGTAAGATTAACAAATTTCAACGGATTCCTGTTCTATTTAAGTTATGTTTTACTAACGTGGTGTTTGACCGTCATGGTACCGAGTCGCACCAACTCGGAACGTAATCCGAGCCCGCACGATTCCGCTGACTTCCCGTCGCCCGTTCCCTACCTACCGGCAATATACAACACATAAATCACTAACAGAAGCACAACAGCAACACATTATGCACACTAGTTATACAACCAGAAATATTATTTTCTTCATACGAATTAGGACATACAAAAACCAAAAATAATTAAATTTTTGGGTAGGCCATTTAATCTGCCTTACACTTACTTATTTTCTGGAGTACCATATTTTTTGCGTTATCGTGACGTAAAGAACATACGTTGGTATGACAGATATCAAAACCAAGTACCTACTTCATCCAGTTCCTCGTGTTGTCGATCAGTGCGTCCTTGTTTTACTAGTGTGATATAACAAAGATGCAAGATGAAAACACTGTATAGTGCTTGTGTGTTGGTGTGTACGGGCACTCAGTAGACCTACTGCTTGTTACACTATATTGTGGTAATAGATTTACTCACAAACAAACTGGCAACCTATCAGTTTACAATATTCATTACAAGAACATAATTACTACGGAGTTCCGCTGAATAGATAAGGGTGATAATATTGACCCCACTTATGACCCCCCGATAACATAATTGGCTTGGGATTTTTGTCATTCGTAGTTGGATGTGCGAAACGGCCGGGTGTAATGGATGGCTGAAGAAATGTTAAGTGTAGTGGTGCTGTGTTTGTGCCTGGCAAGTGCTGTCAACGGATTAGGAAGTATGTTTTCCTTTGTCTAAGCATATTTTAATTAGCTAATAGGATAATCTACTAAGACTTCTTGTACTACAGTAATAAGTAAATACTTAACGTCTTGTATACAAAAGTTTTAGCGGTTAAATTCAGTGTGCAGTGTACCTCCCTGATCTTGGATTTTGTAACTTGGGTGATTGTTTTTTGAGATGTGCGCAAAACCTGTTCCGTTTTATTTGTTTTTTTATCTTTCAACTCCAGTGTTTTTTTCGTGTTCCGTATGTGAGTACTTGTGGTTTAAAATTATAAATCACTGTTGAATTGGTTTGTCGGGGTGAGGCCAACTATTTATTAGTTATTGAAAGACGAATTATTTATAGCTGCAAATCGATAAGGAATTGGAACGGAGTTAGATCCGTGTCCCGAAGAGGTTGTTTATTTAGACTAGTCCAATGTGCAACACGTGCACAAACTGCATGCGCTTTTATCAGTGTTCTATTGACCATGTAATAAGGTTTATAATCACCCAATTATTTATTGTGATTTAGGTCTAGTCGTTGAGAAGTGGTTGGGGAATTTGACCAAACAGCTGTGTATTTTTTTTACTTTTTGATTTAAGTATAACGACATATATACGCGTTGGGGGCAAAAGTGTCACTCTCAGAAACTTTAAAAGTTTGAACATGGCGTAAAAACAAATCAAATTTTATTTTATTAAAAAAAGCTACCTAGGTAGTATTATTTCTGTTCTAATTATTATGATTTTTAATGGCTCTCACTTCTTGCTGTTTTAGAAATTTAATTTTATTTATCCGTACCCTTATAGTATCAGTCTGCAAGTATAAGTAATTTATACCTTAACTAAAATCGCCTCAAACAACATTGCATTCGGATCGGTAGGTACTTGTTTCAGCGTACCTATATTTGATTTTCTGAGACCAAGAACCAACAAATTGATGTACCTACTAACATCGTAATCTACAGCAACATATAAAAGTAGGCATTGTTTGGTTTCAGTTACTTGCCCACTTTCCGGGGTTAACAACCCCCAGGATACCAACCATTTTGGTGTACGATTCATTATCTTCACCAACTTTTTCATATTAATAGATATGACAAGTGTTTGAGCTGAATTCCCCTGTAATATTTTGTAATTCATATTTTTCTTCATTGGAAATACTGTGAAAATTTAAAATATCAACTGTTAAATGAAAATGTGTCCTTAACAAAATTAAAGTATCTGTAAGTCAGGTCCATGTATCTAAACAATACGACACGTTGCGTCACTTATCCTATTCCTATCGCAACTCGGTCCGTTACCCCTGACCCTCCAGAGACGAGGGTTAGATAAGGATCTCGAAAATCTTACCAGATATCGCTTCTAGTTTCCTAATTTACTATCAAAATCCCTTGATTTATGATGATTCATCTGATACTTTCCTAAATTAGTTTTAAGTTTACCATGAAACTGTATTTGTTTAATAACTGTAGGATCCTACATAAAATAGATATAATAAACAGAAACACGATTGCGTTTATTGCGATCAATTTACAGTTTCCTGTGTCGGCGCAAATTTTGATGACTCAGTTTAATTCAATCAAACATTAGGTTCTGCAGTTGTCGATATCATACATTTTGAATTCTACGAACATCACTACATAAAACAAGACGATTGCACCGATTTTAATTTTGGGCGTAAGAAAGGGTTGTTAGCTTAAAAATATTTTATGGAGGTTTCTTTTAATTTGGGCACAAATACGAATAAGTTCCTAAAAGATTGAGTATAAGTATCGTACAATAGTTATAACTGATGTAATAATCAAATCAAATAAATATAACTTCGCGTTTGAATTCGATTTCTTTAAATTTTCCCATTTATAGGGAATTCCGTTCGAATTTGTGTGGCAGCACAAATACGTGGAAATGTCAATGTCAAACGTCAAATTCAAACGATTTGTTTGTAAACATTAATTTCAGCGGCTTACACATTTCGTTGTGAAAAAACTGTAAGAATACTACATTTACTCATAATAATTCTAAAATTTCCAGACTCACTGAAAGATCCTTACATTTGTGGGCCGCCGACATGCGCAGGTAAGTCTAACGATAAATTTATTTATGTTTTCCGTGTTTTTTAACATCCTCTATTGAAAATAAACTCGAGTATCTTCTCCCAAGGTTGAAAGATTGACTTACCCTTAACACCACTGACCATGGTGGTGTATAATGTTGTTATAACTTCATAATCCATCCACAGTGTGTTATGTAAATGCTTGTTTATCTTTTCCTTTATAAATCGGCGTTTCTACATTTTCCGATTGAGTACCATAATTAATATCGGCTAGGTACTTCATTTTAATTCTCTTAGTAAAACCATAGATCTATCCATGGATTTATCCTTATATTTCTCCAATATAAGGACAAGCTGCAGATTCTATAAAAGTCTTTGCTTTTTAACTTATAATGAAATTGATTGTATGTGAGAGTACTGAGAAAAGCCAGTGTACTCCTAACATTCCCCTTTTGAACCAAATATATGTTTTTAACATGCTGTATGTATTGTTTTACAGTATCAGATAAGTTCAAGTACATTCCGGAAACCATCTATCATTATGAATACAAAGTGAATGTGGAGACGTACTTCAATGGCTCCAGCAACAACAGATCAACTCTTGACATAAGAGCTGAGGTATGTATGAGGCATTTTAGATTTGCCAATAGCACACACCACATGATCAAATTGATCAATCACTACCTGAAGTATGTTTTCACATTACAATTAGCCCACCCTACAAAGCTTGCAGTCTATGAGAGTGAGCAAATATTGGGCCGATATTTGTTTTTGGGTCTTGGATGTTTGCTATGTATTCAATTACAGTAGTAGTTTTCATCGTTTTGGCAATCTTTATTTTTCTCTGAAACTTAAGCAACAAATGTGCTGTCAGTTGTGAGTGCAAGTGATATATTATAGCCTTGTTAGACCTGGTGTGCCATAGGAGGTACACAATCAAGACAATTTTGTTTGAACTATATTTTAATGAGTATAAAAGTTCATTTTTATTTGTCACATATTTGAAAATGCCATTTAAGAGCAAAGGATATTGAACTTTATGTACTTGCTGGTAGATTCAAATTTCCATTCACAAAAAAGTCCCTGTTTGTAGTGGGCCTCACGAGGTTAAGAAGCTGGGACTTTATGTAATTTTATAGTCAAGTATTTGAATTGTTTTGTAATACCCACACTGTTCTCTGAATCCCTGGTATCTATGATATGGCCGGCAGGCTTTACTTTGAAGTTACCTCATCCCGGGTTCTAGTCCCAGGGCAAATATTTGTGTGATGAGTGTATTTCTTGGATGTTTTCCATGTATCTAAGTATTTATTTGTTTATAAAAGTATGTTTGTCGTTGTCTAGTATCCATAGTACAAGGACAAGGTCAACTTGTGTGGGATTGTCCCCTGATATTTATCTATAATTATATATTATTATCTTTTCGATCATTTTCGTTTTAGTATGTTTATGTGTACATAGTCTATTATATTGTCATGATACATTGTTTTCCAGACTATTATCCAGCTGATCAAGCCTTGCGAGGGTTTGCTGCAGCTCCGAGATGTCACCCTCATTGACCAGGATGAGAGCTACCCTGTTGAGAGGGCAGAGAAGTTCATACACGCCCTCCTGCTCTATGACCTCAGGTGACTGTGGACTGCCATAAACATTTTAAGTACTAGCTTCTGCCTGCGACTTCGTCCGCATAGATTTTCCGGGATGAAAAGTAGCCTATGGTTTTAATCTGGGGTATAAGCTATCTCCAATTCAAATTTCATCCAAATCAATCCAGCTGTTGTAGCATGAAGGAAAAACGGACTAACACACAAACTTTTGCTTTGCCCTTGACTCTGTCTGCGTAAAAGTGGTTAATCGCTGTTATCGTAGGTACTATTACATTTTACGGGATTAAAAGTAGCCTATGTCCATCTCCGGGTTATTTTAATTCAAATTATTTGGTTGAGGCATTGACTTGCAAACAAAACAGACAAAGAAACACAGTTTAGAATTGATAATATTTAGTAAACATAAGAATATGGATTAGTAAAAGTTACATATATTTGTATAAAAAATAAAACATACTTACAGACAGACAAAGTTTAAATTTCATTGTTTTAATGATATTGCAAGCTGAGCCTTGAGAACAGAAAAGTTGTACATGGATAGGTAACTAGGTACCTATGTTTATTAGTTCTGGGCTATCATTTAGTAGCCAAATGTATGAAATCTAGAACTCAGAATTTTATTGTTTGCTATAGGTTGGCTCCATTTCTTATTATTAAGAACTTACACTGTTATAGTTTTGAAATCCTCCTTTGGATTTGTACTCTTACCTTACTCACTCTCATTATGCTCTTGCGCGAGTATAACTGACTTTACCTGAACCCTATGTTAAACTCTTTTTTTTTCTTTAACGCCTAGATTCGCATTCCATGATGGCGTCATCTCCGAGATCTGCCCCGAGGAGTTGGAGGAGGAGTGGGTCCTCAACTTCAAGAGGGCCGTGCTGTCACTTTTTCAAAACTCCATGAAACGGTTTGATATCAACTTCAAGGGAGTCGAGGTAAATGACAGACAGTATAATACTATATTTGAATGTTAACTAGCTCTTTCGTGCGACCTCAGCCATGTAAAATTATCTTCATTGGTTTCTGCTAACATAAACAAAATCCATGGTCGAGACCTTTTATGAAAAGACCACTTCCTGCCCGCGACTCCGTCCGCATGGGAGTTAAATATAATTATCAATGTCAATACAATACAATAAAGTCTCCTAATTTATACTTGCAGCAAGATATTCACGGGTCGTGCGGCGTAGATTACACCATTCGAGGACAAGAGGGCACCAGCCTGGTGCTCGTCAAGACACGGGACCTGGCGCTGTGCACCAACAGATACAAGTACCTGTCCATACTGCAGACTGTGCGCTACGACTTCCAGAGCGTGAGTGGAATCTTAACTTTACTTCTTAGTACACAAGACATGAGGACACCAGCCTGGTACCCGTCAAGAACCGCGACCTGGCGCTGTGCACCAACAGATAAAAGTACCTGTCCATGCTGGAGACTGTACGCTACGACTTCCAGAGCGTGAGTGGACCTTTAGCTTTACTTCTCAGGACACAGGACAAGAGGACACCAGCCTGGTACTCGTCGAGAACCGCGACCTGGCGCTGTACACCAACAGATAAAGTACCTGTCAATACTGCAGACTGCGCTACGACTTCCAGAGCGTGAGTGGACCTTTAGCTTTACTTCTCAGGACACAGGACAAGAGGACACCAGCCTGGTACTCGTCAAGAACCGCGACCTGGCGCTGTGCACCAACAGATACATGTACCTGTCCATACTGCAGACTGTACGCTACGACTTCCAGAGCGTGAGTGGACTCTTGACTTTACTTCTTAGGACGCTGGGCAAGAGGACCGACCGGGTGGTGGTTTTAACCATGCCTGCATATCCCTAGATTTCAAAATACGAGTAGTAAGTAAGTCCACCATCTTCAATGGTGATTTGTATTTGTTTAAGAATATGCTCCATAATTTATATTTGCTTTGTAACTGGTTTAAATTGCTATTACTTACAGACGTAGTGCATAAAACATGCGACATCTTATTTTACAAGCTTTATATTAACTTGCAATTTTTGTTTGGATCAAATCTTGCAAGGAAGATTTGAACCACTTCCCGGGGACCGATTGACCTGAAACTTGGTATACCTACGTAACTTCGATGACAATACAGTAATATAGCATCATCGAGCTAGTCTGATGATGGAGTCGGAAGGTGGCGACAGGATTACCGCTGTTCTTAAAGTAGACCCACCGTGTTTGGATTTATTAGGTTGGTCTTGATACCTAAACGGCTTTTAAAAAAAAGTATTGTCGGCAACCAAAGGTTGTACCTAAATTTAATTTTTGACTGAAATATTCGTTACATAAGTACGTTTTTGCCTTAATTAGCTTGTCAAGGGATGGTAATGGGTACTAAAGTTAACTGAGAAAGAAAATACGAACATAGCCGATAAAATACTATGTCGGATATTTATTGACTATATCTGTCCAAAAAGTATTACATATTTATTGTACGAAGCTTACGTTTTTTTACAGCGGTTCCAAACCTGGCCAGTCCTCAAGTCGGAGAGCAAATGCCGCATCACAGTGGACCACAACATCTACAAGTCAGTGAACTGCAAGGAGAGGCACCTCTTCGAGCCGTTCTCGGGGCGAAACTCGGGAGCCATGACCACCGTCATACAAGACTTGGTGCTCATGAGAGAGGTTAATAAGACGGACTCGCAGATCATGGAGGCGCAGCCTAAAGGTCAGTTTAGATGTTTTAATGGCGGCAAGCATGTAATAGGGCCCTTAGGTCAGACCTGGGATTGACCTCGTAACAATCAACGGAATTTAGTTTAAACGTTATTCTAGTTAGCTTAAAGCTCATTTTTATAAAGGTAATTGAACTTTATTTCCTTGCCATATGATTAAAATTCCCACTTACAAAAAAATCTTTTGTATTAAGTTTGGCGTCACGATGAGATAGGATGCCTCTATGCTAGTTAATTTATGGTGTTTAAGTTGTTGATGAAATGGGCTTGTTGAGGAATTGTTGTTGAATTTTGACGTTATTTTACAGTATGTTGGTAAGAAAATGCAAAATGGTCTGTAATTTTTTGCTGTTGTTTTATTGTTTTCTAAAATATATAGGTCTTTGTTGGCGATGATAACAAAAATATTTATGGACGTTTACAGGTTGGATGATAATAGAGAGAAGATCGAATTTGCTCCACCGCCACAACCCACACGTGAAAACAGAGACCGGCGAATTGAAGTCCGCCAGGGACGTGTTGAAATTACTTTGCAAGTAGGTTTGATAGCAGATTCAAATTCGTTAATGAAGGAATCATTCCGCTCTTTCATAGAAGCACTATAAACATCTCTTTACCATGTTAGATCAAATTCCTTTTTTTTTTCAGTATTAATGACAACGCAGACGACTACGTGCCTGGTACCACCGTCGACGAGAACCTCGACAGTGGGTCCACTGTCGGCTTGTGGGGGAAGTTAGTACGAGCCGCTCGAGGCTTGCACTACCCCGCTCTCTCGCAGTTGCTGACTAGAGCGCCCACTATCTGCGCTAAGGCCACGTGAGTGTCTTCTGTAGATATGAAATCCTGGTACTTTTAATTGGTTTTTGTTTAACCTTTTCAACGCCATTGACGGTTTCCGTCATAGTTGACAACGCAAAAAACACCTGAGTATGTATGAAGCAAAGTTGATATTCGCTCTGGTTTTGCGTCTAACATAGCGTTGAAAAGGTTAAAATTATGACTGTGAAATGTGCTACACAAATTATTAGTTAATTCCACAGTATTCGTTCTATGATTGTGCTTAATTTCTACGTGACATGTATTCTCTTTACTTATGGTTCCCTGGTATAATTTTAAGAGGAGGTTAGGAATCGATGGCTTTTGGGAGTAGCGTTTGGAAGCTGGGAAGTGCTTGGAAATACGAGTCCTAAAAATACCTTTAGCGCCTGTTTCACAATCGGTAAGTAAATTCATCTGTCAAATAAAGATAGCCCTCTCTTTTTCTTTTTTCCAGTGTAAGAAAGGGAAACGGCTTATTTTATTAAACGGATATGCTTTACTTGACGTTTGTGAAACAGGCGGGTATTGTAATAGTGGTGGTAACTTCATCGAATTTCACTTAATTGAATGTAATATTTCATCGAATTTCATTCCATCGAACGCTATTTTCAGCTGAAACTATAATGTTTTCATGGTATCTTAAACATTAATTAACCCATATACGCCCTCTATGTACACACTTGGATATGCAAAATAAACCTTAACAAGTAAGTTAGTAAGGTACATTTTGTACCTTATTAGCTGTACCCAAGCGAGGACAGCGGGCGTTAATGAGTTAAGTAGGTAAATACGTAGTAAAATATCCTAAAAACATTATGATTTCAGCAGAAAATAGCGTTCGATGAAATGATACATTCGATGAAAGGTGGTTCGATAAAATGATAGACACTTAGTTGGTAGAGACCCCTGCCTTCGAAGCTAGGGGTCCTGGGTTCAAATCCCGGTAAGGGCAGATATTTGTGTGATGAGCAAGAGTATTTGTTCCTGAGTCTTGGATGTTTTCTATGTATTTAAGTATATATTTCTCTGTACAACGTGTTACAAAACAATCAGTAAAAAAGAAATTACGAAAGTAGTGTCAACCCTAGTATACTGTATACCTAAGATACTGAAGTGACGTTATTTAATAAGGGTTGACACTACTTTTGTAATTTCTTTTTTACGGATTATTTTGTAACACGTTGTATAAGTAGGTTACCGTTGTCTAGTACCCATAGTACAAGCCTAGAGCTTAGTTTGGGACTAGGTCAATTTGTGTGACATTGTCCTATGTTTTTTTTTTACTACGCCGCTGTTTTCACAATTATTGTAACAATGTTTTTTCCAGGAAGCTCATGCTAGACGCTCTACCGTACGTGGCGAGCGCGGGCTCCGTCGAGCTCATCAAGGACATGATCCTGCGAGGCGAAGTCGACCAGAACACACGCCACGAATGGCTCATGTCCATGGCTATGATACCGCGGTAAGCTTCAACCTGACTAGTTCCATACAGTGAACGGGACGGCGAAATGTGACTGCTTGCTGTCTGGAATTTTGCAAGTTTTAACATATGGCTCCAAAAACCTTCGAAGAAATCGTTGAGCACTTTATTATCTTGTCAAAATGACCTTCAAACTGAACATAGAACGCCAAGTATGATTTTTACAATGACGAGTTTAAACATGCTCAATAATTTTACTACCCGTCTATACATACTATTGCACTTTATTTTAGTTCTTATTGGCGAAATAGTCTCTTATTTACTCGACCTTAAAAGCGAATAGTCAAAGAGTACAAGCAAAGTGGAATAGAGGCCCTGGACGAGTATTTGTTTAAAGTTCGAGCCGAAGGCGAGGCGTACAATTTATCAGAAATCTATTTGGATTAATTTAAATAAGTGGGTATCTTTATTTCTCAGTAAGATTATCAATTACTATTAAATACATAAAAACCCTGACATGATTATGACCCGGTATTTCATAGCTGATAACTCTATAACGGCTTAACCGATTTTCATCCGACTTTAAAAACCAGCCCAGTTAAACTAGCTTCCAATTTAAAAAAAACCGCATCCGAATCACTTCATCCGTTTGGGAGCTATGATGCTTCAGACAAGTACACATTTACACGCGTTACACGTATCACACCAATGTATGCGTTTTTACGTAGTTCGCGACCAAAACGCCGAATGCTTACCAGTTTGTTTGTGTCTTCAGACCTAAGAACGAGATGCTGGTCAGCATGCTGGAACTCCTAAAGCAGCAGCGGAACGACCAGGTCATCAGCTTTACCGTGTCCTCTATGGTGCACTCGTACTGCAAGCACAGCGGAAAGTCGCGTGAGTATACTACGAGATACTATGCGGGTATAGTTTACGAAATGTAATATTTATACAGGTGTTAATGGTTTAAGCCGATCCAATAATAAATAATTTATAGATAAAAAAAAATTAAATAGGTGTATTGTTATTTAAGCTTTAAAACCCTGGCTTTGTCCAATAGAATCTCAACCGTGTAAAGGAAAAAAAACTGTTTTCTAGCAGTTTTTTTTTCAAAACGAAATTTCAGTCTTTTTCTGTTTAAGTTTTAAAAACTCAAAAAAAACATTTTTTGTTTTTTTCCTATACTTACTTCACACTAATAGGCTCGGGTGTAAAGGGTTGTCGTTATTATAATAAACCCTTACCTTTGGCTTGCCTTTATTGGCCGGTGAGAGTGGAGTCGCAAGAGCTATATGCTCAACGGGCGGATGTGTCGCATAAGTGGCGAGTGGGCACCTTACGGTCGTTTAAAGTCCAGAAGCACTTCTCCACCCTTAGCCCCTCTGGCACTGTTGCCTCTCTTCTGCTACGTATAATCGGTTATTTTGGGAGGCTTATTCCATTGAGTTGGCTAGCAACCGTCTGCTATTTCAACCAAAGTAATTAGCAATTGCCAGGCATACGCCATAGTTTCATCAATAGCCCAGTTCACCAATCCATATCATTTCATTAATATAACCTATTCCCATCCTTTATAATAGTCTTACATTGGTTTGTCCGCGGGAGCATACTTCTATAGTGTGAACTCGGGGACAATCGCTGGTGTCCCAATACTTACATAATACATAACATCACGCCTTCATTCCCAAAAAGGGGTAGGCAGAGCTACAGAAATACCAACAACTCTAAAAACACTTGTTTATAATTCTGTAACAACATTTTGCACAAGTAGGCCAAATTGTTTACCAGTGTATTAGTGACAGGTTGCAAGCCCATCGCCTAACAGCACTACAAGCCCTTTATTCCCTTAGTCGCCTCTAACGATATCCACGGGAAGAAATGGAGTGGCACTATTCTAACCCGGCAACCACACGGGGTATACATTTATATGTGTACAATAATGTACTGCCATAATACCAAAGAAGGCTGCTAACTGCAATGTAGTAGTCAAAGCATTCTATACTCTATTAGTCACGACATTCAATTTAAAATGCTTATACCATTCTGTCCTCCTAAGCCAATAAGCAGTATCTCCAATTCAATAGCCAAAGCAGAGTCAATCCTATCCTGTTGTTAATAAGGTTGCATTTGTGTTAGCAGGGCAGTATTACTATGCAGTTAGCAGCCTTCTTTGGTATTACGGCAGTGTATCCTCGAGGATCTGTACGCAGGTCGCGGTTGTGCTACTTTATCAGCCATTTCCAGCAGTAGGACGTCATTCGGCTGATAGGATGATTATGATAATAATAAGTATTTAAATTAGTAATTATTCCTTTATTTATTGTTACAGTCCGCGAATGCTGCGAAGAGCAAACACCGAAACTTATAATGGAAGAATTTCAAAACATAGTCCAAGAGATGTCCAACATAAACTTAGCTACTGCGCCGAGAGCCGAACGCCAAAATGTAAGTTAATTTAAAACTAGCTAGATAAATAAAACAGCCTATGACACATAAATAACGGGGCTTTCTGCTGGTAAAAAAAAATTCAAAATCGGTTCAGTAGATCTGGAGATTACCCCACCTCTTGTACTCACAAACTTTACCTCTTTGTAATATTAGTGTAGATTGCAATTTAAATGGAAACTTAGTTTTGACGCGGACGTATGACGATGCAGCTGTTCTACAAACGAAGACACTGTTAACTGACCACCCATAGACTTTAATACGTTGCAATAAGGTTTATGTTCGATTGTAAATGTACAGTTA
The DNA here is from genome assembly GCA_949316455.1 of Acleris holmiana. Lineage (NCBI taxonomy): Eukaryota > Metazoa > Arthropoda > Insecta > Lepidoptera > Tortricidae > Acleris > Acleris holmiana. The sequence goes on from OX438785.1 coordinate 7,485,357, forward strand.
ACAGTGTCTTCGATTGTACTAGTGATCACAGGTAAGGGCAAAGTTGTTAGTAATTATTAGTAAATATTAATAATTTTGTTTTAAATTACTCATATCAGTGTGTATCGAGTTCAGTAAATGCTTAGAGCTTAGTTTGAAACCGATTTTTCTTTTTCAGATTACAATAGCTATCAAGGCTTTAGGAAACATAGGTGGTTTCAAGCAAGAGTTTGCGGATATACTGATGAATATAATTGGCGATGCTTTGGTCCCGGTTCCTATTCGACTGTCGGCTGTGGACGCGTTCAGACGCACTCCTTGCATCGAGACACGGTAATGTATACAGTACTTCTTCAAAAAGACAATAATTGTGCCTACTATAAATAATCAATTTACATGAGGATAATTGCGGCTTCCGAATTTAAAAATAAAACAAGTTGTTTTTGGTTTGTTGCACTTGCATTTTATTTTTTAATACTTTTTTTTAAATATGGTCGTTTACTAATTTAATTGACGAGAGAAGTGGCAGACTAAAACGATTATATATATACACCGTGTTTTTTTTGATTTACGATAACTTTAAGGGCACGTTCTTCAAGTCAAATTAAGCTAATTTCCCGAAGACAGACATATGATAACTCGTACGGTTATAAAGATATTCAATTATTAAAATTAATCAGTTAATCACGTTAAACTAGTGTAAAAGGCTCTTAATTGATACCTAACAATTTTCTTTTAATTACCTATTATGAGTAAAGAGTTTTCAATTGTTAGGTCGTGCACCTGTAAAGTGTTATCTTTACTTGTGTGTGTGTATGTCACGCTGACTTGACGTATTTGACACTAACTATGAGTTAACTCTAAAGACCCTTTTAGAATGATTGAAGACACAACATTTAATTACTTTGTTCTAAACAATTTTTTTTATTTTTTTTTTGCAATATTTTAAAATCTAATGTACCACGTAGTTTCTATACGTGTACCTAACAATATGCCGAAGTTATCGTAAATCAAAAAAAACACGGTGTATGTATACGTATTTCTTTATCTCTTCACAGTGATTACTTCCTGGAAACATTCCGGCAAGATTCTGTAAACATCGAAGTTAGGATAGCCTCATATCTTCAGGTGATGAAGTGTCCCACACTCAGCATCATTAGGAAGATTTACCATTCCGTCCGACACGAAGAGGTCAATCAAGGTAACAAGTATGATGTGATTTAAGATTTACATTAATGAGGGTAGGTCTTATAACACCGATCAAGCTGGGCAGTGTTGTAAAATAGCTTTTTATGCAACGGTTACAGAATAAAACTCCGTGCCTGTTATAATAACACTCATTACGCCACATGCCCTAAATTCGCAACTCGTATGTGAAAGGTTAGTTATATAGCGTCTCGAACATGAATACTTTACTTTGTATGTGTGTACTTTTTGGACAAGTTAAACAGGACATTATAAACGAAAAGCAAAAACTTCAAGCTGACGTATGAAGCTACAATACTCTCAAGGGGCACCCACATTAACCTTTTCGCCGCGAGTGATAGCTAGAAAACAATAGTAATATCAATCTTCGTCAAAGACACTTAAGCCCATTTTACGCTGTCAACCATGACTGCTACAGTAGTCACTGGCGGTGAAAAGGTTAAGCAGCATTGGCTGTAAATTGGGTCATGATGTCAATTCCACTTCCAACAGCGCCCTAATAATCCTAACTCTGTTCGTCAAGCCCTCAACTACAACACAACACAACACCAACTATTTTTACAGGTTAAATGGACAACTAAACTTAGTTTATTAACTAGTTTTTTTTTTTTCTCCCCGTTACTAAAACTAATTTCCCCAGTGGCAACATTCGTGTGGTCGCACCTGAAGAACCTGGGCCAGTCGTCGCTGCCGTCCCGCGTGGAGATCCAGGGGCTGCTGTCTGGCAACCCCATGCCGCAGCTGGAGGACATGCCCGACTTCAGGATGTACTCGCGGAACTACGAGCAGAGCGTGTTCTACGATCAGTACAACGCTGGTTAGATTTCGACCTTATTACTGTTTGGTTTTTGTTTGGCGGTTCTCACTTAGGCACTAGTCCTAGGCAAGGAAACGATTAGCTATAAACTATTTTCTCGCTCAAGGAACGAACAAAAGATATATAGAATCCGTGTCGTTAAAAGAGATGCAAGCATTAATAGTTGATCGTTGACTGCACACTACCGGCGAGAACTCTCTCCAACAATATCCCGTGTAAATAAAGAGATACAAATATTAATAGGTGATCGCTGGCTCTATTCGCTTCTCGTTCGTCGTCGGCGGTGGGGCGAGTGCCTTAAGTGATCCAAAGTTTTCTGTTCTCCATTTACTTATATATTTTTACAGTAATAAATTGTATTTCTTGTCATTTCAGGCGGTAACTACGAAGCGAACGTCATTTTCACTCCCGAGTCTTACATCCCTCGGTCGGTGTCCCTCAATTTGACTGTTGACATGTTCGGTGAATCTATCAACTTGCTAGAGGTACATCGTATTCCAGTTTAAATATTAAAAATGCATATTGCTCACAATTTTATCAATAAACCGTTATACAAAAAATACTTGCGTAATCATTTTTAATTAGCTAAAAATCAAACATTTATGAGCCCTTTTCTTTCCAGCTCAAAGGCCGTGCAGAAGGTTTCGAGCGCTACTTTGAGAATCTTTTCGGCAACAACGGACCCCTGAGTAAAACAAAAATCAACGATCAAATACAAAACTTCCGGTTCATCCGCTCTCTGGCCGACGCGGACGACGTGCGGGCGAAAGTCGACGGTATTGGGTACAAGAACGAAGCGCTGAAGCACCAGTATCCTATGGCGGAGTTGGGGATCAAAGTGTTCGGCAATGAGATATCGTTCTGGCACGCGGAAGGGAATGAGGAGATCGTGAAGAGTTTGGAGAGGATGAATCTGCAGCTGAGAGTGCTCGAGATATTGTCTGGGAAGGTGTGTATTGCTACACGCACCTTCAGAACAATAGTGACCCAATTCAAAATTTCAGCTTTCAAACTTTAAGTCATCAATTTATTACTATAGAGACCTAACTCGAAATTGAAAATTTCTGAATTAGGTCACTATTGTTTTGAAGGTGCGATTATGTACAGTGGGTAGGCAGGGTGTAGAAATTGACTTGCATCCAGGGCTAATTCTTCGATATAAGTTATATATTATATCAACTGGTCAGGAGTTTGTTTTAGAGGAATTTAGTGCTTTACTGTAAAACTTCCGAAAGTCAATTAGTTAGAAAACTATCAGGGTACGAGTATCTGATCGAAATATCAGCTCGCAAAAGAGTTCAGGAGTAAAATTTGAAATCCTCAAACTTTAGACCTCATGTACGGTCAAGGACTTTAATTGTCATGCCACTTTGGAACCCTGTCGTAATGACAGCGTTAATCGTTAATGTTAGCTTTATTTTATGTAGTTTGACGCTGTCATTAAGCCAGGGTTCCATAGTGGCATAACAAAAGTCCTTGACTGTTACTGTTAACAAAATACTGGCACTATTTACGTTTATGGTATCCAAGGACAGTCAGTTGGGTAAAGGCCACTTCATCGTAAAGCCATTCTGGCCGTCCTCTGTTAAATAAATAAATAATAAATAATGGTTGAACCACTCATCTACAATCTACCATGACCTAAAACCTCAACCTTCCCCCTATAAATAAACCTTCTACCCCTATAAACGGTGCAACATCGATAATGGTTCTCCAGCAAAAATGTCTCGATGCTACAATATTCTGGTATTCCAGGAAATCTCGTACAACAAGGCGTCTCTATTCCTGGACACGACGTTCTCCGTCCCCACCGGCTGCGGGCTGCCGCTCAACATGAACCTCATGGGCACCAGCTACGTCAACACCCGGATGTCCGGCACCATGGTGGACAGGTTCTCGCAGAGCAGGAACCTGGACTTTGAGGGGAAGATACATCCTAGGTAAACTGTGTGGTGATTTAAACTTCAAACAAATGGTGTAGCACAAACTAAAATTCAATGCATAGGAGCGAACGATACTAAAGTATGTGTCGATCCGTCCAGCAGAGCTTTCGCCATGTAAATGTTAAAATTAAAGTCCACTGTCTGCCTTTCTAAAAGCGTCAAAGATATTGTGATACTTATCGTCAATAAATCGCATTGCGATATAGGTCTCTCCTTTTCTAAAGCTTACACTCGTTCACTAGAGCGAGAATACCAACTACTCGCTTGTCTATTCTCGCTCCAGGGGGCTGAGCTATACAGTGTGTAAATGGTATACGGGCGTTCCTTTTAACTGTGGTAAGTACAAACCCTACTAAGCACATTTAGGCAGCTTTTGTTAAAATTAAATAAAAAAAAAGAACCATACAAAATAATTTAACACGTAATGTATAACGAAAAATGCAATTAATTTAAAACGAAAATAACACCTGACGGATGGACTTCGATGTACATTGCGGGTCGATAGTATGTTCAAAAATGAATAACGGTGTATACGTTAGCGTAATCAAAATAATTATTTCTGTTAGTGATTAGTAGAGTCTTAATCTATGTCCAGTTTTAATAAACACACTGTATAACTGTCATAGCTCTGGGGGGTTATCATGAGCTAACTTTGCAGTTCATTTTACGGTCAGTGAAAAGGACAGAGCTACGGCAGTTATATAGCTTTGTCCTTTACGCTGACCGTAAACAGAACTGCAAAGCTAGCTCATGATAACCCCCCTGTCCTTTTCTCTGAGCGTAAACAGAACTGCATTGTTATGTCATGATAACCCCCCAGTGCTGTTTTTGAATTTAGAATTTATTCTCAGCGTTGCAGTAAACATAGCAGCAACGATGTCGGTGACGGCCGGCGGGCTCAGCTCGAGCGGCGTCCGGCTCAACATGCGGCTGTACACGGCGACGGCGGTGGAGGCCAAGCTCAACATCCGCGGCCTCGGGCTCGTGCGGCTCGACCTCTCGCTGCCCAGCGAGAAGCGGGAGATATTCGCCGCTAAGTAAGTCATGCTGCCCTGGTACTTTGCGTTTTATAGCTATGTATAAGCTCAAATACTTATATACGACATATACATAAATGCGAAATTTTGTGTGTTGATAATTCTTTTACCACGTTTTGCACAATCGGGCTAAGATGTTTACCAGTTTAATAGTGACAGGTTGCAAGCCCATCAATTATCATCAAGTTTTATAGAGTTGTTAGTAATTTTGAAGCTCTGCCTACCCCACGCGTATTACTTTCTCCATTTCATCCATCCAGCAGCACTCAACCTTTATTATTGAAATTCGCGTCACTAATCATAGTTGGTTCGGCTCATGTGACATGTTAAAACTCAGTACATTGGGTACTTCTGGGACTTTTTATATATCAACTGATCTTGGCTGAGTTGCCCATCTCAAGACGCGTCTAAGTAAACCTTTTTTATTGTCATTTCTGACGTGTCTTCGAACGGGCATCATCAGTTTAGTAATGCAGCCCTATGTTGTAAAAAAGATGTACAACCACAAGTAGTTTTTATTTACCAATTATAATGCAACTGAAAGGATGATATTGTTCCAGATCGGAGTTGATAATTTTACATGGCGAAGAGGAAAAGCAACAACAGGGTCTGAACCAGAACAGAATAGAACAGAACACTTGCAGCTGGTCCGCTTTTGACCAGGGGATCGGTATCAAAGTCTGCGCTTCTTATCAGGTAAGCTGTAGCAACAGATGTATTAGCTATTACAACCTGCCAGTCGTGAAAGAGATAGATCTCTGTATGACTGATATCTATCAATCAAATTATTTATTTGCATATTCTGGTCAGTTCTCAGACATACTACCCGATTTACTGATAAAATTAACTCAAAGCGGTCGCCTAAACAAATAAGGATAAGAATAAATTAATTTAAACAAAACACATATGGTTACAAACCCACCGGAGAATACCAAACTAGACTGAGCCTAAATCTTTAAGACGGAGTTGGTTGGCAAACTGCCCAGAGACAGCCGTTTTCTGCTGTTGTTGTGTTCCAGTGTGGTTTAAGACAACCGGTGAAATTACTAGCATAGAGGCATTCCATCGCAGTCCTCAGGGTTGGCAACGCATTCAAAGTCTCGGGGTTATAGTCTTGACAATTCAAATGTCTATGGGTCTCAGATTCCACTTACCATCAGGTGGCCTACCAGCAGACCGAGACATCAAAAAAGAACTTTTAAATGTGTGTGTGTGTGTGTGTGTATATCGTCGGTACAGATGTGGCACCTCGCAATTATATTTTTTGCTAAAATGAGATTTGGATGCAGAAAGTTTCAAATAGTATTTCCGGTGTTAATTCATTTTGACGGCAATAAATGACTTGAAGTGACACCTCGTAACAAACATTAGTAACAATTCGACTGGTGTAACCTCATTAAGATTATTAGTGACAGTAGTCACAACTCGTAATATTGATATTAATAACTACACACAACTTTGTTAAGGTGGGAGCTCGTAAGTTTTCTAAGCAGTTTATTGTCTCTCCTGAAAAGTTTGTAAGGTTGCATATACGAGGGGTCACATCTAGACCGACGATGTATAAAAACTAAATTGTTCCACAGTTTCCAAACATGACAAATCTGCCGAACGCGCCGTACTTCATAATGAGCGGACCGGCCAAGTACGTGCTGTCGCTGTCGAAGGCGGACCCTTCGGCTAAGACGTACACCTTCCAGTACCGCTGGGACAAGAACGAAACCAACAACCTTGTCAGCTTCTCCTTCGACACTCCTGACAGCCTGGTACATCTAAAACTGTTACATCCTTTTTAACTAATAGCAACACCACAGGTGGCTGCACGGCTAGCACATGACGGCGCGCGGGATGTGTGTGTATATGTCGCACATTTAGAATTGTAGTGACCCAATTCAAACATTTTCAGCTTTCGATTTCGAGTCATAAATTTAGTATTATAGAGACCTAAGTCGAAAATCAAAATATGTGTATTAGGTCACTATAATTCTAGAGATGTGATGTGTTACGTCGCGCGCCAGATAGACTACCCGTCATTGTCTAATTAGAACGGTCAGAAAAAGACACGTAGTCTATCTCGCGGGCGACATAATGGGGTGCTGCTAATTTTTTAACGAAATCAATGATCGAATTCATATTCAATTTGTCCTTTCCTCTCGCTATAGTTACGAATGAAGAGTCTGACATACGGCATATAATCAGCGCCTCTATTCTGCTGCGTTGTAACGATATAGCGTTTGGCGTGTTTATAATCGTTTATGACTCTGCCGCCATTATGTCAATGACATAATAGTTATAAAAACGTTGACAGTACGGAAACACGTCAAAGGCGATATCGTTATAACCCAGTAGAATAGAGGCCCAGATCGTTTGTACTACTTGGCATGTAAAATAATATTGTCCAGGATATCGTCGGTGATACTGCAAATACTGCGTAACTAACGAATTTAATAATTTGCAATATTTACCTTACTGACACACTTGCTAAGGTATATTTTGCCCCGTCTTTTTTTGTTAGTTACGCGGTATTGCTATTTCACCACGATATGTCTTTAGAACTATCTCTTGGAATGCCCTGAGTTTGTTTTTATAATTGTTGAATGCTGAATGCTAATGTGCAACCAACGGGTTGACATGTTTTCCACTTGTTTCTATTCCAATCCCGAGCACTGGTTCAAATTTGGCTTTCAAGATTTGAGCGTAGTTTTGACAAAAATGTGGAGTAAAATAAAATCTTCTAACAAGTTTAATTGGAACACTCGGCAAAATGGAACCCTGACCCATCAATCCCATCATAGAACTGTGTCATAGTGCGCCATAAACAAGCTCGTAAGAAATCTTAAACAAAATATCACTGTGACACAATTCTATGGCGGGTTAAGATCCCATTTGGCCCATATACATATTATACACCTTATATACATATTTTTGTGCCGCTATATTATTTTTGTTTTGCATTAAAAACCCAGTGACACTTGCGACGTATCTAACGACACCTCGCTTGTTGAAATCGGCCCATCCATCCAGCCTCTACGAGGGAACATAGAGGTGGATATACATACAGTTCAAACACATAACCCTCTTTTGGCAACCCGGCTTTGCCGCAGTGGGGTAAAAAGCAATCATTAAAACATCACTGCACCAATCTTACCAAGACGTTATTTTTACAGGAGAAACGAATGTTCGATGCAGTTTTAAACCTGTCCAACACTTCAAGCACTGCCAGCCTCACGTTCCAGTCTGCCGAGAACACCCTCCAGGCTAAAGGGGTCTACAGGAACACGGACGACGACAAATCCCTAGAGGCTAGCTTGGACATAGACGGGCGGAAACACTTCGACACCGTCATGTCGCTGAAGAAACATGACATCCCGTTTGGCTACGTGTGGCTGCCGCACGCTTATTGGGTGATTAACGATGAGAGGATCGCTGAGTTGTCAGGTGAGGAAAATTTACAGTGACAGTACAAGATATCGTCCCTTTACTGTATCTACCTCGTATCGTATCTAATTGATTAGTAGGAAAAGCACTCGTGTTCTAAGAATAATAAGGTCTACTTTTCTATGAAACTATTCGATCAGATAAGAGGTTTAGAAATTAAAGGGTCGGTATAGTGCAAGAGGTCAGAGGCAAGCGTTAAAAAACCGGTCAAGGGTCAGACTCTCGCACCGCGGGTTCCGCACTGCCGCACAATAAGTATTCCGATATATCCGATTTGTATTCGGTGTCAGGTAGAATCAGCGCGAGCTCATCTCCCTTTTGACAATATTTAAGTATTTGTTGTATTTTTTCAGAGTTTGTACTGTAATCATACCAAATTTAACGCTTGTTTGTGCCGATTTTGCGATACAACAAAAGCAAAGAAACGTTGAATTAATGTTTTATTATGTAAATCCGCTGTAATAACACGGTTCAAAAGATAACAGATTTTTTGTATAATACAAGTTTGGGCCCAAGATCAAAACCAAGCCAACGAATAAAAGTATTTTTAATTTGATCTTAACATTGCTCTGAGCAGTTCATTATATGACATCAAAACTCTAGAACCGTCATTTGTTGGTGTTATAGAAGTTCGAAAATCCTTAATTTTCATACAAAATCAAAAGTGCCGATTTACGAATAAATGTGTTATAATCTGATCGGAACATCGCTCTGAGCATTTCATTATACCGGGTGTTCCCAAATCCCATCAAACTCTAAAAACATCATTTGTTGGTGTTATAGAAGATCCAGACGTTTCATACAAAATAAAAAGTGTGGGTTCATTAACCCTTTATTTGACGATGTATATTACACTATCAAAAGTGGATGTCTTTTGACTGAACGATGATGATACCTGCTACTATGATATTTATCTTTGGTCAAGGTGTTTTCTATGCTCAGAGTGAAGCCCCAAGCAGTAAAAATAATTGTATTTGTTAGTTGACACTTTTGATTTTGTATGAAAAGTCTGGATTTTGGAACTTCTGTAACACCAACTAATGGTTCTAGAGATTACATGTCATATAATGAAACGCCCAGAGCAATCTTTCGATCAGATTAAAAACGTTTTTATTCGTTGACCGGCACTTTTGATTTTGGGCCCAAAATTAATGGTCTCCTTTATTTCTGATCCTTGGCAAGACGGTCATCTGTCCGTGGTACGTTTATTCAGTTTCACATCGAAAATATACTCATGGGCTGAAAAACTCATCCACTGATAGACAAGTTAAATTTTGAAAAAAGTACAACGAATCAATGATAAAATCTATTCTTATTAACGTGGCTTTTGTTTTACGCTCGGGGTGAGACAATAGGCTGTCTATCATTTCATCGAATTTCATGTCATCGAACGCTATTTTCTGCTGAAACTATAATGTTTTCAGGGTGTCTTAAACACCTAACCTAAACTAACCTACGTAATTACTGTTTAAGATACCCTGAAAACATTATGGTTTCAGCAGAAAATAGCGTTCGATGAAATGAAATTCGATAAAATGAAATTCGATGAACTGATGAGTTACCGAGACAATATCTGCCCTTAGGACCGTATACTAATCTCGAGTGAGATGCTAGTCTAAAGATGCGGCGGCATTGTCAGTTTTAACCTGACTTTTACCTTGCCATACTGTCAGTGAGCAGTTACAAGGATTCGGTTTGCACTACTCTGACTCGCTTTCACACGCTCTTATTTACAGCGAGTAAAGCGAGTGTTTAGAGAGAAGTACAGACCTATTCTAAGTGTTCACGGACTGTAACTTGAGGCGGCCATCTGACTCAAGATCTTCTCAGAGATGGCATCTTATTTTATCGCTACATCACCTTATTTATTCCAGGCCTTTTCAAAGTAAAATCTAAAGGTGGCGTCACACAAATCGATATCCTAACCGACTTCCAAACCAAGCAACTGGCTAGTCACCTAATCGGGTACTACACTATAAACGGCCCCACATACGGCCTACAGCTGAACCTTGACTATCAGTTCTATGGGAACCAGAAACAGACCATCAAGATGGAAGGAGTGTACAGTGAGAGACCTTTGGGCTACAGGCACGATTTATACGGGGAGCTGGCCATGCAGTTCACGGCGTATCCTGTGTATAACTTCTATTCAGTGTTGAGGAATGTGGTAAGTGTTTTGTGACATAAAAAATAACCTATATGTACTGTCAAGGTTAAAATGAATATGTATACAGAAGCTTTTGCGCGCGACTCTGTCCGCGTAGAAGTCGTTTCTGGGATAAAAATTATCTCTATAAGTACTGCAGCATGGTCTGAGCTGGTCATTCTTTTAGGTATTCATTGTTTTGCATTTTTATAATGTAATTGAATATGCACTAAATAGATGATTTTGTTCTTTCTTGCTAAACGGATCTTAGCTACGATGGCAAAAAAAAACTTTAACTAATTCTTAACGTTTGGGTCAATCAACTTTTTCTTTTACCGTCGTTGCCATGGCGACGTCTCTTAAGTTACTCTTTTAAAACATGTTTCTAAGTTTAACCTCCTGAGACCTGGTTGTTCTATAGAAAGTACATAATCAAGCCAATTTAGTTTGAACTTTATTTCAATGCCGATAAAGTTCATTTTAATTTGTTTCATACTTGAAAATGCCATTTAAAAGTCACATTCAAATTATTCATTTAAGATTCAAATTCTAAGTCACAAAAATCTCCCTGTTTGCAGTATGGTGGGCCTCACAAGGATATAAATCCACCAAACATGAGTTTTTCTTGCAATAGTCAAGCCCATTTTTTATGGGTTTTCTTTAAAGCATTAGTAGTGTATATTAAACCATTTTAGAAACTATCACTGTTGTCTCCTGAGTTACGGGACAGAATAACAACAACACACAGTTGATCCACCCATTTGATTATTAATAGAAAACCCAAAGCCACATGGATGTCAGTTTCAACGTGTCGTCCTCGCGGGAGGAGAGCGGCGACCCGTCGCTGATGTTCGACTTCACGCGCATCGAGAAGCTGTCCGGCGTGAAGCTCGCCACGCACCTCACCATCGCGCGCCCGCGGCCCGTTCGGATGAACTTCCAATTCGAACAGGTAATAGTACATTCCTGCACAGACCGGGAAAAAGGCCGTTGCGGGACGATTGTAAGTTGACTGCGTCTCGGCCGCGCTTTGTACGAGTCCAGCTACCATCCTTCCCGGCTAAGACTTGTATAGTTGTTTTCCAACAATGCGAGGGAATATAACAAAATTACTTTTTTATATTTGAAGAACAGTATCAAAATGAACGAAAAACTCTACACTTTATACTCTTTAGACGCCGTTTGTAAAGGTTAACTTTTTTAGCTTACGACGTTTTACAAAGTGAAATAACATGAAAGAACTTTGATTGTACGAGCGTTTGGCTGTATTTATTTTGGTCCAAAAGTGGTGTTAAAAAGTAAAAAAGGCGATGGTAATGACAATCCATACATTTTTCGCAGCCGCTGCCAACATCTCTTCCTACCTCGGAATTTTAACTTTACTGTTGTACAAACAGCCCGCGAAGCTTCGCGAATTTCGAATCATGTACGAGAAAACATGTTTAATAATCTGTTTCGTCGGGGTCACCGAGGTAGGAAGACATGTTGACAGAGAGATCTCTCTCCAGTCGGGCGGTGTGCCAAGGGATCGAAGTCCATTGGGATGAAGTTGAAAGTTGTATGCGTATGAACTGACTGGGGTAACTTCGACAGCACGATTTAGAGCACTTTCAGATGTAAATGTTTCAACGCAATGTACCTACTAGTCTGACGCTGGTGGTGCTGTTATAGCTGGTTGTTACTAGTTTCCGCTAGATGTCGCTACGTCATCGGTCTTCGAGTGATCATACAACAATAATAGTAATGAAGGCGCTACTCTTCGCTATGTATGCTCAATCAAATAAAGATGTTCACTAAGAATTCGTGGGTAAACTGTCCCACGAAGTGTCCAGGCTAGTAAGCCTGGACACTAGTATTAGCCTCGGCTTGTGCCAGCCTCGATATAAAGAATATCTGACAGTTGAGTTTTTTGCGGCGCTTCTTATCAGCAGTCTCCTTGTGGAAAGTGTTGGTGGATTTTTGATATGCAAAAGTGCACGTGCGGCCTATAGTAGGAATTTTATAAAATGTCGGAATCCCAAGTACATTCTCTCAAGTGAATTCCGACCTAATTGCCATCCCGTGTAGGTCGGAATTCACTTGAGAAAATGTACTAGGGATTCCGACATTTTATAAAATTCTTACTATACTTCCTGAATAATAATTTTTTCACGCCCTCATTTCCAGTGTGTGGTAGGCAGAGGATCCTATCATTTCATAACCAAAGTTTCACAAATGATTCATTTCACAAACATATCATTTGACAAATAGCGTTTTTTTCCGAAACTGTAAATAATTCTGGATTATTTTAGGACTATCGTGTAGAACCCTCTAGTTTAAGTTTGGTTACTTATATAAAAATCCTGAAATATTTGTAGTTATAGAAAAAAAGCGGTTTGGCAAATGAACAGGTTGCGAAACGATGCATTTGTCAAAGATTTGTCGGCGAAAAGGCAGCGAACCGGTAGGCAGGGCTACAGAATTCCATAACCACATTTTGCACAATCAGGCTAAGACGTTTACCAGTGTATTAGTGACAGGTTGCAAGCTCATCGCCTTCCAGTACTGCAAGCCTTTATCCCCTAATCATTTTGTACTATTATAGCATTGTTGTCCCCAGATCGGGTCGAAATACTTGGTAGTGGCCCTCCTGAACGTGAACCCCAGGTCGCGGGACATCGCGGTGTCGGGCGCGCTGTTCTACCCGCCGGGCACGCAGCTGTTCCTGGACGCCGAGCTCAACGCCACGCTGCCCACGCTGCACGACTGCTCCGTCCAGGCCAAGGTGCACGAGACCAAGCCGAACGAGTTCCAGGTCAGCTATGTGCCCCTACCCTTGCCACTTTTCTATTCAAATTCATTATTTCAGCCGGTGTATACATCCGTATCTTCCTTGATCACGGCATCAAGCGTGAACGGCGGGACGGATTTCGCTATTTTTTTTAGTTCACTTTGTTATTGTCAGCAGGTTCTTATGACAGAAAAAATAGGAAAGGTGCGCGGAAAATTAGACAATACTCTCGCGGTCAGATAATACGGGTCATAGAGCGTTATTCATAGTAAAGAGACTATTTCGAAGCCTTGGTACCTTGCCAGGGGATGCTTTTAATGAAATCTGATACAACAGGACTTCGAAGTGCCGAAGTGCAGTGCGAAGGTGCATGTTCAGAAAAACATCTAAAATGGCATTAAAATGTAAGCCTAACAGTACTACAAGCCTTTAATCCCTTAGTCGCCTCTTACGACATCCACGGGAAGACATGGAGTGGCACTATTGCCATTCTAAACCTGACTTAAGTAAGATCTAAGGCCCGTAGATTTTGAATTTGGTAAGAGAGGCTTCAGAACTCTTAACACGGGTGGCCCGTATGCTCGTTGAAATTTTCTGTCCTACAAAAAACGATTAGTTCTGTAAATAAATACATTATTTAACCCTTAGTGTCCCTTCCCAGGTATACGCCAATGGTATCTGGTTCACTGGAGTGGACTTCAAGATAGACGCCTTGTACCAAGACCAGTCGAAAACCAACATGGCCTCGCACCACGTCAAAGTGGTGCTGAACAGCAACCACTTTAAGGACATAGCGGTCGACGCGAGATTCACGCAGGACAACCGGCAGATTACTTTTATTGGACAGGTGAGTTGTATCGATGATGAAATAAACGCAGCAGTTGATTATTTATGAATAAATATCACGAACACGACTGCGCATACCGGCGAACAGGAAGGTAGATTATATTAAATTGATCGATGTAGGGTAGACTGGGTACGATTCTTAGGCCGTTTGTCCACCGCCGCCATCAACGACATGATAACGATAATGAGATGATGGCGCCGTAGTAGCGGCACATACATTTACTATGGCCACCTGTCCACCGCACGCCCGATGCCCGAGCGACGTCATCCCAGCCGACGACTTTTGGTGTACATCGTCGCTACCGCTAGAACTCGGCCCGATATTGTGACGGGTCCATGTACGGGCAATACAAAACACATGTGAACTTGTCCACCGCTGCCGTCAACGACACGACACCGATGGGTGAATCAACTTTTAAAGTCCTCCTTTTCTATACGCTAATAAAAACTTACTAGAATATGTGAGATTGATAATGGTTTACACATGTTAAAATTAGATAATCAGATTTTCGGATTTCACTATTCATAATCACAAACCAATTCTATAATTTTGTAAAAACATGGTAACGCAGTGGAAAATGCACGTTTTTCATACAAAACCCGGGGACAACGTCGTCCCCTGCGTTACCTGAAATATTTGTGTAAATCATAGAAGAATTTTTAAAATTGTCAGCTATAAAGTAACTTTAATTGTCTGATTTATTCAATATATTGACCACATCAAAAAAAAAATTGCATTCTACCAAATTAAGGTGACATAGTGAGACATGTCGAAAATTGGGGAGTACCTTAAAAGTTGATTCACCCCGATAACAATACACAATACAATACTCTTTATTGAACACCATAAAAAGCAGAACACGGAACAGTACATTTAAATCATAGGTATACAACAGGCGGTCTTACCGCTAAATAGCGATCTCTTCCAGACAACCTTGGATAGAGAAAAAACTAAGGACACAAATTTATGGCAGGCGGTGTAAATATGTAAAACAAAAACTTTAGAACTCAAACTAAACAATTAAAGTATAACGAGATGACTTAACCACCGATATCGTCGCCGTGGACAAACAATCGATATCAACCATAAAAATTTCGGTATCGTTGTCGTGTCGCTGACGGCGTGCGCGGTGGACAAACGGCCTTAGACTAAAGCAAAAAGGGGAAGACATGTCGCCGTACAAAATACTAAAATAATGCGTGATGCGACACCTACATTCGCAAACACCACACACAGCTGTAAAAGAATGGCATATGCACTAAGAAGCAATCGGGTAAAATGGACGGCTAACATTATATTGCCGTTTCACTAGTGAAACGGCAATATAATATCTCCCGATAACGACGAAAGATGATAGGACGTGTATATGCAATCATGTTACAAGCGTAAACTTTATATTAAGCTATCTCGCTCAAATACGTGTTGACTGATGGGGAGCGGCCAGACAACTGACTCTGATTAGGCGCTCAGCGCCTATATTAAGGTGCTAAAGGAAAATGGCCCTGCCCTGGCCAAACCAGCTCAGAAAAATGTTAAAAATTTCTTGCAGGACTTGGACAACACTAATTTTAAGCTAGATCTTGCTTGCTCTTGGTATAACTTTGTAAATTATAAATAAATAAATACTTACCTATTTTGCATGAACATGGTCCTACTACCTGCTAATCGTTAATAATGTGAGCCACGACACTGGCCAAGGCTAGTGTGGGTATCATTGTAAGCATGATTATGTTAGACTGGACTTAAATAATAAAAAAATATTATTTATTTACATTAGTTCATACTTTTTTTTTATATTTAGGGTGAATACAACGAGGACAGATACCGAACGTTGATCCGTTACGTGTTAATATCGGAGCAGAACTTCACGGCGTACGTGGAGGTGGACGCCAACGACAAGGCGTACAGCGCTACTCTCAACGCGGACCTCAGCAACAATACCAACGTCAACATGGACATACACTTCGACCAGTAAGTCAATAGTATCCATTAAATATTGTTTTAAATAACTATTATCTTTACATTGGGCGGTTTATGTATTTAACTAGCGACCCTTCCTCGCCCGCTTCGGTATTGGTGAGTTTATTATATATTATAACCTTCCGTGAAAACATATCAAACTATGGTGAAAACCGCATCAAAATCCGATGCGTGGTTTAGGAGTTAGCGGATGTACAGACAAATAGGAAGACTGAAAGCGCGGAAAGTGACTTTGTTTTAATATGCTATTTAAATAAGATGTTCCAAATAGACAGGCGCGTCCTTTACAGCCAAAACTACAAATGCTAAAAATCTGAAAGAAATCTTAAATGAAAGCGCGTATAACGAATTTAAAAGTAAAACTATCACGACTAAGTAGACATCGTTGATTCTTGAGATAGAGACGATTAAAGTGTTTATACCTACTAAAATCATATAAGACGGCACCAATTGACTTTAAACTGAAAATTAGTTATTACCTTGTTTTTATGTTTGTAGTACTTAACGGCTTCCCTACACTGAGCATGGTCCGACATGCTTTTTTAGGATTTTTTAGGTTTTGTAATTTATTTTTCACCAATTAACTTTATTAATATTTCTAACCGTTTTACAGGTACAGCTTGTTAAAAAATAGTGCAAAATCTGCACATTAGCAACTCTAGCAAGTAGATCCGATGACGTCATCAAGATGATGGCATGTGAAGTTGATGACATGTGTCAATATAAAATTTAAATAACTTTGAAGTAGTAGGGTTGTCACTGATATTAAATTGATTAAGTTTAATAATTTTGTTGTACTTTTCAGTCCAGCTTTACAACTGTAATAAATCGATTGTAGATAACTTAGATAAAACTATCCTTTCAGCTCAGTCCCTCGTTATGTTCCACCCGGTATAAAAAATATAGAGTTTTACATTTTGTTTGTTTCCTCTAGACTTCGCGACGTCCACATCTCATACCAGCGCTGGCTGTCCCCCCAACAAAAGCGACTAGCGGCCGCCTTCAACTGGGACGCGAACCGGGACCCCTCGCAGCGAGTCAGCGTGGACGTGCAGCTGGACAACCTCGGCGCCTGGCACCACGCCGGGCACGCCACGCTCTACTACCCGGGCCGCGTGCTCAACGGGGAGTTCCAGTTCCTGCTCAGAGGTACCACAGTACACTTTTCAAACACTAGCTCTCTTAACCCTGCCCCCAAGCGGACTAAAACAAAGCAGCCAAAAGTGACGTTTACTGAATATACTTGCGTTTTTTTTTAATCTGAATGGTGATTTTGCCCTCCTAAGCCAATAGGCAGTATCTCAAATTCAATGGCAAAAGCAGATTCAATCCTATACCTTTGTTAATAAGGTTGCATTTGCTACAGGAGTTTTCAGGACGACACTTATTTCTCTATCTAAGTATGTTCATCGTTGTTTAATACCCATAGTATAAGCCTAGAGCTTAGTTTGGGACTAGGTCAATTTGTGTGACATTGTCCCGTGATATTTATTTTTTTATTTTTTTGTCTGAGATATTGCCTTTTGTGTAAGCGGGCAGAATTGACGTAACTTAAAAAACTGGTCGACTGGTCGGACTCGCGCACTGAGGGTTCCGTACCGTGGGTATTATTAGATTTGATTTTGAAGATTTCGAATCGAGTTAGGGTGAGCCTATCTCACACTTTATTTTTTTTTTGTATTTGTTGTATTCAAGGATCGTATATAAGCATACCAAAATTGACGCTTGTATGTTTTACCGTTTTTAAAATAAACCACAAAAATAAAATACGTTACGTTATACGTTAAAATCTCTTACAATTCAAAAGATACAGCTCATTGAAGCTAGGATGGACGGACAGACAAACAGCGTAGGCTTAGTAATAGGGTCCTGTTTGACACCCTTCGGAAACGGAACCCCGAAAAGAAGGCAGTAATCTCCTAAGTGCATTTTAGCTTGGCGGAAATCGTTCCAGCAGTTGCCTGACTCATCAACCCTCCTTTCTGTATATTGAGTTTAAAACTAATTGTTTGTAGATTGGTTCTGCGAGTGGCGCGTGCTTATGGGCTGGTCGGACGAGGCCAACATCCTGTGGCGCGTCAAGATGTTCTCCGAGGCTAAGGGCGAGACCGTCTACGCGCTGCTCTCCAACATGAACACGCCCTTCCCTGGCTGGAGCGACACTAGCTTTAATCTCATGTGAGTTAATATAGGTCGATTCATGAGAGCTACCACGAAAAGAACGAATGAAACTTGGTTGGAATTTCATACCCAAAAGTTGCGGCAGACTTTCCATTCGCGTTACGTTCACAGTCGTTATTTTCTGCGACATTTTCTGGCTAAGCCTTCGCGGAACTCCTTTTTGGAGCGATCTTCATGAGTCAAAGTGATCTAATTAAAAAATATGTGTGAAGAAAATTCGCGTCAACAAATATCCGTGTTTTATATGACCGTGCGGCGTCAGTACCTTTAGACAGTGGGGAAAATTACCAGCATAAAGGCATTTCACGTTAGTCCTCAGACAACGAGTGTATCTTGAGATTCCGATGGTCCATGATCATAAAGGCTCAGTTGCATTGGCGATGGCCTGCATTATTTTCGTAATTCCTGGCTAAATAATGTTATAACAACTCTTCAATGGATTGCTACAAGCTAGCGGTGAAACTAAGCCTTTATTCCACTTACCATAAGATGGCTTGTATGCCTGTCTACCTTTGCGTTTGGTTTGATATATATTTCCCTCGACTGTTGCCAACTTGTATAATTTATCCCTCTAGGTGGCGCTACCACGACAACCTGCAAGCAGTGAACGGCAGCATGAACTGGCAGGAGGACTACCTAGCCTTCAGTCTGCTCGCCGACTACCTACTTCGAACGGATGAGTTCTATGGCGAGCTCGCAGCCGTGGTTAACTCCACTATACCGACCCTCCCGCGAGCCTCGGCTGTGGCCCGGCACAGGGTGCTGTGGAAGAAGAGCGCAGACACCCTCCTGAGTTTCCAGGTACGGAACGAATGACCGTGGGGTGGAACAGTACTCGGCTGAAGACTGCGCACGGCTTTTGTCGTGGTATGATAGTCGGCTGACTTGATTCATTGTCAACATCACCTTTGAGTTTATAAGTTACTAAATTTGTTAACTATGATGATTATAATAAAGTCTTTGGTAATGATGATGATGTCTGTGGTTAAGATTTTGACTTAGTTGTGAGGATTATCTGTGGTCAAAGTTTTGACATGCTCATTATGTTGATGTCTGTGGTCATGTTTTGACTTGATCATTATGTTGATGCCTGTGTTCAAGATGTTGACTTGATTGTGAGGGTGATGTCTGTGGTCAAGATTTTGACTTGGTTGTGAGGATGACGTCTGTGGTCAAGATTTTGACTTGGTTGTGAGAATGATTCCTGTGGTCAAGATTTTGACTTGGTTGTGAGGATGACGTCTGTGGTCAAGATTTTGACTTGGTTGTGAGAATGATGTCTGTGTTCAAGATGTTGACTTGATTGTGAGGGTGATGTCTGTCGACAAGATTTTGACTTGGTTGTGAAGGTGATGTCTGTGGTCAAGATTTTGACTTGGTTGTGAGAATGATGTCTGTGGTCAAGATTTTGACTTGGTTTTCAGAATGATGTCTGTGGTCAAGTTTTTTACTTGACTTAGTTGGGAGGGTGATGTCTGTTGTCAGGATTTTGACTTAGTTGTGAGGGTGATGTCTGTGGTCAAGATTTTGACTTAGTTGTGAGGGTGATGTCTGTGGTCAAGACTTTGACTTGGTTGTGAGGATGACGTCTGTGGTCAAGATTTCGACTTGGTTGTGAGGGTGATGTCTGTGGTCAAGATTTTGACTTAGTTGTGAGGGTGATGTCTGTGGTCAAGACTTTGACTTGGTTGTGAGGATGACGTCTGTGGTCAAGATTTCGACTTGGTTGTGAGGGCGATGTCTGGTTGTGGGATGTGAACCGCTGGCTTCAGAGGCAAGGTCA
Source organism: Acleris holmiana (assembly GCA_949316455.1). Taxonomy (NCBI): domain Eukaryota; kingdom Metazoa; phylum Arthropoda; class Insecta; order Lepidoptera; family Tortricidae; genus Acleris; species Acleris holmiana. The sequence continues at coordinate 7,505,481 of OX438785.1, forward strand.
CTGCCAAGTAGGCTAACGTTACTAGGCTAGGCTAGGTAACGTTGGTTGTGGGGATGATGTCTGTGGTGAAGATTTTAACTTGTTCATGTATTTTCCAGTACAATGAGGATGGCATGCTAATGATCAACTCGTCGTGGGTGCTGGACCGAGGACCCTTGGAGAACAACGTCACGGGCAGAGTCACTCTCGTCACTCCCTTCCCGGTACGTAACTGACGAGTAAAATTTTATAAAAAAAAAATGGTCTCGTGAGACTTCTTTAATATACGAGAGATCCTAAAATAACTCTTTTCACACAGGGCTATACGAGAGGGTTCCTGAAGACGAGGTTTGTTTTTGGTCACAAGAAGGATATCCACGGAGTCACTTTTCTGGATCTGGAGGAGAAGATTCTCAAGATATATGTCAATGGTAAGGCTTAGTGGCGATAATTTTTCCTCCAGTGTTTTTAATCCACGAAAGTGCACCCAACAATAAAGTTTCCCAGAAAACAGTGACCTTCGAAGTCCTCATGAAGCAATCACGGCATTTAGCTGCTGTTACCATTGAATCGTAATGTCAATGTCATAAAGAACAGCGCCCATTTCGTTGCTTTTTTGTTTTAAATTTATCTATACCTATAATGTAATCGATAGGAGGTATAATTCTATTTCAAAAAGATTTTGTGCTACGTAAACCAGAACTTGTCAATGGTCGATAAAATATTACGTTCTATCCCTATGACTTTTTTTTTGCCATGAGAATTCCGCCCTCTGCTTATTGTTATTAGTTTGGTAGACTGTTGCTCCTATCCCCAGGTCACATGCGTCGCATCACAAACTGCATGCTGGTAGTGAACGTGACGAGCCCGGTGAGCGAGGCGCCGCGCATGACGGCGCGTTTCGGGTTCGTGGAGCCGGACCGGCACCTTGTGGCCATGGTGGTCACCGCCAACTCTACCACCGGTACCATCCTGTTTATCTATTAGAACATTGTGAAATAAAAATAAAACGGGTCAAGTGCGAGTCGGATTCGCGCACCGAGGGCTCCGTACCGTATAGTAGGAAACAATGCGATCCCATCTCACGCTTGACCATTTTTTTGTATTTATTGTTTTTCTTTAGGTTTTGTACTATAACCATACCAAATTTGACGCTTGTACGTTTTTACGATAAACAACAAAAATAAGAACGTTTCTTTTTTCCTCTTTTAATGAGCCGCAATAACACATATTTTGAAAACAAAATCACTCGGCTAACTCTTACGGTTCAAAAGATCCAGCTCTTTAAAGTTAGGATGGACAGTCAGACAGACAGCATAGGTAGTTAAGTAATTGGCTCCCGTTTGACACCCTTCTTCTATTTCTTATCAGTAGCCAAAGTAAAGCCAAAAAGTGCATCTTACATATTCGTGGGTGACTAACAATAAGATCATGAGTTCGATTAGAACTATGTCAAATGGAGATGGAGGATAATCCCTGAGATTGATCTGTGCATGGTGGTATAACACACGTAAAATGCATTTCGTTCGCAGGTATCGAAATACTTCTGAAGTTGGTGTCCACGCAGGACTTCCACGCGTTTGGTCACGTGGCTTTGCCCATCCAGTACCTCAACAGAGCTATGATCACCGCGAAAAGGGCTAAAGAAGAGGTACTTCAACTCGATAACAATAATTTTCAGAATTAAATGAGACAACTCCTTTCTCAAAGGCCGGCAGCGCACTTGCGATTCCTCTTCGAGCTGTGCGAGTAGTAAGTAGTTTAGTACACGCATTACACGGTGTTGCGCGTTTCTTCTTAAACCGCTGAATCGAATTCGATGATATTTGTTATGGAGAAAGACTTGAACCCAAAGAAACCCAAAGGACATAGGGTACTTATAAAGGGTTAGCATATACCACGGTTAGCGATAAAGAACTTTTACAACGGCTAGTAATCATCATGTTTCCAGGTGGACTTCCGAGTGGGCTGGGGCGCCATGGACTTCGGCTTCACGGGCATCTGGCACTACCGGTCGCCCATCAACTTCGTGTACGTGTACAAGCTGTACACGCCGCTCGAGGGGTTCGAGGAGAACGGCCTCGTGCTCAAGAACGTGTACGGACACGGGCTGGACCTCGAGCTGTCCGTGCGGCTCTCCACACATAAGGTACTAATGGCGACTGTAAATGTTAGAGCCTAAAGGCCAGGCGTACTTTTGATGCCGCTGTTGTCATAATGTCAGTTATAGGGTTACTTGGAATGGGTGCGCCAAAGTTCATATAAAATTGCAAATTAGATTATTGAAACTCCGAAAATGTTTCTCATACCATTTTATATCATAATGATTACTCTTCATAGTAAATATTAACCATACATCTGTTTATTTTCAGGCTTTTAAAAATATCCCTCAGGTTTGTTTTATAAACGTCCTAAAATCAGAACGGTTTCAGTAAAAATCACTAAAGGAGTTGCGATGATTATGACAGAGCCCGGAATTTTCGTAGTACTTTAGAGCTGTCATAGGGACTTCTCGTCTATCGACTTCCGAAATACATATTATGTATGTATATCGATAAATACAGATTACATCTTTTTTATATGATTGCGAGTAGAAGTTAACAAAATGGAGTCTTATCGCGAATGAGCGATCTCTTCGAGATAACCTTTGGATACCAACTTTTAGGAAATTATGAATAGAAAATAAAATAATAATATTTTATTGTCTCTTATAAATATATTCGTGGATTTCTTATGCCTTTTAAACAATTTTCGAAAGAAATTGCAACGAGAATGAATATCTAGCCTAATTATATCATGTTATGTACTCATAGGTACTTTAATCTGATGGATGACCTTTTTATCTGCATGTGTCTATGTCAATCACTCGTTCACAATTCTTGTTGCAATTTCCATCGAGAACAAATTGAAAATGCCTCGTAACATTTTCAGCCACTCAAAACTTATCCAAAAGAGATCGCTCTTTAGCGATAAGGCCGCCTTTTGTTTACCTTTACTTTTGATCTTCATTTATATGTTGTGTTGTGTTCTATAATGTATCGATAAAATATGTAAATCGGAAGTCGATAAACGAGAAGTCCCTATGACAGCTCAAAATTGCTACCAAAATTCCGGGCTCTGATGAATAACAAATTATGAACAAAAAAAGTATGAGAAAAACAAAAATAAAGTGATTATTATGAATAAAAATCGGTAGTATAACAAAAAATAGGAATGAGAATTTTATGTGAGCCCATATGGACCCACTTGGCCTAATTATCTACAGTTGCATACATTATTTATATACACATGACACACATTACATTTACGCGTGCTTGATGCAGCACATTGCTGAGGGGTGTCTTTTTAGCGTATTTTGCATGTTCTATTTGTCATATTTTGTTTGCGCTGAATAAATTAAATACTTACTATATTACAAGTACTCGGAGATGAGTTCAGAATCCGAAGGCAAATTACCTGCATTGCTACCAGTGCTACTTGTAACATATCTATAGGTGCTGAGCTAAGTTTCGTATTGACTCACTTTTAATTGATACTAGAATTGGGGCCTATTTAATAGGAGTTGATGCTGAAAGATTATCCAAATTGTAAACCTATAGCTTTATCATATTTGATATCGTTATAAGAACGGCACGTTACAGCCGCCAGCACACCCACCACCACGACCACACCCCACAGATAACCAAAATGAATGTTGTAATGCTGGTCAGTGCCAACGGGTTCTGAACGCATTATAGAGACTTATGTACGTGTATAGATAAACAAACATTGCGAAACCCCCATGACAGATTATAATCGGTGTTTGCCCATTAATTTTACCGACCACTTTTTGAACTGACCAGTGAATACATGTTATCAGCCGTCAAAGCTTTCGGACGTTTAATTATTGGTGAACACCGCCCTATGTCTACTATTTACGCTTACTATTTACAACCAGACAAGGAAACTCCTGACAATATGCCTTTATACATTACATAGCGATTAACTTTAGTAGCAAAGCAGTAATTTTAGGAATTAATTTAAATAGATTATTGCTGTCTCGGACCATCTTATAAATATGACATAACAGTTAATTGTGTTTTTATGTATGTCTCAAGTGTGTATCAGTAACCCGAAGAGGTTGTTAACTAGTTAGTCAATACTAATATATCATTATAAAATAATGGATGAAATGGCGGCAGGTCACGGGAACAATCTGCGACTCCCGCATCCCCTTAAACTTAAGGGGAAGATTTATAAAACAATCGTTAGACCTGCTGTCTTGTACGGACAGAATGTTGGGCCACGAAAGGAATGAATTAAAGGCAATTGCATGCAGCTGAGATGAGAATGCTAAGGGGATGTGTGGTGTTACGCGAATGGATAGAATAAGAAATGAGTATATAAGAGGAAGTCTGAAAGTGACGCCGGTGACTGAAAAGTTGTGTGGAAATCGGTTGTCATGGTATGGGCATGTGATGCGGAGTAATGAGGAAAATATCGCCAGGAAAGTCTTAAGTATGAATGTGGATGGCTATACGAGTAGGGGAAGACCAAAGAAACGATGGATGGACTGTGTGAAAGATGATATGGCTAGAAAGGGAGTGACTACCGAAATGGCGACTAATAGAGAAGTATGGAAGAAAAAGACATGTTGCGCCGACCCCAAATAAGTTAGGATAGGGGCAGGAGAATGATATAAAATCTTGCTCTATGCAGTTTGACGTCTTCCGCGTGTCATTGGCACCCAATGTACGGCATCTGTAACGACCGGACGCTGATCCATTTCGTGTGCGTGCACACCATAATTGTCGTTTTAAATGGGAGCGATTTTAGCGATTTTTCGGTGGAGCGTCACCATGCCTTGCACTCGATGTGGACGCTGCGATATCGCCTTACAATTAAAAAGCCGGTGCGATAAATCTGGGCGTACGCTGAGTGCATACCGCGGTCACGTGGTGATTTTGCGGCAATTTAAAAATCGCGGCGGTACGACAGCGTGCACGCAGACGTATTGTGGCGATTGGGATAAGGTCCAGACAGTTGGGAATCCAAATTCAGCCAATTAATTTTTCTATTAATCTTTTTCGTTGTACTACGAAAATTAGCCATACAATTTGTAAGGATACTTTTCGTCGCACAACTTTTTGGTGCAACTTTTTACTCCTCATTTACAACATGCGGTGATATCGTAGAGCACGCTGCATCGTTACGTAACCAAATTCTGCCCAAATGACAGGCTCCCCATGCCCCAACATGCTTTTAACCCGTTTTTTATTTATTTACATCTGACACTGTTGCAATATTCTGCCCTCCCTTAACAATAAGCAGTATTTTAAATTCAATGGCCAAAGCTAATTCAATCCTATACTGTTAGTAATAAGGTTGCATTTACTACAGGAGTTTTGTCTGAGATACTGCCTTTTATGTTAGCAGGGCAGGCCATGACATTTCTCAAAAATGTAATAACGGAGGCACTAAGTCTGTATTAATACTACCTCTATTTAAATTTTCTGTGCCACCCGCCCACCTTGGACACATACATACATAACATCACGCCTTCATTCCCAGAGTGGGGTAGGCAGAGCTAAAGAAATAACAACAACTCTAAAGAGACTTGTAAAGATTTTGCACAATCAAGCCAAGAATTTTACTAGTGTATTAGTGTGACCTAGGACATCATTGTTGGTAGGCATTCTCCGATGCCTCGTGTCTGTAATGCATTCAATGGCATAAGTGCAATTTTTCTTGATCCCGATCTGTTTTTTGATACGCTTATAAAATTTAAAACTAAAATCTTGGCCTGTTTGTTATGTACTGACTGACGTTTGTTTTTTTTCTTACCTACTATTACTATTTAGTCCGCTATGTTTTTCATAAATGCTGTGTATGCTTGTAATTGGCTTGAACACTAGTTATAATAGCCCAATATGATACTATGATAATTATAAATGCTTTATGTACATGCTGTAAGAGTACCTTTCAAGTATCTATTCAATTTCCCCTTCCAGTTCGGCATAGCGGTGCTGTTCATAGACAATGGCAAGGGGCTGATCGACGTGATCTCGGACCGGTTCCGGCACGTGGACAACACGGATGAGAACATGTTCATCGAGAACTTCGACACGACGGCGCAGGTCACGTTGGACACGCTCTACTACCCGACGGTCACTTTCCACGCACATATTATGAAGGTAATACCTGTTCCAATACTATGCTTTTTAACGAGCAATATTTGTACTTAAATTCTCGAAAACTGCTCTAACGATTTTGATGGAAATTGCGGAATAGGGGTTTTTCGGGTTCCGCCGAAAAAACGGGTCACTAATCGCGAAGCTATTAAATAAAACTGTGATTAAATACACCCGAGTAGAGCTCAGTCGCCCAGGCCACGTACAGTCACCAGCAATAATATATTATCCAACATTGGCTGCAAAAATGTCTGACACGCCTTTTTTACTGGGCTTTTTAAACTATAAGTAGTAACTATTTAAAAAAGTGCTATCCGTCGGCAAAATTGTGTAAGTAGAAAATATGTCAGGTTCATTACGAACATAGCCATAAAAAAACATCCACTGGAAAAATTCCATACAAAGTATTGTGGACATGGTTTTATTTTCTATAATCGTGAATGCAAAGTGAAGGTGCTAAAACTAACTAAACATTGCCTGTAAATCAACTTTTGTAAACATTGCCTGTTACCGGAAATATTATTTTCAGTTCGTGGGGATCGACGAGGAAGATGTCATGGAGCTCAACGCTACACTGCATTTGCCTGATAAGCCTGCTATCGTTTTGACTGACATTTTCGTGTTGAGCGTAAGTAGAATTAATAAACGAAATTTTCTAAAACCAACCTATCAACATTTATTTGATAAACGCATCATACGTGGAATAAGCTCAGAATTATGCCACATGTAACATAAAAGTAACGTAGTTGGTTTTGCGTGACCGTAACGCAAGAGTAACGTAGACGCGAAAGTAATGTCAAGCTTTTTTTGAGGTGGAAAGAAGTGGTCTCTGCCTACCCCTCTGGGAAACTGGCGTGATTTATGTATGTATGTATGTTATGTGATATATTGTTATGTATAAATTGATAATGGACATGCGCACCACAAACCGTACTGTTCTTGTGGTTTAAGGATCATTTACTTGAGTCGTTTGCATGTGAAGAAAGTAGTTCATTTAAAAATGGTTTTTGTTTGTTACTTTTTTTTCAGAGCTATACACAAATGACTAACACCTTGAACTTGGTGACGCCATTCCCGGCTATCATGGAGTTGAAGTCTCTGTATACTGTGGATATAGAGATAGGACAGAAATTCAACATAACATACTTGGCGCTGCTCTACAACGGGACCTATTGGCACGAGGTAAGACTGTGTACCTTATGTGGTAACTTGTGTACCTTAAATGGTTAGTACAATGTGTGGTTATTTGTGTAAAGGTTTTGTAATCCGAATACTCTCACATCCGAACAGAACAGAACAGAATTTCAACATAAGTATCATACTTCGCGCTTCACTACAACGGGACCTATAGCACGAGGTATCTATTTTATGTGGTGACTTGTTCCCGGATACTCGTTTTTTCAACATAAAATACTTGGCGCTGCCCTGTACCTTATGTGGTGACTTGTGTGCCTTATGTTTACCTTGTGTACCTTAAATGGTTTGTACCATGTGTGGTGTGGTGACTTCTGTACCTTATGTGGTAACTTGTGTAACTTGAATGGTTTGTACCATATGTGGTGACTTGTCATTGCGTTCTTTAAAGGAAAAAAATATGTAGTAAAATTTCAAGGTTTAATTTAATGATTCCGCAACATCATAATATTTTGTGCAAAACTGAACGAAACCTTTTCAGATCTCCTCTAAGGTGTTCTACTCGTACGACGCCGGTGAAGACGACGCGTACGAGTCGTACGTGGCGGCGCTGGGCGTGATCACGCCGCTGCCCGTGCTGCCGGCGCTGGAGGCGCGCGTGCAGGCGCGGCTCGAGGACGCGCTGTGGAGGATGAGCGCCGACATCGCCATGCCCGCCTTCACCATCACCGCGCTCGGCCAGCTGGAGGTCAGCCACATAGCGTATCAGATACACTCGAGATAGCTACTTACCTACTTTCTACATAAATTGAAACAAAAAAAAAATCTTCTCACTTCCCAAAAAAAAATCTACATAGGACTCGTGCGGTGCCCTATCTTCCTCTCACTTTCCCCTTTTCCCAAATGGACTATTATAGCGTAAAATACCACTGTTCCTTCGCATATCTAAATCTTAGCTCAATCAGAAACATACTTGAACGCACACACACACACACACGCACACGCACACGCACGTACGCTCGCACGCACACGCACACACACAACAAACATCTCGTCGCCTGGCCCTACTGAAAACCAGCGTCACATTATTACTCTATCTGACACAAGCTGAGTATTATCCATTATATTTTTCGTCACCAGCTTGATGACCCGTTCGTAGAGACGTCGGGCAGTCTGAACCTCACCTCGGATTACCTCGAAGACTACTTCATCAAAATGGAGTTCAAGAAGGACTTCGCCGACACTCAGAACACCGTTGGTGGCGGCATTCAGATACAACAGGGCGAACAGAACAACTATGTAAGTTGAATTTGCATTAGTCATAGGTACATAGTGATTTGATATACATGAATAAAAAATCCTTACATGGAACTAAACACCGCACTTTCGCATTTATAAATCAGTAAGGCTAAGATTACTTTCACATCATTAAATTTGACCACGTGACTATCCAAAAATTCATGCCTGTTACATTGTGACCTCCTGTACACTAAACCGCCTAACGGATTTTAAAATGCGTGGATTTGTTTGATAAATTAATTTTCAAGCAGTGTCATAAACTACGTTTTAACATTATATTCTCACATTCTGATGTTGTAGGGGAACGCCTACCTAATCTGTGGAATTAACAATTTATTCATTTTAATGTGTAATAACCCTTTTATAGTCCCAGTTATTCAGTAATGCTACATGAAATTTAGTCCTATGTTTGACACTTCCTAGGGAATCTTTTAAAATAAAGTTAATTTTCATGTAAATACTACAGAATGTATCATATTAAGGTTGATATTCTTAATAAATATATGTGGTCGCTAAATCGCCTCTACCTTATAAAGGGTTAAAGTTATCTAGCAAAGACTTTTCCTCAAAACAAGTTCGAACTAGGTTGGGTTTTCAAAGGTTTCTTTTTGTTTTACTTTCTTAGTTGTTCGCCACAGCGGTGTGGCGTGCCCCGCCAGAGCGTCACGTGCGGTTCGGAGGGAGCGCGGCGCTGCACACGGTGCTGCCTCCCTCGGACCTGGCTCTGGTCTACACCGAGGAGGGCGGCCAGAGGCTGCTGACGGGCTCGGTCAACTGCAACACCAGGTATGTGGCGCACTACTGCCAACAGTGACTCGTCCGGTTCAAATCGTTGCAACAGGTGCTGCTGCCCCATTAGCTGGCTCTGGTCTACATCAAGAAAGGAGGCCAGAGGCTGTTCACGAACTGTAACACCAGGTGTGTGACTCTTAGGCTGCATTGTAAACGTCGAAACTTGCCAAGTTCCATACATTCTCTCTCTCTCTCTCTTGTTCAGCTTATAGCCACCCAATGCTGAGTGTAGGCATCCTGCATTGCTCGCCACTCATCTCGGTCCAGTGCTCTTCTCATCCAGCACCTTCCCGCCACCTTGACCAGGTCGTCGGTCCACCTCATTCCTTGTCTGCCAACGTTCCTCCGCCCGGTTCTGGGTCTCCACTCGACAACAGCCTTACCCCATCTTCCATCACCCCTGCGGCATATGTGTCCAGCCCACTTCCACTTCCTTTGGGTGATAATTTTGGCTATATCGGTGAGCCTTGTTCGTCTCCGGATCTCCGTATTTCGGACTCTGTCTCGGAGAGAGAGGCCCAACATCGCCCGCTCCATCGCCCTTTGCGTGACTTGCAGCTTATGTACCACCTTCTGCGTGAGCGTCCAAGTTTCGGCTCCATATACCAGCACGGGGAGGACACACTGTTCGAAGCATCTGCGCTTGAGATTAAGCGGTATGTTCCCTTTGAGCACGTCGGACAATTTACCGAAAGCCGCCCAGCCTAAGCGAATTCGGCGCTGAATTTCTAGGTCTTGTCCGTTCTTTTCTAGGCTCATGGTTTGACCGAGATAAACATACTCCTCCACTCTGTCCAGTATCTGCCCAAGAACTGTAATGTGGGTGGCATCGGTGTTCTTGCACATTATCTTCGTTTTTGCCATGTTCATTCTAAGACCCACCATTACTGACACGTCGTACAGTTCAGTGACCATGACTTCCAGATCTTCCAGGCTCTCTGCGAAGAGTATGATGTCATCTGCAAATCGTAGGTGTGACAACTGTTTGCCGTTGATGTTAATGCCTCTATTTGACCAATCGAGAAGCCTAAATACACCCTCTAGGCAAGAAGTAAACAGTTTAGGGGAGATGGTGTCACCCTGTCTCACACCCCTTCTCACCGGAACTGGTTTTGTTAGTTCGTGCAGTTTGACTTGCAGAGTAGCCGAACAATAGACCGCTTTGATGGCTTCTATATACCTACTGTCTACTTGGCATCTTTGTAGAGAGTGTATAACTGCCCAATGTTCTACCGTGTCGAATGCCTTTTCGTAATCTATGAAGGCTACGGCAAGGGGCTGGTTATATTCGTTGCACTTCTCCACCACCTGGCGAACAGTGTGTATGTGATCGATTGTTGAGAAGCCGCCTCTGAAGCCTGCCTGTTCCACCGGTTGGTCTGCGTCGAGCCGGCCAGTTAAACGTAGTGTGATGACTTTAGTGAAGAGCTTGTAGACATGACTCAGCAAGGAAATAGGCCGATAGTTGGAGAGTTTGGTGACATCGCCTTTTTTGTGCAGCAGAATCACTATTGCATTTCTCCACTTCTCCGGTGACACACTCTCGAACAACACTTTGTTGAACAGTATCTGCAACTGCTTTAAAACTGCTCTCCCGCCATGCTGCAGACTTTCGTATGTCACCTTATCTTCGCCTGGCGACCTTCCAGCTTTCATGAATTTAAGGGCACGTTTTATTTCATACAAGCTGATCTCGGGAAGATCCTCAGTAAGATATTTCCTTAATGGAGCTCGCGGGTCCTTGCCGTCTGTGGCCTTTTCCGGGTTCTTGCAACTGTATAATTCTGAATAATAGTTTTCAACTGTTTCCAAAATTTCCGTTCGATCAGTTGTTACTGTTGTTACATACATTATTATTTATTTATTTTATTGACATTTCCCTTTTTTAGATTGCCCAGTACGATTGAGATGACAATTTCAAGTGATTTTGTTTTGCTTCAGTCACTACTCACTGAGAGCCGACCAACGTCCAACTTCGCTGAGTGTCGCGCTCAGCACTCCGCACGAAAACTTAAGGTAACTTTACTCTAAAGTTTTATTTAAACCCCTACGAAAAACAGGTATTTCGTATGACGTGTGGATCTGTGTATGTGTAGGTATGTGTGTGTGGCATCGCAGCACCCAAATAGATGGACCGATTTGGACGCGGTATTTTTTTAAAGAAAGCTAGTATAATCAGGATGATTTTAAGCTAGGATTCTTAAAAATCGTTTGGGCGTTTAAAGAGATATCAGCTCTCAAAGAAGGAACCGCCCTCATATCGGGGGTTTTTATCTTTTAAGTAGTTATAATTGAATCACTATACCTAATACAGGATTTTATAGCATTTATGGTACCCTGCATTGTGATCTTCTTTATCTTTATATAGTATAAAACAAAGTCACTTTACGCGTCTGTCTGTCAACCTGTAATATTCGCTAACTCCTAAACCACGCAACGCATTTTGATGCGGTTTTCTCCATCAGTTAGATATTTTTATTTCTTAACTTGTATTGTTTATATGTATGTATGTTGGGAGTCAAATCTTGCAAGAAAGATTTGAACTACTACCTGGAGACTAATAGAGTTGAAATTTGGTACACCTACGTAACTTCGATGAGAATACAATAAATTCGATGACTTTGCAAAAAAAAGTACAGTCGGCAACAAAGGCTTGTCCGAAGAATTTAATTTTTGACTGTAACTTTTTTCACGGAAGGTTTTTATGTCTAATAAATTCTGATTTATGTACGGGTGTTACACATAAACGGAGGCGAAGCGAGAGTTGTTCGCTAGGTATATTATATGAATATCAAATGGTTGTAGGACTATGACCATATTGGGCGAGTTCGACGGAGACAACATCAAAGGCTCATTCGTGACCGACACCGCGGAGTATGACGTCACGGGGCAGGTGCTCCATCGGGATCCACTTGAGGTAAACAGTCTTGATCAAGCTTCTTATTTGAAAGTTTACATTTACAACCGTTGTGTGCGATCCTGTTATTCTCTTGCACTTACAGATAGGCAATCATTTGATATCAAATTTTTAACCAAAAAACAAGACTGACTCATTTCATGAACATAATTTGTTTTTTTTTCCGAAGCTGAAAATATGTTTTGTGTACCTAACCTAACCTAACCTATAGGGTTCTACACGACGGTCCTGAAATATAGGTCGATTCACAAGAGCTGGCACGAATCGATCGAATGAGTGAATGATAATATCTTCACAAAATGGTTACATACAGGTTGATTCAATGAGTAATAATCATGTTTTTAGACAATCCTGTCTTATAACCGCCCAAATACAGTGTAAAAAATACTAGCAACATTTTCAATGAAGGTGAAAATTTAAATATGACGTTGACTGGTGCAACATGCTTCGTAGGATTCGATCCGCAGTCAGTAATTAAATCCGTAGTCGCAATCCGCAGTAAAAATACTGCCATATATTTTAACTGCTTGTTCCTAATAATATGCAGATTATACGAATGCATGATTGAAATTGCTTGATTAACTAACAAATTCTAGTTGTTTTTATATTATTAGGAGGCCCCTGTATAAGAATGGCACTAACACAGTGACAAATGACAATACTTACGTTCAATCCATTTGTGCCAGCTCTTGTGGATCGACGTATAAATCCTGAAATATTTACAGTTTCGAAAGAAATCTTTTCTTTTTTTTCGTCAGAATAAAAATCTGACTTTAGAAGCAGTTATGAAACCTGCTTGAACTTACGATTTTTTTCCAGATGTCCCTAATATTGATTCCTAAGGGGCAAGGTGATCAGATAGCGATACGGGTCAGAAGCGAGACTACGAACGACACGTACGCGCTGTCGGCGCAGTTCTCGGGTCCCGTGCAGGCCACGCTGCGCGCCAACGCCGAGTTCGCCGCCAACTTCACCGACGTGTCCTTCAAGGTAAGGCTGTTGACTATAGATTACGTTTTTTTTATTGCAAAATAGCACACAGTCCACCTGATTATAAGTTGTATTTGTGACCCAGAGACATGAATTCTCAATACTGCAATCCTAAGATCCCAAATGCGTTGTATCCCTGAGCACTAAAATAGAATGCAGAGGCAAGTAGAGGCATAGGCTAGCATAGAGATGCTAGTAGTTTCATCGGTTGTCTTATAATCACACCGGGACACAACAAATAAAACAGATGCTTGGCGGTAGGTTAAAGGATAAGATGGTGGTAGCAATTCGAACAAAATCTATCTAATCTGGCTAATGCTACCACTAAAATGATGTAGTGATTCTCAAGTTAAAACGCAGTGTTGTGAGCTCTCAAAACATGTGTTTGGGCAGTGAAAAGCCGTATTAAGTCCTATAATTGTATCTCTTTCACTGACTGGGACTTGGCAAGTTGTAAGCGTTCATAATGCGATCTTACGAAAGAGAGAGACGAGAGAGGTGTTTAAACAACTAAAACTTGTCCAGCTTTATCCCGTTACTCTAATCTATCTACAAAGGTTATATTTTCCTCTAATTTATTGTCGATTGCTTTAAGGTGGACATACCCCAAGCGCAGAATAAAGAGATCTTCTTCAAGTCCCGCGTGGACGCCTACCCTTCGCTGCGGCGCGTTCTAAGCGTGCAAGCTGCTACGCCGCTCAAGAGGCTCAAGACGGTCAAGGCGGACGCTGATTTCACGTGAGTGTTACACTTGCCCCTCGGTGTAGGGAGACTTGCCCCAAGCAAACTTACCCTAAGATGGCACACGATATCGATGGCAAGGTGTAAGCGCTGAATTAATTGCGTTGTCTTTCTTGAGAAATAAAAAATATACCAGATTGTCAAGTGGCTTCATCTAGTTCTCTATTTCCTTTTGGTTTTCGATAATAACACGGCATGTTCATAGATTCTCGTTGATAGATTTATATTTATGTTTTTACTTTCAGTTTTGGCCCTAAGACTGGTTATTTGCTTTGCAAGTATGAGATACCTGACATGCAAGGGGACGGAGATCTAAAATGGAGTTTCCTACTTGGAGATCTTTTTATTAAGGTAACAATGGGAATTCAAATAGTTTGTTGATAAAAGTAATTCATTAATTATAATGTTAATGTAGTCTCATTTTGGTTTTCTAAACTTTTTTAGAATTTTGATGGTGATATCTGATCATTTAGATTAATAAATTGTGATCTAATGCTGTAATGGGGTTAAGAATAACATAAAACACCTACAACTTATAAAAGGGTTTAAAGCTGAAAATCAAAAGTCAAACAATGATCAAACAGTATTTTTTCTAAGTATCCTCAGTTTTCGAATATTTTAGAAGCAAAATTAGAGGAAAAAACTGTGTTCCAGAAACGAGATCAATCACAATAGTATTCTGTGTAGTTTTCAAATAACAAGAGTTACTTGTAATTTCAAAAAATATAATTTTGTCAACTTACACTGTTTATTGGCTCCTTTCATTGTAAAGAATATAGTATATTGTAAAACTGAACCTCTTTCCGTAGGCACTAGGGAAGCAGAACCTTACAGAGATCCAAAAGAGTGTTGACCTAGACATCTACTTCGGCAACAACACAGCGCCGGATGGACTCGTGAAGACAGATGCCGGGTTCAAGATGGACTTAGACCAGATTTGGCAGTAAGTCGACTTTTAACATAGGCTGAATAACTTCAAATGTGCCAAATCCCAGTCACTCACGGGCGGAGAGAGGTGAAAAGTTTATTGAAACCTTAAACGTTTTTTACTAAATTAAACATGTATTCGACATAGGTCCGTATGTATATAAACATAGATTTCTATCCTTAAAACTGAAGTTCGAAGCTACGTTCGTTTCTTAGAAAGAAAGAGTGAAGGGGATAAAGCATCTGAAGTGATTTGAGTTCAGTGATTGACTCGCCCTTGCCCTTCAGAATCGGCGCGAACGCAACCTTTGGCGTGACAATGGGTCAGCGGATCAACCTGGTAATCAACGCGATACTGCCCAAACCTAACGTTGACGTTCACACTCTCTTCGTGGATGGATACGCTGGCAATCCTCAGAACCCCATCAAAGCTGCCATCGCTGAGTACCGCACTGATGTCACGGGGATACGCACCGGGATTAAGGGGAAGGTAAGGTCAACAGTAACACAATCTCCTGTTGTTTCGTAAAGTTATGATAGAGGCAAACGTATCAACTTATTACCTCCGACCTAACATCAGTGATGCATATTTTCGGTTTAACGGGAAGTTAGGATCAATGGAATCTAGTTGCGAAGAAGGGAAATATATTAACTGATGATCGATGTAATATTTCAAAGTTACCAAAGTATCAGTGATAACTGATCTGATATCACTGGTATATACTAAGGGCTCAGGGGAAAGGTAAGATTAGAGTCATTATGAGGGGCAAATGTATCAATTTTGTTTTTAAGTTACTATAAAATTATGTTAGTTGGAATGTGCCCGACTTTATCTCACAAACCTCCGTCACACGGCAAATCGACATAATTGTTTTAGTATTCCAATAAAATGTTCTCGATTTTGTTAAATTCAAACGTTATCGAACCGTTACCGGAGGTTGTTGCAGGAGATAAATGAAATGACTTTTGCAGACGATAAAAAAGTAATTAAATGTTAAAACTACGGCCTATGTAATACTATGAACTATACTTACTAGGCTACCTATTGAGGTGGCCAATGAAATATCGGCTCGCCTTGTTTATCCTAACCTTATTAATATTCGTGATGTTAAAACTGAGAGCATACAACGCTTTGTGCGTATGTTCCGTCACAATACCCATAAACTGACATCAAAAACCCTCCCAGGTGCTTCTCCTGGACACCCTCTTCGATGGCAACGCCACTCTGACCTGGACGTCCGAGGCCGGCGAGCAGCAGACCGTGGTCCAACAAGTGGACTACAAGTGGGACATGAACGGGTCCCACTTCGTGGACCTCGCGCTGGTGACGCCTATGTATGAGGACGACACCACCCTCACCGTGGTGGGCTCGTACCAGAAGGACATGGTTCATGGATACCAGATTGTCAAGTGAGTTTCGGTTTGATCGGTTTGTGTGAGTGGTAGATTGGGGATGTAACTTCTATTTGCAAAAACTGCTTCGCACTCGAGCAGTTTTTGCAAATAGAAGTTACATCCCCAATCTACCACTCACACAAACACATCCGTTTTTAGGGTAGTTGTTAGGAATTAGTGTTTCGTGCCGGTTTTAATTGAAATGGGCAAAGATGTAACAATGAATAATTCAACCCAATTATTGGAAATATAAAATACTAAATACAGTATTTCAGCTATTTTTATTTGAAATACAAAATACAAATCACAAAAATAAAATCCGTGTGGTTGCCAGGTTAGAGTAGTGCCACTCCATGTCTTCCCGTGGATGTCGTAAGAGGCGACTAAGGGAATAAGGGCTTGTAGTACTGTTAGGCGATGGGGTTGCAACCTGTCACTAATACACTATTAAACATCTTAGCCAGATTGTGCAAATTGTGGTTACAGAAATATCAACAAGTTTATAGTTGTTGGTATTCTGTAGCTCTGCCTACCCCACTCTGGGAACTGAGGCGTGACGTTATGTATGTATGTGTAAATCACAAAATACTATTAAGAATTTAATAAAACCGTTAAAGAATGGAAACGACAATTGACCTTACATTGACAATTTGACGTACAGTAACAGGTGCAGTGTTGCCAACTTTAAAGATCGCCATATTTAGCGGACGCCATTTTGCGTACGAAAGCTATCGAGTGTGTAACGTTATCGTTACATGTATAAGACTATTATTAACGTTATAAGTAAAAATCAATTATATACAATACTTAAAACTAATGTCACAATCAAATAGATACAAACAAACACATTCACAACCTTTAAATCTACATACTAAAGTTAAATGTAACATGAATTCATCGGCGTCGTTTTAGCGCTCACGCGAAGCGCAGTTTTAGCGCTCCTGCTAAATAAGTTCTTATCTAGTTAAGGAATGCAGTTTTGCGCATCGCCTTCGCGACAGTCTCGATCTGTTACCGAGTTCGAACGCACGTCACAATATTTATTCGGTCTCTGGTACGTGAAGACACCAAGTTGTTAAAAAAAACGTAACCGAAGTTAATAGTGATCGTCACTAACGTTCCTCGAGTAATACCTACCTATAACGATAGGTAAATGTTTATCGCGAGTATTGTGGAACCCCAATTTGGGGTTTAAAGTTCGGGCTATCGAACTGGGTGGAGGTACCACCGCAGCCACAGCCTACACCGACATTCCGTCTCCAAGGGACACGTCACCCACCATCCACGACATCTCTGGGACGCCGCTGGGGTACAGTCGGCCACAGTTGCGAGAACCGCGAGCATCAGCTACGGCCCGTTGCCCAGGCGAGAGTACCTAATCCGTAGGGACGGAAACGGGACTGTGTGAATTTTATTTTACCCCACGCCCCTTATTAGCTCTTTCGTTAAAACTACACTTTAGTTTTTTTTTATTAAATATTTTTAATTGCACGATCTTTGTCTCTTATTTTCATCACGTCAAATGGTTAACCCTAATAAGAGACAGGAACAGAACGTGACACTGGCGCCTAACGTGGGGCCCGAACCCACGACCCTGAGATTAAGAGTCTCATGCTCTACCGACTGAGCTAGCCGGGCTTTTTTTTTCAGAACGCACCCATTAATAAGATCGCTAAATGAAGGTTTAAAATACAAAGCCTAAGTATTTGAAATTTTAACTACAAAATACCTCGGCCTTAGGTATTTGAAATACAAATTACGAATTATATATATTAAGCATGTAATTGAAATACAAATACCAAATACGTATTTGTATTTAAATTACAAGATATTCAAATACGAGCCAACCGTGGGTACGGGTCGAGTCTCGCCGAGCGTGTCCGTGAGCGTGACATATGAGCGTGTCCGCAGGGGCTCGGTGCACCAGCCGGGCGCGAGCCGCGCGGGCGAGCTCGACGTGCGCTACAACGGCGCGCGCCACAGCGACGGACACTTCAACCTCACCACGCCCTTCCGCAGGCTGCCCTGGCTCAAGTCCATCTTCGACGTGAGTGCACACCACCTATCTACAGGCACTCACCACACAACCATGCACACCACCTATCTACAGGCACTCACCACACAACCATGCACACCACCTATCTACAGGTACTCACCACAAAACCATGCACACCACCTATCTACAGGCACTCACCACACAACCATGCACACCACCTATCTACAGGTACTCACCACAAAACCATGCACACCACCTATCTACAGGCACTCACCACACAACCATGCACACCACCTATCTACAGGCACTCACTACAAAACCATGCACACCACCTATCTACAGGCACTCACCACACAACCATGCACACCACCTATCTACAGGTACTCACCACAAAACCATGCACACCACCTATCTACAGGCACTCACCACACAACCATGCACACCACCTATCTACAGGCACTCACTACAAAACCATGCACACCACCTATCTACAGGCACTCACCACAAAACCATGCACACCACCTATCTACAGGCACTCACCACAAAACCACGCACACCACCTATCTACAGGCACTCACCACAAAACCACGCACACCACCTATCTACAGGCACTCACCACAAAACCACGCACACCACCTATCTACAGGCACTCACCACAAAACCACGCACACCACCTATCTACAGGCACTCACCACAAAACCACGCACACCACCTATCTACAGGAACTCACCACAAAACCACGTGAATTTCTCATTATTTCCCACTGCTATTTACCTACTTGAGTATGTCTACCAGAGTAGAATATCACAATCATGCAAAGAGCGTTAGAGGGAAAGGTTCCCAAAGACTAACAGTATGTCGACCACGAACCTTCGTCTGATCAGACTTGTGACTGCAGGCAAACTGGCAGGGAACGCTTGAAATTTCAACACACACGTAATAACGAAAAAATAAAGAGTATTTTATTTTCACATCACAGGCCCATGTCTTCTAGAGTTATCCGCACGGAAACGAAAGTTTATTTCAACAAAACAAACTTTAATATCATCAGATTAACAACCTAGAAGAGAGGTCTGACAACAAACTGGAGTTGTTCTGGGGAAACAACACGGCGGCGGTGAACAGCACGCACCAGTCCGCGCAGGAGCCCGGCGGGTGGCGGCAGGCAGGCGCCATCGCGCTCTCCGTGCCGCTCAGCTCGCAGCATCTCGTGCTCACCGACTACATCTACATACAAGGTGACCTGGAACATCACGGCGCGGTGAACAGCACGCACCGGTCCGGCGGGTGCTGCCAGCACGCTCGTCAATGAAAGTCGTTAATTAAAACGATAAATAACTAATTTTATGGGATCCTATCATTACATAACCAATGTTTCAGAAATGATTCATTTCACAAACATCAACGTTTGAACGTTTTTTTCCAATCTGTAAATAATTCTGGATTTATTTCAAGACTATCGGGTAGAACCCTATAGGTCAGGTTAGGTTAGTTTTATAAAAATCCTGAAATATTTGTAGTTACAGAAAAAGCGGGGGTGGCAAATGATTAGGTTGCGAAACGATGTATTTGTCAAAGATTTGTCGGCGAAAAGGCAGAGAACCTAATTTTATACTTAAAATGCTGTGTGAGCAATGCCATCAAGGCGGTAACACTTTAATTACTTTACCGTAACCTCAAAAGCTTAGTCGATGCGGTAATTATTTTCGTTGGCTGCAGTTTAACCCAACAAAAATCAAAACTGCTTTATCTGTGCAAATGGCTTCGTGAACTAACTTAATTCTCCCCTACAGGCGAGAAAGTAAGCACTGGGAACGCCACCGTAGACTTGGACCTCGAGCGGTTCGTATCGGCGTCCTTTCGGCAAGTGCTGAGCAAGAGCGAGAGGGACCTCGACCTGGCGACCACCGACATCGAGGTGGTCAACGACCGCGCGCCGGTCGGCGTGCAGTACGTGCATGAGTTTGACGACTCGGGGAACACAGTGAGTGAAAGATATTTTTTAATGAAATATAAACACATTTTAATGTTGATTTTAGTACGAATATTTCTCATTTAGTCAACTGTGACTTTAGATATATCCGGGTCATACACAGATTTAGGTTATCGTCTTTCCTGTGGACACGCCGGAAGTTAACGTTTTTAAGGCCAAATTTTCTGGCTAACCCCATTCCCGCGTAAACGGTGTCAGTACTGCTTTAGATCAATCATATAAAAAAATAACTTACCTATATGCACACAAGCTTTTAACAATTGACCACAGGAAATACAACTTTTGTTTTTAAGAGTGTGTATGACCCATCCGCACCACAACCCTAATGAATAACACACACATCCTTAGAAACGACTCAAACCTAAACCCCGGGTTTTCTGTCCCCGAAAATCCCGGGGCTGTACTTTGCTAATCCCGGGATTTTCGGGATTGCTACAAACAGCTCTAGTTTGCATTCTGTAGTCCGTTGCGCCTTTACAGTGACCTTGCCTATAATTATAATATTAAGGCATTTATTACATAATGACTAAAAACAACCCTTAGATACGCCGTACGGTACGCACTACACAGGTACTGTACTGCCCGCTGCTTATGTTGGCTAACTACGCCAACCGAACAGCAAACTACGAAGCAGGGTTGGAAGTCAAACGGCTTAGGTGCTTGATATTTCTGCATTTTTATTAAAAGTATGAGTTTTTTCTTTTCTTAGTACTTATATTGTTATCTTGGGTTATTTTTTGTGTGCAATAATGTCAATTATACATATATTTTAAGAAATAACGCTTTTTTTTTATTTGATCCAAATTAGAAACTACACAGTCTAATGTCGGGATAGTCCCGGGATACCGGGATAACGCATTAAAAGTAATCCCGGGATTGAAAAACGTGCTCGGGTTTTTTTCTCTACTCATAACATTTATATGAGAAATACAACAGGTGACATTTTATTGTTATAAACAAATTTCAGGTGTGTTTATAGTTTTATCTGGATAAGGCATGCCTTGAAGGGAATGCTCTAGACCAATCAGTCCGTTCCAAATTGTCGTTACCACAACAACTCCACAGGACGTGAAACAAGCCACAGTGTTCCACCTCACCGACCCGTCCAAGTTCAACCTGACCGGCAAGATGGACGTGTTCACCTTCGACACCGGCAAGAACGTGAAGCTGCTGGCCATCCACGGCAACAGGACCCTCACCTTCGAGAACCAGTACCGCGCCCAGGACAAGGAGCTCACGCAGGGCAGCAAGGTGCAGTGGGCCGCGGACACCTGGATCAACTACGACATACACATCACCAACATGACGACGGTAAGACAAATACCAATTTACAACTGATTATTTTACTTGTGGAAGGATTGACATATGGTCATGTCGATAAATAGTCAGAATGAGTTTCTGTCAAAAAAAACATTTTTGTGACAAGCTTTGTTGATAACTGTCCTTTTTTTGCAAACGTCATCTACTGCTTTCTACTGCAACCTAATGAGTGCAAACTCGGTGGGTCTACGTTAAGTATAGCGAAGATCCTGTCACCACCTTTCGTCCATCATCAGACCAGCTCGAGGGTGCCATGGCATTGTATTGTTACCGAAGTTACGTAGGTATACCAAATTTCAGCTCAATCGGTCCCCGGGAAGAAGTTCAAGTCTTCTTTGCACAAATTGACCCGAACATGTACATACTTACGTACTTACATACATACATTACAAGTAGATAAATAACTTGTAAACAAAATATCTTATCGTATGTGCGTCGGGCATGTGACGGGTGAAAAGGTCTCTCTTACTCTCCGTCTTCCCCTCACCTCTCCCTTTACCATCTCCTCTCTCTCTCTCTCTCTTTATTTCTCTCTAATCATAAATCTAAATCTAAAACACGAATTATGGTTCAATACAGTACTGTAATGAAGTATCAAATATAAGCGATAAACGGCTAATAACCAGACATCGGAATGATTGGAGCAAAAAGACAGGTAGGGAGTTCCTATATCGGTAAACTCACTTATCGATGCTTTTCCCCTTCCCAAAATTTTAACTTGATTTTCTTGATTTGAAGGATTTTTGAGACTTCACTCATAACCTTGTGTTCCCCAGTGTGTGTTTCAGAGTAACTGTTCTTGTGCTGTGTTAGTTGCTTTATCATCGTCTCCAAAATAATACAAAAAATACACACATACAAATGAAGCAAAGAGCGATCTAGTATAGGGAAAAACATCGATAAATGTGTTAATTGATATAGCAACTCCCTACCTACCACTCAATTCCACTCCCAAAATTCCGATGTCAACTCTTAACTGTTCAATGATCTTCATAGGTGACAAGTAGATAAACCTTTTCATACCGCGACTTACACTTCAACCTAAAATCCTCCAACCGTTTCCAGGATGAAACTGAGTCCCAACAGCTGATAATGAACGTGTGGTACCCGCTGCGGACCTTCAACCTGGTCGGCGTGTACCGTCTGCAAGATGTCCTGCTGGACGGGAAGGCAGTTCTCAACTGGAACGTCCGCGATGAGAACAAGACCGCGGAGTTAAGGGGCAAGTGGGAAAACCCCCCTACAGAGACAGGGAACGTCCATGATGTAGACTTGGCGCTGTCGCATCCGTCATTCAGAAAGGTCAGTATTGGTAGATACACAAGCGCGTGGATGTGCTTCTGTTTCGTCCACAAGAGAAACTTATTCACCGATCAATTGTCCTTGCGTGTGATTTTATGGACTTATTTCTCTTATAAGTCCATGGGAGTGCCTATGAATAACTTGACATTGGTAAAATACACCTGGACTGCCCTGCTAACACAAATGGCAGTATCTCAAACAAAACTACTGTAGCAAATGCAACCTTATTACCAACAGTATAGAATTGAATCTACTTTGGCTATTGAATTTGAGATATTGCTTATTGGCTTAGGAGGGCAGGAGTGAAGACATTAATAAAAACGAAAGTAGATACATTGTTTGTGCCGGGAAGTAGATGCTTAAATGAGAAAGAAGGACTAGACGAAGGCGAGGCCGCGCTTATATACGAGTGTAACATGATTGTTACCATTCTCGTACCATTTGAGAATTGTTAATGTTTATGCGTAAATTGATATTAAAATACTTTGTATGCAAAATACCTTTTTATTATATAGAATTAAAATCTACAGTTTCAATGTTTTACTTAAAAGCTAAGAGGGAAGAAGTTTTCAGTAGTATTGCCTTTCTTTTTGGATTTCTTAAATATGGTGATTGGTGAATTTTATTAGTCGCATTTTACTCATGATGGCAATTAAGTAGGTAATTAAGATAAAATAAGACCAAAGCACTTCTATTTGTTACGCCGCCTCTTTTGATATATTGAATAGTATAAAACTGAATATTAAGTTCGAGAGATTGAGTTTTTCTTTTCTCAGTCACAATAAACCTTAAATAAATAAATAAATATGCGCGCAACTTCATTTGCGAAGAACATGCTAAACTGACCACTTACAATCTCTTATATTTCCAGGACGTGACCCTCAAAGGGCAGTACATCAGCTCTCCTACCGTCATGTCTAACGTGTCTCTCGAACTCCAATACTCCGACTACGACAACGAGTACCTCCGTCTCCGCTCGGTCCTCACGGACAATTCGAACGGCCCGGTCCGCGACTACCAATTCGAGCTGAAGTGCACCCACCCTTCTACCAACCTGGACCTGGACATGAAGTCGGATATAAACATCGAGAGCCGCTGGTACTACTTCAATAACTACTACAAGTTCCAAAAGACGCTGTTCTATCAGAAACTGAGACATAGCAAGCTGTTGGTGGACATGAACAACAGCGCTGTGCAGTGGGAGGTAAGATGATTTTATTTCTTAAATCTCAATTCCAGTTACATAAAAACCCTCTCCATGTTACGGAGTTTGACTGATACTAACTTCTTATAATAGCAACGACTACGCAATTAAATAAAAAATTGGTTTGATAGTGCAATAAATTAAAAAAACAATTGAGGATGAAATATCATGTTGTTTTTTGGAATGCGTTGTTAACAATGTCAGGGTCATTCAATTTCATTGCTATTTACAAGCTGCTTTTAGCTAGATACTTTCACAGAGTCCGTATTTAACTTGACAGGCTGTACATATGTATGAATAAAATGAACACCCGATCATAAAGTACCTTTAATTTATAAAGGCTCACTCTACCGCAAAAGGGTTTTATATGTATACATAGGTAATCGGTAGCCTAGTGGCTTAGCGGGTCGACTCGTGACCGTAAGGCACCGAGTTCGAACCCGTGCGGTCACCATGGAATACTACAGCTTTTCTAACTGCAGTACCCGAAGCTCTTACGGTGAAGGAAAAACATCGTGAGTAAACCTGCACATTCGAACAGCTGAGTGTGCAAGAGGGTAATTGCACAAAACATCCTAAAGCGGTCAAATGTATGCGAAAGAACCCATCTGTAAGATAAGATAACATAAGATACATAGTAATGATAGTAGCATCAGCATCTCACCGACTCTAAGTGATAAAGCCGGTGTACTTTAACTCCATAACCTCGATTTAAGTCTGACAGTTACTTACATTTTGTCATTACTGAACCAAACTCACACCTAAAATTAGATTTTTCAAGGATAATTAACCATTCCTATATAACTTATAGCGGGCAAACGAGACGTACTTCTACAAAGTGAACGGCACGTGGGACCTCACGTACCCCGACTACCGCCTGTTCACGTGGGTCAAGCGGCCGACCGGGAACGACACGGGACTGGCCACGCTCTCCATGAAGGACAGGAGCCTCATTGCACACTTTAACAGCACTGACGGTGAGTGACTAATTGCCCGGCTGCCCGGCTCTGACTTGATTTATTTTGATATTATATGTTAGAGACTAGTCTAAAATAACAGTCACGTATTTCTTATTAGCTACTTAATCTCAATGTATTAGGAGAAATTGTCCTTCAAAGTACTGAAAAGTGTCTCTCATTCATTCAAGGTCATTTTTTTGTCATGTGAATCCAATACAACATAGTATCGCGGGTTAAATACATAAAAAAAACATCCAAGACTCATTCACAAATATTCGCGCTCATCACACAAATATCTGCCCTTACCGGGATTTGAACCCAGGACCGCTAGCTTTGAAGGCACGGTAACTACCAACTAGATACCTCGGACGTTATCATCTGAGCTCTGGGGTCAAAAACTAATTAGTGAACAAGGATGAGCACTGCTACGCCGGTGCGAGCGAGCGATCTGCGAACATCCCAAGAGCGAGCGAGATGTGCGAAAAAGGGTATTTATGGCCCCAGAGCTCAGATGATAGCGACCCAACTATAATGTAATGTGTCGTCAAATATTGCAGACATATCGTACCACGTGGTGGGCATGATCGTGGACACGCGGGCGGCGCAGCTGAACGCGTGGCGCAACTTCGACGACGTGGCCACCGTGGACCTCGCCTCCTACATCCGGCTCAACCACTCGCGCCTGCTCACCAGCTCCGTGGTCTGGCGGCCCACCATCTTCACGGAGGTCAAGTCCCAAGCCGTCTACGGCCTCAAATACCTCTATGCCCAGATCAACGAGACCCTCGTCATACTCAAGGAAGCCCCCATGGAATCCCATCTGGCTCTAAAGGCTATATGGAACGACGCCAAACCGAGAATTCGCGACTTCCTCGACGATTTGAACGACTTACACGTAATTAAGGACGATTTGGATGAGTTCGAGACATTCCTGAACAAATCTTATAACGCGAACGATTTTTACGTGAAAGATGTCGTTGAATTTACCTATTATGTCCTCGATGAGATGGCTATTAGGAACCATTTGGAAAGTTTACCTGGAATTGTGAACGACATGTGGGGCATGATGGGGAATACTAGTCAATCCATCAAGCAAAGTCTTACATACGTCGTCGACACCATCAAGATGGCTTACGCGAACTTCTTAGAGTCCGCTAACAAGGTTTTGGATGCCGATTTTATGGATTTAGTATCCTCTAGGTTAGAGTCGATGATACTACAGTACGACACGTTCGTGAGGGACTTGCACATGAAGTTACTGGAATATTGGGACTCAACTTGGGTGAATGCGACGTCACGTCTGGCCAAGTACTGGCACCAGATACTTAAGTCTATGGAGCCGCTGTTCTTCAAGATACTGCATTACACGGAGTCGTTCGTGTTCACAGTGTGGAGAGGCGTCATGGACTTCTTCTACAACAGAACGCAGGAGTTGACTGATAATCCTTATTTCAATTATGTGTCGACGTTTGGACATGAGATGGACAAGTAAGTGGTTGTTTTTAAATTAGAATCTGTTCTAGTCTTGAGTAGGTAGAAAGAGTGTTTATTATGCACCAAATGTGAAAATATGTGGCCTTAAATATCGTTAAATAACCGGTTCTTTTTTAGCAATTTAACGTTAGGCTAAATGACTTTTATTAATGTAAGATGGGAATTGATAAACGGCAGCCATTTTCATAAGTGTTTATTCTTTCTCACTCTTAACCTAACCTAAACACATTGTGCTGTCTCGCTTATACACTTTTCACATTTGTAAGGCTAGGTGCGCCTTACATGTATCTAAATTATTATTTTTTTTGCTATAGTTCAAACACTACTTAAAAAGGATCCTCCTGATGTCAATTAAGACTTGCTACTCGCTTACTTTCGCAGAATGCAACTGCTTTTGTCAAATATTCTTTCAATGAATTCAAAGCGATGTACCCACTTTTCACCTTATTGCATTCTAATAATGTCCAAAAGTGGATACAAATCTTTGTAGTCCACTGTCAACCACCACATTTCATCAAGTTAAAATATTTCTCAGAATATACAAGGACCTGGTCAGCAACGACCTGGTGACCAACATCAAGAAGTACACGAACAAGTTCTGGAACGTGATCTGGGGAAAGATCGAGAAGTACATCCCATTCAAGGATGAGTTCCTGCAGCTGTACGCGGAGTTCAGAAACGCCTGGCAAAACTTTTTGAGGACGCCACAAGTCGTTTACGTTAGGGAAAAGGTAAGATATGAGGATGGATGAGGTTTGAATGAATAGGTCGGAAACGCACATAGCGCATGCGTTTCATTTATTAACCTCTTAAACAGAGGCGACGTGGGCCACCGCCCACGGCCTTGCGGTGAAGGAGCCTCGCGCCTCACAGCCGAAAATAAATTTGAAAAAGAATGGAAAATCCAAAAGTACACGCTACAAGGTTTTCCTTGTAATAATAGGTTGTCGAGAACATCCGAGTACCTCGCGAAACATACCTTGCCCACATTAAGTTTAGGTATTGCGCCGCCACTGCTTTCGAATGCCAAAGCTGGGAATCCGGTCATCGGATTTTCATCCCGGCGACGACGCCGAGCGCTCAGTAAGCTCTAGATTTTTTATATCGTTGCGGTTGCGGCATATGACGTCATTGGCGTCTGGGGCAAAAGATTGAACTGCCTCAGACACGCCTCTCCTGTGACATTACATGATAACAGATGGATATGACTGCCCAATCTGCCCTTTTGCGGGTTTGTTGTTGACTGTACTTACTACTCTGTCCAGAGGAACAATTAAGTTCTTTAAAAACTTCTTACGCGTAGAATTCGTTTAGGTACTATTTTTTTAGTTAGAGGTTGAATTTAGAAACACTTACCTCACATTTCTGAGATCTATAGTTACTACAGGAATTTACGATTATAGTCAACATTTTAGATACCTAATTATTACGCTAGGGATGTATTCTCTCAGTCAGCCAGAAATAGACCAGATTGGCCTCATCCTCTGCTTTTTTGAATGTAGTTATATTCCTAAACCTTGATGTTTTCAAGGCAAGAATGAATAGGCTTTTTTCTAGGTTAGCATGTACCACCTTCGACCTCGTCGTCACTTAACATCAGGGAGACAGATCAAACGCAAATCCATTTATAATAAAAATATTACAGTTTCATCGCGTATAACTAAAAACCTCGACATGTTAATCGACAGAACATTAATTTGTAATTCGTAAAACTCGTTTAACCTTACGCAACGACTAAATCGAAGTTATGGACTATTTAAAATTGAACACCCAAACATCGCAACCAACATTTACGTGCTATTTCCTGTTGCGCCTCGTAGTACAAGGAAGCGTACGAGCGGCTGAAGTGGTGGTACGACTACTTCATGATCGGCGAGGCGTGCGACAGGGTCCTCGACATCGTGTACGCTAAGCTCACCGACATGGCCAAGACTGCGCTGCAGTACGAAGAGCTGTGAGTATCTCGTGTAACCATGAGACCCTTACAAAGTAACAGGTATCATACAATACTGCCCTGTTCGGACAAAAAACAGTATCTCAAATAAAACTCCTGATGCAATCACAACCTTATAACTAACAAAAGAGGATTGAATTTTCTTTGACAATTGAATATTACATACTGTTTATTGGCTTAGGAGGGCAGATAACAATACATATTATACAAAACTATCCATACTTCGCAGAATATCATATTCGCAAAACATGATATTAGCAAAACGTTATATTCGCAAAACATGATATTAGTAAAACATGATATTCGCAATACACGATATTTGCAA
Source organism: Acleris holmiana (assembly GCA_949316455.1). Classification (NCBI taxonomy): domain Eukaryota; kingdom Metazoa; phylum Arthropoda; class Insecta; order Lepidoptera; family Tortricidae; genus Acleris; species Acleris holmiana. The sequence continues at coordinate 7,534,372 of OX438785.1, forward strand.
ATAGTGGAATTAGGTTAAAGAATCGTAGGTTTAGGTTATGTTAGTTTTACAGCCAACTACCCAGAAATAGGAGCTCCGCGGCAGCGGAGCTCCGTCGCCACTGTCCGATTGCTGTCTTGATAATAATGATGTTTTGAGAATATCATGTTTTGCGAATATCATGTTTTGCGAATATGATGTTTTGCGAATATCGTGTTTTGCCAATATGCTATTTAACATACTAATTGAAAAATATTACAGAGAAACAGCACACTTAAAATAACACAGATGAAAACAATAAAAAAAAGTTACTAAGTTGATGATGAACTCGTAATGAGAAATAATGAGCGAAACAAGTCCAAAAGTCACGGATCGACTATTAGCCATTAAGGGATCTTTATGGCCACCTGCCGTCTCCATCTTCATGGTGTCATTATATCATGGCAGCTCGATGGTATCATATTATTGTATTGTTGTTAAAATCGAATTAGTTTGCAATATTTCACGTCAGTCTGATAACTTTAAGTTAGGATTAACTATAAATCGACCTAGACTAGATTACATAAAAAGTTAGTTCCAAGAAAAGCTAAAAAAAAACATAAAAGATATTTATTTAGTAAGTAGGCCGCACGGGCACTTTTTAAAAATTTTACTAGTGCTTCAAAGAGACGCTGAGAAGAAGCGCCACAAGAAACTCAACAGTCAGTCTTCTTTTTTTTTAATATTGTTGATGACAATGATAGAACTTAACCTAGCATTATATAAAACAATTAATAAAATCGCTAATATAATAAGTGTGGTTGTAATCAAGTTTTGGATACCCTAGGCCAGGGATGGAGAACTTTTTCATATCAACGTGCCATTTTCTAAAGAAATGTTTATTGAAGCGACAAACGTGCCATCAAATAGTTTTGACTGTGTGATTACTGGGAAAATAATAACAATTAATACTCAAACCTCTTTATTTACTACAAAAAAATAGGTGAAATTTGCAATGTTTCAATTTAAAACGCGTTATTTAAATTAAAGTAAAATTTGTGTGACTTCTGTTGTTGCAGGTTAGATGACAAGTAACATATGTTAGGGTTGTAAGATGTTACTTTTAGCAGAATTTATGCTTTAACTTTATATTAAAATACAATTATATAAACGAAATTAATTATTAAGTTGTGCGTAAACAAACTAAGCGTCAACTCATAATGTAGATTGTAGTTAGGTACGAAAACAAACGGACGAGCAAGCGCCGCGCTTACCACCTAAGCCACCCCGCGCACTCATCATATAATAATAATAATAATAATAATATCACAGGACAATGTCACACAAATTGACCTAGTCCCAAACTAAGCTCTAGGCTTGTACTATGGGTACTAGACAACGATAAACTATACTTCGCATTTTTTTTCGTAATGCATAATTAATTTTGTGATCAGTGACGTGCCTAAAATATTGTGTTGCGTGCCATTAATGGCACGAGTGCCATCGGTTCGCCATCCCTGCCCTAGGCAAATTCCTTTTTTGCTTATTTGGCAAACGTTACTAATACTCTGTATTAACCTGCCCAATAATACTATAATAGAAAAAACCCCGATAGTATCAGAGCCGATCGATTTCGATTTTCGATCTCTTAAACGATCCAACCCATTTTAATAAAACCAAACTAAGAACCATCTCAACTAAACTAGCTTTCTTTATAAAAACCCTTTTACGAATCGCTCAAGTCACTTCGGAGCTACAATACCACAGATGCTCACGTTGGGTTAAAAAACAATTGATAAACCTTCGCAACACTTGTAGCCACCGCACCCCGAAAACGAACTTCATCTTCGACCCGCGCAAGGGCGAGATCCTGCTGGAGCAGAAGCTGCCGATGTCGTGGCACGCGTTCAACCGCACGCCGGACTTCACCGAGGTGGCGGAGTACCGCGCCGTGCGCGACTTCATGGACGACTGGCTCACCACCAACAAGAGCATCTGGTCGTACTACTACGAGATCAGGCCGTACATGGACATTAATAACGTTATGCCGCCGTTTGCTGGTGAGTTTGGTTGCTTTTGATCGTTTTACATACATTTGTTCAATTTTTAAGACGAAGACGGCTTCTAATGATACCAATAAAAAAAAACAACCTGATATTGTTCTTATAATACAGAAAAATACAAATTAAAATTACATATTAAAATGTAAAATTTAAGTAGACGCACTAATTAAAGAGATATTAAATATATCCGTGATGGTAATATCCACTACAAAAAACGAAAATCTTGCACAAAATATGGAAAGACGATTGCCCTACCCGTCGCCTTAAGTGTAAAATGTTAAGTATGTATATTGATATTATAATACCTCAGTATCTATTTATGTTGGTATTTGAAGGTAATATTTTTTGTTCTCCTTAATAAATTTTTACACTTACTCGATGCAACCTTTCACTTTACTCAATCTCTCAAGAATCAGCTGGAAGAGAAGAGAAGAGAGGAGAGGGATAATTTCGCCTTTGAACATCCTTTTTTAGGGTTCCGTAGCCAAATGGCAAAAAACGGAACCCTTATAGATTCGTCATGTCTGTCCGTCTGTCCGTCCGTATGTCACAGCCACTTTATTCCGTAACTATAAGAGCTATACTGTGGAAACTTGGTAAGTAGATGTATTCGGTGAACCGCATTAAGATTTTCATACAAAAATAGAAAAAAAACAATAAATTTTTGGGGTTCCCCATACTTAGAACTGAAACTCAAAAAATTTTTTTTCATCAAACTCATACGTGTGGGGTATCTATGGATAGGTATTCAAAAATGATATTGAGGTTTCTATTATAATTTTTTTCTAAACTGAATAGTTTGCGCGAGAGACGCTTCCAAAGTGGAAAAATGTGTGTCCCCCCCCCCCGTAACTTCTAAAATAAGGGAATGATAAATGTAAAAATAATATATGATGTACATTACCATGCAAACTTCCACCGAAAATTGGTTTGAACGAGATCTAGTAAGTAGTTTTTTTTTAATACGTCATAAAAACATTGATCAAAGCTACAACGAACTTTTATATTATGTTACTTGCTGCTACGGAACCCTTCATGGGCGAGTCCGACTCGCACTTGGCCGCTTTTTTTAATATATTAATTGTAACGTGTTAGTTTAACGTGTTTGTTAGGGAAAATATTCGTATGACGAGCGCAAGTATCCGTTCCCGAGTCTTTGATATTTTTATGTAATATAAGAATGTATTTCTCTATATTTTTATCGTTGTCTAGTACCCATAGTACAAGCCTAGAGCTTAGTTTGAGATTAGGTCAGATACTATCATTAATATAATACTCCAGGCATGGCCATGATGACGGGACAAGGCACGCTGGTGACCTTCGACAAGAGAGTCCTGACGCTCTCCGAGCCCGGCACGTTCCTGCTGACGAAGGACTACCGGCAGAACAACTTCTCGGTGCTGATGGAGAGCAACGCGCAGGGCCGGTACAACCTGCTCGTGCTCACGGCCAAGAACCTGATTCACGTCGACTTGTACAAAGAGGTGAGCTGTTACAGCATGGCGACATACAACACTTGACTTTGAAGGACCCAGAGCTGTCCGAAATGTGCGAAAACCACTGACTGATACCACAAAATGCCAATTCGATCTTGTAAATATTTTCAGACTATGTAAATTCATACATTTTGACAGATTCCTACGGTCTTTTATATTATTAGCTTTGGTTAACTAGCCATATTATTATCTCAATAGGCGTTAAAATACACAACTGCATTGATATCAGTTAATCTGTTCTGGCTCTAGACGCTAACAGACAAACAAACACCAACTTTTTTTTTACTTTCAGCAAGTGTCGATCGGGAGCTCGGTGCCACTGAGCCTGCCGGCCGTGGTGGACGAATACGTGGTGGACAGACAGACGGACACGCTCACTATCAGCGCGCAAAACGGACTCGAGATACAGTGCAACCTCATGTTCCACACCTGCAAGCTGCATGTCACCGGTATGAGAGCTTTGTTTTATGCTAATCGATCTCTTCTTTTCCAGCATTCGGGCCCTTCGGGAACGATTACGCACTTCATTAATTTCACTTATTTATTAGTAACATGAAATGTGTTGCTGGAGACGTCTGTTGAAGATCCCTTAGACATCTTTCCGCACTAACATTTCAATTTTAAATGGCTGAATATATAGGAAAAGATTTCGTTGAATGTGGAAGCAAGAGTTCTCAAGTTCTTTGGACATATATCCAGGAAAGAAGGGTCAATAGAGCACCTAGTAAGTTAGGCTTATTCTTTTTCAAAATATTTGATTGCTAAATGCGAGAACCTGTGATTGGCCAGGTGTTATTAGTAATGGGCGGACGACGGATGCAAATAACGTCAAAATCATGTCAAAAGATATACGTAATATGGATATGACTACGAATAATAATAAATATTACTCGAAATTTTATAAAAGAGCTTTTGTCACCATGTTGCATCCATCGTCCGCCCTTTAGTTATTAGGCTAGTTGCAAAATTTTTGTAATGCTGTTGGTTTTCCATGGATTAATAAATAAATTAAGATCTAACGGACGATCCCCTACCCGGTGGCAAGACCGGCTGAAAGTTGTCACCAAATCATCATGTGTCGAATGCACTCGCAACGGTTTCAACCGGAAAAAAATGAGAGAAATCGCGAATGAAGTGGTCTCAAACAAGCAAACCGGAAGCCACGACCAGCCGTGTATATCATACCAACAGCCTCAACCACTCTGAAAAAAGTGTACTACTAAGAAAAGGAACGACATTCTGCAAGGTGCCTGAGCTAATGGACGGTTCCATAGACCTAACGACTTACCGCAGCTACCTGAACGGACCAAGAAAGCGTCTGATCCATTATGATACCTATTTTTTTTACTGCAGAAGAAAAAGGAATTTTAGTACCGTCAATGTTAGGAGGGCTACTGACAACCATTGCCTGCGACTTTCTGCGTTGATCTTGAAACAGAAACTGGCCGCCCAGTCTGGGATAACCGGCGAGATCACTGTTAATTAAAGCAAATTATATACATAACATCACGCCTTTATTCCCAGAGTGGGGTAGTCAGAGCTACAGAAATACCAACAACTTTAAAAAGCCTTGTTGATAATTCTGTAACCACATTTTGCACAATTTGTCAAGAAGTTTACTAGTGTATTAGTGACAGGTTGCAAGCCCATCGCCTAACAATACTACAAGCCCTTATTCCCTTAGTCGCTCTTACGACATCCGCGGGAAGACATGGAGTGGCACTATTCTAACCCGGCAACCACACATTTTTGATGCTGATGTGTGCGATTGTTGGTCTTTTAAAGCAAATTATCAAGGGAAATCATTAACAAAAGCCGCTGCGTAGCCAAGCAAGTTGCGCTGTGGAGGCAAGCCTTCCACGTAGAGGTGGTAGGAAGAATTAAGGGAAGCAGTGATGCTGTTGATAAAAAGTAAAAATAGAAAAGGGCATAATATAGCTCCCTGAGGGACACCAGCAGTAAGATCAGTCCAAGAGTATCATCTACTTTGACAAGCTGACGCCTCCCAAGAGGATATGACGGAAACCTCGAAAGGGCTGAAAGGGAGATATTGAAAGTTATCAGTATGATAAGGAGAATATCATAATTTACATTATTAAGGCACTGCTGAAGTCTAACAGTACAATGACAGTAGTTTTCCGGTTTTAAATATTCAGACGAATGTCATCGGTGACTTTCAACACAGCAGTGATGCCGAAGGCGGAAACTGGTTTGGAAAGGGTGAAAAGTTTTTGATAGTTGAGAAAGCGGAACAGTCTTCGATTTGTGAAGGGTTCAATAACGTTATAGTTATTATTTTGGAACTAAAATTAGCAATTTAGTCATATTTCCTCGCATTGTTAGAGAATAGCAATATACAAGCCTCGGTCGGGAAAGGCGGCTCGTATATACTCGTCCCGCAACGGCCATTTTCCCACTGTTTGCAGTAATATACTAAGCCAATGTATATGTGAATATTTGACGTTTCTCCCAGGTTGGTACTTCGCAAGCCTGGGCGGGCTGCTCGGCACGTACAACAACGAGCAGTGCGACGACCTGCAGCTGGCCAACGGCACCGTGACGAGCGACGCGCGCGCGCTGGCGGCCAGCTGGGCCGCGCGCCGCGCCGCCGGCCTGCCGCCGCTCGAGAACCGCGAGGCCACCAACGACACCTCCTGCGACAAGTTCTTCAAGAACAAGGTGTCGCCGCTGCATCCGTGCTTCGCTGTGGTCAGTGCTTTACTTTGACATGTTACGCAACGTTCTTAACTACTTTGTCTTTTACACGACTGCCCAATTAAATAGTTTTGCCTCAACTTAATATTTATAACACGTGGCTGAATGTAGTTGAATCACTGTTAGATTCATTTAGTCCAACGACGACCTGTTAACATTTTACAAGCTTGATTATTAGATATCATATTTTATTTTCCCATAATTAATAAAAAAAAAAAACAAATAACAACGACATTGAGATGCAACAAAATTATAGTTTTGTTGTTTGTACCTACGAGTATGCACAGTTTATTTTAAAACTTAAAGGCCATAGAGCTGTCCAAGACCATAATGGGAATTGTTTGCATCGCGCGCCGTCTGACTCGGCTCATGGTAAAACCAATCCCTTATCTTTACTTATTAGTTTTACCATTAGGCATGGACAGACAGTTGCATATTTGTATCACATCAGTGCACAGTGCCCTGTTCCCTATGAATCACTCACTTGTGGTCGTCAGATCGACGCCAACCCGTTCCTGAGGGAATGCCTGTCGGGCGTGGACGCGTGCGCGCTGGCCAGCACGTACCTGGAGCTGTGCGCGCAGCAGCACGTGCCCACGCACATCCCGGACCACTGCGTGCAGTGAGTACCACATTACTGATTCGCCGACCTATTTCTAAGGCCCGTATTAATAAACTGATCACGGTTTCAACGCCCGTCTCAAGATACGTAAATAAAAACAGTTTTCTTTAGTTTGACGGTGATTTTGACGTATCTTGAGATGGGCATTTAAACCGAGACGAGTTTATTAATACAGCCATAAGAAACTAGATCTTAAGGCGTTCAATAAGTTCAATAAACGTGCTGTGACAAGTATACAATCAATTACTTAACTTCTAGATTGTGACAAGCAACCTAAATAAACTCATGCGGCAAGGAATGCTTTTCGATGAAATGAAAATTCTGTATAATGATACCTTTGCGAAAATAATAAGTACCCGTCTGACTGACTATGGCATGTACCACAGATGCATCACGCCCCAAGGTGACGTCATCGAGGAGGGCTCGTTCCACTCGCTGCAGTACGTGCCCAGCTCCACTGACGTGGTGTTCATCGTCGAGGCCGCATTCTGCAACAAGAACCTTCGCAAGGCCAAGAACATGGACTTGTTCGTCGAAGCATACGACAGCAAGTTCCAACAGGCTGGCTTGTCGGACAACAGGTATAGTATCATCATCATCATCAGCCCACTTGCTCTCCCATGGCATGCCACTGAACTCGATCTGAGTTTTTTGTTTCCAACTTCTCCCGGCCTCTTTTTATATGTCATCGCTCCATCTAGCTGGAGGGCGTCCTACTCTACGTTTGCCAAGCCATGGTCTCCATTCTAATACACGTGTCTAACCCAACGGCAGTCAGTTCTGCGACGTATGTGACCGGCCACCGCCACTTCAGCTTGCTAATCCTTTCGGCTATATCGATAATTTTGGTTCTCTATCGGATCACATCGTTTTGGATTCGATCCTTCACAGAGACTCCACGCATAGCCCTCCCCATAGCCCACTGAGCGACCTTAAATTGCCGGACCTATCGTACCAGTGTCCACGTCTCGGCTCCGTATGTCATAGGTGTCACTTGTTAAAAACTTTCTTCGTCCGTCTTTAGACTTTGCGGTTTGGACGATGAAAAGATTTGACGGAGTTTCCCGAAACTACCTACCACACCATTGGGAGATATAGTATACTAGAATCTATTTCCCGCTATTCCCCATAATATCTCAAATTCAAATTCAAAGCAGTTATTTGCAGTGTGCAAATTCTTTGTAATGTTTTTGTTTGGTGGTCAATAAAGTGTTTTGTATTGTATTGTATTGTATCTCTTACTGTTACTTATTGCACCCCTAGGGTGGTACAAAGGAATATTACTTCCAATTGTCAAGTCCCTAGGTTCGGCAGTTTAGGCTGTGCGTTCACCGTCAATAAAATAACATTCATTATATGTAATTTAAACTAGCGTGAGTCATTATACGAACAATATAAACACAACATACTCATGCATTAATGTCAGAAAACGACTCGTTAGGAGCCCCTCATCAGGGAAGAGGGAGGGAGGGTGTTACGTAAGCAAAACCATTGTTTTAGTACCTTGATTGATAGTTATAGAAAAGAAAGAAAGAAAAACGTTTATTAAGTGCAAGACCAAAACTTATTACAATTTATTTAAAAAATATCATAACAACAAAGATAACATGCAAGCACTTAGAAGGCCACCAGCTCAGCAATATGCTGCAACTTTAAATCACAGCGCTGATTTTCAGCTGGACCACTGAGTTTATGCGGTTTATTCCGCGAAACTGTCCGAGTGATTTTTGGAGTTTTGTTAGGAAGACCGGTTTCTATACTTGTGTCAGTATACAGTGGCCCCTTACAATGACTGCCGGCGGCAGGTACGCGCTGGTGGGGTACGGCGGGCGCGGCGTGTTCCGGCGCGCGCGCGCGCTCTACGTGGACAACCGGCTGTTCACCAACGCCATCGAGATCTCCAAGCACTTCGACAGCTTCACCATCGGTGAGTACCACACTACCACACCACCTCTTATGATTATTTGACAATCATTTTCCTGGATCGCTACCACCAATTACCCTTTAACCTACCGCCAAGATTGTTGTGTTCCGGTGTGGGGATAAGACTACAGTTGTAACTACTAACATAGAGGCATTCCACTTACCATCAGGTGGCCTAAGCTGTTGGCTTATTTGCCATCTCTACGCCATAAAAAACTAGTTCAAAAAAAGGATTTCGTACGTTTTTAAAAAAAAACCAAATCATTGTTTTTTTTTTTCACAGAAAAAGCAGACCTCGTGAAGGGCAACAAGACCCTCCGCGCAGACGTGTTCTCGGCCCTTAGTTTCGCCATATCGCTCCCGTATCGCGCCGGCGTCGCTCGCACGCTGGTGCTGCTGCCGTGCGGCCGCTGCGACGTTTCGCAAATGCGGGTAACTCCTCCGTCACATAATATATACACCACCCTACATCTATATCTATGTAAGGACGTCGGACATTTGAATGAGGGCAAACACAAATCACGTGCATTCAATAAAAACACAAAGCAGGATCACAGCAAATTCTCTTAGCCAACTGTATAATGCACGCGTATTTTATTATCAAACCGCGATTAGAATAGTCTTGGCGGTGACAGTTTTGTCATATAAATACGTCAAAGTTCATATGAACTGGCAGCTATTCCAAGTGTAAACTCATCGCGGTTTAGTAATATATATCGGGGCACGTGCGCGTCGCGTCGACAAGCGCTGCGCTGTTGTGCCGTGTATATTATTACGTACTAGCGACCCGCCCTCGCTTCGCTCCGGAATAAAGTATTATACATATAAACCTTCCTCTTCAATCACTCTATCTATTAAAAAAAACGCATCAAAATCCGTTGCGTAGTTTTAAAGATTTAAGCATACATAGGGATATAGGGACAGAAAAAGCGACTTTGTTTTATACTATGTAGTGATACATGCATTGTGGCGTGAACACGCACACCCAATAAGGTTACTTGTTAGGTAGCAATGCAAAATTACAATTAAGCATAGATTACCTGAGTACAAGTCAAGATACGTTTTGTTGAAAATAAACTATATTTATTCGTAGCATTGATTCCATTTGTGTGGAAATATATTCAATCCCTGCAATGTTCGGAAGTAACAATTGTGTAACTTGACATTTTCGAACTGAACACTTCCAAGTCTGAGAGCCGTATTTATAAACTGTTATTGGCTGAGATTAGAACAAAGTACCGTAGTTCTTAACCGCAACCGTGTCTTCCAGCTGGACTACTCGACCATGCACCACAACCTGATGGAGAACTCGGTGACGCTGCACATCCTCATGGACGACGACTTCATGCTGTCCAAAAAGCGGGCCAACAAATACTTGTTCGGTAAACATTTACTAATTCTTGATCACTACAGCTGCAAAGAACAAAGAGAACGTTTAATAGAGACTTACTAGTGATTAAAACAGCACGAACGTTCAATATCGACGGTGAACTGCCAATCCCTCCTATCTCAATATGTTAAAACTTTACAGTAGACACAAAAAACTTAATAGGAGATATTTCTATTGTGTGCGTTAGATGTTATTTGTCACGAGTTGCGAAAAAAAGTTGTTTGACCAAAAATGACAGATTGGTGGTTAACCGCCCTTCTGCCGCTAAGGAAACCGGAGTTTGGAAACCAGTTTCCTAAAAGGCTTTTTTTATACTTCTACGTAACTGGTTTCCTAGAAGTCCTTTTTTATACTTCTTCGGAACTGGTTTCCTAAAAGTCTTTTTTTACACTTCTACGCAACTAGTTTCCAAAAAGGTTTATAATTCTATGTCGCTGAATAACTAATATCTTTTGTATGTATATCTGGCTTGTTATCGTATTGAAAGACGTCATCTATCAGATAATTATGATGCACTTGACATTCATTAAATGTCAACAGATAATTTTCTTGCTTGACTCATGTATTGTTACTCTAGCGAATTAATCTATATGATAAAAATGTTTCGCTGAATGTGTTGGTAAGCGCAAATCTCGAGAGCAGCTGAACCGATTTCGCTTATTTTTTTTTCATTGTGTTCGTTACTGCCAGGAGAAGGTTTTTATGAAAGAAAAAAACTAAAAAATCCACCGGGAAAGTCAGAAATTTGAAGCGGGGCGAAGCCGCTGGCGGACCGCTAGTGTAATATAAATATTTATTTAAAATGGATTTGAGAGATTTGGAATTCATATCAACGAAAAAAGGAGGCGTCGCCGCCCTACATGGGGGTCACAAATATCACAGAAAAAAAATATACACAAACGGTAACACGTTTTGGCTTTGTAGCGATTATAGCTGAGGATGCCATGGTAGTATAACATTGAATGAAAAAAACGAAGTGGTAAAATGTAATTTACATTAAATGGAAGGTTGGCATAGCCGTATTAGCAGGTACATTGGCAAGAAAAATTAGAAATTTTTATTAAGGAGACTAAAATTACAAATATTTTTAAAAATAACTGCAAAAAAGTCAACGTTACCAAGAAATAGATACTGAAATTATTAATGCAATAGAAGATTTGAAAAATGGACTAATAACTGTGGGGCACTGTATTGAAATTATTTCACCATACTCATTTTTATTTTTATTTCTAAATGAACAAGCACTAAGCTTATATCAATGTTTGTAATGTTAACATTATAAATAAATAAATTGTAATATTCAATTGTTTTTATGTTATAAATGTTATTATTAAATCCAAATATCTGAAATAAACCACACATAAATGTACAAATACAGTTTACAAAAACTATTAATTAAATACAATACTCTATTCCAATAAACTTTTCTCGCGAAATCCGGTTATTAGTTTCGTAGGTGGCTCAAACAACAATAACATAGTACTTTTAGGAAACCAGTTCCGAAGAAGTATAAAAAAGGACTTCTAGGAAACCAGTTACGTAGAAGTATAAAAAAAGCCTTTTAGAAAACTGGTTTCCAAACTCCGGTTTCCTTAACGGCCGAAGGAGTTAACCGTCGATATCGGTTTATACCTTCTTTACCTTCCTATCAAAGACAGATTGATGTCAGGAAATTCAGTTTAGACCCTGATTCAAATGATATAAAATGATTTATGATCCGACGTTTAATTTCTGATTTAGAAAAGAATAGAATTACGAAACTATGGAAGAATGGAAGTACGATTTTAGTTGGCAATTCATGCGATGTTTTTCAAAACGGTTCTCTCGCGTCGCTTCAGGTGTGGACAGCACTCTCGCCTACACTAACAAGGACTACGAGCGATTGGCAGGCGACGCCGGGCTGCGCAAGCAAGTTAAGCTGCCCAAGGAGAAGCTAGGGGTTTGCACGTCGCTCGCTATGGAGACCAATGGTGAGTGCGGCGGCTAAACAAAAAACTGCAATAATGTCTTTATAATCCTATGTAGTACTTGACGCAAGGAAAATATGATCAGGCTCTAAAAAATAAACATTTCTTGTAATTTGATCGTCAAATCCGCCGATTTACAATCATTTATGATAATGAAACTGATTGGCGTTAGCAAAATCTATATATTTTTTTAAACTTTTTAAATTGAAAATGTTTCTTTTTACGTGCGATTTTGTAGTACCCTAACCTTCGCTGGTTCCAGAGTATTTTTCTCTTTGATAAAAAAAGAATAGGGTAAAATGACGTTTCTCTCGTCGGCTTATAGCTTGATTGAGGCTTATACCTTGTTCATTTTCGCGTAGTGGCAAGTTTTCAGTAGCTGCCAATACAATACAGAACAATAACTCTTTCCTCCTACATGCTCGGAAATGTTAACTGTTGAAAAACAGCCCGCGAAGTTCTACGTTCCAGGCCTCGTCCAAATAATTAAAAAGTCATTATTTACCAATGGCAGCGACCGTGAAACATGTATAAAATGTACGTACCGCGTTTTTCTCCAAACAGTCAAACACTCGTGTAATCAAATCTCTTCCATGTTTTTTTTTAGTTTTTAAAATGTTATAGACTAAAAAGGTTAACCTTAACCTTTTTTAATTGTTAATTTTAGCGCACAGTGTAGATTTCGCGCCAAAAGAAGTTACAAGAGGTGAAGACGCCCCGATTTGCAGGGTCAAACTTGCATGCGGGTTAAAGCGTGTTGATTGATAACGTCATCCAGATTTTAAAAAAAAAAGCAAAACGGATTAATAGTGGATTTTTCACTTCTCATGCTCGTAAAGTCCTTCTTTATGCTGGGTATGGGATGAATAAAATCGCATTTTAAGCACTAGTGCATAAAATGTTGTTGTCATCTAGACTAAGACAATTAAGCTCTACAGCCAGACAGACGAGATGACTGCACTAAATAAATTTGTTATTTGAATACATTTACTTTAATTTATTTGTCTTCGATGTTGCACCTAACACTAATGAAATTTTAAACTATTAAAAACAAGCATTATTAACAAAAATCATACAAAATCAACGTATTACTTGGTAGTATACCGTTCGACCAAAGTTAATGCAGAAAATTAAAAAAAAAAGTTTAAAAAGAAATACAGTGGCGGGAAAGAGGTTTTTGTTTCGTTTTGGATATGTACCATAAGTCTTGGATAAAATGGTTTGTTTTATGCTCTTGTTAGTAATTATAATTACATAACTGCCGTGTTATCAGGATAAAATAATATCGTATTAATAGTAGATTGTAGCTCAGTGCAGGAACTTGGCTGAATTAGTATGTATTTTGTCTATTGTTTCTGTTTAGTGTTATATTTACCAACCTTATATTGATTTCTTGTACAATTTATGTTTTTAACAGTGATTAACATGTTTGGCTAGACTGTAAGTGTTAATTGTATTAATTAAATAAATAAATAAATTGTACAACAAGAGCATAAAACAAACCATGTTAAACTTTCTCAAGAATCTTGTATATTTTATGAACGGCCTTTACGCCTTTTGTTAGGGTAGTAATTGTACACTTATTAATAAAGTGTAGTAGGTAGGGTCAGTAAACACGCGCTTTATTACTAAATAGCCATCTCTTTTAAAGAAGAAATACAGTTAGTATAATTGTGTTCTCGCGAGTAATGGTTGCGGCGCGGCGGTGTCCCCAGGCACGATATTCGCGGGGCGCAAGCTGCAGGCGGAGCGCGCGGTGGCGCGGCGGTTCGCGACGGTGGCGGGCGCGCGCGCCGCGCTGTCCGCCGCGCCCTGCAGCCGCGCGCCGCGCTGCGAGTGCCGCGACGCGCGCCTGCACTGCCGCCCCTGTCTTGATGCCGCTATGGTAGGTCTCACTCATTCATTCTTATACCACTTTTTTTTAACTCTCATTGTGACTCATTGTCTCATTTAAATGGGTCAGTATGGAAAAGTACGTGAAAACAATGCATTTTATTCATTTTAAACATCATGTTTCATAGAGCCATTTATGCTTCAGACCTACACAATCGATATCTAAATAGAAATAGTGTAAGTTTATTTTTTTTCAAAACAACCGGGTTCAATTCCCGAGCTGAGTACATTTTTTTTAAAATGTATAAATCCAGATTTTCTTATTAAAATCGATGACATGGTTCCTAAGAACAGATCTTCGTATGTCTTATAGTTTCAGAATTTCCCGTACTGACCGATTTAGAGACACCCTGTATACTATTTACCTCGTTATGGATTATTAACTCCCAAGGGAGATATAAGTTTAATTTTTAAATATAGAACCCACCATCGTGTCCTTCTCAAATATGATGAAAAACATTTTGCGTATCACGGGCAGTAAGGGGATAAGAAACTCGACACGAACACCCTCTGCCTTCGACGTCAGGCTTATAATACTCTCGTTGGTAATCCCCTTCTTACTCCCCTTGATGCACAATGTACTATTTTATGTGGCAACCACCACATTAATTACCTACGTATTTAGGAGTTTTTAAGTACAAATTGGATCAAAATATTGCCAATGTAATAAATAAATATTACTTCGTACAGCAAAATAATGTTTTACAAACTCTTTTTATGCCTGATTTTCAGATGGAGCCATTCTGGACCCAAGACGACTTAGATGACCTGATCGACCAAGCGTTAGACCCCGTTGGGCCCGCGCTCAGCTGATAACTACTGTGTAGGACCACTTTATGACCTTACAATAATAACTCGTACATCCCCTCATAAACTGTATGCACTTAACTACCGAATTATGTAGGTATACTTAACATTTTCTCCAATCGACCCATAGCCACCGAACTATCACACTTGAATGAGACTATGGTTTTTTTTTTGGTGCGCTGTGGCTGCCACCAGTCAACCTAATGTTCCTATCCGTTGTGCTCGTTGTCATTGCTCCTAAATTGTTTAAAGATAAGAATAAATCAACGAGCTATGAGGGTTATGTGTTATTATTCTAAGCAATTAGGTAATTAGTAAAAATAAAATTAATTGTAGTACTTTGTACATATTATTTTGAATGTAATGTAGCCTGTGACAATAAATAATAAATTATTTTTGTTATTTCCATACAGCTTGTTTTATTGCAATCAATTAAAACACATAGTAAATTGATAGGTAATTTATTAATTAAACTCAACAATCATATCAGTCTTGAAATAAGAAATACTACATAATAATATCACATTCTAATCTATAAAATAATTCTCATTCTTACACATTTATTTCTTAATTATTTCACTTATGCATTTTATAAGCTAAAACTGCACCTAAAACCACTACAAGTACAGCGGAAGCTTTATACATCATGGTGCGGAGGACTTGGTTTTGGCCAGCAACGGAGTTAACAATCAGATTGTTCATTAGAAATACTTGGTTGCTCTCGTCGAGGAAGGCTTGTTGCTCTCCTGGAGTCATCCGAGTGGCAATCTCATTCATTGCTGCGCGAAAATCATTCTTCAATTGGGGGATGTCTATATCGGTGAAATCAGTTAATTGGTCAGTGTAGCCATCTCCATTGGTCTCTGAAAGAGGAAAATAATTAGAGCTTTGGGTTTAGTATTATCCAAATTGTTTATCAAAACACGGTCAGAGGAGATGTTGGTCATAGATATTAGTATCCACATCCTGTTTTTTTGTTGATGACAGATTTTCGTTTCCACATAATAGAGGTGAATTTTTACATATTTGGAAAGTAATTCCAGCATTGTGTTGTAATAAAACATGATTTTCTGAATTACTAATAGTTAATCATTTAAATATATTAATGTGTTGAGTTTTTCATCTATAACAAAATTCATAAAACTTTTTATTGATTATTTTGTGCTTACTTCTCATGACTTTTTGGAAGATAACATACAAGCATAAAGTGTATTGCAGACAGTTTTTTCATGAAATTTATTGAAAGTGTATATCTCCAATAGATACTAATAAAATAACTTACTCTCTCCGAACATTTTCCTCTTCTTAGACAATATTTGGCCACCACTCAGCAAACCCAGGTACAGGTGGTAGACATAAGCCATCAGCAGACGAGGACTGTCCTTTTCGAGTTCTTGAAGGTGCTCCAGGTAACTATCAAGAGCCACAGAGTGAGGCGTCGACTGCCAGTCCTCACCAAGGTAATGCGCGAGGTCTGCTTCAAACGCCTTTTTCCTAAAAAGATATCACAAATACATACATACCCCTTTAACCGCCAAAGCCGGCAAATCATGTCATCAGATTTTTATGCCAGGGACACCAAGCGTGCAGTAAGCTACATGTTTTCTTTCCGCGCGGTTGCGGCATATGACGTCATTGGCGTCTGAGGCACATAAAGTTGCACCTGATCATGTTGTTCAAAAGCTTGGATACATCATAACGCATTTGAGGTTAAGAGGGTAAATGAATGCTATATTTATAGATTATATTTTTGATTTATTAACAAAACTTGTTCCTAGCCAAAGATTATTTTTCACGTTACCTCCTTACCTCCAACAGTCAGCTCCAAACAGTTAACAAATACTAATTACATACATACATTGCACCATCATTCCCAGAGCAGGGTAGGCAGAGCTATAAAAATACCAAAAACTCTAAAAATACTTCTTGATAATTCTGTAACCACATTTTGCACTAACAAGCTAAGATGTTTAACAGTGTATTAGTGATAGGTTGCAAACCCATCGCCTAATTGTAATAAAAGCCTTTATTTCTTTCGTTGCCTCTTACGACATATCCACGTACGGGAAGACATGGAGTGGCACTATTCTAACCCAGCCACCACATGGCATAAAAGGTTGCCAAATTCAAAATAATAAAAAAAATACATCATTTTTTTTTTTTTTTATGGCTTTGCAAGGATTAGCCAATGTCATGTACTAGGAGGATTAAAGTTAGGGAAACAGGATATTGTCTTCAGACAACTGAAGGAACGGAAATTTGGAAAATAAAGGATTGGGTTTTCTGGAATAGGTATATAATACTTATATTTTGATATCATTTTTTTCCCTATAAATACAGATAAAGTTTTATATATATCATAAGAATTTGTACATAATAAACAAGTTATGGATGTTGGGAAAGGTATGCGCAAAGCCTGAAGACTTGAAAAGAAAGTAGACCGTTCGTACAATCTACATCCAAAGAAAACGTGGTTCAGATCCCCGTACTCCCCGCAGGAGCAATTTGGGTCCGACACAACATTCACTCTATGCAAATGCGCTGGGGTACAAACGTGACCCAAACGCATTCTACACAGAATAGATGTAGTAGCTTTGGAGAATACCATTTTGTGAAACCACGGCTTCACCGGAATTGAAGTCTGAATTTTTCTGTAACTTTTGCCCGTTGATGTCCCACTATTCCAAAGACGATTCCACTCTTCATATAAATATACTTTGGCCATGTTAACTAAATCATGACAATTATTAAAGTAAGGCACAGTATCCCCTGAGCGTATAGCCTCATTTGCCAGTTGGTCGGCCCTTTCGTTCCCAGGAATGCCCACATGACTGGGCACCCAAGCCAACACGACATCACAACCCTTCAATGAACACTTATATAAAAGATTACGAACTTCAAAAACAGTTGGAGATTGTTTATGAGACTTAAACGGAAACCTCATAATAGCTTCCAAGGAGCTGCGCGAGTCAGAGAAAATAATTGTTTTTGGTATTTTCAACATAAGGATATATTCAATTGCTTTGAGCAAACCGTAACATTCGCCGGTATAAACAGATGTTTCGGGAGGAAATTTAATTAGTTGAATTCCTTTATATTGCAAATGGTACACCCCAACGCCAACACGACTTTTATCTGCATGTTTAGAGGCATCCGTATATATACAGTGCCAGTCAGACCATTCATTATTAATAATGTTAATAAATTCAAGTTTTGGGTTGATGTCATTCTTTGACAACCCTAAATCAAATTTAACTTGTGGAACCGAAATAAGACTATTGTAGTTGTGTTGATATAAAGGGAGAATATCACTTCGATAGGTAGATGCTTCCAAACTTTTAAATTTTCTATGACTTTTTACTAAACATGGAGGAACTTTATGGGTCCAATAATTACAGGTGTCAATATCTTGTGATAGTTGACTAACCTTTAGAAATAACGGATGTGAATTTAGCTGTAAAGTACGAAAAAAAAATTTATCACAAAGGAACTGTCTTCTCAAGCTTAGAGGTGGATCACAGCATTCAACCTGGAGACAATTGATTGGACTCGATTTCATCGCGCCAGTTACTAATCTTAAGGCCTTGGACTGGACGGAATCCAACTTTTTAGCTGCGCTTTTACCACCGGGATGTAATAAGAAAGTACCATAATCTAATACACTCCTAATCAAAGCATTATATAACAGCCTCATTGTGAAAGGATGAGCGCCCCACCAGACGCCTGTGAGACATCTTAAAATATTTAAATTTCGTTCACATCTTAATGATACATGTTCAAAGTGAGGTATACCAGTAAGTTTAGAGTCTAATATTACTCCTAAAAATTTTGCTTGTTCTTTAATTGGTAGTAAAAAGCCATTGTATTTAACATGAATAGATGGCAGAATTCGCTTTCTAGAGAAAACTACAACAGAACTTTTAGACGGTGATAAATCTAAAGCATTATTGTTCAACCAATACTTTAATTCGTTCAATGCTAAAGATAATGACTCACTAATGTTGGCTATAGATCGACCAGAAACATATAAAAGTAAATCATCCGCATATTGGAGAACATTTGCGTGTCTATTTACCGAAAATTCTAAATCATACGTGTAAATATTATACAGTATGGGGCTCAAAACAGAGCCTTGTGGCAAACTTTTCCATACAGTTCTATGAATAAATTCATTTTGAGACTGGTCTAATGGGTACTTTATATATCTTTCGTACAACATATTTACAATAAAATTAATTAATAAGTTAGGGATATTCAATTTTATCAATTTGTTTTTCAGAATGTAAATGTTGACATTATCATAAGCAGCATTTATATCTAGGAAGGCAGCTATCAGGGAATCATTATTTGAAAAACTAAGTCTTATATCTGTGGTAAATATGCTCAGTGTCAATAGTACATTTACCTTTCCTAAAACCGAACTGATTATTTGATAACAATTTATTACGTTCTAAAAACCATTCCAAACGAATTTTTATTAAATGTTCGGCAGTTTTAGCTAACACAGATGACAGCGCTATGGGTCTATATGATGTCGGGTCCGAACTCGGTTTATTAGGTTTTTGCAATAAAATCAACGTTTGAGTTCTCCATGTTAGGGGAATGTTACCCGAAATCATAACATTGTTGATCAAAGATAGATAATAACCGAGGCTATTATCGTCAAGATGTGATAGAAAAGAATAAGGAATCCCATCTTCACCTGGAGCGGTATCTTTGGTCAATGATAGAACGCCCTTCAATTCCTGAAGGGTAAATGGTAAATTTAAATCTACATAACTATTATTATTGCATAGTGGAGCAATAAGAGCCTCAGGTACATAGGGAGGCGCTAAACGATCCATAACTTGTTCCGCTAGCACTGGGGATATTTTATTTTGATTTGAGTCATTAAATGCAGATCTAAACTTTCTAATATTTTGCCAAACAATTGATGGTGACACATTAGGGTTTAATGATTTACAGAAACTACGCCATCCTTCAAACTTTTTCTTCCTAAGTAACTCCTTAGTAGAGTTAGCAATTTGTAAATAATAATCAAAGTTGCCATCAGTCATGTTCTGACAATATTGTGTTACAGATATTTAAATAATACCAATAATTATGTATGCATTTGTTGACTATTTACATTTTATTTACAAAAATCTATTATTAAAAGTATCTGTATCGACTTCTTGTGATTGGTCGAGGTGTTGACAGTTATCGAGGACCAATCACAAGCAAGTATAATGCCGGGAATTTTAAAATACTTAACGGGCTTTTTAGTGGGATGCTGGCCATTCGCTTTGGGGCATCGGCGATAGTCACTCGCTCGATATCATCGCTAAAATAGTGTTAATGCAGATATAGACTGTACTCCTGTAATATTAGCAATAAATCCGATCTTCAAATGGACAAAGTGGTTTTTATATTTAAAAGTCCTTGCTCTTGAGTATCGAACCAAAGTGCGGTTCACATCTCAGAAGTGGGATTAGCAACTTATAGGTAGTGCCCACAGGATCGGAGATACGCCTAAGTATTTGGTGCACGAAAACGGAAAACGTAAGTGTTCTCTCATTTTATTTCAATTGTGCTCGCCTATCCTCCTGTATAGAAAACTTGCACAATTGAGTTCATATTGTTGCATTTTGCAATACTCACCAAAGTATAGATAAAGCTAACAAATTTATACTTGTTAGGTACATTTTTTTTTTTTTTCTCTCCCCTTTTCTCTTTTCTTTATGTTTTCCTCTCTTTACTAGATGATTAAATGAATCTATAAGCTTAGGCCTATTTGAATGACTTTAGGATTGTACTGTATATGCCGTAACGGAGTTATTCCGGAGGTTTATATGGTTAAATCATGTATGTTTATCCTGCCAGGGTACTCCCTGGGTATGGACATATATGATTTTTGTTTGTATTCCTGAGATAATTATGTACTGTATATGCCGTAACGGAGTTATTCCGGAGGTTTATATGGTTAAATCATGTATGTTTATCCTGCCAGGGTACTCCCTGGGTATGGACATATATGATTTTTGTTTGTATTCCTGAGATAATTATGTACCTACTGTGTATTCCGTAACGGAGTTATTCCGGAGGTTTATATGGTTAGTCATGCATGTTTATCTTGCCAGGGTACCCCCTGGAGATCGACATGTTTGATGGTCTATAATGATGTGCTAGTAGGTCAATAACATTTTTGTTTACAAGTAAGTATAGCGCATTTTATTAACTCGGGTATTTTCCTTTTATATGATGAAGCCGCGAGAACATGGACCAACGTAGATCTAGTTCTCGGAGAGAAAGGATTGAACCTAGTCGGACCTCTCGCGTGACACTGACGCCGCCACTAAGACTTCGTGACGCAACTCGAAGCCGCAGCCGTGGTCGAGGGCGTATGCGTTCACCTGAACGAAGTTGTGGCAGCCGCCTCCGCCGGTCGCGCTCCAGGCGGTCGAGGGGAAGGCGATCGCGACTGACGATTAGTCGGTCTCGTTCCCGGTCGCACTGTTCAAGAAGGACAAGCTCGCGGTGTAGGCGTGATCTGCGCTCCAGGACACGGCCACGCATCCCAAGGTGGTGCGAAGAGTACCGCGCGGAATCCAGGCATTCACCTAAGCGCAGAGCTTCACACCTTCGTACACTGTCCCGTGAAGAAACAAATCGCGATCGTGAGTCGAATAACACTTTGTTTATTGATAACTTTGTTAAAGCGCTTAAGTGTTTAAACAATTCAAGCGATCGCGATAGGTTTCCTGTTTTAAATAACGTAATTCCTGATTTTGACCCATTAGGTAAAGAACAAACGGTTGATACGTGGCTCCATAAAGTTGATGAATGTGCACAGATCTATAGTTGGAACGATAAACAAATAGTCCACTATGCCCTACCGAAATTAATAGGTGTTGCAAAAACTTGGTATCAGGGTCTACCCTCGCTACTATTTTCTTGGCCAGAGTGGAAATTAAAGTTGAGGGAATCTTTTCCAACTCGGGATAATTACTCTGATTTACTAACGGAAATGTTAAACAAAAAGGTACGCTATGGGGAGTCATTAGAGATGTATTATTATGCTAAAATGAATCTTTTAAATCGTTGTGAAATATCGGGAAGTCGCGCAGTTGATTGTATCATATCAGGTATAGAGGATCGTGGTGTTAGGTTGGGAGCACAAGGGGCAGAATTCATGGAGCCGGAAATGGTACTTAAATTTTTGAAGACGGTAAAAGTAGGTCAAGATAGGTCCACGAACGAGCAGCAGAGGGTTAGAGATAGGGATAAGAGATCACAAAATAATGTGTTTAATGGTAATAAAGCAGGTCACGGTTCCCAGAAGCCCACCGGATCTAGCATGGTCTGCTACAATTGTAAAGAAATCGGTCACCCATTCTTTCGATGCACAAAACCGAAGATCCAATGCTCTAAATGTAAATTATTAGGACATAAGGATACAGAGTGTCCTGGGACGAAGCAAAGTACCAACGATAAACCAAAAGCAATATTGAAAGTAGAAAACACTGGTGATTCGAGTGCCAAGTATAAAATGCCCATTAAAATTAATGGGTTATTTTCAGAATGTCTCGTTGATTTAGGGAGCGAGGGTACTTTGGTCCGTCTCAGTGAAGCTCATCGTTTAGGATTAGACTGGAAGGTAGGAAAAGTGCCACTATTAAGAGGAATAGGTAACGTGCCATATAACCCGCTTGGTAAAGGTAACGTCACGATCGAAGTGCAGGGTGTAGTAGAAAATCATGTAGAGATATTGGTAGTAGATGATTATTTAATTAATTTCCCTGTACTACTAGGTCACACTTTCACCGAAAGGCCTTCAGTCAAAATAGTAAAGACAAAATCAGATGTAATTTTTCAGCGGGTTAGTGAGGAACTGGTTTTGATTTGTCCACTTTCATGCGTGGAGGAGACGCGCATTGGGCGCGGTGAGTTAAGAGCAATCTCAGTTAGCTCGTGTAATTATTTCTCGGGTAAAATTTATGTGAATGGAACTGTGCGTAATATTAAAGGTCATGAACACTACTTGTTACCCGGCGAGTATCAATTAACACAAGGTGCGGGTAGGGTTTTCGTTCAGAATATTAGTAATAATGATCTGGTTATAGAAAAGGATAGTCTTATAACTAGGAGCCACACTTTAGCTGAGAGCCTACAAGTTCAATCACTAAATTTTAGTGATCAGTCACCCAGAGTTGATTCACCAATCAGCTGCGGGGATAATTTAACAAAGGAACAAAAAGAGGCATTAAAGGTCTTGTTGGATAAATACAAATATTGTTTTTCGAATAGTTTAAAAGATCTTGGATTTACAACGGAAACTGAAATGGTGATTCAACTGGATGACCCCAATCCTGTCGTTTACCGTCCATACCGGTTGTCCTTTACCGAACGCCAACTAGTTCGAGACATGATTGAAGAAATGTTAGAAAGTGGCATTATAAGAGAATCTAACAGTCCGTACGCGAGCCCTATAGTATTAGTTAACAAAAAATCGGGGGAAAAGAGGTTATGCGTGGACTACCGTGCCCTGAATAGTAAAACAAAGAAGGAGCACTACCCGCTCCCTCGTATTGAAGACCAGCTGGATTTATTATCAGGTAGTTCTCTGTTCGTTACCCTTGACTTAGCGTCCGGGTACTATCAAATCCCAATAGCTGAAGGTTCTCGGGATAAGACTGCTTTTGTGACCCCTCAGGGTCAATACGAGTATAATAGGATGCCCTTTGGGCTAGTGAACGCACCATCAGTATTCCAGCGTACAATGAATAAAATCATTCACAAATCTTCCGCTTCGTCTTATGCCTTGGTGTACATGGACGATATTTTGATTCCTGCCAAGACATTCGATGAGGGGATGGTACGTTTGGAGGAGGTGTTGCGGTTAATAGCAAAAAGCGGTCTTACACTCAAAATGAATAAATGTAACTTCTTTTATGACAAGATAGACTACCTCGGGTACGAAGTCAGTTCAGAGGGTGTTAGACCAGGGTCTCTCAAAACAGACGCCATATCCAAATTCCCTACGCCAACAAACGTCCATGAAGTTCGGAGGTTTTTAGGCCTTGCTAGTTTCTTCAGGAGGTTTGTTGCGGGTTTTGCTTTAATAGCACGTCCCCTGACTAGTTTGTTGAAGAAGGACTCTTCTTGGAGTTGGGGTAGTGAAGAAATAGAATCATTTGAGAGATTAAAGCAAATTTTGGTACAGAGACCGGTCCTAGGACTTTATGATCCTAGTTCACCTACCCAACTTCACACCGACGCAAGCAAGTATGGGATAGCTGGCATTTTGTTGCAACAAGACAAGTCTGGGGTGTTCAAACCCATTGCTTATTACAGTAGACAAACCAGTCCAAATGAGCAAAAACTGCACTCATTCGAGTTAGAAACGCTTGCTATTATTGCCTCAATGAACAGGTTCAGGCACTATTTACTTGGGATTAGGTTCACAATAGTTACAGACTGCAACGCTCTGCGAACCACTTTGAGTAAACGTGACCTGGTCCCACGAATTGCTCGCTGGTGGCTGCAGTTCTTAGAATACGACTGTATAATAGAATACCGCCCTGGCGACAAAATGGCACACGTAGATGCCCTCAGCAGGGGTGCTATAGACTGTAGTCCAGACGTAGATCATGTGTTAGATGTACTTACAGTTGGTACTGACGATTGGCTCGCAACGGTGCAACAAAGTGACGTAGAAATTAAAAATATCGCGGAGATTTTAAGGGATCCTAAATGTAAAGATGCCATTGACATATTCAAAAATTACAAGCTTGTAAATGGGCGGGTATATCGTGTAATTGACGAAAATACTATCC
The DNA here is from genome assembly GCA_949316455.1 of Acleris holmiana. Lineage (NCBI taxonomy): Eukaryota > Metazoa > Arthropoda > Insecta > Lepidoptera > Tortricidae > Acleris > Acleris holmiana. The sequence continues at coordinate 7,559,021 of OX438785.1, forward strand.
GCTGGGTTGTTCCAAGTGGCACCAGATGGCAACTACTGAAAGCCAATCATGATGATGTGGGACACTTCGGGTATGACAAAACTTTGGCGCGCTTACAAGCCACTTATTGGTTCCCAAAGATGAGACGGTTTGTTAAGAAATACGTTTCAGCTTGCCTTCAGTGCGCACATCACAAACCGCCAAGTAGTGCGAAGCCCGGTGAGCTACACCCCATCCCTAAAGCTATCATCCCATTTCATACAATACATGCGGATCATCTCGGTCCTTTTATTCGAACCAAGCGTGGCAATACCTTCATCCTTGTTATCGTAGACGCGTTTACCAAATTTGTTGATATTACGGCTGTACAAAATACCAAGTCAGCCACAAGCATTCGAGTATTCAGAAAGTACTTTAGTTACTTCGGAGTACCAACCCGTTTGATTACTGACCAAGGGACAAGCTTTACTAGTAGGCAGTTTAAAACATTTACTCACTCATGTGGCATTAAGCACGTCCTCAATGCTGTCGCTACACCTCGAGCGAATGGCCAAGTGGAACGGTACAACCGTACCATTTTGGCAGCGCTTGGGGCAATGAATCATGATAGACCAAATGGTTTATGGGATGAACATTTACCAGACATTCAGTTGGGTATCAATACCACAGTACACGCCACCACCAAAAAGACTCCAGCGGAACTACTTTTTGGTCGAAATTTAACTAACCCATCTGAAGGTTTGCTAAATGACGTAATAAATGAAGTTACGTCGGAGGTCGGGGAAAATCTGGATGATATTAGGGCTACGGCCGGTGAGCTTATTAGGACACAACAGGATAAGGACAAGAAACGCTATGATAGGTACAGGAAAATGACAATGCGTTTCAAAGAAGGCGATTTGGTTAGAGTAGTAAGAGCTGTGAAAGGAATAGAGGGGCAGTCTAAGAAACTTGAACCCAAATGTAAAGGCCCTTACCGAATTAAGAAGGTTCTCCCCAACGATAGGTTCGTGGTAGAGGACACGCCATTAACAAAGACTAATAAGAGGTACGAGGCTGTAGTTGCCATTGACAAAATATTTCCGTGGGTCTGTTTTAACGAGCCCGTATCAACCGATTGTGAACCCGAGCTTAGCGATAGCGAAACTGAGCGTGATGCTTTGTAATTAGATGTATTATTATTGTAAGTTTAATGGCATTAATGAGAAAGAGCAGACTTATTGTACATAGAGATTGTCCCGTGATATTTTAGTAAAGTGTACACTTTAGGAACTATAAGAATAGAAGTCATGGTAAAAGTAATGATCATGTTATTTTAAGTATTGATGATTAATGTCATGTATCATCAAAATTAGCCCATGTACCAAAGGCTGAAATATTTTCTGGTCAACGTCATGGACCAGTAAATACCTATTCATTGGTTAAGGTCATGAACTGATGAGTTGGTTTGAGGTATCAGGTAACGGATGCCTCATATTTTAGCAATTGGTGCATCAGTGTATTTACTGGTCAAAGTCATGGACCAATACACATACTGTCGATGTATAAGATGTGGATTGAGTGTCAGGCAACCGACACCTTTAAAGGTTGTAATTATAAACATTTTGTTAATCAAGGTCATGGATTAATAAATAAGTAAATGTATTGTACAGTAAGTAAATAGTATATGTACTGTATCATGAGCTTTATTTAGACACTGAATGTAATGTACTACTGTAAAGATTTATAGCTAACCTGATTTATAGCTAATCACTTTAGGCTAGAGATATCAAGTAACCGACACCCTCAAAGGTTATGGATATATTTTTCAAGTTCATGTAAATATATTGTAAAATAATTGTAGTTGAGATTTAATTAGATATATATACTAATTGTACTAGGTACTATATATGATGACCTATACTCGTAGTTCCATTCATGACATAACAAAGTACTTAAACACATTTATTTGAAACTAATGGGATAATGCATGTCCAGAATAACTTAAGTTAAGTTTAATCTGAAATATCTAGATGTTTAATTACACATAACAACGAGGGACTCGTTGGAAACCGGATGGCCGAGCTGTTACAGATATTTAAATAATACCAATAATTATGTATGCATTTGTTGACTATTTACATTTTATTTACAAAAATCTATTATTAAAAGTATCTGTATCGACTTCTTGTGATTGGTCGAGGTGTTGACAGTTATCGAGGACCAATCACAAGCAAGTATAATGCCGGGAATTTTAAAATACTTAACGGGCTTTTTAGTGGGATGCTGGCCATTCGCTTTGGGGCATCGGCGATAGTCACTCGCTCGATATCATCGCTAAAATAGTGTTAATGCAGATATAGACTGTACTCCTGTAATATTAGCAATAAATCCGATCTTCAAATGGACAAAGTGGTTTTTATATTTAAAAGTCCTTGCTCTTGAGTATCGAACCAAAGTGCGGTTCACAATTGCTTCTCTGCTGCCTTTCTTTCTTTGACTGCAGTGGCGCATTCAGAGTCCCACCATGGTGGTGATGGAATATATCTTACACCACAACTTTTTAAGGGAAAGATTTCATTTGCAGCTTCTATCAATGCTGTTGCTAAAGATTGTGAGCAATGTAATATATTTGAATTGCCTATTTCTGGTAAATTTTGTACTTTTTGTTTAACCACTTCTCTATATGAACTCCACTTAGCATCTGTTAGTTTATGTTTTATACGTGGTTGTCTTACATGTTTTGGGGGTTTTGTAAATGGAAAAGTTATAACAATGGGATAGTGATCACTACCATATGTGGATTTTGCAGTTGACCAGGACAAAGAAGAAGCAAGATCAGGAGTACAAATGGATAAATCAGGTGCACTTGGAGTTCGTGCTAGCCGTGTTGGTGACCCAGTATTCAAGATACATAAGTTATGGGAGCTAATTAACTCCAGAAGTTGTTCTCCATAATAGGTTGATGAAGCACAACCCCACAATTGATGATGTGAATTAAAATCTCCTAAACATACAAATGGTTTTGGCAAAACATTAAAAATTTGCTTAATTTCATTGAATATGTCATTATTAGGGCGAGAAAAATATATTGAAACATAACAAATACTATTTACAATGACTGCAATAGCAGACAAATTGTCACCATGGATGGGGAGTGTGACAGATGAAAAGGTTAAAGAGTTATTAACCAGAATAGCTACTCCTCCATAGCCATCATTCCTGTCTTCTCTAAAACAGGAATAGCCAGGAATTTTAAACAATGAATCCTTTTTTAACCATGTCTCTTGGAGACATATGATAAAAGGATCATATTTATTAATTACATGTATTATGTTACTAACATATAAATATGGATCAGTAATGAGGTCTGAAATAAATGATTTTTATTTTATTTTATTTTATTTATTTATTAGATCTTGTTTCCTACTGTTAAGACTAAGACAATTCCACTGAACCAAGAGAGCCCCCTGATCCATTATTAGTGTTACTAGGAATTAAATATAGTGCGTCAATAACTGCGGCAGCGTTGGACGGTGAAATTGTGTTAGATTGAGTAAGTAATTGAATAATAATTTTAATAATTTCTGCAGTGCTCAGGTTGTTTTCATTATTATTTTTAAAAACAGGCTTACCCTTAGGAAGCACTGGTTCCCTAATTATTTCAAAATGGGCAGAGCGATCATACCCTTTGGAAAGTTTTGGGGGTGTGTGTGGTTTCAAAAATACAGTTTTTCTGTGTGATTGAGGTGCAATATAATTTGGAATTGGTCTCGGCTTTTGTGGACTATGTTGTTTGATATGCGAATTTGAGGGTAAAGTTGGTGTTGCAAGCAAGGCTTCGGCATATGATGCTCTAGACACAGGAGGATGCATTTTAATTGCCTCCATATATGAAATACAACTTTTGCTCATGGTCTCTTTAATTCCTTTTTGTCTATTATATTCTAAACATGATTTGCTAATTGCTTGATGAGATCCTTTGCACAAACAACACCTGAATTCCTCCTCTTCAATGTCACAGTTGTCACCAGAGTGACCTTGGCCACACTTGTAACATCTGGGCACTGATCTACATTGGTTCTTAACATGTCCATATCGACAACAGTTATAACATTGCACAGTAGGATAAATGTAAAGCTCAACTGGTAAAGCAGTATAGTACATATAAACCCGGGTAGGTAGTACTTGTCCGTCAAATGTAACAATTACAGTTCCGGTGTTAATAAATTGACTGCTATTGTTAACAATAATTTTTCTTTTCATCCGCCTAATTTTAATGACAGGTCCACAACCGAGTGGCAAACTTATAGATGCCAGCACCTCTTCCTCAGACCAGTCATTAGGGACGCCTTTCACAACACCCATGCGTGTGACATTAAATGTTGGAATAAATGCTTTATATTTTTCCGGTTCCAGATTTGGGTGCGTTAAAAAGTGGTTGGCGTCGGTGTAGTTAGCGAATGCTAAGGTTATTCGGTTTCGACCCACATGTTTTAAACTTCCGTTTTCAATACCCTTAATATTATTATTTTTTAAAAATCTACCGAAAGTAACCGGATGAAGTGTTGTGCCGTCGGTGCTGCCTTCTTTTTGAATATGAATTACATATGGCGCTAAATCTGTTTCCTGATATCGAGCACGACCAATGGGCACCCGAGGAGAAAAAGAATTGAGAGTAGGCATTGCGGGTTCCGAAGAGGGGATCATATCTGACATAGGGGGATTCAAATTTGTGTTCTTTTGTATGTTAATTTCACAATTACAACTATTAAGAGTGGCCTTACCATCTTTGCTGTTCTTTTTCTTTTTATTGCACGTCGTGCAAACCCGTGGTAATAACTTTCTTTTAAGTTTATTGTCAATATTGGAAACGGACGTGTCCGTGTCCATGGATGACTCAACCACCGCTATTAAATAATCCATCTTAGATGGAACGTCATCTGGCCCTGGAGGGAGAGTTACTGTCCCTCCAGGGTCAGGGGGATGATCCCCCATAGCAATATATTAAATTTTTGATAAATATATGAAAACTTACCTATATATACAGCTAATTACAAAAACTATACTAAAATCACTTTAAATATATACAATAAATACAAAAAACCAATCCTTTTTCACTTAAAATATTATATTTTAAAATCAAGGTGAAAAAACCGCGTCCGCCGTATACGAAGTTTCCCGCCCTTTTTCAATACATCATTTAATATTAGACAAAAGCGTGCATATTTTTAAGGTGTGGGTAGTTCTCAAACTAATTTCAAAGATTATTCTAGAAAGATTAGTGGATGTATTACCTGTAGAGGGTTTTATGGACAAATAGCTTATTGTAATCTGGCATATTCAATCTCTCTTTGGCATCTTCCAGAAACGCAAAAATGTGGTAGAAAACAAACAGACCTCCACCCCATACTGCTTCATCTCTTAGGGCTGAAATATTAAGTTTCACAATAAATTAAAAATTATGAAATGTAATTATTATATGAAAATGTTAAATAAGTATTTGATTTATATTGAAAGTACTGTAATTGAATTGAGTAAAATGTTGATTGGAGTCCAGACACTAGGGTAGTTTTCTAACAATACTTTTGTTCTATAAATACACAATAACTGCAATAAACAATCTATGCTGAATGTTTTATACGAGAAATTGAAATATTTCAAAAAATTCGGTTATTATAAGCAATTTAAGACACGGTAAGGCCGTATCAATTTTATGGTCTTTGTTTAGAAGAATGACTGGTAGGTACTTACAAATTGCGAACTTAGCGTTAACCAAAGCATCGCTTACAGAGTGGATCTTTCTAGTCGCTTTTCTCATGCGTGTCGAGAAAAGTTCGATGTTCCCCGACATTTTTTCGTTAACAAGTAAAAAACACTTTAATTCCGATACTAGTGAGCGAGCGATAATTCATTTTTTTTTATATCCACAGATTAGAAGGTATGTCTAAATCAATGATAAAGAAAGAGAATGGATCTGACATACCTACAGAATAAACGTGCCTACCATAGCAAACATAAAATGGCGGACTGTCACCTGTTTAAGTGCTGCCCCGATTCGATATGAATAATAAAGTTATCGATAAACCAACCATATGGGTGGGAAGTTCTCAACTCGTCTGTTCTGTACGTTCAGTACTTCGCATGTCCTGTACAAAGATGCAGTAGCGTAGCAGTGGGATACCTGAAGGGCTTGCAAAACGTCGTCTTGAGCACAACCAGCACAGGTAAGTAATACGAGATATAAGAACTTATCATATAACAGTCACAATATATACGCTCACTTTGTATAAATATGTTTAATATAACGTACATTTGAGATAATGAACGAAAGATATAATTTCAAAATAACTATTTCCATAAAGTATAACGTTATTAATATATAATATCAATTGATATAACAATTAAAAGGTATAATGTACATGACACCTAACATATAAAACATATATAACTCAAAAAATCTAACATCAAAAAATATAATGCACGTATAATATAAACGCCTATCACTATTTTAATACAATCAAATTATTTCGCATAGTTTTTTCAAGGGATGTAAAAAAATAACCTCGAAGGCTAAGGCGGGAGCTCGCTACGCTTCGCTCCCGCCTTAGCCTTCTAACCTAACCTATCCGAGTCGGTTCTGCCCAGAGAGGTCATGCTCGCTCGCTTCGCTCGCTCACATTTATATCATACGATATTATATCTTGTAACACTTATACTAAAAGATAATATGTATTATGATCGCTAAATGTCATGTAAGTTATACGAACTGAAATTAGTCATTGTGAGTGTTATATTAAAAAATATTATATAAAATGAATATTATATGACTTTAACGTTATCCCTTATAAAAATATTGATTTTGTTATTATACGAGTAGCTAACGTTCATTATATCTCGTAAACGTTAGTAACATGAAAATAGTTATTATGTAGTTCTATCTCGTGGGACGCACCCACCAGCACAGTGGGCCCTTTCCACCGTAAAGGAAAGGAAAGGTCGGAAATGGTCAAATAGAAAAGTTGGACTGATCTGATGATGGAATCCATGAGTTAACGACGGAACTCCTCAAGTTTATTACGTTGTGCTCAAGACGACGTTTTGCAAGCCCTTCAGGTATCCCACTGCTACTGCATCTTTACACAGGACATGCGAAGTACTGAACGTACAGAACAGACGAGTTGAGAACCTCCCACCCATATGGTTTGATTATCGATAACTTTATTATTACTATCGAATGGGGGCAGTGCTTAAACATTTGACAGTCCGCCATTTTATGTTTGCTTTGGTAGTTTAGGTAAAGTCTGTCAAGCGAAAGCTGTCCCGGAGAACCAGCGGGAATTTCAAAAAACCTGCAGCTTTTAACACTGACTGTACACTGAATAAACGGAGTTGATACTCCAACACTGATGTGACAAGTTCAGGAAATCAAATAGTATTAACTCCGTTTATTCAGTGTACAGTTACTGTAAACAGCTGCAGGTTTTTTGAAATTCCCGCTGGTTCTCTGGGACAGCTTTCGCTTGACAGACTCTAGGCACGTTTATTCTGTATGTATGTCAGATCCATTCTCTTTCTTTATCATTGGTATAAAAAAGAAAAACATGTTTTTTTTTCATGTTTCTTGTATGGGGACCCCTCTTGGGATTTGATTTATTGTTCATTTTATAATTTTAGACAAAATAAATTAATAAAAACATTTATTCTGTGAAAATTTCAACTGGTTAATTATTACGCTTAAAAAGATATAACCCTTTAAATTTACTTAGTCATTATAAAGGGGCGCACCGCTGTGAAGTGACGACGTCATCATCCGTGAGCGCTAGCCATCGGGTTTCGAGCGCCGCAAACGAAGTTTAAAATTCAATATCTCGGAAACTATTTGACATATGGAAATTATTGTTTTTCACGTATTTTTGTTATTAATGAAAAATACGGTAAGCCAAAAACCTAAACTGGCTGACATTCTCTATTATAATTATTCTATTCTATTCTATTCTATTCTATTCTTTTCTTTTTTGGCAACCGGTCGCTTTAGGTTAGCGACCATTACTGCCAATGACACCTGACAGCAGCATAGTGTATAGCGTGTTTGACCAGTTTTTATTTTTAAAATTGTTGTAAATTCCTAAATGGGGGTTGCAGTTATGTATGTTTGTTGTGTACCTGGAATAGACAGACACAATACATATAGACAGAACAAAACACTTAAGACAATACAGATGGAATGAACAGATGGTCATTGGGAGATACAAAAGCAAGCAAAAGCACCTAGAGTTTAATTTTTTCTTTACCTATGTATTTAATTAAGGAATTTAGGACTTTTTTATTTGAGGATGAGAGAAATAGGAGGGATTTGAGGTTGATGGGTTTGGGAATGCAGGGGGGTAGGATGTCATATAAGGAAACCGACCTGATTGGGCAATTCAAAATAATGTGGTCTGCAGTGCCTTCCTCCAGGCCACATGAACAGAGGGGGGATTGAACAATACCCCATTTGTGCAGGCGGGAGGGGGAGCAAGTGTGTCCAATACGTAATCTGCAAATGACGGATGTGGACTGTTTATTGGCTTGGCGGAACCGGAAGAACCATGGCTTGGACGGAATCTTAGGCTGGATTTCGCCGTAATGTTTGCCTTTGACCGATAAAGAATGTTCGTACTGAAGGCGCCAGTTAGAGTTTAGGTCTGATTTGGCGGAGGATAGAAGGTCGTAAAAGTAGCACTGAGTGTGGTCCAGACTGCCCATTTCGATGGCCTCCTTAGCGCAGGAATCGGCAATCTCATTTCCCTGAATCCCAGAATGGCTGGGGATCCAGGTCAATGTGACCTCTAGGTTGCGGAGATGACATTCATACAGGGATTGCCTAATTAATAAAACTAAGGGATAACTGACTTTAGAGTAAAACGGATTGGCTATGATGGACTGCAAGCCGCTAAGAGAGTCTGAAAAAATTATTGACCTGCGAATCCCGTGGGAATTAATATATTTAATGGCTTCCAAAATAGCTATTAATTCTCCAGTAAAAACTGATGTGAGAGGAGGGCATTTGAAGCTTAAGATTATAGAGTACTTCGGAATCCAAACTGCCGATCCCACTGCGCCACAAACTGATAGTCTAGAGGCATCCGTGAAAAACGTCAGCCAGTCTCGCCAGTGGTTATCAATTTTCTTCAAAAAAGCTTTGTTAGCTTCAGGGTCGACTTTTGCTATACCAAAGTCAAGGATTATGTTGGGCTGGAATATTAAGGAATCATAAGAAGTAGAAAAAAGAGGAAATAAAGAGCAAGAAAAAGAAGGGTCTGGGAGGTTAGTGAATTTGCGGTAACTATTTATCAAGCAGGGTGGATTTTTGTTAAACCAAAAACCACTATCTGTAATTAAAGATGAAAGCTCTTGGAGTTTGGGGATAAGAGGGTGGTACTCGAGAAGGGAAAATCTGAGAAAGAATCGATCTGCCAGATACTGGCGCCGGAGAGAAAGGGGGGGGTCCACAGCTTCCACTTGAAGTGCGTTGGTCGGGGACGATTTCATGGCTCCCAGGATGACCCTTAAAGCCTGGAATTGGATTTTGTCAAGTTTACCCAAGGCCACCTTACTACAAGGTTCCAGGGTGAAAGAGCCATAGTCAAGAACGCTGCGGATGATGGCGTTATAAAGCAGTTTTTGCGAATAAGGGTGGGCCCCCCACCACACACCTGAAAGACATCGTAAAATGTTTATGTTTGATTGACATTTTTGGACTAAACGGTCAATGTGACAAGAACCAGATAGACGAGAGTCCAGTGTAACTCCCAAAAACTTCACCTTCTTCTTTACAGGGATCAATTGGTTATTGTAAGCTACTTCGATGGGGGGGAAGGATCTCTTCCTGGTGAAAGGAACTACGCTACATTTATCTACCGAGAGGGAAAGGCCATGACTCGAAAGCCATTCTCCCAAATAAAAAAGAGCTTGATTGAGGTCGCTTGTGGCTACTTGGACCGAATGGGAAGAGGAGTATAGAGCTATGTCATCAGCATATTGTAGGATGTTGCAGAAAGGAGAAACTGCCTCTTCTAAATCGTAGGTATACAAGCTGTAGAGAAGAGGGCTTAGAACAGAACCTTGGGGGAGGCCTTTCCAAATGTATCTCGGAGAGGAAAGGGTATCACGGTGTCTCACTTCAATAGATCTTTCCATGAGAAAGTTGCAAATGAAATGGGATAGCTTCTGCGGCAAACTCAGCTTTGATAATTTATCTCTGAGTAAGGAGAGAATCACATTATCATAAGCAGATGATATATCAAGAAACACTCCAACAAGAAACACGTTCCTTGATAGAGCGATCCTGATATCCGTGGATAAGATAGAGATGCTGTCCATGGTACCCATTCCCCTCCGAAAACCAAATTGGCTTTTGGCAAGGATTTTGTTAGATTCCACGAACCACTCGAGGCGTTTTTTGATCATGTGCTCCAAGATTTTAAGAAGACAGGAAGATAGAGCAATGGGGCGATAGGAGGATGGTGAGAGGGGGTCTTTGCCTGGTTTAGGAATGGGAATAACTATTTGTTTTTTCCAAGCTTCAGGTACAAAGCCTAAGTCAAAGAAATAGTTTACGAGATCTAGAAAGTATTTTTTAGTTATTTGTCCAGCCTTAGATAGAAAAAAGAAAGGGATATTGTCTGGGCCAGGGGAAGAGTTTTTAAGGTGATCCAAGGAGGCCAGGAGCTCCCACCATGAGAATGGTTGGTTGAAGTTGCTAGGAGGAGAGTTAGAAGGGTAGAGAGAGGGAAGAGAATTTGAGTGAGGAGCCGAGGAGGGTGATAGGGAGTCAATAAATTCCTGAAGCCAAACTTGGGAGTCATTGCTAGGAAGGTCGCGTGTTAGGTAGGATCCACGATAGCGCCTTATAGATTTCCAAAGAATAGCTGCAGGTGTACGAGGAGAGATACTTTGGCAAAAGTTTATCCACCCATTCTTTTTTTTTTTTTGGAACATGCGTTTTGCCAAGGCCACCGTCCTTTTAAAAGCGAGAAAGTTGTCTATAGACATATTTAGGCAGAACACTTCCTCAGCTTCCTTTCTTTGGCGAATCATATCTGAGCATTCAGAATCCCACCAAGGGGGAGAGGACCTTCTAGTTACACTCTTTTTTTTGAGTGGGATGTTCTTGTCTGCTGCCACCTTGAGAGCGTCAATTAAATTGCCATGGCAGATAAGACCATTCTGTGTTGATACAGGAGGCAAATCCCTAACTGCTGTATCTATGTCCATAGCAAATTGATCCCAATCTGCCTTGGGCAAGTGGTATTTATTAGTGTTTCTTATAGGACCGGGTTGTGAAAAGGATGAAGGGAACGAAATTAAAATTGGGAGGTGATCACTACTGTGGGAGTCCTGAAGAACTGTCCATGTAAGGAGAGTGCCAAAATTGGGGGAACAAAGAGAAAGGTCAACTGCACTAGCATTTTGACCAGGGGCCGTTCTGCGTGTCGGGGACCCGTCATTGAGCAGACGTTCTTATCCTCCATGAGGTCCACAAGATCACGGGCCAAGGAGTCATTGTTCGCACTTCCCCACATAAGGTGGTGGCAGTTAAAATCCCCTAAAATAAGAAAAGGGCCCGATAGGGCGGAAAATATAGATTCTAGATCCGAAATATGGATAGAATGAGGATCTGAAATGTAGATAGAAAGGACAGTAAAATCCATGATTTTGGCAGCAATAGCGTTGATGCTGGAAGGGATGGGAGGGAGGGGAAGAAGAGAGTATGTGGCAGAGGATTTAATAAGGAGGGCAGCTCCTCCATATCCATCAACTCTGTCACTCCGAAGACAGGAATATCCAGGAACCCGATAACGGGATCCGGGAACTAACCAGGTTTCCGAAATGGCAAAGGCAACAGGGTCAAACAAGGTAGCCATTTGTAGAATTTCTTGTTGCTTAGAGCGAAGGCTGTGACTATTCCACTGTATGAGATGGAATGTTAATAATTTTAATAAATTCAGTCAGTTTATTGGCAACGTTGGGCGGTAGGGGGAAATCATCCATTTTGCTAAACATATTAATCAGCAGGGACAAAAGAACATCCAGCAAATTATCACTGGAGGAAGATTGGAGAGAGGGAGGGAGGGGAGAGTTTGGGTCCTGGAGAGCAACACCGTTCCTCGGGGGAGGAGGGTCTCGATCCGCAATTATAGCGTTGTACGCGGCACGATCATAACCCTGTGATAGGGACTGACGAGGGGATCTTGGAATGGATACTGTTTTACGGTATGAAATCCTTTGGGATTGAGGGGAGGAGGCAGAGAATTGAGACTGTGACAGGATGGGGTCAAGTTGGGAATGATAAGAATTCTGTGCAGCATCTGCATAGGACCTTTTCACAGGGGGGAACCTATCACAAGCTTGAGAGTAGGATATATTTTCCAGTGCCATAGTATCCTTGATGGACTTTTGTCGAGTATGTTCTGGGCAGGTCTTGCTTGTAGCAAAGTGCTTGCCCTTACAGAACAAGCATATGGCCAGGTCTTCCGCAGCATCACAGGTCTTACCAGTATGCTCTTGTGCACATTTGAAACACTTAGGTTTTGATCGGCATTGATCTGCAACATGACCGAATTTGCAGCAACTGTGACACTGTATGGTAGGCAATAGATACGTCTCTACCGGCAGCGATGTATAACAGCAGTAGATCCTTGATGGGAGAATTTGTCCACTAAATGTGATGACCACTGTCCCAGTGGGAACCCATTCAACGCCGTCCACCTTATGTAACTTCCGGTTGAGCCTTCTGGCTTTAAGTATTTCTCCACAGCCTGGTGGTAATTCAACATCCCGAGCAAATTCATCTAATGAAAGATCAGTGGGGACACCTCTAACTATTCCCATGCGGGTGATATTAAATGTGGGGATAACAGCCTCAAATTTATTTGCTGCAAGTAAAGAGTTCGAAAGGAATTCATTTGCAGATTCTGCGGTATTAAAATCAATGCTAACACGGTTTCGGCCTATCTTTTTAATACCCTCGCGGGAAATGTTTTGTACTTTTGAGTTGACCATTACCTGACCAAATTTAATTGGGTTAAGGGTTGTTCCGGAGGAAGGTTGGGACTCTGTCCTAGATACGTAGACAAGGAAAGGGCCTTTGTCAGTAGAAGAGTATTTTCTTCCCTCTTTTAAGTTAGGGTGCTCAAACAAGTGAACTATTGAGTCAGACGGCGCCCTACTGCCCAACTTAGTGGGAGGTTGGGAGCCCCCCGGCTCAAAAGATCTCTTGGCTGCCCTCCGTAAGGGATCAGTCTCCATCGATACCTCCGAAATTGCAACATCCGCCGCGACATTCGGAAGATCTCTGGCAGACAGCTCCCTGTTGGAGGTTATGTCTGGTGGTTTCGGCGGTATATGCGACATTGAAGGGTTAGCAGCGTACTTAAATTGATTAATACACTTACAGATGACCGATGTCGCAGAGTAGCACAACAAAACACAAAAATATTAGCGCTAGGCCACCAAATTTAGAAGGTTCAACACAAACACAAGCTGTCACCAGAGAGTACAAATGGCGTCCCTCTATATTATAATTATGCCATAAATGAAAGGAGATGACAGTACGTCATGCCCTAATGACAAGGAATGACGTACTGTCCCCTTTCATTTAGGAAGATTCGGTTAAGTTAAAAAGCGATAACATTTTTTTTAGTATTCGATGTCAGAATAAATCAACATGCCGGGTCCAGAGGCTTCCCCAGTCATCTTGTGGTTGCGTTTTGTATTTCGTTCTATAAACTAAACTGCCTACGTACTTGCTACGTACCTAATAAACTACAACGAATGTGCAGCAGTATTTAAATGTTTGATACAAAAAACTCTTTGAATAATGTCAAGTTGCTTAACATACGGCATTATTAATCTGTGGTCCCTAAATAGACAATTTTGGCCTTCCTTCCTTTACGTCCGGTAGTTTCGGCAAGACCCTCCCTTACCTTACAACTTACAATCTATCTGTGGTGTGTGGATGCTGAATTGTCGACTAAGTGCCTATAATTTTATTCCGACAAATTTGCATGTTTTTAGATTTAAAGAAACTAATTTTGTCTGCGTAAGGTGCGGCGACCTAGTCTCTTACTTGGAATAATAGTTAGAGCGTTAAAATAAAGGAATAATGGGTGATTCAAAAGTTAATATAAAGGTAAGACTTGTGTTTAATAATACTACAGGTTGTGGATGCTTTATAAATGTTAAATCATTAAATTATTGTAATTTTAGTTCCAATTTGGTTATTTTCGCGATCATTCTTAAATTCAGCTGTATAAAAGTCGTTTTACGATTTGTTTACAAATTGATAATCGTTATCAGTTTGACATTTGTCTTGTCACGGTAGTTACCTAACCTATCTGTGACCACGAAATCTAAATTACTGAATCAGGATGGCTTATGATTTAAAACAAGAGGAGGATGTGAAGGAATACATTGAAAACCTCGGGGTTGAATACCGTTTCGGTTGCTACAAGGAGAAGAAGCCGGAAGTATGCCATTTGTTGGGAGACTACTTGGAAGCGATAAAGAAGGACTTCGACAAAGCGGCTAAGGTTTTTAAAAGCAATTGTTTAGAGTACAAGTTTGGAAAGTCATGTTTGAAATATGGAAACTACTGTTTGGTGGGCCGGGGGAAGGATAAAAGCGATGTTGAGGAGGCTCTGAGCTATTTCGAGAAGGGATGCGATTTGGGAGAGCCGACGGCTTGCTTGCACGCCGGGATGATATTAACAGCGACAGGACCTAATGTTACAGTCAAGCGAGATGTCCCCAAAGGTATAGTAATTACTCTCATAGTATTGTTCACCAGTCATTCAAAAACATAACCTATATCGACGGTTAACCGCCAATCCCTCCTATCTCAATATGTTAAAACTTTATAGTAGACACAAAAAGCTTAACTAATTTAATTTAGCTTTAGGTTCGATCAGGTATTGCCAGGATAAAAATACACCACAAAAATACTTTATTTAAAATAGGACATATTTCTATTGTATGCGTTAGTTGGTAATTGTCACGAATTGTGAAAAAAGTTGTTTGACCAAAAATGACAGGAGGTATTGGTGGTTAACCGTCGATATCACATATTTGTCTGATTTTCCTATGAAATTGTTATGCAATATTTCATGCAGTATTATTTTAGAGACATTTGGTTTCACAACATTTTTGTTTAGTTTCTATGACGTCCATGTTTTTTTTTACATTTGTAATAAATTTGATTTCAGGTTACAACTATCTGAAAAAGAGCTGTGACCAAAATGACCACATGGCCTGTCACTACCTATCAGGCATGTACATCAGCGGCATACCCAAAAATATTGCTGACTTCAACCCCCACAACCCTGCCAAGAACAAAAACATAGACTACCTAATAAAACCTGATATGAAACAAGCTTTTGAATTTGCTAAGAAATCCTGCGAGTGTGGGAATATGTACGGATGTGCCAATGTCAGTATGATGTACAAGAAAGGAGAGGGAGTGGACAAGAATGAAGATGAAGCAAAACGGTACTTTAAATTAGCAAGTGATTTACAAAAAGCACATGAAACTACGAAAGAGCTCAAGTTCCAACAAGGCTTAGATAAGTAATCATTTTAGAGGTTATTTATTACTTTTTATTGCATTTGTGTAGTGTCACATTAAAAGTTGTTGATGTAAACTATGTGAATCATAAAGCTGGTAGTATGGTATAAATTAAAAGTATTATTGCAACACAGTTTGTTTTTTCTTTAACCTTTTCCTGCCAGAGGCAATTACAATTGGCAAAGGTAATTCTTTAAATACAGACTTATTGGTCTGTCTCTGCATTTGCACATGGAAATAGGACCGCTAGCTAAATAGATACTTAATTAAAATAAATATAGGTTATTCATAAGCTGTCAAGTATGTGCAACCATTTTCATTTTCAGACCAAGCAACTCTGCCAAAGTAAATAAATAAAAGTCAAAAGTCAAATAATTTAATGCTATTTATTACATAGGTCAAGATCACAATAAAAAAATTAAATTAACAAATTACAAAACATGAAATTAAATATCATTACCCAATGTCACACAAGTTGACCTAGTCCCAAACTAAACTCTAGGCTTGTACTATGGGTACTAGACAACGATAAACAGAGAAATATATACTTAAATACATAGAAAACATCCAAGACTCGGGAATAAATACTTGTACTCATCACATAAATATATGCCCTTACTGGGGTTTGAACCCAGGACTGCTAACTTCGAAGGCAGGGTTGCTACCAACTAGGCCAGCGTGTTAGTGATTTATTAAAAAAATGTAAAAAAAAATACAAATATGACGGGTGCAGACCCACCGTACCCCTCGGCCGTACCACTGACCCAAAATTTGTATCATAAATATGAGGTAGGTTTAGGTTATGTTAGTTCTTCAGCAGGCCCGGAGGGCCAAACTACCCAGAAATAGGAGCTCTGCGACAGCAGAGCTCCGTCGACAACGTTAAATTTGATTTTAATAGTAATAATTGGTCAAAGTACCAGCAGTGGTACGGCCGAGGGGTACGGTGGGTCTGGAAGGAATATGACTTGGATAATTGCATATTGGGCTAGGAATCAGAGTTGTTAACTGTCCATTCCCAAGACATACAAAACAACTACTTACCTACCTCAATGCTATTGACAACATGTTCACGAGACGATGTCACAAGTCCAACTGATAGATCTCCATTCATTATGGGGATGTGACCACATAGTGGGAGCATGGACTCTTGAATAAAAGGTTCAAACCCACATTGGGGGCACCCGGACAGGGGACAGGTTAATTCAAGTATCATTGCAGTTGTAGTGTCTAAAGACGAATAGCGTCAGCGGCGCGAATGTGGGAATATGTACGGATGTTGATGATGCATTAAGTTGCGAATGTGTGTTAAAGTAGAGGATAAGCAACTCTATCGCAGCAGAATCGCTGCAGATGCGATACGTTACAAAAAGTCGCCGTGTCGTTCTAAGATCTATGAATGTAATCGTATACACGTGTTGCGTCACCTTATTGCGACAGGGTTCTACATTTTATTGACTATTGTTTTCATCTCTGACCCTGGAATTAAATTATATTGGCCACTATAGGCTTAATTAACGTAGCACATTGAAATATAGACCCACATATAAGTTACGAATTAGCGTAATACAATCGCGGTTAAAGGTCATCAATGTGTAATTTTATAGAGATACAGTTATTATTATCGTAGTAGAACCGACCTTGACACAATATTGTTAAAACACAGTGCTGACAACTCTGTAATTTGTATGCGTGGAAATCTACGGTATCTTAAGTTCGATGTGAAGTTGTTTAATAGGTATTGAGAAAACAAGGTTAACTCTGTAATTTTATTTATTTATTTATTGGAAAACAAACAGCTTAAAATAAAATGCAGGATAAAAATACAAAATTAGCTTAATACATGAGCCAAAACAGTTTCCACTAATGATATGAACACAAAGTTGCTCAGAGAAAACTAAAATAAACTAAAGTAGAAAAAGTAATATTTAAAGGTACAATTAATTGTTACATTTTGATGCTTACACAACAAAAACAAAAACAAAAAAAAAACCAACAAAAACAAAAACAAAGAAACTTTTAACAATACAATACATTGTCATGTGACTAGCTACAGTCGCCTACTACAACTTTTTTTTTTCATTGCAGATACAAATTGACCTTTTATTATAGGTTGAGCACGCTCTAACAAGGAAGGAATTCTTAACATATTTCGTGCGACAGAACGGAATTGAAAATAGATCACTTGTACGAGTACGGAAACTGTAGAAAATATTACTAATACGATAGTGCGACTCGGTTCAGTAGTTTAATTACGAATACGAATTTTAATAGGCTAGTTGACTCTGTTTTAAAGTAGGTCTCAAGTTATTAATTATTGTCCGATTAGATGAAAAAAAATATTCCCATATTTTTTTAGGACCTACAAAACCGCAAAACTTTATTTTAAAAGTTTAGTTTTCGTTAACAGGCGAAAACGCTTACAGCCATATTAGTCTATAGATTATCTGTGCTGTGACGTCATACGGGCCGAAAACAAACATTTGACATTTGACGAGAGCATTTGGCATATAGATAAACAATTTATCATTTTCGAAACCTCTATACTTTTATTAATCATGACTGCCACCAGTTTACATGGAAAATATAGTAATTAACGTTATTGTATATTCCGAAAATGCAAGAACACATCAATTATGACCCCAGGGAAATTATGGATTAGAATGCCCAGTGAAATAAATATGCGAAATACATGGCTAAAACTTGCTAAAAAGGATCCTGACTTTATCGACTGAAACAATTTTTGTTTTTTTTGCGAAGATCACTTTGATGTTAGTATTTACTTGATAAGTTATTCAGTTTCTGCAGAAACTTTTATCTTCAATAATAATAAGCTCGGCAGAGCAGAAATCTGGATTCAAGGCAAAAAAAATACCGACCATCAATGTGTCGATTCTTGGTAAGTTTGTGCTATCTGCATTCACGAATCCAACATCCATGATTGCTCTTATCAATAAAACTAGAAAGCAGTAACAATAATACACAGATTAGGTTTTTACTAATGTTAAAACGACTACGATCATAACACAACCTCAGAGTCTATGAGTCATAAATGTCAATGTCATGTCATGTCATTTCACAGCACAGAATACTTACAGAATATACCATTGCGAATTTCACTCGTATAAGAACCGACATGAAGTTTGCTTAGAGTCCTATGACGTCACAAAAAGTCTGACAGCGTTTTCAGAGTTCAAAATAAAAAATAAAAATGAACAATTTTTAAATAAAAAATATGTAGCCATCTTACACTTTTAATATCTGAAATCGATAAATATTGGTTTCTTAAGTCTAATACTACAGAAAATATTAATTTATTAAATTTAATATGAGGCAAGTAGCCTATTATGAATACGTACAAAGCTGTACCAAGCTCGGCGCACTTTGCACTTAAGGCGCGACGCTACAAGCACGGTCAAGCTCAAAAGTAGTGTACAAAGTACACTTACACTTTGCATCTTATCCCATTGAAATAAGGTGTAAAAGTGTATACATATCTTTGACCTCGACTGTAGGTACCTTGTCGAAGGTATTGATATACTAAACTAGCTGCATGCCAGCCGCTTCGCCCCCGCTGCATATTTCCGACTTTCCTGGTGGTTTTTTTTCTAGTATACAAACCTTGTCCATGACAATAACGAACAAGACAAAAAAAGAATTATCCAATTTGGTGGAGTCGTTCGGAAGTTATGCGCGTACATACGTTTCGGCGATTCATTTTAATTTACACAAATCCAAACCACTCTCACTGAAATACGTTACTGCGACAAGGTCCTAAAATGTACATCTAATTAAATATAAACATATGAACGTTTATGTAATAAGGTTTATGCTGTATTGTAAGTTTGGGCGTCTTCAGTACCTACTTGTACTATTGTATTCATGGCTATACTGTACCATAATTATCTACAAAATGTGCATAGGTACGCCGCCCGGTTACAAAAATATGCATTAAGTACGTCAAGGACTTTAATTGTTATGCTAGAGTGGCCAGCCAGCCATAGTGACCAGCTCAAGGACGCCTGGACGGAACACAAGCTCGAAGGTACGGTCAAGGACTTTAATCGTTATGCCACTATGGTACCCTGTCATATAGACAGCGTTAATCATTAATTTTAGCCTTCTTTCATGTGGTTTGACGCTGTCATTATGACAGGGTTCCATAGTAGCATAACTATTAAAGTCCTCAACTGTACCTACGCCATGCATGGTTATGCCTCAAACAATGCGGTCCTCGAGAAACATCATTTTAGAACGTACTATGCCTGTTTTTTGTCCAGGGGAAACCCATTATCGATTCCTATCAGCTCGGGAGACGGTATGTTCGGCTCGCACGGACTAAAACACTCTACAACAAAAAAAACTTTCTTTACATTACAATCTACGCGTGTAACTTAAACCCGTTGGTCCCCAGATTGGCATAATCGGCGGTTCGGGGTTCGACGACCCGACGCTGTTCGAGAACCCGACGGAGCACCTGGTGTCCACGCCGTTCGGGGACCCCTCGGACGTGCTGCTGGAGGGCGCCCTGCGCGGCGTGCCGTGCGTGCTGCTCGCGCGACACGGCCGCGGACACAAGTACCAGCCCAGGTCAGTATTCTCCTGATTACATCCCATTAGGTAACCCGCCTCCCTCTCACTTAACAATAGACACTTAAGCTGGTTCACACGAAGGCGGGACAAATTCAATTTCAAATTTTATTTCTCATTATAAAGTCATAGTATAAATTGCACAGCATGTCAAAATATAAGTTATTACATTGAGATCTTCAAAAATTAAAACTAGAAATAAATCATAAAATATCTTAAAAATATTAAATTTGATTAATTTAATTTATAAAAAAATGTTATCTTACTTAACCCCTCGTATGCGGGAGGTCAAAAAAGTACCAAGTTCTAGTCTCTTCTGATTACGATATAGTCCATAAAGTTAAGCTTAAAAAAATACAAATAGATATCCAAATTTTGAGCACGGATAATAATAATAATTGAGCCTAAGCATACGAGGGGTTAAGAATATCTCCATTAACGATCGTCATAATAATATGCAATAAACAACGATAATAACGAGGTTAGTAAAGAAAGAAGCATTAATAACAATAAAACTCAAAAGTCAACACAAAATACCCACATTCAATGAATACTATTATTTAATGTCAAGTTTAATGTACTCATTCACGGAATAAAGCGGATTATCGAACAAAAGATTTCTCAGCCGGTGCCTAAACGTTTCGTTAGATGATTCGCGTTTGAGTCCGGCGCGTAGACGCTTGTAGTAACTGGGACCGATGACGCGCGGGTTCTTACCTGCAAGTGCCATGCGACGAGGAACCGTTCTCAAACGCCCGGTGTGGCGTGTTGTTTGCCGACAACATTCACTGTCGTGAACGAAGAAAGATTTGTTCGGACAAACATGATAATTTCAAATAAATAGAATAGTGCGTCATTAATTGATGCGTTCTGAAGATGCCCCGGCAAGAGTCTCTAGGTTTCGCCCCAACTAATGTGCTTACGGCGCGTTTTTGCATAAGCATTACCCTGACAGTGAGGCAGAACAGTGGACAGCAGAGTACTGTTACTTTGTGAACGCACACGCCCAGACGGACAGTACCTACAGTTCATCTTTCTGCCCCACTCACTCGCCAGATCCACAGATAGTCCCCTCTGTGATATTGGCTTTAATTACACTATCGGCCGCAATAGAAGTCTTCTTTTTTTTATTAATGGTGGTCCACGGCGGTATTCCGCAGTGATTTCACCATTGTCAAGAGAGTAGAGTAAATCAGTGAACAGAATAAATCAAAAGTATAAAGCCGAACATCTTTAAATGGGCCATCTTCCCTCCCTGAAGTTTACCGGAAGCATCCAATCATAGTCAGTTAATGTCGCTGAAATCGTTCCTTAGCGACTATTTATTATGCACAAGTTTAAAAAACCGGGCAAGAGCATGTTGGACCATGCATAGTGTAGAGTTCCGAAGCCGTTAAGTACTTACTACAAACATAAAAATCATCAAGTAGGTAATAACAAATTTTCTGTGTAACAAATATTTTATTCTAACAAAAATTAGCGCTTTAAAGGTTAATATTTCATAAACGAATCCCTTAAGAGTGCGCCGAGGCAACGATACGTAATTACGAAAAAAATGCGTTCGTTTGATCGCCTGCTGCATTGTTTTTACTGAAGCTTTAGTTATGCAATTCATATGTAAGATATTTAAGGAATCACTCTATATATCATATACTTTAGAAACACGATTACTTGTACTTCCCTCGATAGAAAAAACATCCAAAGATACCTCTACATAACAAAATAAACACTTAGTACGGCGTAATTACTTCACGGAAGATCATCAGTTTTGGATTTACAACAAAACTACACGTCTTCTATATATTCTACACTTTAGATTTGAAAATGTGTTTTTATTTTACTAATATGAAGGAAATACCTAAATTCGCACGCGTTTCGTCCATTTTAGCCAGAGCCGTCACGTTTCCCCCATGTCCGCATTAGTCCTGCTTCGGCCGTCGGACGTGGAGGCTGCGTCGCTTGGTGGTTGGTTGCGTTTATCGCGATTTTTGTGATTATTCACTTTATTTTAAATGGGGAACAACCACAACCAAGAAAATAAGAGAAGGGGTTGGCAAAAGCACAATGCTAAACGCTTGCGTGAAGAAATGAAGTTAGTTAAAATCGTAAACCTACTGATAGTGGAGTAGTTCTAAGAAACCTGATTTGACAGTTGTCAAAATGCCACGCTAAGGGAGGAGAAAATAAATCGGTAGCAACATAGACTGATTTTCGAGATGTATCGATTTGTATTACTAAGACTTTGTAATCGTTTAGTTGTAGTCTTGATGTTTTGGGCCAAAATTGGTTTATTTACAAAAGTAATTTTAAACAACACGCGAAGTTCTTTCAATTAGTAGGTAGGTATATAAAAAATACACTTCTATGGTGAATATTTACCAAGATATAAAAATAGTTTAGCTAAAAAAACACATTTACAGGCAAAACAAGCTTCTTAGAACGACCCGAGGTTTTTTTTACTATAATTAATTATATAATATTGTTACTTCTTGGGATGGTTTCAATATTTCTAGAGCAAGACATCTCCAGAAATCTGAATACAAAGAGAATACTCCGTAAGTATACTCAGTACCTAACAACTATATTTCAACAAATGAGTAAAATTGCAAAATTATTCATATTATTTATTTATAGGGTTAATGTTCCAGTTGTTGGCACTTTGCTACAAAGCGAAGAGTTAGGTAGGTACCTAATGAACCGGTGAGGTATGCGTAAAAATAGTAAGAGGTGTATAGGAAAACATTTTAATAAATTTAGTATGAATTTTCACATTATCTTTATATTTTTTCAATTTACAGAGTAAATGAATTGGTTGATATCGATTATAAAATTTACCACACAATGGAATTGTAAGTCCCAAATACGAATTATTTTTATAGAATGAGGATTACAAAATTTCATCCAAAAACTAATTCTGTTAATAAATAAATTATAGTTAAATCAAAACGTTCTGTTTTATTACAGGATGCCAATGGACCAAATTTCTTGTCTTTCAGTTGATGGAGAAATAGACAATGACATTGCTTACTCACACAGACAAAATAATGCCGTGAAGTAAAATCCGATATTGATTATTGTTGTTTCTTATGTCCTAATATTTTTTTCTAAAGATACCTGCGTACATTATTCATTACATTATATACATACAAACATTAAGTAGGAACTTCTAAATATGTGATTGATACAGCAGCTTTAAGTTTTTAGTTTTTTAAAACATCAATTTAATTTTATACTTTATAGTGATCAGAATCAGACATTGAAGTTTTTGTTTGTACAAACTAAGATCCTTTTTTTAAAGACGGTTAAAATACCAAAACCTTCTCCTATGTGAAACAAATACTTTTCTGAAAACCGCATTAAAAACGGTTCAGCCAAACGTGAGATAATCGCGGACAAACATACATACATACATACAGGTCAAACTGAGAACTTCCTTTTCTTTGAAGTCAGTTAAAAATAATATCTTGAAGAAAGGGTCCATGACTGGGATTTTTGCCCTACTCAGCCGTTCTTATTACTTTACATTAGGTATTGAGTTCACTTTATTTTGTGCTTAGAATATTGTCAATAAAGGTAATTAGGTTTTATTTCATCTCAATATACAGTCACATTAAATCACGGGGTTGTTGAGCCACCATAGAACTCTGTCCTAATGACAACGTCAAGTCACGCAAAAGAAATTATTTACGTCAAAATTTACCGTCAACTTTCTATGAAAGGGTTCTCCCGGTAACCTTCGGAGAGCGAAGATGGCCGATTGGAAGATGTACGGCTTTTACTTATGATTTATTCTCTTTAGCCGAACAATTGCCCAATAAATATTATAAATAACTTAACACTAGCTAAATACACCTTAGATGTACAAACGACATTAATTAAAGTCTAGAGTGGCTCAACAATCTCGTGATGTGACTGTACCTCATACAAGTAATTCAATCCTACCTTACCTACCGACAGTAAACAACAAATTTAAAAAAAAATGTAGACTGAAAAAAGTTTTTAACTTCTTATAGTAAATATTTTAATAAAAGTATTCGGAATCGATTATGTTTTTTTATTTTGTAAACATTGGTAGCAACCTCCGCGCCTAGTGGACCGGCGCACGGCTCGTCAGGCGCGGCGCGCGGCCGGCGCATAGCTCCAGCTCGCTCCTTGCTGGTGTGCTATACGCACACATACACAGAGTGCATAAAATACCTAAAGTTAATGAGCGCAAAAAGCTCGGTGCCCCCTTAATCGAAAAAATGTCTTCACAAACCCACAATATGAAATAGCTATCTAACGACACCTCACTCATGGGGTAGACGAGAAAAACAACATACATCCCCACGTTACGTGTAGGGGAGGTACCTACGCTATTTTTTTTTATTTTTTTCATTTTTTTCATTTTATTGTACCACTTTGTTGGCGTGACTAATATGTATATTCATGCCAAATTACAGCTTTCTAATACTAAGAGTCTGCGCTAGGCTGCGGACGGACGGACGGACGGACATGGCGAAGCTATAAGGGTTCCTAGTTTGACTACGGAACCCTAAAAAAAAAAGCAGCATGTTAGAGGTCTCGTGAGTACGACAACACTGAGTGTAATAACAAAAGCTCTTTACAAGCTTCGACCAATACACGAAAGCCCGCTTAGCCGCTTCAATTGACGTTGATCGGATGCTAGTGTTTACAATCAACGGATAAATTATTCCGTTGATTGTAAACACTAGACCATTCATGCGTCGTATATTAAGGTTGGCGCAGACATAACCGCTCGGCACTGGATCGGCATCCTCAACGCGAGCCGTTCAGTATTCCTTGTATTTATTTATTTATTTACTTATTATTTATTTACTTATTAGGATCACCAACAGTGGATACAATGTTATTAATAATTTAGTATTATGCACATCACAATTGGTTTTAAATGTAATTGTTCCACCAATTACAGGTGAGCACAGCATGCTTTAACAGATATTTTACAGAAGAGAGTTGTACTATCTAAAGATACTTGTACTATTGTATGAAACTTTACTGCAACGCACTTTTATCAGTAACAGTAACAGTGCGCTACCGAGCGGTTATGTCTATACCAACCCTAAAACCCTCGTGTAGCGGATTCCAAATTTTAACCCATCGTCTTGGATGGCTTACACACCGGTATCTCCATGTAGGTAGGTACATTTAAGCCAGAGATAGACAGGGTAAAAGCTTTTACAGGTCCATACGTTTAAACTTGCTCGGAAAAACATAAACCCCGAGCAAGCTTGTACGACCTGTAACCCCGTCCCTGGTTGCAGCGACGTGAACTACCGCGCCAACCTGTGGGCCCTGCGCGCGCGCGGCTGCACGCACGTGCTGGCCACCACGGCCACCGGCTCGCTGCGCGAGGACTACCGCCCCGGCGACCTGGTCGTGCTCGATGACTACATCGACAGGTACACCCACGATAAACGCGTGAAGCATGCTTCAAACTTTTATTAGCACTAATGTTCCATTAGGGCCTTAGACTAAAGCAAAAGTCGCCATACAAAAATTGATGGATAACATCGTTGCGTAAATGATACGGCTATATATCTGGCTTAAAGTTAATTATGATTCTATGATAATGCACTTAAGTGCGCTCCTTTTATATATTTTATATATTTTCTACTATTTTTTTTATAGAAATAGTATGGTTTGAATATTCACTACAGCTTGCATATTTTTCTAAACATTGTTTTCTCCACCTACCTATAGTACGTACAACAGTGTGAGATGGAGCAACCCTAATTATTATATACGTTTAACAACCCTAAATGTAACACGTAAGCAGTTCATATTATACTACTAACGAATCGCTGTATTGTATTGACTTAGTCAGTAATAAAGAATCCTTTCTACAGTACGCTTGTTCATATTCACCTCGAGCCGCACCCCACCTCACGTCAAGCGCTATATCGTCCCTCGTACGTCGCAGGACGTGGGGCCGGCAGGCGACGTTCTTCGACCGCAGCAGCGGCGGGCCGCGCGGCGTGTGCCACCTGCCGCAGCGGCCCGCCTTCTGCCAGCGAGCGCGCGCCGCGCTGCTGCAGGCCGCGCGCGCGCGCCGGTACTCCGCGCACGACCAGGGCACCGCCGTCGTCATACAGGGGCCGAGGTGAGCGACGCTCGCGGGGCCCTGTCATCATTGCAGCAGCCTGGCCCACGAGCGAAAGCCGCGCTCGAGGGCACCCCATGCATGATAAGGGCACACAGCTGCCCAGGGGAGCGGCACAGCTCGTTGTTCCCTGATTAACAGACAGCCGGTCCTACCGTGATGCCTCCTCATCTCGCACGGTACGGCCTTCTGCGAGCTACCCTCGTGCACGAGATGGGTGATAGTCATAGAGGGATACAGGGGAGATACAGTGACTCAAGTGCCTGCTCGTCATTGTGACAACATCGCAAGTCTCCTCATGACACCGCCCGCAAGCTATCCAAGTTTCCAAGTGCACGAGAAAGGGACTGCCGTCGTCATAAACGGTCCAAGATGAGCCGTGGGCTCTTTCAAAGCTCGTAGGTTTAGATAGCATCATTGTCTGTTCTCTCTACGCGATAAAGTTGACTAAACTTCATGTTATTATCGTATGGCGCAGGTTTTCGAGCCGCGCCGAGAGCTTGATGTACCGCCAGTGGGGCGGCGACCTCGTCAACATGACCACTATGCCAGAGGTAATTTACAACACACAATTTATTAAAATTGTTTTGATATTCACGTACTAATTATTATTTGAATTATTTGATGTTTATCCCCAATCACTCTTAGTGCGGCTGAATGGATTTAAATGAAATTTGGCACACAAGTAGTTCACAACTTTAAGTAATGCAACCTTCCTCAAAGACACTTAGGTGCGTATAAAGGTGGGTCCACATTTGTGACATTTCATCGCAAGCATGGTTCCGTGACCGTGTCAGTACCGGTTAATCCGGTTATGAAGACTGTATTTGACATGTCACCGCATACTGGCGCGATGTGACTCATCCCGAGCGCATGATTTACAATGTCCATAATATTTAGTATAGCAAGTCCTGTATATTTGCCACGAAGTCCGAACCGACAGAGTTAACCCACCTTACGACGAATACAACCAACGCAATGTCAATGGACACGTTGGCCTAGTTGGGAGTGACCCTGCCTCTGAAGCCAGCGGTCCTGGGTTCCAGTCCCGGTAAGGGCAGATATTTGTGTGATGAGCGCGAATATTTGTTCCTGAGTCTTGGATGTTTTCTATGTATTTAAGTATGTAGTTCTCTATATAAGTATGATTATCGTCGTCTAGTACCCATAGTACAAGTCAATTTGCGTGAGATTGTCCCCTGATATTTATTTATATGATTTGTCTCGAGTCTACAGCATTATGAACATAGCGTAGTTGCGAAAAACTCGCTAGGCGAGTTTTAAGTCGTCGTTAACTCATTGACGAATTTTCCTTACCAGCATGATCTGTTTCAGGTGACCCTGGCCAAAGAGCTCGGGCTGAGCTACGCGGCCGTGGCTCTAGTGACAGACTATGATTGTTGGAGGGACAACGAGGCGGCCGTGAGTCCTTACTCGTACCTATTAAGAGGAACGTAAAGCAAAAAAAAAAACCATACAAAATGCAATAACGTTTTTCTTCCCTTAAACGTTGTCAGACTTTTACGATTTTTTTATATGTTGTAGACATTATGAATAGGTACATAGAGACATATTTCAACCAGTGGGAATAAAGAATCTCAGTAGTTTCCCAGTGGTAACAGGGGCCCTGGTCAAGATGCAAACGCTAATGACTTTTTTCTTTTCTATCACTATATTTATAGTCCGGATGAAATTCTCGTGCTTTATGATAAACCACGTGGTCAACTATCATTCCATACATATTAAACGGTCCGGTGGGAGTAACCCGGACCCTGGAACCGCCCTTAGAATAACAATACTAAGCATGATTTGCATTCACCGGGTTGACGGGGACAAACATGTACCAGTGCTAGTGATTAATTAAATATCGACTTCGTTTGTCGATATCGATAAAAAATAATATTTAATCGTCATTCTCATTATCATAACTAATGGCCAAGTTTGAACACCACTTAATTATGTGCAAACCTCTTTTATTTATACTTATTGCAACTATAAACAACTCGTATCTGACATTGACTCTGATCTCGAGTAACTTTTGACGACCATTGAAATAACATTGAATAACAATTCACTCAGTACAACAATATTCTTTAGCATTCCGACGAATTGAGAAACTTTTATTTCTTAATCCGGTAAAAAATGCCACGCAAGAAGAAAGATCGTTTATCTTCATTGAAAGCTGATCATTCAGATATAGAAGAAGGTACGACTAGCTTTGCAAGAAATGTAAAATCCATGTCACGAAAAGAGTTGTCGATAAACTAAGTCGATATTGAATGAATGACTAGCACTAGTATATTTTTGCCCCCGTCAATCCGGTGTTTGATGATTTGTGCGCAGGTGTCGGTAGCGGAGGTGCTGGCCACGTTCTCGCGGAACGTGCAGAAGGCGGCCGACGTGGTCACCGACGCCGTGCAGCTGCTCGCCGCGGACGACGACCTCACCTACCTCGACAACGCCAAGGTACGGGTTATTCCCACCTGTTACCACTGATAACAGCTGGGATTTTATTTCCCACCTGTTACCACAAGTAACTATACTGGGAATTAAAATTCCCAGCTGTTACCACTAAATTAAAAAAAGTAGTTATCACCAAATATTTTAGTGGTAACAAATGGGAAAAATATTCCCACTTGTTACCACAGAGTACTTTAGTGGTAACAGGTGGTAAAAAAAAATCCCAGCTGTTACCAGTGGTAACAAATTGGTGGTAACAGGTGGGAATAACCCTAAGGTATTTCTCGATGGCAGTCACTGGGGATCAACTCTGTACAGTCAAGGACATTAATATCAATACAGCCTAAACATACGATATACGATCACGGACCTTATTGCCAGTGGCATAAAGGTGTATAGATATTATTGACGTCTTGGGAACGTATATACATTGAAAATCGAACTTATTCTAGATTATTTTACGTATTTAAGAACTCTACTGTACCAGAGCTACCGCAACGATATCTATAAATAAAGGGATATCTCATCTATGGGTGGTCAGTTAACAGTGTCTTCACTTACTATTAATAATGATATAGTAATACAAAAATTTAATCTAATATATAAAATTCTCGTGTCACAGTGTTAGTTACCATACTCCTCCGAAAAGGCTTGAAGTAAGTCTGAGAATCGGCTACTATCTATTTTTCATACCCCCAAGTGACATGAAAGAAAAAATAATTGCAGCGGGCGAAACCGCTGGCGGGTCGCTAGTTTTATATAAATTATTATTCTATTTGTTTTAATTTCCATAATCGATTTCCTTATTTTTCTAGGAGCTGGTGTCGTCTGCCATCATTTTGAAGGATTCCAAAGAGACCACTACTGTGTAGCAATACATACAATGACTATATTTAAGACTATGTTTCGTATGATATTTAAATCAACATTAAATAAAACACGTATTTACTTATAAATATTTATTACTTAAAACCTGACATATAAAACGATCACTTACACTTAAATCTTAATTTCACACACATTACTGTAGCTTAGATTTATGCAATTACGTATTTAAAATGTTGTGCTTTATTATGTATCGTTAAATTATCATTATAAACGTTTAAAAGATCCTTAGCTTACGTCGCCGGCGCACTGGACAAACCCGTTGAAGCCTCGAAGCAGTTCTGAAACAATAAAACACTATATTGCTCTTACTTTTTTTTATTATTAACATTTTTATCACGAACCTAGTATAAATCCGTCAACGGTTGATAGCCCAAAATAGACGAACCCTCTTTACGTCGAGCAGGTACTGACCTGAGCAGTGGTGGCGCGGCCTAGTTCTTGGTCCAGGGGTTGCGCGCGTGCTGGCCGGGGATCATGTCGAGCAGGTACTGACCTGAGCAGTGGTGGCGCGGCCTAGTTCTTGGTCCAGGGGTTGCGCGCGTGCTGGCCGGGGATCATGTCGAGCAGGTACTGACCTGAGCAGTGGTGGCGCGGCCTAGTTCTTGGTCCAGGGGTTGCGCGCGTGCTGGCCAGGGATCATGTCGAGCAGGTACTGGCGCTGCGCCTCGGCCACTCGCTGCATCTCCGCCATGGCGGCGCTGCTGCTGCTCGAGCTCTTGCCCGCTGGAAACATGTACAATCGGGACCAATTTTTGTACTTTTTATGGAAAACGGGGCAGACAAGTCATCTGACCCCTGTTAAAATAGGCTGACAGTAAGAGGTAAGAACGCGTAACTAACAAATTTAATAAGTTGCAAAATACACTTTAATATTTAAGTCATCAAGGTACACTTTGCAACTTACTGAATTGGTTAGTTACGCGGTATTGCAGTTTCACCGACGACGTTTATATACCGGGTGTGGCCTGTATTAGTCTAGTTAGTTGACATCTACTGTCAGCCTACAAACTTCGTAGTTTTCGCAATACATTGCTTGCTTGGAAAATCTAAATTCATTAATATTTAATTAACAAGAAGTTATTTTCAAAAGTAGTAGAATAAATGTTGTTACGTTTGTTGTGTGGAAACGATTCCTCAATTTATTGCTCCTTTTACAGGCCACACCCAGTATAGCTTGTAAACAATGTAGTTTGTATTTACTGACGGTATGGGGTTACCCGCAGCTATAGGAGATAAAAAATGTGAACCATTTTTGATCGTTGTTGACCAATTGGTAATTTTTTGAAAAAAAAAAGTTTTTCGCAAATCTTTTTTTTGGTCAAGCGTGAGTTGTCCGGAAAAAGTTATAGAATTTACTAAGTTTTTAAGCAACGCATCGAAATATGAATACTTAGTTTCCGTAAAAAGTTATAGATTTTACTAAGTTTTTAAGCAACGCATCGATATATGAATACTTGGACAGCAGAAATCAGAGAAAATTTGATTTAAAGCAAACAATGAAAAAGAAAAGTTGTATATAGTCTCTTTACTTTCTCAACCTCTTATTTTATCTAATAGTTTGATAGAACAGTAGTCTTTATTCTTCTTAGAACAATTAGATACGATACGAGGTTGAGATAGTAAAGGGACGATATGAATTTGTTACTTGGCATACGAGGAGTTAATGGACTACGTACATATCATAGAAACTAAAGGAGTTTTAACACTGGCTTCCTAGGTATAAAACGACCAATAAATTCCTTTACTACTTTTGAACCTTAATGCCCTAAAAATAAATACTCTAAAAGTGATCAAGGATTTTCTTGGTCGACTATACCTTAGCTATCGAGTTAAGCAGGCATCCAATTGAGATGTCAAGCAGTTATGGTAATGAATAAATGAAAATACCAGTTACTGGCATATATAATTATTGCCTCTATTGCCTTGAAATAAAGTTGAGATTGGCAATGATTGTTAGCGTAGCAAGACCTGAGGGGCAATTGTCTAACGCACTCGCAATCGCTACCGGCTTCAAAGTGGAGCAATTGTTTTCATATTGTATGCAGACTAGCGTTCGATTTTCAAAATGAAAACGATCGTGATTGCGAGTGCGTTAGACAATAAGCCCTCAGGTAAATGGTTAGTATGTAGGGTGTATATAAATGAAGGTGTACGTACATCGCTTACCTAGCGCGTTGGCCTGCGCCATGGCGAGCTGGTAGGTGTAGAGCAGCGGCGAGAACTGCATCATGGCCGCCGCCGCCGCCGCCTGCGACACGCCGCCCGCCGCGCCCGCGCCGCCCAGGCCTGACCATAGCGAACATGCATGAAAATCAGAATTGAGTTCCACTGATACGATTTACGTGAAAATTTATAAAAATATATAAAACGCTATACACTAAGTTTTGACCCGTTTGTTGAGATTTTATATAGAATCAAAACTTGTTAAAATTTTAAAACTTCTTTGAATGTTTAGATTGTTTTTTTTTGGCATACTCGTTTAATTTACGTAACATTTTAATTCAACGATATTGGGTTAAACATAGTTATTTAAGACAAATGCAAATTTCTTTATAAGGTCCTTATATTTTAAACATGGAAGAACAGCTGTGACGTCATTCCTGTCGTCGATTTTGTATAGTGTTTTTGCAGGAAGTCCGAGATGACTTTTTAAAGGTTCATTATCTTATGAAGAAATTACGCGACAATTATTTCGCGTGTACAGTTATTCCTCTCTTTCATAGCACTTTCTAGAAAGCTTAAGAAAAAAATATATGCATGTTCCCTATTGTTTGTATGAGTGACAGGTTGCAAGCCCATCGCCTAACAGTACTACAAGCCCTTATTCTCTTAGTCGACTCTTACGACATCCACGGGAAGACATGGAGTGACACTATTCTAACCCGGCACCCACACGAACAAATTTCAACAGTATGTATTAAAAAGAGACTTCCACAGGTTACAAGGTTTAATGAAACGGGCCCGAGGGACCAAATATGTGTAACACAAATATACAACTTCGATATATTACACTATTTTATATTTGGTAAAAAATTGGAAATTTTCAGCTTGTGCCAATTAACAAAAAAAAAAAACAATAAATAATAATGTGAAAGATAGCAATTTAAGATGACTAAATATAAAGGACCGTATCAGGGTCGCCTTTCTCTTGGTGGATAAAGTAAAAAGATGTTTAAACCAAATCGATGAGCACGACCATAATAGACGCCCGCAGTGGACAACCTTAGACAAATTTAATTAGCCGCATACTAAGCTCTAGGCTTATACTATGGGTATTAAACAACGATAAACTTACTTATAAAACTTGCACAAATAAAACAAGACATATATTTGAAGTGACCGGGAATCGAACCCAGGTTCGCTAGCTTGGTAGGCACTAGCTAGGCCAACCGCGTCGTAGAGAAATCCGCAAGGTAAAGTAGATTGAGTTCGGTGAATTCGGTTCAACGAAATAATTAAGGGTCCGTTCACACAGACCGGTTCGGCCCGCGCTCTTCTTTCCACACTGACCGGAGCCGGTCGGCTGCGCGAGCGCGGAGGAGCACGTTAATCAGCTGGTCGGCTCATCTTATTGTTTTACACGAAGCACTTTCAAGCATTTTTAATGACAAAAGTGCACATGCAAAAATAAACCTTATTACAATTACTCAAAACTCTGTTTCTGGATTGTATCTCTATGGTGGTGGTTCCCGGAAATTATAACAAATATGGGATGTGTAAATGTTAGGCGGGTGTGGTCGTATGGCTGACCTCGCAGCAGCTGGTGCTGCAGCGCCTGCATGGCGGCGGCGCTGTGCTGCTCGAACGCCATCTGCGCCGCCGCCGCCGCCGCGAACTGTTGCTGCAACAGACCAGCCTTGTTCAGCCACGCGCCGCCGGCCGGCATTACACCCGTAACTTTTGAAACAAAGCTATATGCAACACTGAGATGCAGATATTTGCCACTCTTACTCATATGTGCGTCTCAAAACTTACAGGTGAATGCCGGCCTTGCAATATTTCCCCAAAAATTGCCGAAAATAGGTGGTATCGAATTAACCCCCATGTATATTCAGCGATTATTAGTACTTTCGGAGATATTAATAAAAACAGTGGTTAAGAAAAAACATCGATAGAATCACTATGGAGTAAGGATTTTTTTAAAGCTAAGTACTTGCGAAATTTTTTTCATGACAATTTTTGTGTAATCACACAAAGTTTGTTTTTCCATACTAGATGGAAAGGGAACTAGGGCTCACTTAGTATCGATAAAAATTTCGGCTTGACGTCGATTTTTGGGACACCCTGTATATCAGAGTAGGTCATATGCTCCTAAAGTTCTCAACACAATCTTGTCTTTAATAATAAATAAATACGAGAATCTGACATAAATGATGCCCTCATAATAGGCCGTATCTCAAATTCAATAGCCAAAGCAGATTCAATCCCCTCCCATTAGTAATAAGGTTGCATTTGCTACAGGAGTTTCATCTGAGATACAGCCATTTGTCTCAGGGCCTGTTGTTTGATCATTTTGTTAACTCAAGTAAAGTGCTTCTATTTTCTTAATGTTCGGCTAGCTGTCGCTGTCTCTCTCGCACTCGCATGAGGCCCTTAACAGGTCAGAATTGACCTAGTCCCAAACTGATCTCTAGGCTTATGGGATTATCCCCATTTTTAACACTTCATAATAAATCTCGAGTTTAATACTCAGGAAATGTCAGAACTGACAGTTTTCTATGACTTGACGTTTAATTGAACCGCTAAGTCTGGGGATCGTGGCGGCCAAGTTACAAGAATACTTCCCATAATAACTTAATAAAACATTGTCTGGCGTGATATAATAATAAACATATAAGTACCTGGTGCGGCTTGCTGCTGCTGCTTTGGCTTGTGCTACTGGACGACGAGCCTGGGGGAACGGATATGTTAAAAGAATACTCGTTTAGGGAAATGTCCATCAATGGATGCGGGTTACCCTTCAAATACTGACTAAGATCAAAACTTTTTACTTAAAATTCAGTATGACTTATCGTTCCGTATTACCGTCTATTGCTTATATTACGAAAAGCAGGCTTATTGACTAACGTACTCACGGTCGCAAGTTTCAACATCAACAAAAAAACAACGAATACGTTCATTAGGAGAATTAAAAACGCTACAATTAGGAGCTATCTGGATAATCTAACTCATTAATTAAAATATATTTACAAAAATAAAACCTCTCATTACATTCACTTGGTTTGGTTTATGAAGGGGATTGCGGTTGTAATCAGAATTATTCTGGTACACAATACCAATGCAGGTCCCAACTTATAAATGTAGCCTTTAAATTTGTATTGAGCACAAGAACATATAAAAGTTTTGAATTGTATTCGGAATTATATATGTATGTAGGTAAACACTTCATTTTACATACAAGAGCAAACTGAACTACTTTTCCGATGGGACCAACCACGAAATCGCCAAAAAAAAAACAGCTGTTCCATACATTAACGGTGAATTAATTAAAAGTTAATGTATGGAACAGCTGTTTTTTTTTGGCGATTTCGTGGTTGGTCCCATCGGAAAGGTTGTTCAGTATGACCATCTTATTCACTTTTGGCCATTCCGGATCATGACCCCAAAATCACCCAGTATAAATTATGTACAAGTCCCGCTTGTCACAACATAATATCTGCGTTTCAGCGAGAGTTACGTTCTAATAATGAGTTTTCTATATGACATTGCGTTAACATGTGTAGTGGATGATTTTGTCGATATTTAAAGGGTATCCCTGGTGCTATGCGAACGTGATAATTGTGCGATGCCATACCTTTACCTTTCTTGGCGGGCGCCTCGCCGTCCGCGCGCCGCTCGGCGTGCCGCGACAGTTCCGCGCTACTGGACGCGCGCGAACTAAACATAACAATACACTTTGTTCAGCGACGTTTTCGCATCCATGGGAACGTTGTGAATTTACATTATAAACCAAAATTGTACTTCATTTGTTCAGGTACCGGTCAAAATGGGGTGAAGAAATTGGTGGGGTGAATAGAAATAAGTACATCCTAAAATAAAGCACTACTAATTATAAGGCGAACGTAAGTTTTCGAAAGACTTGTCAATTTAATACTTGTTCTTATTAGTAACAAGTTATTATAGATTTTATTCCTATTCACCCCATCGTACGGTACTTAACTAATTGTAAACAAACCAAATCAAACAGACTTTGTTATACAGACTGTGGTATCCTGAACGCAGCTTAAGCATTCAACTTCACTCTTTCCCACCTCTATCTTCTCTCTCTCTCTATACGCATACTGTAACGCGTGGTTAGGCTCCTTTGTAATAAAACCGGGATTAATTAATTACTGTGTTTAATTGAGATACCACACAGACAATCAAAACACAATTCTCCAGCTTTTACGAGTGTGCTGCTTTTATTGGCTGACGAACTATATCACGTGGTTTCTTTGTTTAACATTAGTTAACCATCTAAAACATAGAGTATAGAGTAGTTGATTTACAAAACAATACAATTTAAAAAGAAAAATTAGTAAATAGGCCACATAAAGGCTTCTTCTACGTCAGTAATATCAAATATGGGGTGAATCTACTAGCGTTCCGGACGAGACCATCATGAAACTTAATTTTCAGGTACCTGGTTTGAAACATGAAAGGCAGGCTGAGTAAATGTACTTAGCCACGCTTAAGATGGTGATAGTGACATGTGATGTTATATGTAGTTGGACTTTCAAAGATTACTTATTTCAGTTTTCTCTGAGCAACTCTGCTTTTAGCATGTATCTATTAAGAGGACTGTGAAGCAAAAACAAACCATAAAAATTTGATAACGTATTTCTCCCCTAAAGCGTTGTCGGATTTTTTCGATTTTTGAATATGTTGTAGATATTATGAAAGACTAAAGGGCCGTATTAATAAACTCGTCTCGGTTTAAATGGTCATCTCAAGTTAAGTCAAAGTAAACGTCAAACCATAGAAAACTGTCATTTTTGACGTATCTTGAGACGGGCATTTAAACCAAGATCAGTTTATTAATACGGGCCTAAGTCTGTACGATTACTTTTCTGACAAAATATTTAATGGAAAAAAGCAGAAACGTACAGAGACCTAGTTTTTCATAATATCTACAACATTATATAAAAAAAATAGTGTATATCGCACTTTTAGAATTATAGTGACCTAATAAATAAAGATGCGACGCATCTTTAGAATTATAATAACCTAATCCAAATATTCTGAATTTCGATTTAGGTCTCTATAGTACTAAATTAATGACACGAAATCGAAAACTGAAAATGTTTGAATTAGGTCACTATAATTCTAAAAGTGCGAATGTGTGCCGGGAGCTAAACTTGTATGAATTATTTTTGACCTATAAGCGATTTAAGCATCGCTTCACAATGCTCTTTAGCAAATTCGTGTTTTAATTGAAGCTATTTGTTTTCCAATGAAGTAAATAAATATACATTTTGATACAAGTGCGGAAAGTATGTCATTTTAAACGAGTCCTGAAGTATCTTGGCCCGAGCTGCAAGCGAGGGACAAGACTCAGGACGAGTTAAAATGACAGTTCCGCACGTGTATCAAACGACGTTTTTTAATACATTTGCGAAAAAATATCAATGAAACAAAATAAATCAGTAAATAAAACTATTACAAGAGACAATTTTACTTTTAATTGACACAGACTTTATGAAATGGCAACGGTTGTGACCATTCAGCCAAATAAAAAAAAGTCACAGTAATTTAATTACCTATATTTAAAAATCAAAAAGTATAATTCTCTATTAACCAGCGGTAATGCATAAAGGTGGATTCACATTACGCCGTACTGGGCTGGGCCCGGTTTCGGCATGGTGTAATGTGAATTCACCTTAATACGCAACTATCTAATCATTCGTAATACTAATTCAGATTCAGCCATCTTGATGAGAGCTGTTTTTTTTTAATATTACCTAGATACATTTTATGTGTGTATGTATGTAAGTATGTATTTCATTTTAATATTTTAAATTATGTTATCTATGTATAGTGTCAATGCTAAATGACCTAATCAAAAAGTGGTTGAACATGCAAACTCTTTGGTTGGATGCACGGCTTGGAAGTTGAAAAAAAAATCTATTAAAAAAAAAAAGGAAAACTGTAACGCACTAGTGCGTAATATCCAACTTTCCGCACGATATACAGCTACGAAAAGTACCACTTTTTGAGCAACTGTGTTAAAAAATATGTAGCCTGACCTGTTGGCGGCGGCCTTGACGGGCGGCGCGGGCGCGGGCGGCGTGGGCGCGGCGCGCGCGCTCGCGCTCGTGCGCGTCACCGACATCTGCGGACGACACCTCACTATACCTCACACGCACACTATCATGGACACAACACTGCTTCGGGTCGAGACGATTTAATCTTGTAAGAATTAGACAAGCAAAAAAATGCAGAAGTTGACTATTGCTGCGTTTTGAGCATCGGGTCGATTCTTGGGAACAGAACACTCGAAAATTTGATTTGTAAATGAATGAGGTAGTGGTAGTGGTAGGTAGTGGTAGTGGTAGTGGTAGTGGTAGTGGTGGTGGTGGTGGCGGGGAGGTACCTGCGGCGCGCGGTGCGCGTGCGCGGGCGGCGGCGCGGGCGCGGGCGGCGAGGCGCAGGCGGCGGAGAGGCGGCGCTCGATCTCCTGCTCCTGCTGCAGTGCGCGCACGAACGCCGTCTTCAGCCGCGCCGTGTGCTCCGCCTGCACACACACAACTCGTACAATACCGTAATTATATCGTAATTTTATTATACTCACTAAACAAATTGGGTTCGCTATTATTTCATAGAACAAAGCGAAAATAGATACAATGTAAGTCTGTTATTTTTTTTAATAAAACAAAAGACACAGCGATAACTTTGACTGGCAGATAGTATGTAATTGAAAATTAAAGAAACAGGTCTTTAGGATAAAATGTTGGAAGCGATCCGAAAGGACCCTGTATAAGGTTCTACCACTATAGAAGTTTAATTTACTTAACCTTTTGAATGCCACTGACGGCTATAGCCGTCATGGTTGACAGGGTAAAATAGACCTAAGTGTCTTTGAGGAAGGTTGACATTAATTATGGTTTTTAGCCGCCAATAGCATTCAAGAGGTTAATAAAATTTTAGAAATATTTATCAAAATAAGATACATTTATTAATTAAGATAAATT
Source organism: Acleris holmiana (assembly GCA_949316455.1). Classification (NCBI taxonomy): domain Eukaryota; kingdom Metazoa; phylum Arthropoda; class Insecta; order Lepidoptera; family Tortricidae; genus Acleris; species Acleris holmiana. The sequence goes on from OX438785.1 coordinate 7,597,818, forward strand.
ATAAATTTAATATATTTTTTTCGTCAAAAGTCGAAAAAATGTCCTCGTTATTTTATAAATCATGGTCTCTCGTTTCTGAAGCTACGAAGAGGGTTTCTGAAGCTACGCGCTACACTGTAAGGTCTATCGTTAGCAACCTTTACGAGTGGGGTACTTTTGAAACGCCACGCCATGCTCAAGGAAGAGGCCAAAGTGGGCTTGCAGTGGATGTTAAGCAGGCTATTCTCGATTACTTCGAAGAACATCCACGGGCGAGTACTCGCGACGCAGGGCGACGTTTTGGTCTCGCACATTCAACAGTTTGGTATTTGTTACGAGGTGAAAGAATGTACCCATTCCATTTTTAAAGGGTTCAAGACCTTTACCCTTCGGATTATGCCAGTCGTGTAGCACTTTGTAAATGGTTGCTACTGAATCTAAATCAAAAAAAAATGTGGACCGACGAAGCTTTGTTTACTAGGGTAGTGTTATTTAATGTACACAATGAGCACTGGTGGAACATTCGTAGTAACGTAGCTAGTGAAAACCCTCACAAGACAGTTAGAGATTCGTTCCAAGTGCGGTTTTCGCTAAATGTGTGGGCAGGCATACTTGGTGACCGGGTTCTCGGTCCGTATTTTATCGAGGGAAGATTGACTGGAGTGTCTTATTTCGACATTATTCGCGAACGTGTAGTAGGCAAAATGTTGGAAGATAGTTCTCTTATCGGGACTTTTCTACCAGCAGGATGGAGCTCCCCCGCATTACGCGCGTGTCGTACGTGAGTACTTGACGAGTGTGTTTGGGGATCGTTGGATAGGGAGAGCCGGACCAGTACCATGGCCCCAAAGGTCACCGGACCTCACGCCGTTAGATTTTTACCTGTGGGGTGACGTAAAACGACTAGTTTACGATAGTCCAAACGAATTCCAAAACGTTACTAAGTTGCGAAATGCGATAGTGGAGGCATTCGACAAAATCCGCAATAATGTTCTCGTCTTAAGCAGTTTAAACACAAATTTGCGACGACGAGCTACATTGTGCATCTCGGAAGGCGGCTGTCACTTCGAACATTTATTAAAAGTGACCTAATGTAAAAATGAAAATTTTGTAAATTTTTAACAATCGTTGTACAATGTTGATTTACCTTTTTAAATACGCCAAAGAAAACTCTTGCGGTTTTGTAATCCATACCGTTATCTGTAGTTAAATGCCATTTAACCAATGCCAATTTATTCGTTGAATGAATTACCACGAATAATTAGTAGGTACTGCAAGACCTGGTGCTATTTATCCGAATGAAATAAGTAGTATATGGTGATCTGTGGGGCGTACCTTGAGCGCGCGCTTGACGTTCCCGCTGACGCAGAGCTCGCAGAGGCGGCGCGCCTGCGGCGGCGCGGGCGGCGCGGTGAACGTGGCGTCCAGCCGCCGCGCCGGCGCGCGCTCCCAGCGCCACACCGGCGTGAAGTCGCAGCCGCACTGCGCGCACAGCGCCGGCACCGACGACCGCGGCATGCTACTTGGGGGGAAACTCTTGCTCACGACTACATCACCACTACACGTTGCAACTTGCGACACCCGCCCGAACTAGCTTGCAAACGCGGGCGCATGCGCAGGTTAGATGAGCCATAAAGTTCTTGAAAAAAAATATTGACAAAGCGACACACTTATTACACTCACTACTAATATACCCTTTATCAAATTCTCAAAACACCAGCTTCGAAATACAGGGCGGTTCCAGCAAAATGCCTGCCACTACGCTTGCTCCGCGAGCACCTAAACAACACGTACCCTGACAGATAGATTGGGCAATTGGAACCAATTTTATGGCCACCGCGTTCCCCGGATCTAAACCCACTGGACTTTTTTTATTGGCGACATTTAAAGATGAAGTTTATATACAACCGGTAAGAAACGAAAAAGAAGTACGGCGAGTTGTCTACGACGCAGCCTGAAACCCATTAAAAAAAAAGTCTGATGATGTAATTTGTGCATTAAAATCGAAGGGAAACGATTTGAACATTTATTGTAAAAATTAATGAAAGTTAAACCTGTTATTTATTATGTTTGCACCTTGATCATAAACCTTTAATATTCTTCAAAAGAGCACAAACAAATGAGATATCATACACGATAATTTTTCACATTATTAGCATTGGTTTCCAGGGATCCTTATAGGGAAAGGTGATACGAATTACTACTTGATTGCACTGTTGTACTCATGCTGTGTTTGCCTGTTATTTGATAGCACTCTGTTTTTTCTTGTAGCCATGATATTTTTCTCATGTGTATAGTGTTATATTTATTGGCAAGCCTTTAATAAATAAATAAATCAGATATCATGTATCATTTTTTGAATTGTATAACATACGAGTTTTATTAAGGTTATTTGCTTATATCATTTCTTGTAAAAAACATGGCAGGCGTTCAAAGTTGCAATGATTTTTTTGCTGATAATTTAAGTCAAGTTCAATACAGTAGTAGTTTTTACACTAGTTATTGACATAATGATGCTTCTATCATCTTAATTAACTATTCATGAACGTTACAACTTTTACTGAGCTCATGTTAGGCTGGTTTGGGTGGTCTTAGGCTGGGGAATCTCCGGTGTCACTGTGACGTGCTATTTTTGAGACACCCTGTGTAAGGATGAGTAATAATACCTTAATTTAAATGTCTAGTCTTCGGATTTCAGTAGGTAATTATGTATTGAGAATCTGGTATTTTTCAATTCTGGTGTTTCGGCACTGAGCGCTTAGTATTTGTAGCCCTCTCGTATTTATACTAGGTAATTTAACCATACATACATTACACCCCGGTGCATTGGTATTACACCTTGATACAGTTATATATTATCTTTTCATTTCGTTTCCGTTCGCATAAACCGGTTTAATTAACCGGTTTTTGGAGGAAACTTTATATAAAGTTCTTTTCCAATTAACCTGTTTCGGGCTAAACACGACGATACACGTCACGCACGACAAACAAGCGCCGCTTAGTGTTTTCATTCAATGGATAAACCGGTTAATTAACGTTAAAATAAAGTTTTCAAAACGTTTGAGTACCCTAGAAAAGTCCGAAACAAAACCGAAAAAACCGGAATCAACCGGTATTTTTTAAACAGGTTAGGAGCCCTGTTATCACGACATGACATAAAATCCTGTTATTTGTGATTCAGCACGAAATTTTTAAACAAGTATGTAAAGGCGCTATCTGGTATATATTTAGTACTTATATTTGATAGCAAGTTGACTTATACTATATGGTAAGTAGAATATGAGACATTTGCAATATCAAGACTGCAATCTTAAGACTGCAAATACGTTGTCGGTCAACCCTGAGAACTAATATCAAACGCCTATATGCTAATAATTTCAGCGGTTGTCTCAAAATGCGAACGATGCTGATTGCCGGTACGTCAAAGGACAAGATGGTAGGCAACGATTCGGGTAGAGACCACGCACAATGTCCTACCCCCAGAACTGTAATGTTTGCTTAAGACTCCAATTTCCGTACCTAAATGTGTACATACAGCACTCTCGGTGTTTTTGAAAATGTAGTAAAAGTTCATCGGTTTGTTTGAATAATCATAAAGCACTGACCGATCCTCGTTGGTGAGGTAGTCGACGACGTGCTCCAGCCCGACCAGGTACACGAAGTCCGTGTTGGACGGCGACGGGATGAAGTTCATCTCCGGCGGCGGCGGCTTGGGCGGCGGGATCTGAACACACACACACATTACAACAAAAACAACAAAGGAGTTGTCTGATTGGTTTATAAAAGTGAAATATAGTTGAGACGTATTTCCTGGAATAGGTTTTTGGAACAGATCTTATCATGTACTCGTACGTACGCGTTCCGACGAGGCCGCATTTTAGCGTACGAGTATTTAGGAGTACGGCGACTTTCAACGTCCAATCGGGCGCGCAACTCGCTTTAGGCGCTGCGCCGACTGCGACCGCAGAGTCCACCGTAGCGCTCGGATTATTTCGGAAGGGCTCGGGTCACTTCGCGGCAACTTAGCGACCGGCGCCAACACGGACGCATACTAAAATGGCCCGTTTGACTCGTTGAATCGCGTACTCGTAAGTACTGGTGGCGCTAGTCTTTGGCACTAGTAATCTTGTGTTCGCGTATTTGGAAGACTCAGTACGCATTTTACCTAGTACGTCTGACCTCTAAAGTGAAATAACGGATACTATACTCGCGCCCTATAAACAATCTCGATTTGACACCTGTCAACGCAGTACTAAGTATAACCTCAAACACATTTTGTACCGAGTTGACAGCTGTCACACAGAGCCTTTTTTATTAAAATTCAAAAAACATTTTTTGCCACATTACATAGACACATCACAGGTACTACATTACAGTTATAAACATTCACAAAAAATAAACTAAATTACACCACACAGGCATTTTACATCCACCCATCTCACAATCATACAAACAAAACATTAAAATTAAAAACAAAACAAAGCATAATAATACAAAACAGAGACAGAACGAGGTGGCAAAAGGCCACGATTTATACAAACCACAGCGCAATTTGCATAATAAAGTGGTAGGGCTTTTATAAAAGCACGACTTTAAGTTTACATTGAATCATACAATATCTTTACAATGCAACGTTTAAAAATGCAACTAAAGATAAATGCAACACAATTTGGGTAATGGGTAATTAAATTGATCCTTCAAGTGGCGTCGCTATTTTGCGCCATTCCTTGCGCTCCGGGACGACGTAACATACCGCGGAAGCGCAACCTCAACCCTATACACTTGAATGCTTTATCAATTGTACGTCATGTTTGATTGTGGCAGTAACCTCTCGAAGGCGCTAGTGACCAGGTACAAAAGTGTAGCTAATTATATCCTTGTGAGACCCGGTGTTCCATAGGAAGTATATAATCAAGATAATTTAGTTTGAACCTTATTTATCTTTCCAATAAAGTTCATTTTTATTTGTTTCAAAGTTTAAAATGGCATTTAAGTGCAAAGGTAATTGAACTTTATTCCCTTGACGTTACATTCAAATTCCACTTACAAAAATCACCTTGTTTGTAGTATGGCAGGCGTAACAAGTAGGGAATGCAAATAACCGGTTATTAATCGATTTGAGTAAGCAAAAGACGGTTAATAACCGGTTTTAACCGTTTATTTGCATTCCCTAGTCATGTGGATAAGGCAGACTGTACCCTGCCAGATGATCTTCGTTGTGCACAACAACGGCAAATATTTGGAGGTTCGCAACGGGAATTTGGCAGCCAACAGGCTGGGCAAGTTCGGGTAATAACAGTATGTGTGAGTGAGAGACCTGTAGCAGTGTCTTCTCGAGCTGCTTCCGCAGCGCCAGCTTGGCGGCGGCCTGGCGCTGCGCCGGCGTCTGCGCCTCCTCGCCGCTGCGCGAGCTGGCCTGCGCACACAACACCAAGCACTTTATTATCAATGCAAATGTATTCAAACTAGCTACATTCATTTATGTAAAGGTGGGTACGAATCAGGGCAGCCTCGGGTTTAGGCACGCACGGCTAACCTATTTTGCTCAAATTCGTACGCGCTCACGCGCTGTACGCGAGCGGCGCGCGGCGAGCCGCCGAGAGTCGGTCTCTTGACCGTGCTCAAAGGCGCCTCAGTGTGCGTGCCTCGCGTAATTTGGACGTGTCCGAGCGTGCCGCGGGCAGAACGACCAGTTCTAACTTGTCTGCGGGCGAGGCGCGTACAAACTTGATATAGTTGCTTAGCCGTTCCACCACCGAGGCGACTCCTCATTCTTTTGTTAATAGTTCGGTGAATTATGATAAACGCAGCCGCGGCTGTCATCGTGTCCGACGCTATTTTGAAAATTCGGCTCGCGGCGAGCACTCTGCCTCACCCGCGCATGTTTATGTGCAACCATTAGGCTCGCGAGCATGCCTCAGGCTGAGCCGCTCAGATTCGTACCCAGCTTAACACGTACGGATGATGAACAATTAATTCCCACCACACGGTGAATCCCAAGATACACGCTCTAGTTTGGAATGTATCTAGCTTTGTATTTGTATTTGTAACCATGTGTGATTTGTTTAAACACAATGATTATATGCTATTCTATTTTACAAAAGGTTTACTAATCAATTAAATACAAACCATGGTACAATCTGAGGCCCGTTTCACGAAGCTACAAGTGATAAATTAAAAGCGTAACAAAAGGAGTTAGAAAAAGAGTTCCGCTTGTAATTCATTACTTGTAGCTTCGTAAAACGGGCCACTTGCAATAATCACAATAAGAAGCTTAGTTATTAATGTTATAACGATGATGGTGATGTCTGAAGCGCTGCTGGTAGATTCGCTCCATATTACTGACGTGAAGTGGCTAATTAATTAATATTATTATGTAATTTTATATGTAGACCCCAATAAAATCCACTCGGTGGACTACCTCGGTGCAATTTGGGCAGTTCTGAGCCCTTTAAATGTATGCAGTGCTGCCCGCGTACAAAATTTGAGTTAATCCCAAACTAAGCTCTAGGATTGCACTATGCATACTAGATAATAATTAATAAAACTTATACAGAAATATAAGTATATACTTACATAAAAAACACGATTTCGCGGTAGTTACACAAATATTTGCCCCAACCTCTAGCTTCTTAAGCTATGTAGCCGGAAAACCGCGTCATAGGCTGACACAAAACCCTTTTTTTTAATTAATTCGTTAAGATAATAGTTATTAATTTATACCCTGCAATCAATCGCAGAAACATAAACAATGAAATCATACAATCGATTTCACATTACGATTCATGTTAATCGCTGTTCCCATCCGTTGTATAACTAATTACTAGCTCAACAGGTTCCCTGTCCCCATACGAGAGAGCCTTTTCACCATCATACGCCCAAATCTTACTTCTCTAATATTATAAAGAGAAAAGATTAGATTTTTTGTTTGTTTGTAATGGATAAACTCAAAACTAACCTTTTGGATTTGATATCATTACGCCTTTATCATAACTAGACCCCTCTATAGGAGGTGTAAATTGGTAGCTGTCAAGTTGTTAGGGATATATTTATGATGTCGATATCGATATTCTTACTTTTTTCAGTACAACTATTTTTATATGTATATAAACCTATACCATTTTTAGACTACAATTTAACAAGTTTTTTTTTGGGATCCACGATTAAAACGAATAGATAAGATATTGGGTTTATTGTTAATGACTGCACTAGATTACTGCAGAGAAACTGGAAAGAAAACTGATCGTTCATTAAGAATACGATAATCAATATCCCTTTTGGTGGACATAAAAGAGATTTTTGATTATTTAAAATTTAAATCATTTATGAATGGTTCGTGCTATGAAGATAACGATAATTTGTTAGTAATGATGGAAGATTGAAGATTTTTATTTATAGTAATGAAAAATATTTAACCCATTCATTTTGTAATTATATACTCCTGTTTTATAAAATAAACAAATTTAATTAAAGTCCTAGACTCTCATTATGGTAAAGAAAAAAATAAAATAAAATATCGACATATAGCTATAATTATCGATATAGTTCCAAAATAATTTTAACTCATCCCTAAGAACTTGACAGCTACCAATTTGCACCTCCGATAGCGGGGTTTAATCATAACAAATCCAAAAGGTGGGGCCGCTCGTATTCATAATCGCTGCACAAATTGATTTTAAAGTTAGTCATTTTTCGTCGGCATGCATCATAAATCGCCCCTCTGGACCAACGTTGAAAATGCTGTCTCACTGACTAACAAGGGCTATGTTTATTTTTCTACGTGGACGGACGGGCAGTTTGATTCATGAATCGTGCGACTCTTGCTTGGGACAGTGAACCTGTTATATAATACATTGTGGGATGACATCACATTCCATACTCACTGCGTCGCTCGTGCTACTCGTCACCGATGAGTTGTCCTGAGCAGGCTTGTGGGGAAAACGACCGTTAGCCATTTTTACTCACTTACTTACTCATATCGTACGTAAATAAATTTCACTATACTACTACACATTTGAATAGATCGCAAATTCACTATGACCCAATGAATATGGGTTGAGATTCCAAACGGTAAAAACCTTATTGCTTTTGACGTGTTTCCGTGTTGCCAATAATGGCGGTCGAGTTAAAAACAATACGTTAGCATGACAAAAAGAGTATTGTTGTGACCCAATGGATCATAGTTATTTAAATAGTAAGACGAGTAGAGAGTATATGGATGAGTAGTGAACACTTCTTTTTTCATGAGTTTCATTTTCATTTTTTCAACTTTTACAATTGATTATGATGGGCAACTGATAATATAAGGTTGGGCCTCTATTCAACTGCGTTAAAACGATATCGTGTTTGGCGTGTTTTAGAATCGTTTATGTCACAGTCGCCATTATTGTAAATGACATTAGAGTTATGAAAATGTTGACAATACGGAAACACGTCAAATACGATATCGTTATTGACGTGTAGAACCACAGCCCTGAAATGGATCAGGCCGGGCCAAATATTATTATGTAAAATAAACAACAATAGATGGACCAGAGAAAATTGATAATGGATCCCGCGGGACAGTCGTGTGCAAGATCGAGAGGACGTCCCAAGTGAAGATGGGCAGACATATTCAAGCGAAGACTGGGACCAAAATAGATGAGAAAAGCTAGAGGCAGAGAGCTGTGGAGGGGAACGGGGGAGGCCTACGCCAAGGAGGCGACTACTACTTAAAGACGTAGTTATAGAAATTTAATTTATTTTGTTTATGTGTAAGAAGTAGCAGAAGAAAATACTTTTTTAATTTTTAATTTTATTTTAATTATGGGCAAGTGAATTTGAATTATGGACGTAGGAAAATGACTCACATCCGAAAGTGGAGAGGGGTTGTAAGCGCATTCGAATACTACCGATAGCGTCTTGGAACAGACAGACACTAGTTGGAGGGACTTGAAGAAGAATACATATTTTAACTTGACTCGGGGGCTTTCTGTTGATTCGTTTTATGTTTTTGTATGTTGGTGTGCGTGTGCGTGTGCGTGTGCGCGCGTACCTTGTTGGCGTGCGGCGCGGGCGGCGGCGCGGGCGTGATGGTGACGGAGGGCGTGATGCTGGCGCCGCTCGACGACGTCTGTGGGAGACTATGTATTACTACTAAACTCACATTTTGATTACAATCAAAAATCGTTGGAATATATCAGTTGTCAAGGCGTTAGAGTCAATGTTTAGATATTTATGAGTACCTTGAAGAGTATAGATATTTGATAGTGACTGTACTTTATAATATTTCAAATTGTTTAAATGTTTGCTATCCATGACACAAATTAAATTTAACGTCAATGCGCTTTGTGAATTGTTTCAATTCAAATTCAATTGCGACCAAATTTAAACGATCGTTGTTTAGTATGTTTTTCGATGATGGCCGTGACATAAAGCTGCATCTGAGGCAAAAAGGTATTATTTATTATTTTTTAAAATTATCAGTTCTAAAAGTCAATACCTATAAAACGCAAATTCGAATCCACAGATCACAAAAAAGAAATCTTTAGATGCGAAATCGCGTTTTCAGCAATGAACATGAGCAGTTGAAACCGATGTATATGCTGCATTGTAAAGTAATAGATATAGGAATGTAAAGTTGAGTCCAGAATTAGGCGAACTAACTCTACGGCCGAAAATGTTGCTAGACATAGGAAAAAAGGAGGGAGCTGGAGCTGTGTGTATGTGTGTGTACCTGCGTGCGGTAGGGCCCGGGCGTGAGCGTGGCGCCGCCCGGCAGGCTGGAGCTGTGTGTATGTGTGTGTACCTGCGTGCGGTAGGGCCCGGGCGTGAGCGTGGCGCCGCCCGGCAGGCTGGAGCTGTGTGTGTGTGTGTGTGTGTGTACCTGCGTGCGGTAGGGCCCGGGCGTGAGCGTGGCGCCGCCCGGCAGGCTGGAGCTGTGTGTGTGTGTGTGTACCTGCGTGCGGTAGGGCCCGGGCGTGAGCGTGGCGCCGCCCGGCAGGCTGGAGCTGTGTGTGTGTGTGTGTACCTGCGTGCGGTAGGGCCCGGGCGTGAGCGTGGCGCCGCCCGGCAGGCTGGAGCTGTGTGTGTGTGTGTGTGTGTACCTGCGTGCGGTAGGGCCCGGGCGTGAGCGTGGCGCCGCCCGGCAGGCTGGAGCTGTGTGTGTGTGTGTGTGTGTGTATACCTGCGTGCGGTAGGGCCCGGGCGTGAGCGTGGCGCCGCCCGGCAGGCTGGAGCTGTGTGTGTGTGTGTACCTGCGTGCGGTAGGGCCCGGGCGTGAGCGTGGCGCCGCCCGGCAGGCTGGAGCTGTGTGTGTGTGTGTGTGTGTGTACCTGCGTGCGGTAGGGCCCGGGCGTGAGCGTGGCGCCGCCCGGCAGGCTGGAGCTGTGTGTGTGTGTGTGTGTGTGTACCTGCGTGCGGTAGGGCCCGGGCGTGAGCGTGGCGCCGCCCGGCAGGCTGGAGCTGTGTGTGTGTGTGTGTACCTGCGTGCGGTAGGGCCCGGGCGTGAGCGTGGCGCCGCACGGCAGGCTGGAGCTGTGTGTGTGTGTGTGTGTGTGTACCTGCGTGCGGTAGGGCCCGGGCGTGAGCGTGGCGCCGCCCGGCAGGCTGGAGCTGTGTGTGTGTGTGTGTGTGTACCTGCGTGCGGTAGGGCCCGGGCGTGAGCGTGGCGCCGCCCGGCAGGCTGGAGCTGTGTGTGTGTGTGTGTGTGTGTGTGTGTGTGTACCTGCGTGCGGTAGGGCCCGGGCGTGAGCGTGGCGCCGCCCGGCAGGCTGGAGCTGTGTGTGTGTGTGTGTGTGTACCTGCGTGCGGTAGGGCCCGGGCGTGAGCGTGGCGCCGCCCGGCAGGCTGGAGCTGTGTGTGTGTGTGTGTGTGTGTACCTGCGTGCGGTAGGGCCCGGGCGTGAGCGTGGCGCCGCCCGGCAGGCTGGAGCTGTGTGTGTGTGTGTGTGTGTGTACCTGCGTGCGGTAGGGCCCGGGCGTGAGCGTGGCGCCGCCCGGCAGGCTGGAGCTGTGCGTGTGTGTGTGTGTACCTGCGTGCGGTAGGGCCCGGGCGTGAGCGTGGCGCCGCCCGGCAGGCTGGAGCTGTGCGTGTGTGTGTGTGTACCTGCGTGCGGTAGGGCCCGGGCGTGAGCGTGGCGCCGCCCGGCAGGCTGGAGCTGTGTGTGTGTGTGTGTGTACCTGCGTGCGGTAGGGCCCGGGCGTGAGCGTGGCGCCGCCCGGCAGGCTGGAGCTGCGCCGCGCTGCGCCGCCCGTTGCCGCCGCCCCCGAGGTGCTCGCGCGCTGCAACCACGCGCATGTTTATGTGCAACGATTTGGCTCGCGAGCAGCTCACCGCGCGGGGCGAGCATGCCTCAGGCTGAGCCACTCCAATACCCAGTTTATATTTAGTTTTATACCCAGTACCCAGCTTTACACTCACACCCAGCATTACCAGCCCTACGCCGGCATTTTAAACCGGCCTGTTCGGCTTTTGTTAGGCTTTGCCCGCCCCGACAAAAGATGCCGAAAGAAAGTACGCGAGCGACTCACGCGGACACGCAAAATTACAATTAAGAGTAGAGTTAGCATCCAATGAATAATAATTATAAATACAAAAATAAATCAAATAAATTTGAATCTATGTCCTGTTTTCCTTCTGTTTTTAAACCTAACAACCCTAAGTGGCAGAGTGGACTGTAGGGCCAAATAAGGTTTACCATCCAGTGACACGCCTTGGGTGTCTAAATTACATGTAAAATCCAGATTCCTACTGCAGAAATTATTCGTTTTTAATAATCATAAATTATTGCAAATGCTTCTCTTTTTCCAAATAAAACTCTGATTGCTATTTTTAAAACATGCTTTTTTGTATAAACAACTTATGAATTTCAAAATCATCAAATATATTTTAATTTTCTTATAAAATTACTACAAAAAGTTTCCCAAAAATTCGTTTCCCAAACCCTGAAATAACTGAAGGACTACTCAATATAATTGCTTTTAAAAGTTATTTTAGTTTTGGATAAAAGCCTTTAGAATAACAAATGACCGTATTAAAGCGAGTGAAAGAGATGTGCAAACCCTAACGTAGGTATGCATTAGTACATTGTGGGTCAAGGGAAGTAAGAAGGGGATAACTAACGAGTGTATTAAAACCCGACGCCGCAGGCCGAGGGCTTTTAATGAGTTGAGTTTATTATCCCCTTACTGCCCGTGATACACACAATGTTTTTCATTACACTCATTACATATCACTACAACTCGCTAAAAGAGATTACAAACATGTCAACATTTTTTTTTAATATAGTCTACCACAGATAATGCTAATAACTGCCATTAGTTTTCAAATTTGACAGGCCATACAGGTAGATTGTACCGATTTTCAATATCAAATTTAGTAAAAATAATTGCAAATGTCTTTGAAATAATAGTGAGGCATAAATATAATGCAGTTAAATGTACCGTATAAGTTTTATACAGGGTAATTTTTTAATAGTTGCATAAATTTTAATATTTGCTTCGCTATTGTTAATCAATAACACACGTTGTGTTATTTTTACTCTAATTTAAAAATTGTGCAAAATGTGGTTACAGAATTATCAACAAGTTTTTTTAAAGTTGTTGCTATTTCTGTAGCTCTGCCTGCCCCACTTTGGGAGTGAAGGCGTGATGTTATGTATGTATGTTTAAAAATATTAGAGATATTGCCGATTCAATGATTCCACTAACTTAACGATATTCATGGACCCTCTAATGCAGGGGTGCGAGGAGAGGGGAGTGTTGTTAAGTAAGGGGTGGGGGTGGTACCTTGTTGTGCTGGTGCGCGGGCGGCGGCGCGGGCGTGACGGTGACGCCGGGCGGCACCACGCAGCCGCCGGCCGCCAGCGCCGCGCCCGCGCCCGCGCCCTCCTGCGGGGGATTCATTTGTGACACTCCATTTAGAGGTACGTACGAGTGGACTCTAAAGCCCATACACAATTCGAATGTTAACATAGTCAAAATATTTATTACATGTCACATAACACAAAACAACAGATGGAACAAATAGAGGTATACGGGTCATACACAGATTTAGGTTACCGTCTTTCCTGTGGACACACCGAAAGTTAACGTTTTTAAGGCCTAATTTTCTAGCTAAGTTCATACCCGCAAAAATGCCGTCAGGACTGCTTTAGACCTATCATATAAAAACATAACTTATATGCACACAAGCTTTTAACTATTGACCACAGGAGAGACAACTTTTGTTTCTAAAAGTGTGTATGACCCATACATGTGACGCCCTATAAAGCCACAGCAAAGAAGCGAGAGAGCGACTGCACACAATTATATTGCTTATGGGCTATATGGCTAATAAATTTAATTCAATTACATTCCATTTATAGCAAAATTCGTAAAAATATTTGAAAATTTAAATTTAAATTTGCAAACGTTTTAATTTACATGATCACCATGAATCATCATAATGATTTATGATGATTTTCTTGTAACCTGACATTGACAATTTTAAGATGGCAAATTGTGTTTTCAACACTGAGGACTAAAATGGAACTTCTTTACTTATTTAACTGACTGTTTCACTCCCATACAGCATCACAATGCGAATTCTGCTGGTTAGCGTGTAAGAAAGTGGGGCCCCAACAGACACTTTTACAAGTATTTTTGTATGACAAAGTTAAATCAGGAGGACTTTAGAGCTCATCGATAGACATTTTCAATCGCAAGAATGCAATCTTACAATAACAATGTCAAGACTGCTAATGCGTAACTTAGATGGAATGCCCTTTACCCTGCGTCAGGTCCTAAATTAACAACAGATATTTTTTGGATAGGTGTTCTGAAAAAAGAACATACAAATACTTGTCTTAAAAGCATACATTTTTTTTGTTCTTTACTAAAAAATAAAAAAAGAAAAATTTTAAACAAATTAAACGGCCAGTCCAAAGTGGGCGTACTGTGGACTAGTGGCCGGAATAACGTTATTTTATTTGTAGCCGCGATTAAAACTCTAGCCACGTGGCGTTTGCGCTCTTTAGCCATTAGCAGAAATTTGCTTATTTCTTTTCTCAGTAAATAACATGTTTTTTTTCAGAACACCTTTTAAAAACGTTCCTATTGAAAATTCTGGTTGACGACAAGCTAGCCTAGTTGGTAGTGACCCTGCCTTCGAAGCTAGGGTCCTGGATACAAATCCCGGTAAGGGCAGATATTTGTTTCTGATACTTGGATGTTTTCTATGTATTTAAATATATAAGTAACTTTATCGTTGTCTAATACCCATAGTACAAGCCTAGAGCTCAGTTTGGGACTAAGTCAATTTGTGTGACATTGTCGTGTAATTTATTTATTTAATTGTATTGTGAGGTAACGTGTAACGGTGCCCACCTTGTTGGGCGCGTGCTGCGACTGGCGGATCTTGCGCAGCAGCACGAGGCGCGTCTCCTCGGCGCGCAGCTTCTCGCGCAGCGCGCGCACCAGCCGCTCGCGCTCCCAGATCTCCGCCGACGACAGCTCCTGCACATCCACACCAAACAACTATTACCCCATTCAACGATACATTATACTTAATAGCTTTTGCCCAACACTTCATCCGCGTACATGTCATTTCTCGCTGCTCAATACTGTGGAATAATGGAACTGTAGAATAGACTAGTTCCAGTTGACACATTAGCCTAGTTGGGTGTGACTCTGCCTCCGAAACCAGCCAAAAGTTTGTGTGATGAGCGCGAACAAATTGTACCTGAGTCTTAAATGTTTCCCATGCTTTTAAGTATGTATTTATCAATATAAGTATGTTTAACTTTGTCTTGTACCCATAGTACAAGCCTAGAACTCAGTTTGGGACTAGATCATTTGTGTATGATAGTAACCTGATATTTATTTTTAATATTCTGGGATAAAAACTATCCTACGTCCATCCCCAGGACTCGAACTATCTCCGTAACGATTTCATCTAAATTGGTTTAGCGGTTTTAGCGTGAGGAGGTAACAGACAGGCTCAATTTCGCATTAATAATACTAGTTGTTTATCGCGACTCCGTCCGCGTAGAAATCATTTATCGCTATTCCCTCAGGAACCGTTAAATTTTTCTGAATGAAAATTAGCCTATGTTCTAGATACCAATCTATCTCTGCTGAATTTCACCTAGATCCGACCAACAAACGTCAATCATCAAACATCCATCCAAACTTTCTCATATATAATATTTGTAACATTAGTATGTATCCTTACTAAATTTGTTTGTTAGTTTGTTCCACCTTCATGGTCCAACCCAATCTATCGACGTGAAATTAAGAACAGGGATAGTCTGGAGACAGACATAGGAACAGCGAAAGTAGACTTCTACGCGGACACTGTCACTAAAGCTAGTTAATAATCTGACCTGAAAAGTAATGTTTCGATCCAGTAACCAACCAATCAATCAACCAATAATATGTCGTAACCATTCCATTCCATTGACTAAGCTGTGGTCTATGCACTGTACTGTTGTATCGTCACAGTATAGGTGAACAACTTAAGTAGAGGCCCTGTTGTATGTAGTTGTAACACATCTGTACAGACCTTTCCACATTCTATATTTGGAAGTTGTCATAAATTCCATATAAATTATGGACACAACCACATGTATACAACAGGTCCTTTACTTAAGTTTTTCAACTATTGCATGCTGAAACGACCCAGGAGGGTGCGGTAGCGACCCGGTACTGCGCAGTATCGACCCAGTATTGTGCTGTAAATTTTATAGTCTCAGTAGTTCGCAGTAGGTATCTAATAGAGTAGGAAGTGTGCAGTTTCGACCGAATAGTGCGCAATTTTGATCCAATGTGGACTGTATCGTAACGCCACCTTGCTGTATTGTTAGTAATACACATCATACAAATCGTATGATAGATTCCCAAGATATGATCAGCCGAGTCAGGCATTTGAAAATAAAATAAACATAGAAATCCAAAATAGGAGTCGTTATTGCACTATATCGATCCATTAGTGCTGTATTGTCCCAGTAGTATGCTGTATTGCCTAGTACCGAGCTGTGACGACTCGATGGCGCGCGGTATCAACCCCGTATTGCACTTTATCGTTAGAGTAATGTGCTATATTGTTCCCGTAGTGTTGTATCAACCGTTTAGTGGGCTATATCGACCTAGTAGTGTGCAGTTCCGACTCGGTATACTGACCCGGTCGGCACTGGGTAAGGGCGGCTCGTTCTCGTCATCCTCCGACTCGCTCTCGCGCGCGTCCCGCGGCGACTCGGGCGCCGCTGCTGTTATCGACACGTTCACTGCGCTAGAGTTCATCTTGCTGCTGATATCTGCAAACAAATAATTTGTTATGAAAAAAAGTTTTTGTAACCCGTTTCGTAGATTTACTTAGTCATGATCAACAGAATGTTGCTCACAAGTAACTTGCAAGGTTGATGATTGACAAAATCTTGTAAAAATAGGGAAATTTGGTAGAAGTATATCATAGTTGGATAGAAATGGCTTGGTATTTTATAGCATAGAGAACGCAAACAGCACACAGGCCACCTGATGGTAAGTGGGCATTAAGTCAAGTGGGTATTTGCAATCATAATACTAAAATATTTTCTTTTTTATTTATGGCGAACCACCGCGGTACTGCAGCGAAGTGAGTGAGAGTATAATCAGTAAAGAAAGTCTAATATAATCCCAAAACTTGGTGGTGGTGGTGGTGGTGGTGGTGGTGGTGGTGGTGGTGGTGGTGGTGGTGGTGGTGGTGGTGGTGGTGGTGGTGGTGGTGGTGGTGGTGGTGGTGGTGGTGGTGGTGGTGGTGGTGGTGGTGGTGGTGGGTACCGGAGAAGGGCGCGGCGGCGGCGGGCTTGCGGTGCGGCGGCGCGGCGGGCAGCAGCACGATGTCGGGGCTCTCGGCGTAGCTGCGCTGCTCCGCGCGCGGCCGCAGCACGCGCTTGCCGCTCAAGCCCTGTGCAACACATAACATACCAAACTATCTAACACGTTTATTCAATAAGTACGCCACTTATACACGTCAATAATCTACCAGCGCTTACAAAGTGATGACCACTGCCGAGGAGAAATGCTGCAATAAACTGAACAATCAGTCAATCTCTAACATTAACTATAATCAACTGTGTAGCTATCACGGTTCATGAGATACAGTCTGGTGACAGAAAGACAACGGAGTCTTAGTAATATTGTCCCGTTTTTACCCCTTATGTACAGAGCCCTAAAATCAAAACAAACACTAAACGGTTTACTCACTTAAATTAGTCAGGTAACGGCTCGACATGTTTCATCCTCCTTTACTTAACTAATATGCAAGTAAACTGTTAAGTGTTAGTTTTGTTTATAATAATGATTAATGACCAGGGCTCGGACAAGTCATCGTAAAACAATCGCAAGACGGCAATAGAACAAGATTAATAGAATCGCATTATGTACAATATTATTAAAATTATATTTTTCAATTACATTTATTTTTCAATTAGATTTTTCCTAATATAGGATTCATCGGGTATTTCCCACGGGCACCACAGATACTTTTTGAAAAATGCCCTGAAGCGTGAATTATTGAGTTGATTCCATGGAATATTAACAGAAATTAGGAACATCAACAAATCGATGCAAAAAGTTTCATAAGAAATTTCTGGCGGAGCTGTCTTCAATTTGTGATTTTTTGACCTAATATATTATCTTTTTTAACTGTTTAATTACAATGTCACATGCTGTACACAATATTTCCTTGACATTTTCCTGATAACGGAGCTCGGGGTAGTCCTTAATCCACTTATTAATTGTATTTATTAGCACCATATTTAAAATATTTAGAAATAACCATAATAAAGCAAATAATTGTATTTGTTTAAATTGTCACCACAAAACTGTTTCAACCCACTTTGACAAATCCATGACAGGTATGCGACAAAAAGGTCAAATGTTAAATTATTAATTACGATAATAATTATATCAGCTTTAGATAATAATAATCTTAAGTCGCGACTCTATAATAGTCTTGTCCCATGTCCATATCAGTTTCTGCAATGACTTGTCCGAGCCCTGTTAACGACTCACACTAGTATAAATTTTGTAATAAACAATGAATATAAAATACAAGCACTGACAGTAGAGTTTTAATGTCCCAATTTATTACCAGTCACCTAAACTAGTTATTACTTTTTTATAAATTTCCATAAAAACAGTAAGTATTGAAATAGAAAAAACAAAAATACTACAGTAACTAAATATAACCTTAATTTATAACTAAACAACACAAATTAAAAAAAATAAAACTAAATTCAATCTAGGTATAGTGCCAAAGATGCTAACAGCATCAATATTCTGGTTCTTTGTACATATTTAAATAATGATTAAAAATAATTTATTGAAATCAAATATTTTCTTATTTTATTAAGTGTTATTCGATGGTACTTTATTATCATGCAAAGAAGGAAAATATAATCTTACTAAGTTACTACTAGTCATATATTACCCCAACAAGATTAGATATCTGCTTATAAGATACGAAAGGGACACAGCTGATTTACAGACACCACCAAAGTTCTATAGTTGGATTAATATGAGGTACAGATAGGGTTGCGATTTCTAAATTCTGGCAACCAGAAGAAGCGTGAAAACCCCGGATTTTAAAGCTTACAAAGTTGTTCTAGTCCATCATATATCCCTTATGCCAGTATCTATTGACATTAATAAGTCACTAGACTTAATAATATAAAAAAGTGTATAGCACAAAATAATATTTGTCCTATGGACACCACCTGCATATACAAGACTACTGATGGGTAAAAACCACAGCCATTCATCTAGATTTTCTTACTTATAAAATCAATACTCACTCTATCAATAATCTATCCAGGAAGCAGTAGTGAAAACAAAAACCATTTTAATTACCAAGAAAAATATATTGAAAAAATATCAGACTAAAGTAATTTTACTTTTTTAACTCACATGTGGCGGTGGCTGCGCCGGTGTTATGGTCAGACCGCTGGCCGTGAGAGCCCTGAGTTCGCTCAACTCAGGGGGCAAAGACCTAAAATAAAAATATATGAGATACACACAATAAACATGTTTAGAAGGTTATAAAGAGCAAATACGGAGATAAACTATACCTGACGCTAAGGTCCACGGCCGAATCGTCCACTTCCATCTCTACGCAATTAGCTGTAACCAAATCAAAGCCGTTTTATACATCCTCATACCCAATCAATAAAAATCAATATCTTTAATCACCTACTTATGTAGTTAGAACCAAGACCCTTATCACAATTTCAACCTGAAAACCCTTGAAATTTATTTGTTCAATACAAGAAAAATAAATATAGATAGCCAAATAAAATATTTACTAAGATCATACGAAATTTAGGATGAGCAAGTACACACCGGGAGGGCCTCCTACTTTGTTTATGTTCGTTACTATTTATAACCTTAATAATCTAATAATATACTGGGATCGATACTCACAGATTTGATGAATTTCACAATATCGATTAGCATCTAAAATAACTTATTGTAAATCAGTAGAAAACAATTCAGCCATTTTCAATGCGTACGACTACAATTAATTAATGTGTTTTTGTTGCAGTACGCTGTACTTCATCAAATCGCAGAAAAGAACAAGTATTTAATTGGGTAGATTAACAGTCACGTCGGAAAAGAACCAATAATAAACGAGCATAGCGCTAAAAGACAACACACACCATTTTTGGCATTTTTGGCTGCATTCAAGATAAGGACGAAAAATTAATTTATATCATCTGTCAAAATGTTACGAGGCGATTTTACTTGTACCTTGAACAGAACAATAACAGAAGTTACAGCAGTCTGGCAAACGAAAGCTGTCCCAGAGAAACAGCGACAATTTCAAAAAACCAGCATATATTTACACTGTATGTACTCTAAATAAACGGAGTTGATACTATTTGATTTCTTCATCTTTTCACATTAGTGTTGGAGTATCAACTCCGTTTATTCAGTGTACAGTCAGTGTTAAAAGCTGCTGGTTTCTTGAAATTGCCGCTCTTTCTCTGGGACAGCTTTCGTTTGCCAGACTCTACTTTCATATTTTATAAATATATTTTATCAGATTAATATATTATTTTATTTTATTATCTGTTATTTTCCATGTAATTTATTTTATTTTACCACATTTTTCATTTTTAGGGTTCCGTTGTCAAACTAGGAACCCTTATAGTTTCGCCATGTTCGTCCGTCCGTCCGTCCGCAGCCTAGCGCAAAGACTCTTTGTACTAGAAAGCTGTAAGTTGGCATGAATATGCATATTAGTGACGCCAACAAAGTGGTACAATAAAAAGTAAAGATTTATTTAAGGTTTTTTTTTTCTCGGTTTCCCTATAGTTTGGGGTGTCGTTGGATAGGTCTTTTTCTTTCGGTCTTTTTCTTCTGTGAAAACCGTTTTTCGATTAAGCAATCCGTTAATGAAATATTAAGCTTTAAAGCGCTAATTTTTGGTCGTACCTCCCTCTAAGGCCAAAACTACAAGTACTAAAAATCTGTGAAAAAAAATAAATGAAAGAGCATAATTATAACGAATTTTAAAGGAAAACTATCACGACTAAGTATACATAATTGGTTCTTGAGCTTGAGATACAGGCAATTAAAGTGTTTATAACTACTAAAATCATTTAAGACGGCACCAATTGACTTTAAATAGAAAATTAGTTATTACTTGCTGATTTTTATCTTTGTAGTACTTAACGGCTTCAGAACCCTACACTGAGCTTGGTCCGACATGCTCTTGAGTGTTTTTTTTTGTATTTAGGTTTTATTAAGATTAGTTCTAAGGAAAGGCGTCGTAACAATAGTGAATCAAATTCTAATATGATAATTCTAACCAGCAACGGTTTAAAAAAAAATAACGCTGTTTAGTTTAAACAGCGTTCATTTTTTTTGATATTTGGCCAAAAAAATATGCTTGCCTTAATGATGGGATGGGAATTCTTATGACATACCATGGCCACATTTTAATAAATAGCAAACGTCAAGTCAAAGGGAAACGTCAATACATTTAATGTCATAGCACGTTTTCTTTACATCGCATCGGTGTTCTTCGGTTGTTTATTATTTTCTCGTTATTTATTTAATATTTACTATCACGCCTAAAAGGTTAAGGTTTTCATAGAAGGATATATCCCTGTATTCCCATTATATCATGCCTGGACCAGAGTTATTGTCAAGTCAAGGGCTACGATTAGATGGAAGAAGACCAAACGAACTCCGGCGCATTAATTGTAAGCTTGGAGTGTTCACGCAGCCCGACGGAAGTGCTTACATAGAACAGGGAAATACTAAAGTTTTAGCTGCAGTCTATGGCCCACATCAGGTTATTATTTGTATTTTATTTATTGTTTGACAAATGCCTTGAAACTTGTACTCCTCACTTTTTATGGCACTATTTTATTGATTTTTACCCCCGACGCATAAAGGGGGTGTGTGATAAATTTAACGTGTATATCTGTGTCTGTACATAATTGCGCCGGTCGGTGGCATCGGACCACCCAAATGGATGGACTGGTTTTTTTAAAAATATAGTTTAATGTTTCATGGCTAGGATTCACAAAATAAAATTCGTTGGGCAGTTTAAGAGATATCAACTCTGAAATAGGGGTTGCTATTGGGGGTTTTAATCTATTTATTTAGTTATTAAACAGTTAACACATATATTGTTTTGCATAATTCTTCCAAAGTATTTTTTTTTAAAATTAGGAATTTGTGTAGAAGTTGTGAAATTTCTATTCCAGGCATCTAAATCAAAAGCAAACTCAGAAGGTGTTGTTGTTAACTGTCAATACAGCATGGCAACATTTTCAACAGGTAATTTTAATTATTTTTATGAATATAATCTGCACAATTGTAAATTTTAAGCTATTGATCATTCTAACAATGTCTGTGACATACTGAGTCATCATCATCATCTTGCCATTATCCCAATAACTTTTACTTGATGCGGCCCATCTTTTTCTTCCAAATGTATGTATGGGCTGTCATCACTGTATGAAACCTATATAGAATAGTTATTAAAGTACTAAGTATTTCAAAATAAAAATATGTATAAAGGAAAAGCAATCTTATAAAGATGCCACTAAAATTCTATGGTAACTGATGTTCATAAATATGCTTAGGTGAAAGGAAGAACAGGCCCCGTGGTGACCGTAAGTCCCAGGAGATGTCAATACACCTAAGACAGGTGCTGATAGCAGCCATCAAGACAGAGTTGTATCCTCGCTCACAGATCGATGTTTACGTAGAAGTGTTACAGGTACTGGTATTCAGCATTTATTATTGATAAATTTGGTATACAAAATCAATTCAGTTAAAGTGAAGATATTCATTAGAATCTAGTCTTAATTAAATGTGGATGATCTTAGACAGGTTTGACTAAAATTGGCTAGCATGCATTTTATTTTAGTCTTCAGGGATGGCAGTGTATTTGCAGTCTGGAGATTGAAAGTTCCTGGGCCTCAGTCCCACTAACCTTCCGTTGGCCTGTGTCCTTGTTTTTTTTGCATTCAACATGCCATAAAAATTAACTATGATAAATTATGATAAAATTCCTTGTAATGGTTGATAGGATACTTTTCATCACGGAAAATTCAATAGTTAAATAACGAGAAACAATAGCTTCACTGGGAATGTCACAACCAAGAGTTCAAATTAACATTACAACAATTACAGTTGCAGCAGAAGTAGCTAAGAGCTCAAAATTATCTGCACTCAAGTATTGTCACGAGAATCGTGTCTTGAGAATTTTGAGAATGTATTCTTCTTAGCTACATTTGATGCTGGCTGTACACGCTTATAGCTTAGTTTGGGACTTAAGTTTCTGTGAGATTGTCCCCTGATATCTATCCAAAACACCTTCAGGCAGACGGCAGCGCATTCTGCGCGTGCGTGAACGCGGCCAGCCTAGCGCTGATCAACGCGGGCGTTCCGCTGCGC
Source organism: Acleris holmiana (assembly GCA_949316455.1). Classification (NCBI taxonomy): domain Eukaryota; kingdom Metazoa; phylum Arthropoda; class Insecta; order Lepidoptera; family Tortricidae; genus Acleris; species Acleris holmiana. Next base: position 7,620,710 of record OX438785.1, read on the forward strand.
GCCATCGTATGCGCCAGCTCGGCGTCCATGGCGTGGCTCGGCGCCGAGGCGCAGCCGCTCGTGGACGTGGGCCACGTGGAGGAGGCCGCCGGCGGCGTGTGCCTCACCGTCGCGGCCATGCCCACTACTGGTCAGTGCTCCGTCTACTATAGGCTATGTTCAGGTGGCTAGCGAACATCGTGCAGTTATGGTAGTATTTTTTTTAAATACAGGTTGGTCCCTGGATAAGGTGCACAAACGAATAGGGATGAAACTAGATGAAAAACCGCCGACATAAAAATACGTATAAAAATTTCGGCGTATTTTTTTCATAAATAAATCATTGATTGTTTGTTAACTCCATCGGAACAAAGTGAGTATCTCGCCTCATATGGGGTCTATTGGGATGAAATAGGCGGTTTCTGAATCTTAGAGCATTTCCTGAGCCAATCAAATGAAAAAAAAACGAAAAAATATGCCTCATCAAAAATGTATTTGCATTAGACACGTAACCTTTTTTTTATTAAAGATAATGAGTTGATAAATAATTATAGCGAATAATAACATGAGCTAATCAATTATCAGGAATTTTCGAAAAATTAACATATTTGTAAGGGACACGTTTTTTTTTTTTAAAAGGCGTACTTTTTAGTTTTTTTTATTTATTTAATTTACACTGGAAATGCTCTAGGATGAAAAAACCGTTTATTTCATTTCAATAGACCTCATATGAGGCGTGATATTTCACTTTGTTCCGATAGGGTTCACAGCAATCAATGATTATGACATTTATGACACCAACTTTTTTATCGTTGAAATCCATTTTCATCCCTATTCGTTTTTGCACCTTATCCAGGGACACACTGTTTGTCACATGTTAGCACTGCATAACTTTATTCTAGAATTCACCATATTAATGTGAATGCCACTTATAGATTAGGTAAGTGAGATTATTGAGCAATTAACAAGACTCAGGCAACAGTGCTAGGTAACACCTGGATTTAAGTGGAAATCTTGACGCATTTCTTAAATGATTTAGGCTGGTACGAATTACTCATCTTTCAACAGTAGTTCCTGTTCACTAACATAATCTATGTCGTGCTTAGATCCTTTAAGGTGGACTTACACCAAAATAGAGTAGAACAGCTATAGTTACCACCTATAAAATTCTGTTAAAGGTGCACTTACACCATGGCCCTAGGTTAATGAACCGCGGTAGTTGCCGACGGCCTAAAACCGTATCCAGGAGTGTACGTTTTTCAGCTGATATGAATTAGAAAATAAAAGAAAATTATCTTTTTCAGGAAGTATAGCCCTTTTGGAGATGTCCCACAGACTGCACATGGACTATTTCGACCTGGTGCTGAGTAGAGCACTGCAAGGTTGTAAAGATATTGAGGTAAATCCACTCACTATCCCCTATAAATTGATTTTAAAATATAATTATTGTGTAGTTCGAATTTGCGATGGAGCCAAGTTAACCATTGTTCCCTGAATGGCAGATAACTAAAACGGCAGATTCTGTAAATGGCAAATTCTTTAAACGGCAGATTTGTACAGTTACCTACAAAATACAAAGATTGGAATTCACTTATTGATTTGAAATTAGACGGTATCAACGGAACTTCTATTTCTAGGTGCTTTGGCCCTCCAGGCCTGCTGCAAAACGATCACAACCTAAACCTACCTAAGTATGATATTATATTATAGCTTTTAAACTGTACTTTGTTGAAAGAAGAAAGTTGAGTTTGTTGTAAGTTTGTACTTAGTTACGTTAATTTATTTTGTTCAAAATCAGTCCAAAAATATGAACAGATTTCAATTATTATATTACTTAACTGTAATGTATTAAAGCGAAAGATTTATGTTTGGATCAGTGCACCTGCAATACAGTCTCCCTACCCCATGAACAGGCGTGAAAGTAGTATGTTATCGTGTCGTTGTCTATTTGCCCTTTTAACATTTTGTTCGCCAGTTGGAAAGTAACCTTAACGCAATGTCTCGCCGCGGACTGCTTGCGATTCATGATTACGTACTTGTTGTAATAAAATATATTTTGCTTTCAGATGGTGTTAGATCAAGCCGTGAGGGATCACTTAGCTGAAGGGTGGACTAAATCAGATCCTTGAAATAAACTAGTACAATTTATTATCTTTATTATTTAGTACGACCAGCATCATAAATAGATAAGTTAACAAACTCTTATGGCAGTGCGACATGACGTTAAATCGATGGGGAATTATGATTCTAGCTATAGGTGAAATCGTGATATATCGTATTTAATACTCACGTGAAAATTAAACAATATAATTATTGCAGACTGTCATACTTAAAACGCCGACCAAGTGAGAGTCTGACTTACACACGAAGGGTTCCGTACGACATTTGTATCGAGCCCCTTTAATTTTTTTTTATTGTTTGTTATAGCGGCTATAAACACTGAATGAGAAATTTCATGACGGACAGACGAACGGACGGTAAGTATTGTAAGTGTTTTAGGTACGGAACCCTAAAATATGTTTTACGTCCGTAGCACACTGCTGCGAAAGAGAAACGGAATGTAACCGAATCACTGCACTGCATTGCGACAAACTTCTTAGAATCCCTGCATTGGGTCCGGTTCCGTGGCAGTGTGCATCCGGCAGCGTTGCTGGGCATTTGCGAGATATTCCCAGCGAAACGATCGGCCAACGCGTAGACCGCGTTTACATTATAGTGGCGCTCACGTCCACTATTATGTAAACGCGGTCTACGCGTTGGCCGATCACTTTCGTTATAAATATGGCCGCATATCGCCAGCGAAAAGTACAATCGAATTATTTGTACCAACTGCGTAATAATAAGAAACAACAGTCAGCATGACCCCAGAGGCTCATTTCATAAAAGACTAACTTGTAATACAAGTAGAAGTCTCTTTTCATCAGTACATAATAAAAAGGGCCGTTTCCTCGTGGTCCTACTATTTTTGTCCTACTGACTTTCGACGGAGCACCGCCCAAGGCGGGGCTCCTACTTCTACGTGGTTTTGCCCTTCGGGCATCTGAAGATACCTAACGAACCTAACCTACCTACTTTTACAACCATAATTACTATTTAGTGATCAAATCTAGGTTCACTTTTTGACTAGTAGGACAAATTAGTAGGACCACGAGAAAGTAAGCATAAAAAGAGACTTCCACTTGTATTACAAATTCCAAGCTTTTATGAAATGGGCCCCTGAGAGGACGCTTAATAAAATAAAACAACGTGCAAATAGACTTACATATTTATTAGAGATCTGAACAAAATAAGAAATTAAATAATATGTACAGTCTATGTTAAAACTAACTAAATTATAGGTAAGTTAATAGGTACACACTGCATTACGTAGCTTCACTGGATGGAAAACAAAACTTATCCTTAAGTGATATCTATTTATGGCAAACGAATGTGAAACACCGGCGTCGCCGGTAGCGTAGCAAAATGCAATATTCAGCCTAAAACTTACGATGCGTAGGAATCAAGAAAAATAAATAAAACTTTTATAAACGGATGTTAAAATCAGTCCATCCGTTCCTGTGATTGCACGCAATTCAATAAATAAGAAGTAACATTTGAATAAATAAAAAAGTACGAATAATTGTACTTCTTAATGCTCCAAGCCCCAATTAAAAATATCGCTTCCTCGCAAGCCCCCTTAAAACTGTGATATTAAAATAGTATCAACTCGCCGCCTGCCTCGCCGCGCGGCACCATATATGTGGATATACAAAAAGTTATATCTTAATACACTGAGTTGCTAAGGCACTCATCTACTCGTTAACATCTATGTATATAGAACTCCTCGAAGGTCGGAACTAAAGGAGTCCAACGGGAAACTAAATAAAAATAAAAACGTGTTAATTCGTTCACCGATACATGCAAAATAAATTTCGTTCAATTCCAAGAGACTTAACCTAATTGTATAATACGAATAAATGTTTTTGTCACATCCCTATGGCTCTGTTACGATAAACGATAGTAATGCGGTAAAAAAAGTCTAGTAACCGAGTCCGTTAGTTGGCCGCCACGGCCGCCGCCGCCGCCGGCGCCGCCTTCTGACTGGAGTCGGTCGCCCCTGACACATCTGGAACACATTCAATGACTTTCAATACAAATATTTCAAGTATTAAAGCAGGGCTAGGCAAAATACATGCTTTGTTTTAATTGTGCAAAATGTGGCCACAGAATTCTCAACAAGTCTTTAAAGTAGTTCGTATTTCTGTAGCTCTGCCTACCCCTCTCTGGAAATGAAAGCGTGATGTCATGTATGTATGTATCTCGCAAGTATTTAAAATACGAAATACAAAATACTATTAACAAAAGTGGATACGACAATTGACCTGAAACTTGATATTGACAATTTAATAACACAAGACAAGTTGATATTGATAAAACAGTAACAGGTGCAGAGTTGCCAATTCTAAAGATCAACATAGGTATTTAGTGGTCGCCATTTTGCTTACGAAGGCTCGAGCGCAATTTTCTTCAGAACGCACACAAAAATAACGTCGTTAAACGAAGGTTAAATGTATTTGTGTTGAAAAGTATTTTGAAGCCATAAGTATTTGAAATACTAACTACAAATTATCTCGGCGTCGGGTATTTGAAATAGGAATTACAAATTACTGCGAGCAATTGAAATACTGCTCAACGCTGAATACAGCGATTTACAGACGATCTACTGATAACTAACATGTTAGTTTTATACCATTGTACTAAACTTCAGTTATTTGTGCCACTGTGCAAGTTACACAGATTTAGTACCAATTTCACCATACAATGTTAAATTTAATCAATGTTAATCAACTGTTAATTTTGTCAACTTTTAACGCTCTAATCGTCAGTTAAGTGCTAAACAATGTATGGTGAAATTGGTACTTAACATAGTATGCTAGGTTCTATGAAATATAAAATAAATATTTCAGTTAAGGAACATACATTGATTGTCAAACTTGTAGCCCTTCTTTTGGCTTTGAGCAGTCGGGTAAAAAAACCACTGTCAAATCCTACTATGAACGTCTAATTTTCGAGTCGAGAAGTGCGACTTAGTGCCGTGTTCACCAACAATTAAACGGACGATTAGCAGTTTAACGGGTGTCAGATGTATTGATTAACAGCTGATTAAGACTTAACCGTCCGATTAATTGTTGGTGAACACGGCCCTTAGGGCTGGGTTCACACGGCATTGTCCTGCATTTGCCACAAATCTTACCATACTCGATTACTGTTCGATAGTTTTAGTATGAAAAAGCGGCCAAGTGCGAGTCGGACTCACCCATGAAGGGTTCCGTAGCAGCCACACGATTTATGACGTATTAAAAAAAAACATTTCCGGTGGAAGTTTGCATGGTAATGTACATAATAACTTCTTTTTTTTTAGTTACATCATTCTCTCATTTTAGAAGTTACAGGGACGACGACACATTTTACCACTTTGGAAGTGTCTCTCACGCAAACTATTCAGTTTAGTTTTTTTTTATTAGAAACTTGATTCATTTTTGAAGACCTATGGCCACATGTATATGTTTGATAAAAAAAAATATGTTTCAGGTACCTATGGGTACCTATGGGGAACCCCCAAAATTTATTGTTTTTTTTTGTGTGAAAATCTTAATGCGGTTCACAGAATACATCTATTTGCCAAGTTACAACAGTATAGTTCTTATAGTTTCGGAAAAAAGTGGCTGTGACATACGATGGACAGACAGACATGACGAATCCAGAATAGTTCCGTTTTTTGCCATTTGGCTACGGAACCCTAAAATGCGTGCAGGTCAATGCCGTGTGTGTGGCCTCTAACTCCAGGCTACAGGTATAGTAGGGTGTGCGTGTACCGTTGGTCTTGCTGGGCGAGTTGAGCGGCGAGCTGTGCTGCGACTCGCTGGTGCTGCCCTCCGCGTCGCCCGTGCCCTCCGCCTCGCCCTCCGCGGCGCCCTGCGGAACACTCGTATTTAAACACCGCACAAACCAACTAAAAGGTATAAATAAATAATATCAACCTAGAATGTTTAAGTTTAACGGATTCAAAACAAAAAAAAAAGAAAAATTACTTAATTATCGTTGACAAAAATTGGTAACATAGTCGTAAATTTCACTTTTTGAAATGGTTTAATGACTTTTAAACGCTCGAGTCGATTAATAAACGCTCAATGACCCTATTCTAGGCAAAGTATGCTTTCTTCCTCTATGTCAAATTCAAATCTTCAAAAAGAAAACAAAGGTCAAAGCATAATTTAACTTCTTGCGTTTACAAATAAGTCGGCACGTGAGGACTCATTATCATATCATATATAAACATACCCTAACCCTATTTCTCGGCGTGCGCGGCTTGGGTCCCTTCGGCTCCTTGGCCGGGTCGAAATGGCAGTCGAAAATTTCAATCAGCTCCTTAATGTCTTCTTCTTTCGCAGATTTCGCTAGCGATGCCAATTCCTTCTCTAGACCTGCAAACAGTTAATTTAATTTGATAATTGCTCGCAACGCATGGATAGATGAGATGTATTACAAAAAAACCAAACTACAGTCCACCGATTGATGCGATCGATAGATACCAACGATCAATCGGTGTCAACTGATTTGTTCTAGACCTTTGTCAGGCGGGGGACGTCCTTCAGCTGATATACAATAATGAGCTTGTTCTAACAGTTGGACGAGTAACCCCCGTGTGGTCTCCGGGTTAGAAAAGTGCCGCTCCATGTCTTCCCGTGGATGTCGTAAGAGGCGACTAAAGGGAATAAAGGCTTGTAGTATTGTTAGGCGATGGGCTTGCAACCTGTCACTAATACACTATTAAACATCTCAGTCTAATTGTGCAAAATGTGGTTACAGAATTATTAACACGTCTTTTTAGGAGTTGTTGGTATTTCTGTAGCTCTGCCTACCTCACTCTGGGAATGAAGGCGTGATGCTATGGAGGAGTAAAATGATGGGTTGCATGTGTGCGTACCTTGACGCGTCGCCAGCCACCACAACACGAGCAATTAAGGACGCATTTGGTTAACTCTAGCGGTAATAGGTAACAGAAACTTCTAAAGGAGACGAACTACTGTCTCACGACACGTTGGCCTTGTTGGTGACCCTGCCTTTGAGGATAGAAGTCCCCTGTTCAAATCCCGGTAAGGGCAGATATTTGTGTGATGAGCGAACGAGTATTTGTTCCTGAGTCTGGCTGATTTCTATGTATTAACCCTTTGTATGCAGAAAGTGGTTTATAACTTGTACCCGTCCTATGTTGGACTGTGACGTCATCGGTGTCACGTGACCGAAATTAAACGCTTCGCGCGTTCAAGTTGGTACCACGTTTTTCTTTTTTCCAAGCCAATTTGAACCCCGTCTTTAAGATAATAAAAAACTCACACAGCACCATCACTACCTTAAACTTATAATCATAATTATTTAATCTTGATATGTAGGGTGCGGTAGTGTGACATCGATATGGGTCTTCACTCAGCATTGTGTTGTAACACTTGCTAGTGCAACACTGATATTCTGTGAAGCCCAGATCGTGTGCGACAGCAACCGATGTGTAACGCCTATTCCTAAATTATCGTATCTTATCTTTGTGTAAGATTGTCCTCCGATATTATTATTATTTATTAAAAAAAAATACAATGACACTGATTTGTTGGTTAAAGTTATGATTGAGTAGCTATTAATCAGAGCCACGTGGTGTGGTTTATTTATGTGTACTTATAAGTTAATAAATAAATAAATACCGCAGGCCAATCTCACACAAATTGACCTAGTCCCAAACTAAGCTAGACAGTGATAAACATATTTAGAGAAATAAATACTAAAATACATATAAAACATCCAAGACTCAGGAACAAATGGGTCAATCAACTTTTTTGTTCCCCGTTGCCATGGTGACGTTACTATTTAAAATCAAGACTTTAAAGTACATGAATCCACCAAACATCAGGGCTGGGATTCTATACGGTAATAATGATATCATTATTCATATCCCTCCGGTCGACTTTGACCACTTCCTAATTCGTCCACTTCCAAAATTGCCCACTTCCTAACTTGTCCACTTCCAAAGCTGCCGACTTTCTAAATTGTCCACTTCCAAAGTTGCCCACTTCCTAACTTGTCCACTTCCAAAGCTGCCCACTTCCTAACTTATCCACTCAAGTCATATCGGGTAGTGTGCTGGCACCGCCTAGAATCTATCTGCTATGCCCAAAGGTCGACTGGTAGAGAATGCTTTATGGCATTAAGTCCGCCTTTTGTACGAAAAGATTAAGCATTAGAAATAGTCCAAATTGGAATTAGACAAGTTAGAATTGATTGAATAGGAAGTGGACAGCTTAGAAATTGACAAAATTGGAATATTAGAAGAGATATTTTAGGAAAAGGACGTTTTCAGGAGTGGACGAATTAGGAAGTGGGCAATTTTGGAAGTGGACGAATTAGGAAGCGGTCAAATTCGACCGGAGGGATTCATATCGTCATTTACAATAATGTCGACTGTGACATAAACGATTCTTAAATGTGTCAAACTCTATATCGTTTTAACGCAGCAGAATAGAGGCCTAGTTAGTTATTGTTGCATTAAACAAGCCCTTTTTTATGGGTTGTCTTTCAAGCATATTTAATAGTGTATATTAAACTATTTTTCTAAGAAACTATCACTGTTGTCTCCTGAGTTATGGGACAGAATAACATCAACAAAAATTTGATCCACCACCACCACACATACTCGTGCTTATCATACAAATATCTGCCCAAAAACGAATGAAGAATGATGAATAACAATGTGCGGTACCTTCGAGCTTGTGTTCCGTCCAGGCGTTCCTGAGCTGGTCGTAGAGCAGGCCCGCGTCGGCCAGCAGGCGGCGCAGCTGCGTCACGCGCTTGCGCTCCGGCCGCGCCGAGCGCAGCAGCGGCGCGAACACCGGCCGGAACGTGTTCTGTCTGGGGACAATACACACCGGTCACCTTCACTCTTGTCCAACAACCGAGCACCTGATACCAAACGAATTGCAGCTTTCAGTATTGTGGGCCAATATACTCGAGAGCTATCAAAACAGGTAATTTACTACACAATTTACATAGAAAATTAACCATTTCCATTGTTCCAAAGTGTACTAACAGAAGTGAATCCTACCGAAGGCGCTAATCACAGCATCAGCTCAGTGCCGCCTCAGTGTGCGTGCGAAATTTTGACGTGAATGTCGTGGTGTGTGTGTGTGTGTGTGTGTGTGTGTGTGTGTGTGTGTGTGTGTGTGTGTCGGTGTGTGTGCGGTGTCTGTGGTGTCTGTGTGGCGTGTGTGCGGTGTCTGTGTGGCGTGTGTGCGGTGTCTGTGTGGCGTGTGTGCGGTGTCTGTGTGGCGTGTGTGCGGTGTCTGTGTGGCGTGTGTGCGGTGTCTGTGTGGCGTGTGTGCGGTGTCTGTGTGGCGTGTGTGCGGTGTCTGTGTGGCGTGTTATCGGTGTCTGTGTGGCGTGTGTGTCGGTGTGTGTGTGCGGTGTCTGTGTGGCGTGTGAGTGCGGTGTCTGTGTGAGTGTGGTGTGTGCGTGTGTAGTGATAGTAGTGGTGTGAATGAGTGTGTGTACCTCTCGAGCAGCTGCTTAAGGTTAGCGAGCGCGGCCAGCTCGGTGGCGACGGGCCGCGCCCACAGCCGCGCCGTCTCCACCATGTCGCGCGAGGCCGCCGCGCCCTCGCCGCCCGCGCCCACCTCCTGCTGCTCGCCTGCCACAAACACAACATGTTTATTTTAATTTTGAAGCGTTGCCCTTCGAGTGTGTATCGTGCGTGTGTAGTGGTAGTCAGTAGTGCTAGTGACCTTGCGCGAGATGGTCCAGGATGCGGTAGGCGGCGGCGGCGCGGTCCAGCGCGCTGTCGACGGCGAGCGCGTCGGCGTCGAGCAGCACGCGCGCCAGCACGCGCAGCGACACCGACTTCACCGTGGCCTTGCACTTGTCCGCCGCCAGCGCGTAGCTGTCCGCGAACCCCGCCACGATCGACTGGAACCGCTCCAGCAGCTTAAACCTGCACCCAACACGCACATTACTAAATATTTATATACGGGGACAATGTCACAAATTAATGTCTGCCCTATTGAAGGCGCCAAACTCGTGGTCACACCAGTGCTATTCGACGGAGCCCTCCCAGGGCTCCTATTTCTGGCCGATTTGCCCTTCAGGCATCTAAAGTTACCTAACGAACCTAATCTACCTACTTTTGCGTAACAAAAATTATTTTTAACGAATTTCCGACGAAAGCGACAACACGTGGTGTGACAACCAGCCCCCTAGTTCACCATATTGACAACAACAGGTGACAGGTTACATTTCAGTGAACATGGCACAGCTTATATGAAACCCAGCGATATATCAGTGTGTTAACTTTAGAATGTATACCGAATTGTCACCTGTCAAGTGTCATTGTCAAGATGGTAAAATAGGGGGCTGGTGTGACCACGAGTCTGAACACGATATGTACAGATATAATTGATAGCGACTGTACTATGGGTACTAGACAGCGATAAACATACTTAAATAGAGAAATACATACTTAAATACATAGAAAATATGCAAGACTCTAAAACAAATACTCGCGCTCAACACAATTATTTACCCATACCGGGAATCGAACCTAGGACTGCTAACCTCGTAGGGTCACTATTAACTAAGATAGACGCTTCTATTTAATATATTATATCACTAATTAAAATAACAATTTCTTCTATGCATAAAAATTCCTTGGTATACTTAAACACATCCGATGAAAGGCATTATTGGAATAGTTATACTTTATGGGTACTGGCACTTAATTGCCTACCTATGACCATATTACTTCTTTTTTTTAATGTGTTTGGTATGGATCGCGGGAAGCCGATGGATGCGAGAAGCACAAAACCGGCCGTCGTGGAGATCCTTGGGGAAGGCCTATGTCTAGCCGTGGACGTCTTTCGGCTGATATGATGATGAATTGATGATGCTTTAATTGAAAGTTTTATTCATTTAAAACCAGCCAAGTGCGAGTCGGACTCGCACGAAGGGTCCCTTCTATATAACAATGGACACTATTATTTATTACCTTTAAAAAAAAAGGCAAATAACGTTTGTTGTACGGGAGCCCCCCTTATAAATATTCTATTTTAATTATTTATTTGTAAATTGAATATACAACTAAATATTCTGTGAATATTTCAAACATCCACTATTGCCGTTTTAAATATCGAGCAAAAAGCGGCAAGGAAATCACGTTTTTTTTTATGAGAGCCGCACTTAACTATTTATTCTATTCTGTTTCTGACAGACAGCGGAGTCTTAGTAATAGCGTCTCGTTTTTACCCTTCGGGTATGGAACCATGAAACTTTTTTAATTTATACTTATTCATAATTAAATTTAAAAAAGCAATAATTAAGTATGAGAATAACGCGGCTTTTAATATCATAGTGCAATGAAAACTCCACTAATAATGACAATGTCACATAGATAACAATAACTAGAAAAGTTACCTAGTAAGGGCTTCGAGCAACATGGTGGGGCTGAGGCGGCGAGGCTCGTGGTAGATAAGGATGACGCTCCCGTCGCCTTTCTCCTTTTCCAGCCAGTCCAGGAAGTCCGTTAGTGCAGATATTTCCGACTTTGTCTTCAATATCTGATGAGACGTGAAAGCTGGTTACTTTAACTGAAGAAGATGTTCGAAATGTGACAACTACGTATGTACGCTAACTTTGCCTGACGCGAAGCAATGAAGTGATTCCCATTTGTTTTATAGATCTAACTCAATAACATGTGTAGGATTCTGATGTAGTTAATAAAACATCCATTCTTCATTAGAAAAGTTTACAATATATAGGGCGGAATAAAAACAAAAAAACCCCCGACTGCAAAAACATGGCTTTATTATGAATGTGTAACAAGGTCTATTCTAGAATTAATCCTATCCTACTGGTACAGTCAAGGACTTTAATTGTTATGCCACTATTGAACCTTGTCATAAAGACAGTGTCAAACCACACGAAAGAAAGATAAAATTAATGATTAACGCTGTCATTATGACAGGGTTCCATAGTGGCATAACAATTAAAGTCCTTGACCGTATTATAAATGCGAAAGTTTGAGTGTGTTAGTTTGTAACTCTTTCACGCTGCAGCAGCTGGACAGATTTAGATTTTAATAGTTGCCTAGAGTATACGATAATCGAAATTTACCTTGACAAAGTCGCGGGCAGAAGCTTGTATTGAATAAATTATTGAAGGCGGAAGAGAAACTAAAAGTCACCAACTAGTCCCCGCCAGCAATAATTTATCTGATCGAGTTGGTTTTTAAATACTTTAGTTTATTTTAAACTCTTTAGTTTTATTTTACTACAAACACTACAATTTTATTTTTAACAATAAATACTCCATTTATGTATCGATAGAACTAGTGTATATATATATACTAGTTCTATCGATACATAAATGGAGTATTATATAAGTATATGTACAGTTGGTTGCAAAACTGAGTCAATATTAGCACCTTAGTAGAATGTAAATAAGTTGATGATAGTTAAAGGAATTTTTAAATGTTTAATTCGACAAGTACTCCATGAAATTTTCTACAAATACTCCTACCAAATGATTTACCCGTCATTTACAGTTTTTAAGTAATTTTATCGTAAAAACTGTTGAATTTAACTTTTTCTATTTGTCTAATATTTTGATTCTCTCTGTGGCAACCCAAAACAAGGACCCTGATAAAATTAAAGAAATTTAGCCTTTTTAAAATAAGTAGAAAATTATTAAAATCGGACACTTTTGGTGGCAGTTATTGGCAACATTAGTTCGGTGCACGGTTCACTTTTGCACCGAGACAAATTTAGCCATACAAACTGGTTGTTAGTTCACTATGGTAGGGGATTAAAATTCTGCAATAACTAGAAAACTACGTCCCTGATTCAAGAAGTTGATACCTCAGTTTAAAAAGAATGGAATTCTCTATTTTAAATAGTTTTCTTATTTGGGGTTGCCATAGAGAAAACTAAATTACTAGTATATAAAACATACATTGAATTTTTAGTTTTTGGTTCAAAATCTTTAAAAAAATATAAATGACAAATAAATTAATTATACAGCAGTTTTGTAGCTTACTTCGAGGATAACTCCATAAACCCATTCTCGCATAAACGGATCAGGACTGCTTTAGACCTATCATATAAAAACAAACTTCATATGCGCACAAGCTTTTAACTATTGACTACAGGAGAGACAACTTTTGTTTTTAAGAGTGTGTATCAAACAACCCTTGTATAGAATTAGAGTAACCTTATGCGTGTTGGTGTCCTTGAGCATGCGGTACCGGCCCACGGTGACGACGCGCACGTTGTGCCGGCGGCGCGCGCCCGGGTTCAGGTCGCCGTACGGCATTATGTACTGGGAGTACGACTGCTTGGGCGTGTACGCGGCTATCTGGCATATCTAGGACAAGGAATACAGAACAGGTTAATGAACCATAGCTATCGCAAAAACCAGGGCTGAGGTTTAAACTACGATAAACAGGGCTCGGAAACAGGTTAAATTTTCGTTATTATGTACCCGACGGAAATCCTTTTCATTTCGGTTCCGTTCGGATAAACTGGTTCGTTTAACCAGTTTTAGGAGGAATCTTTATTTAAAGTTCTTTACGAACTAACCGGTTTCGAACTAAAAACCGGTTAATCCAGACGCACGTTACGCACGATAAACAAGCGCCGCTTAGTGTTTTAATTCAGTACCAAACTTTTGGTTTCTCGACTCGCCGCTCGTGTATAAACCGGTTAATTAAGGTTAAAATAAAGTTCCCAAAGCATTCGCGTCCCCTAGATAAGTTCCGAGCTAAACCGAAATAAACCGGTCCTGAGCCCTGACGATAAAAATAAAAAAAATTAAAATACCTACAGTATTTTCATTATAGCAAGGTGCGGGTGACAGTTGTCCAAATCACAGACTAGTAAGGCGTACGTGTCGAAATTTGAGTCGATAAAAGATCGGTATTAGGTACATAGTTGAAATGACAATAGAAATATGACATATAATTATTACTTTTTTAATTTTCTAAAAGTTTAACTATACTTTTATTGCCACAAAATAAAAGTCAGAGTCGTTATTACTAAAAAAAAAATTAATACTTGTTACTTCAACATTCCGTCAACTCAACGTCAGCGTCACTAGCGTCAGTACGAGTGCTAGTGCCTTGTATGCGATACGTATTCTCATTCTGTTCCACCCAGTTTTAAATATCGCTGTTATTCTTTGTTGTTTTTGTTATTGTCGTTGATATTTGTTGTTTTGTTTTATAAAAACGTGGTTATAATAACTTTACCATGCCCAAACGAACAAAAAAAACTGTTTTGGGGAGTCAAGCAAGGGAGTTTGTTGTTCGACTTCGAGATTATTTTGAACGAGAACTTCAAAACGGTGGACCATTATTGCCATTTACTCAAGTTGTGGAGCGAGTAGCTGATGCTCTTGATATTCGACGAAATACTGTTACGCGTATAACACGAGAGAAATACGGTCAAGATGGGATGTCCGAAAATAAAGTGTCAACCCCTAATAAAAAACGGACGAAGGCGAAGCCAATTACCGACATAGATGATTTCACAAAAGATGCCATAAGAAATCACATTTATAATTATTATACAAGGACAGAGATACCAACACTGCAAAAGTTAGCGAAATCGTTAAATGAGGCTGACTTGTATAAAGGAGGAGTTACTTCGTTATGGAAGATTATTAGAAGTATTGGGTTTACATACACAAAAATTAATAAAAGAAAAATTATAATGGAAAGGCATGATATTGCCCTAGCAAGATGCACATTTTTAAGACAGGCTAAGGAGATAACAAATTGGGAGAAAGTCGTATTCTTAGATGAGACGTGGCTTAATGCAAACCATACGGTCGGTAAATGTTGGACCGATAACACAGCAAAATCTAGCACTAAGGTGCCAGAAGGGAAAGGAGAGAGGCTGATAATTTGCCATGCTGGTACAGCAAGTGGATTTGTTCCAAACTGTCTGCTGGCTTTTAAATCAAAGAAAACAAACGAATATCATGAGGAGATGAATTTTGAAAAATTTCGAGATTGGTTTATCGGCTTACTAGATAATTTGCAGGAACCTACGGTAATAATTATGGACAATGCACCTTACCACTCAGTGCAATTAAATAAACCCCCAGCAAAATCTAAGAATAAAAGTGAAATGGTGAAATGGCTGAATGAAAATGGAGTTTCAGCAGACATGAAGATGTTCAAGACTGAACTTTTTGGTTTGGTCCAGCGTCATAAGCCGCCAAAGCCTACTTATGCACTGGACGAAATGGCAAAAGAAAGAGGGCACCAGGTTCTGCGATTACCACCCTACCATTGCCAGTACAACGCCATTGAGCTTGTTTGGGCTCAAATCAAAGGTAAAGTTTATTGTACTAATTATTTTAGTAATATTAATAATATAGTACAAGGGTATGAATAAATAAAGGGAATAATAATTATATTCTTTTTTGTACTTTACTTTTATATTATAATGATATTGTAAAAATCTATATTAAATGTCATTATTTGTTTTTTAGGTTACGCAGCAAGAAAAAACACCGCTCCACCATTTACAGCCAACAAGATGTTGGGATTATTACAAGAAGCCATCGTCAACGTTCAACCCGAAGATTGGTCAAAAGTTGTAAATAAAACCAAAAACGACATCATGAGTGACTGGGACCGTGATATTCACATTGACAACATCCTGGATTCGTCATTGATTATAACATTATCAACTTCAGATAGTGAATCCAGCGATGATACAAATATAGACGACTCTGATATAAGTCTACATTGTGAACTACTAAGTGAATAAAATTTTTTTTGAGAAGTATTTTCTCGTTTTATTTTTATCGACATACTCAAGATTCCATTGTGTCCCATCCCTAAACAAATCTCTCATGTTCCGTTTCATTCATTTGACGTTTATTTCTGGTTAGTAATATTCATGGTTTATTATTGAAAATAAAAACCTAGTAAGTTACAGTTATTCTAATATAATCGTTAATTTTATATTCAAATATTCTAAATTAGTTATATTTTGTTGCAACTGAAATGCTCGCTGCCATATAGTAACGCATCCACACCTTTTTGAGCAAAACGAAACGTAGCATCAAGTGTCACCCGCACCTTGCTATAATGAAAATACAGTAGTTGATTTTTTCACTGCAACGAAACGTAAACCGGCCAAGAATGTAGGGAATTCCCCCGACACAAAGTACTACGTGGAATCCCCGAAATTAAAACTCGCGCGATTACGAGATTTCATTCATACATTCGTTTATTGTTCTATTGTAGATTTTCTGTTATTAATTAAATAGGTAGAAACCAAATATATATAACGTTTCTTTAAAGCTATTAATTACATATAAAGACTGTACACAAAAAGTTTAAAATTATTATAAAAATCAACATTCCGTCTTTTGTAGTTTTGTTTTAGGTATATCAACCCTGGCAAATTAAAACTTTTATGTATCTAGCTCTCCTGCCTTCGATCTCTGATATTCAGTGATTCTTTGTAGTTTCTATTCCTCGACTCGAGTAGGTATGTTATGTCTTAAACACTCCTTCCTGATATACCTACCAACAGTTACCAATACCAGTCTCAATACTATACATTAAAATTTAGGTACCTTTTCGATCGTGTGCGTAGAAATCGTTTATCGCTATACACTCGGAAACTGTGCAATTTTCGGGAATAAAAAGTACCCTATTCCTATATCCTTCCAGGGGACTCAAAATATCTCCATAACAAATTTCATCGAAATCGATTCAGCGGTTTAGCCGTGAAAGCGTAATAAACAGACAGACAGTTATTTCCACATAACTAGCTCTCCTGCCTTCGATCTCTGATATTCAGTGATTCTTTGTAGTTTCTATTCCTCGACTCGAGTAGGTATGTTGTGTCTTAAACACTCCTTCCTGATATACCTACCCCAACAGTTACCAATACCAGTCTCAATACTATACATTAAAATTTAGGTACCTTTTCGACCGTGTGCGTAGAAATCGTTTATCGCTATACACTCGGAAACTGTGCAATTTTCGGGAATAAAAAGTACCCTATCCCTATATCCTTCCAGGGGACTCAAAATATCTCCATAACAAATTTCATCGAAATCGATTCAGCGGTTTAGCCGTTAAAGCGTAATAAACAGACAGACAGTTATTTCCACATCTATACTATTATTTGTAGATAGATGAAGATATTGGTCTCGGAAAATGGAACAGTTCACGAGAGAATAGCGATAAACAAGGTATTTGACATAAATGACATAATATACACGACTATCAAATTGTGATTTAATAGTGTCGTCTACATAGACATAGGGGAAGTAGCGCGAAACTAATTCTACGCCTACGAAGTCGCGGGCGTCTTCTTATTTATAATATAAGTATAGAAAGTATAGAAGTATAGATTTACTATGTCCGTATAGTCCATTTATTGATTCAAACCAAAACCCCATTCGCTCACTGGTTACCTCGTCGATAAGCCGTCGTCCCGTGGTGTCCATGTCCCAGCCCACTAGCGAGTACTGGCCGGGCGGGAGACCCGCGGGCTTCTCGGCCAGCGCCGGTGGCAGCTCGCCTGGAGCCTCTACCTCGCCGCCGTTCACTTTCGCTTCAGACACCATTGCCATTAATACTTCAAGGCTGGAACAAGCTATGAACTTCTATTAGGTAAGCTGAGACGCTGCGATGTCCACTGGTTGGTAAATGTCAGAGGCGCTACAACATTACTACAAAAGTAGAGTTGACATTTGGTTTATGCAACGTACTTTATTCTTATAATGAAATGTTAGAATGTACAATGTTAGTTTTTTTATGTAATAAAGTAAATATGTTTTTGGGGACTGTGCTATTACTGCTAAAGATATGTACATATTTCGGCTTGCAATCCTGGAATTAGTTTGTATTTAATATCAGTACCAGTTACTGGCCACTTTGTAACAGTTTGTTTTTGATAAATGAAACCGAGGTCAAATGCAAACCCACTATATAATTACAAAAATATTTTTCTTATAGCCAGTAATTGAGCAAAATGTGACCACTATAATATTGTTATTGAGAATTTACACTTTCAATTCAAATAAATAAATATCAAGGGTAAAGGATTGGCGAGTTACCTTAAGAAATTGGACTGGGGAAGTCCTCTAAGAAAGGAGATTGGGGAATCCCCCTAGGAGATATGATCTGGGAATTCCCCTAGGTAACATTGGGGAATTTCATTGAGTGTTAAGTTATAAGTATGCAAATTTAAGCACTTATAGCAAAGTTAATCAACTTTGCATAAGTGTTAAAATAAATGTATATTTTAAAGACCTTTTCCAAAATAATGTTTCCACTGATTTTTCCTATTTTTAGGGATTCTTGCACTTTAACCAAAATTATAATAAAGCAAAATATCACCCATTCATAATTCAATACAAAGAAGGTATTTTTTACTAAAATTAAGGCATGTGCTTAAATAAACAAGGAACTTTTATTACTTAAACCTAGGGCTTTAGTTTCAGTAATGAGCTTTGCTTACTCAGCGTCATGCATGATACCCAATATAAAAAATGCAAAGATAACCAAAGTTATTTATATTGGTCAGATAGGCAGCATAATAATTATATAGCCCACTATTTATTCCTTTCAAAATAGTTCTAGCTAGATTATCACATTGTGGCTTACCTATTTCCCTTCGGAGCAAAATGCACAAAACGCAAAATGTACAGAACGCATAATGTGAAATACGCAGGGCGTACATTTTGCGTTTTGTGCATTTTGCTCCGAAGGGACCTATTTCAGGAAAATATTTATTGAGTAGGTAGAGAATAAAATGTCATGTAAGGTATTCATCATGTTGTTAATTAGCCTTGCAATTCTTAATTCACAACATGTACAAAGACATACATATGTCTTTACTATAAATAACCTAATTATTTATAGCATTAAAACAATACATGATTGTCTTGCAATGAACTAAACATGTTATAAGATTTTTTTGTAACCCTGTAAAAGTAATAAACAAATGATTTGATATTGGTGTCTACCAATATTCTGACAAAAAAAGATATAAAATGATCCCTTACTTTTGCATTGTCATTTTAACAGTAAAGTTTGCAGATATGAATGTAGTTAAATGGTGATAAGAAAATGATAATGTCTAAAATTACAATATACCTATTATGGGTTATATCAAGCCGCAAACATTTACAACCCTACTTTGGCAATGCTTATGCATTCAAATCGTGTTATCTCAGTTTAATGATGGGTTCTTTTGTCTTAACAAAGTATCAAAGTTGACCAGGAGGTAAATTAAACAACAAAATACCTACATAGGTGTAATCTGGGAATTCCTTTATGAAGTTTAGGTCTGCATAATATAACAGGGTACATTTGCAAAAAGTATGGTATGAGCAAACACTAACATACTTTCTTAAAATCCTATAGTATTACTCATATAACCAAGACATTACAATGACAATATGAGTAACCTCAAAAGTTTCAAATAAACAGTGAAGGAATGTTAATTGCCACAATAGTTTAATCTTATCATCATCTATAAATAACAGCAGCACCAAAGTTAAGTTATATAATAAATAAATAACAATAAAAGCAATCAATAAACTTGTAATTAGTGGTTTTATACATGTTTATGTTCATACCCTCAAGGTTATGAATTAACAAAATCTTTGCCCAATGTTCACATAATAAAAGTACCTAAAGTTTGAACACCTGTTTTGATGTAATGGTTGTTTGATAACCACAAATTATAGCTTTATGTAAATAAACACAATAGTCAAAGAAGATATACAAGTACAAGTTAATGTGTTGAGACAAGATTCGTCACGGTCAATTTCCGACGCCATAAAATGCATCTTTAAGTGGGGGGGGGCCTAATGAGGTCGTAATAACCAATGCTGATAAGGTTTATTGTTCATTAGTAGTTCTATATAATAAATAGATCTTGAGAAAATCCTCGCATACCGACAAGTAGGTAAAAACCCAACTGTTATTCTATCGAACCAAAATGTATAGGTACGTAACTTCTTCTTAACCGAGCAAAAAAATATTGTACCGACTGCGGCAAATGCAAAAACCGGCGGCCAAGTATCGATCATGAAAAACAAATTAAAATGTGTATGATCAGCCGTGACCTCCGCAATCTTCATATAGCTGAAGTAAATACAATTCTTTCTCATACTACTAGTTGAACAACCTGATTATTCAAATAGAATTCGAAATAGTAGAAATTACAGAAAAAATAAAAAAAATAGGACACGTGGCGGTCTCTCTCCAGACATTTAGCCCCACCCCAGTGTCAAAATAATTATTAATTATACTTACAGTTGAAAGCCGCAGCTGTTTTTCTGCTTGGTTATATATAGGGTTTGAAAGCGCGGGTTGTGGAGGATAAGCAAAAGCTGTAAAGAAAAATAATTAAAGTAGAAAATATCACAAAATCTCGGCACGTGTGCGGCAAACCGCAATAGCGAACGAGCGAGAGACCGATAGAACGAATGACGAATGAAATGAAATGAAATAACAAAATCTTAGTCGCGTTCACTATGTTCATCTACCTTTCCGCATTTACATAAAGTACAATCCTCGGCAAACAATGATAATACAACGAAGGGAACAATAATGTACATAAAAGTGGATACGTGAATTATCGTACCAGTAGAAATTTTTAACTTTCACAACATACTAATCAACAATAGCACTACACAAACAGCTAAAACCTAATTAATTATAATCCATAACTAAATAAGGGAAGGTTATTTACATAGAATATTTCATTTGATAGAAGTAGCAGTAGATAGCACAATAAAACAAAACTTATTCGTTTTTCAAACTGGCATCAACCGAAGAGTTTTGACTTTTGTTTAAAAATAAGTACTAGACTTCAGGGGGAAAACATTACTAAAGAAAAATAATTTAAAATTGAACGCAGCGTTAAAG
Source organism: Acleris holmiana (assembly GCA_949316455.1). Classification (NCBI taxonomy): domain Eukaryota; kingdom Metazoa; phylum Arthropoda; class Insecta; order Lepidoptera; family Tortricidae; genus Acleris; species Acleris holmiana. The sequence goes on from OX438785.1 coordinate 7,641,672, forward strand.
TAATTGTCAAAGCAACGTTCCGAAACTAATATTCGAAGCGTACATCTAGGTAGAAAGTTGAAGATATATTTATTTATAAATAATTTTGTTGGTTATTTCACTTGTAGATAATCAAATTGACCATATTCATATTCATACACGACGACACCATTATGCCTACAAGCTGTTGAACCATGCCTGGTAAATCTGGTCCTAGTTGTTTTGAACGCATCCCAGTTCTGGTTCTGTTCTGTCTGTCAAAGAAACTATGCTGCCGATGCTGGTTTGCGTTGCCACTATTTATTGGAAATTACTTGATTTACTTGAAGTAAAGCTGTTGAAATAAGTAAATATGACCGAAAACGTGGAACACTACCGAACGCAAATAGCTTTAGCTCGGACCGAAATCAAGAATTTAAGGTAGAGTTAATACGTTGTTTTGTTAAATTAATTTGCGGCTTGTTCTGCTCGATTGCCCTTTATTTGCCTTTACCCGTTCTACTTTTTTAGGCAGCAACTTTCTTCTCTAAAACACGAGCATGTTAAAGAGATAAAAGCCATCAAGTCAGCTCTGAGTGAACTACGATGCGCCAACTGCGCTGATGCAGGTATAGAATGAAAATATAAATATTGCATACTATCTGCAAGATAATTATTGTCTTTAAAACAATCTAATACAATCTGTTTCAGCTACAACAGTTCAGAGCAATCACAATGAACAGCCATCTTCTTCAACAGAAGATGGCAGCATTGTGTACCGGCCCCTGGGCATCATAGAGACTTCTTTTCAGAACAAACGGGGGGTCCCCCGACAGCCGTCGGTGCTGGCCAAGGCTCGGGGAGCAGTGGTCATTGATACCAGTGTCTTCAATAACCCAGAACATGCTCTGAGTGGCTTGGAAGAGTTTTCTCATATGTGGTATATTTTTTTTTTTTTATTAAATAATATTATTATTCAAAAGTTTTGGCCAACTAATGAAGTGATATTACCCACACATATTTTTTAATTAATAGATGAATTTGATTTTATAACATGCATAGCATTTAAATTTTATTTCATAATCGGATTTTCTTTTAATTTTGACTTTTAAGTGTTTCTTTGTGGAATTTGTCATATAACACTTTCTTGTTCCTGATATTCAACACCTTGTTACCACTGGAATAAAAATTCCCAGCTATGGTCACTAAGTGGTAACAGATGGGAAAATCCCATTTGATACCTGTGTGTGTAGTCACTACCGGGAATATCAATTTCCAATTCTAACCACACTTTCTTTTTATTTGAATACCTGGTTTATCTGTTAAAAGAAAATCTAAGTTTGAAGAGATACCATCTTTCTTTTCTCAGTGGATTCTACTATCTAAATGTTTGATTGTGTTTCTTTGATTTTATATTCACTGTACATACAGTACAAAAAATATTAATATTAGTATTTCATTTTATAGAATGACAGACACATTGAAACGCATTTAACATTGATAGAAAATAAACAAGGTTATATCAAAAAAGGGATTGAAGGCTTATCATTAAATTTTATCAATCATAATGTACAATAAAGTAAGAAAATGATGAATCGTAAATGCCAACCCTAACATAAACGTGTCATGTGCTACAGCTTTGCTACCTCCCTTGCTGGGTCTGGTAATAACAGCATTTTTATTACTGCTGTCAACATTATCAATATTCAGAAACTTCAATATCTCAGGGTTAATTTCTTATCTGCTTTGTACTACGAGGGCTGCTACTTATGTCACCGGAATCCGGGATCCCAACATTCAAACGCTATATCTGAGCTTCATAGTACAATTTGATATTTTCTTTTAGACTGGCTGCTATATTTCTTTGCTTGTCTTTTGTTTTTGGCGGATTTAAAATAAGCTTATCTAAGTACCAATTTCACCATACAATGTTAAATTTCATCAATGTTAATTGCTCTAATCGTCTGTTAAGTGGTTAACATCATATGGTGAAATTGGTACTAAGTCAGCTAAACAAGATAATGCTGGTATTTATTTATTCTTCTGTATGGTAAAATCCTGTAAAATGTAAAATTGCAGTTGACATTGGTGATCAAAAGGTTAATGTTTTATTTTCGTTTCCAGGGTGATATTCCACTTCCATGCTACTGAGAGTAGCAGTGTGCAAGCCAAGGTAGCGCCCCCGCGGCTTGCGGGCGAGCGGCGAGGCGTGCTGTCTACACGCTCCCCGCATAGGCCCTGTCCCATTGGCTTGTCGCTTGTTAAGATACAGAGCATTGAAGGTAAACAAGCAACGTCAGCATTTACGGGTTCGCTTTGTACTCATTGGATGCATCAGATCTCATCTAAGTAGTTTAGAATTCTTTGTACAGTAGATGATACAAAAGTGGAAGTGCAGTCCACTGGTCTGCATTGAAGTCGATTGTAGCAAAATGGAGTTAAGGATTCCCTGATTATATTACGTCAGTAAAAGGCAAACGCTACGAACTGACTGGTTTATTAAGCCTACACATTCTCCCCTAATTATATAGCTAGGTACAAAACGAGTTTGGACGCTTAGCCCGTTGGTGGGCACGCAGGGCCCGGGCCGACGCGCCCTGCGGAAGGAGAGCCGAGGAAGCCGGGCTGGCCGGGGAAGCTGGCCGTTCCAACGCCGAGGGGGCGGCGTTGCTGTTTCCTCCATGTGGTCAGCCTCCTTACCGCCGGACGCATCTTCAAACTTATCGTCAGCATCACTCTCTAATGATTCTCTACTGTGGCCGGGGTCAGGCTCGTATTTGGTTCGTGTTAGTGAATAGCGATGCTTTTGAGTGATCGGAATAATCTGGTCTTGGTGTCTCCGCCATTCCACGCCGTTCCCCATCCCATCCTTGCCAGAGTTACGTCAATAAAAGGCAAGCGCTAGGAACTGACTGGTTTATTAAGCCACCCGCATTGAATATCTCTGCACTTATGAGCTACCCTACAGATTAGATTGTAGAAGTATGTTGAGAGGTCCGATTTTAAAATGTTTTTCATATTTAGTCATCCAAGTGCATATTCATTGACTGCAAAAGCGTACATAACATGGATTGCGTTACCTATGTGCCAATATATAACAATTAATTATAATCAACTAGCGACCCGCCCTCGCTTCGCTCCGGATTAAAGTATTATACATATAAACCTTCCTCTTCAATCACTCTATCTATTAAAAAAACCGCATCAAAATCCGTTGCGTAGTTTTGAAGATTTAAGCATATATAGGGATATAGGGACAGAAAAAGCGACTTTGTTTTATACTATGTAGTGATATATATACATAGGCATTTTATAATCAAGAGCACAATATTATATTTTTAAAGTAATTACACATTTTCAGCTGATTCTCGACACTCGGTCCCCCATCTCTTTATATTTTCACTTTTATCTAGATGTTAAGTATACATTTTACTGCCTCTTCCTTTTAGTTAGCCTTAAAAAAAGACTGGTTTAAGTTAAACGTTTATCTGTGTTATGTCATTGTAGCTACCGAATGGACCGATAGACGCGTTTAAAAAAAGAATTTTTAATCGGGATGATTCTTAGCTTGGTTGAAGTTGAAGAGATATCAGCTCTGAAAGAAGGGGTTGCCATTATATATCGGAGGTTTTTCTGTATTAAATAGTGGCAGTGTAAAATAAAGATTACGTATCTTAGGATATTTCGTTTATTAACCAGCCTGAATATTCAAATGATTATTTTCACAGGCAATCGAATCTACTTCCTAGGCGTGGACATGGTAAATGGCACCCCGGTCCTGGACATCAAGCCCTACATCCCGCAGTACGACTACCCTGTGCCTGTGTTCGACACCCCTATGTCGGCCTTGGTCCGGCCGCCGACAGAGGGCACCAGCGAAGGCACCGAGAATCTTGCCAGTTTGCAAATTGATGATGACACCTATGATGTGAGGTGAGTCAAGTATAGGTACCATATAATAAATAAAAAGTAAAAAAATATGATAGGTTAGGTTGTGGGACGCCGACTTCAGTTGGACCGACTTACCTATCATTTTAAAAGAAGTTATTTCCTGCTTTTTGAAGACGGTTTTTAGTTTTAAAAAAAATATATTTTATTTCATACCTTTTAGTGATCGTAACTTTACTGTTACGTCGTTCCACATCTCAATTAATAAGAAACAAGCAACGCCGCGGGAAAGTCGGTCATGTACGTTTAAACCATTTGAATGTGCTTCGTCATAACATAGTCGCTCAATTCAGTCCCTTAATCAAGATATCTTATCGCCATCCTTGAAATAGGTACCGTTGAGGAATTCCGGTGGCCGGGTTTTTTTAATGCAAACGCTAGACTTGTCACTGAAAATACTAAAATCGCTATATGTATTCCTATAATATTTGTGGAGTTCTCTCTATATCTCCAAGATCCACCATCAGATCTTGACGTGCTGATAATGGGACAAACTAGAAAATACACCCATTCAAACAAAAAAAAAAAAATCGGTCCAGCGGCCTTTGAGTAATCAGGGAACGTACATTTAAAAAAGATATCCCGACGAATTGAGAACCTCCTCCTTTTTTTGATGTCGGTTAAAAATAATTTGAATTAAGATTTAAAGGGGTATAAAAACAGAACCCTTCGAGTGCGATGTCCGACTCGCACTTGGGCGGTTTTATTCCATTTTTTTACTTTTTCCGTGTAGACCTAGTTACCTTTGGTTAAACCTATTACATGGACTACTAGCAATCCGCCCTCGCTTCGCCTTCCTCTTGAATTCTATTAAAAAAAAAACAGCATCTTAATCCGTTGCGTAGTTTTAAAGAGCTAAGTAAACATAGGGACAGACAGCGGGAAGCGACTTTGTTTTATACTATGTAGTTATGCTAAGTCAGATCATTCACTGATACTATAAATGGTGTAAAGTTTGTGAGTATGTTTAGATGTTGTCGTAAGTGTCGTAAATCGTGGCTTCTTTAGTTTAATAGTTGTTTTTTTTTTACTTTCAGCCATAGCCCGCGTTTAGCGAACCCGGTCGGGATTGACACGGCCACTTCCCTACCACGCTCGCCAACCGAAGACGGCATGCCATCACCCGAAAACCAACCAAGAAATCTCACCCCGATCTCACCATCACTTGACTCCCCGTCTAGCATTGACTTACTAGACGGAAACTTCAGCGTTAGGTCCCCAATGAGACGACCAGATACAGAACGTGGTGCTCCTGATGGCCAAGAAAGGTTCACCCCACCACAATCAGCACATATTACAAGCTTGAGCCATGATGGCATAAGGGTGGCGTCATGGATAACAAATCCACCATCCCAAAGATATGATGTCAGGTTCACGGACGATGCCCTAGCTAGGCTGGTGGAACTTATTGGAGACAGGGCTCAAGCGTTCAAGAATAATATTACTACTTTGCTCTCAGAGGATCCTAGGTCCCATTACGTCCGAGGTCGGTATCCTGACCATGAATATAGCTGTGTGCTGGAAGACCTGTCCATCAGCTGTGTTTTCGACGCTAGCTCCGCAGTCTGCAGCATCATAGCTATACGGAGCGCAGACGAACTCCAACAGAATTAGCCATTTTATTAAAAAATATATTTATATTTCGCCTAATATTAAAATTATTTTACGCAAGCACAATTACAATTTGTTGGCACAGTAAGGGTTTTATTTTGCGTGGATGCGATTGAAAATACGATTGTGATAAAATAATTTATTACATGATTTAAAATGTTATATATTTACGGTATAAATGCGATTACATTGACGGATTGCAAACAAATAATTAAGAATATTTAAATTATTAAATAATATCTTGGACACATTGATCTCGTCCCAAACTAGGACTCTAGGTTTTTGGCTATAGCCTATAAGACGTGCCTTCTCTTGGTTCGTGGTGGCGTGGTATGCTACGCTTAACCAATCGGTTGTGTCACATTTAGGGTCGTAAAATAAATAAAAAAATAAAATAATGAACTCATTCTTGGCTGAGATGCCAGTCAAAGTAAACGTCAAGCCATATAGAAATCTGTAATTTTTGATGCGTTTTAAGTTTATTAATACAGCCCTTGGGTAGTATGTTGACGGCGACCACCTCCCGCATCCCGCGATTATGAGAGGGCTAACCATATGGAAATCGAGCTATAAAATAATACCATTAACAAATTTTCGAATAGATTATAAAAGTCTCCTTTTAAAAACGACACGAAGGTAGTCTGAAAGTAGTTTGATAATTACGTACATCCATTGTTAGCGTTAATTATCATCCAAATAGAAAGAGAGGCACGACACAACGACTTTACGACAAAAAGGGACAAGCAATGAATCAAAAAACACTTTTCGTGAATAAATACAACTGACTGTTAGCTTGTCCCCGTCTGAAACACTTGTTCCAATAATCAAGTTATATTAACATAATAATAATTATAAAAGAAATCTTTGCATGGTGCATTATAAGTACATTGCTCTTACAATCTATACAAATATTATAAATGTAAAAGTAACTCTGTCTATCTGTCCGTTTGTTACGCTTTCACGGGTAAACCACTGAACCGATTAAGATGAAATTTGGTATGGAAGAGTCCCAGAGAATGACATAGGGTACTTTTTATCCCACTAAATTAAACGGTTCCTGAGGGACTAGCGACAAACGAATTCTACGCGGACGGAGTCGCGGGACACAACTATTTTCTGTATATTTAAGTAGAGCTTGTTTTTCGCTTTTCAGTTGATTTTTATTTTTATTTGAAACGATATCATCTTCTGCAATAGTTTAAACTTTCTTAAAGAAATGTACCCGTTGGCCTGAACCGAAATTACCGACAGTTTTTAAAAGATGTAACTCCATGTATCTTAATTTAGCACTATTGAGTGCAATTGTTTTGATCGCAGCGTCTTTTTTCCAGCAAATATTTTCGGACAGGAAAGTCCAGTTGGCACCATCGACAGAATGTTTGTATTGTAGTTCTAGAATGGTTCCGTTGCCAGCGTCCTCTCTTGGGACGTATTCCATCTTGTCAATTTCATAAACTTGTCCAAGATCGAAGTTCAACTTTATAATCTGTCCCTCTTTCGGATTAGCTTTGCCCTGGGCATCCCAATGAGTATGCCATAAAGTATTAACGTCCCAGTCAGTTAATTTGCAGACTTCTTGGCTTGGCTGACAAGGAAAATTGCAAGACACCTTTACGTTCTTCACTGTGTTTACGTACGGATCTTCTTTTGTAACAACAGTTATCGGATAACTCCACTCTGATACTCCATCACTTACGGCACGTATCCTAAACGAATACTCGGTTGAATATTTAAGGCCATCAAAGATAATTTGATTTTCAGTAATATTACTGAAAACAATGTCGTCTCTTTCCACTTCATAATTTAAGAATCTATCCTTGGCTGCATCCCAAGACAGCGTGACAGATGTAGGCGTAGTTTCCTTATCGTGAATCACAAAATTGGTCGGCGGTGTAATTGAAGATGCCCGATTTGATTGACTTCCAAGTACTATTTTCTGGTTGGCAAATCCAACTACTTTTATCTGAAGCTTTTGTTTGGTAACGTCAACTTTTTTAAATTTAATTAACAAAAACTTTTGCTTGAGTTCTTCTTCAGCGAAATCGCGAAGATAAGAATTCACGATAAAATCCTTCTTTACAAAATAAACATCATCCAAAGATTCGAATTGTTCTTCGGTTTCTGCTTCCTTTATTGGTTCAAATTCCCCGTGGGACTTTACTTCTACCGTTACTGCTTCAACGGATGTCATTATACGTAATAGTGTTTTTCTGTCTTTAACCATGCCTTTGTAATTACCAACTGTTTTTTCAATACTAACATATAAGTCCGATGGGTTCGTGCTGTCCTCTAAAACCATTTTTACTTTCGTTTTAGCTATGTGTCCTTTTGAGTACTCCATAGACATACCGTCGTCTTCGTAAACCTCAAAGTTTGATTTGCCCCAAGGATATAAATTAAAGATTCTGCTATCCCTTTGTATTTCATTAGGGTTGTTGCTAGGATTGGACATGGGAATTATGGCACCGTTTTTGATAAAAACTGGTATTTTCCACAATGGTGTTTTTATATTATTATAGATTTTACCACCTTGATACATATGTCCCGTTAAAAAGTCGATCCAAATTTGGCCATGACCCGGCAAATAAATTCCGTTTCTGGTGGATTCCGTTGTGTACACAGGTGCCACAAGAATACTAGGGCCCCACATATATTGATACTTAGAATCATTTGTATATGCGTGAAATTCATTTGGGAATTCGAGAAACATGGCTCTCACCATCGGCAACCCTCGAATAGCTTCATGATTGATCGTATAATTGTACGGCATCAGCATTGACTTTAATTTCAAATAAGCTCTATTAATATTTATTGCTTCGTCGTCAAAAGTGAAGGGTGTCTTAGGGACCCACCCCCATCCATCCATGTTTAACTGCAGAGGAGTAAAAGTTTTCCATTGATAATCTCGAATATTTATTTTTTTATTACCTCCACCGTAAATGCCGTCCATATCTGATCCCACAATGGGTTGGCCTGACAGGCCTGTCCCAACGTACGTCGGTATATGGAATCGTATATATTCCCACTCCCCTCCTGACTGATCTCCACTCCAAATTCCTGCGTATCTTTGGGTCCCCGCCCATCCGTCGACCATAATAATGAAAGGTCGGACGTGTTTCTGCGTTGCTTTTTCGAATATATCGGTAGCTGTTTCAACTGCATTTAATCCGAATGAGTATCCACTTCCGATCCAAGCTACGTCACATTTAAGAGCGACGACTCCAGCCTGACTAACTTCTTGACTCAAATCTCTTTCCCCCTTTTTTGGATGTTCGGGATCTTTTGGGCGGAGGTTAGACTCCGTCCAAAGTGCAACTTCTACGCCATTCTCCCTTGAATATTCCGCGAATTTCTTCAAATTATCTATATCACCTTGCAGTGATTCGGTTTGTCCGTATCCCGAATCGTAACCATCGTTGGGAATGAACCAGCCCAGTGGCATATCGTGTCGCCGATATCTATCTATCATGGCTCGCGCAGAAAATTGGTAGTTGTTTAGTTCTCCATTCAACGATTCTAAAATTCCCTTTTTATTGCCCATTTGTTTGGGCTCATACTTTTTGTAATACTCTCCATCTTCAAATAAAATTGCACCTTCTGTATCCTTTGTGGATTTAACCCAATAATCACGGTTGAAGGTGTTCAAATGTGCTTCATAAAACGCATACTCGGGAAGCAAAATCGGTCGTCCTGTTAGATGAAAATAATCTAATAAGATACTTTTGGGATGCACATTGATGAAATAGAAAGCATCATAGTATTTCTCGTTATGTGTAGTCTTTACACTTCGAGGGAATTTGTTGCCGAAATCATAAACGCCTGGCTGCCAAGTATTCCTCATAATACCATAGCCATATGATGACCAGTAAAAAGGGTTAGGTGATGTAACGCCACCATCTATCCAATTGTTTGTGTTCGCTATTTTTATGACTTCGCCCTTATGAGCAAATCTGCCATTCTGCATTCCCCCACCAAAGAAATGTTCATCTCCATGATGTACCAATACTTGTGCACTTTTATTTTCAGTTAATGTTAATGGCTTAGCTTCTTGCAAGACCACTTTGTCAGTGCGTTTATCTTTGATGCTGAGTGTGCCTTGTTGTTTGTCAAAGCAGATTTGTATATGTTCAGCATTTATTATGTAGGAGTCTTCATTTTCCGCAATTAAAGAAATTTCAAATGGCACAGTATCATACTGTTCCACAGTAATGGTAACAATTTTAGCTACATTTTCCTCAGCATTTGGTACAGGAAAGTCTTGGAATTGTCCGTTGGATGACACATAATACCTAAAGCTATGGCCATTTAAAATATAAATTCTACCCAGCTCCTGTTGTTCATATTGGATTTCAAAGTAAGTATTTGTTTTAACTATAGATTTGATTCGACTTAATTGATTTTCCTGTTGTTCCATTATTGATGAGGTAGTATGTTAGTACTTACACACTGAGCATTTATGGACAGGTTTTCGATAATTTACCTGCAAGTAAGGGAAAATATAATTATTATAGACAGTGGGGAATATTGTACTCGTATTGTGGTGAACTTTGATGATAAGAGACTTATTTATTTATTTTTTTATTAATGGCTAGCTGGTTTTCACAGCTCAACCTCATTCTGCATGATTGGACCTACATCTTCTCAGGCTATCCTGGTGTATGCAGGCACATCTCAAATTATACAACTGATGGCCGCTGGACTTATGATTACCTTGTCACCTGATTGTTAAAATTCTTTAAGTAGGTACTTGAAATAAAAATACATAATGTAACGGCACCAGTGATTGACGCTTTTAGCTGACATGCACCAATAATTGACAGAAGCTTTTAATTCAAAGCTCATATGGTCATATTAATATTGATTGTTGCAAAACAAAAGAATAACTCTTATTTTCTTTGAATAAGACTCTGTGTCGAACATTGATCCTTTGTCAAGTACTGGTGCCATTATGTAATATAAATAATTTGTAGCCAAATGCTGAACCATAGAGAGTACAGCCCTGTGCTGAATATAAGATAGAAGATGTTTATTAGGTGTTTGTTTGTAGGCTACACGGGCATTGTTACATGTATGGGCGTTTTTGTTCATATCGCCAATAATTTCATCAGTGAAACATTAAGTTGAAAGGTTTGTTCCTGATTCGTCGTCTTCCTGTTTCGTCGAATTCCTGTTTCGTCGGATTCCTGATTCGTCGTATTCTTGTTTCGTCGGTACTACATACATATAATTATATACGTCGAGCAGTAAACCACTATTTACTAAATATGAAGATTGAATGTGACACGTATGACGGCAAATATGTTCACTCCGGAACCGTGGTCCCACTGCGATGTCCCACTGGTGGGACGACACTTTTTCGTGGTCCCACCAAACACACACTTGACCGTTTTGTTACAGTGTGGTATGTAATAGTCGCTACTTTCTTGAAACAAGATACCTAAATAAGTGAACGAGATAAAATAGTAATCATTATAAGGCAATAAAATTAAAAATAATTCCAGCATTTATTTTACCGCAAAGCTTCTAAATAATGGTCAACTGAAATTTCGCCGTGAACTAACTGCATTTGCAGTTCCATACCTAATATCGTCGTCGTCTTTTTCTATTTCAATTTATTCATTCATTTATTTATTCATTTTTATATCGAAAATACTTGATAATCCGAATTTTTCGCCTATAAGTTGTCGATTCGGATCGGCTAAATTTTTACGCTCTTCAATTTGATGTGCATTTCGTTCGAGTTTACCGTAGACCTGCACGAAATTATTAATATAGATATTTACCCACTCTTACCATATGGCGTTCCTTCAATCCGGCTTAAAAAAACGGTCAAGTGTGTGTTTGGTGGGACCACGAAAAAGTTTCGTCCCACCAGTGGGACATCGCAGTGGGACTACGGTTCTGGAGTGCTATATGTTGCCGTTACCCACTAAAGGGTTATTGGGTATTTACTTAATATATAACTTGTACTAAAATGAACTTTGTTAACCAATAAATAGAAATCATTTTTAACATAAGGTGGCTATCTGGTTACTAAAATTGGCCAGTTACTGGCGATTTACCCAATCCAATATGCTTAATGAAGTGAAGGGTTAATTTACAATACGAGAAAATGGCTATTACAGTTGCAATAAATCCTTATCTCATATTTATGATTAGGAAATGATGCATTTGATACACTAACTAACTATATAATAAATTTTTATCATGGACAGTAGGTATAATGTAAGGATATTGACAGTCAATAAATATAGAAGTCAAATGCCAAATGCGTCCAGATACAATTTAGGGAAATGAGACAGTAATACAAAATTAACGCGAATTAGTCGATTAGGCGAAAACGTATTTATGGAATTCTGCGGTAACACATAAAAAACGACATACAACCGAAATGATAACCTCCTTTTTTTAAATCGGTTAAAAATAATACACTTTCTTTTAGGGCAGTTGTCTAAAAATATCTAAACATCACAATGTTAAAAACAAAGGTGAAGTCACGGTAATTGCATAGTTTAATTTCATATTGACATTTCGACGAATCAGGAATACGACGAAACAGGAATACGACAAAACAGAAATACGACGAATCAGGAACAAACCAGTTGAAACGCACCAGGCAGCTAAACACTCAGAGTTAAAGAAAAATAAATGGTTATAAATAAAAAAATCTGATTAATACTCACCAAGTAAAATGCGACGCTGGTAAACCAAAGCTCGGCTTTATAAGCTACAGATGAAAGTTATTAACACACTGTGCCAATATCGGTGTATAAAAATTAATGACATTAAATATATTTTTTTCGTGATTTATACCTACGACCAGGACCATTATCGCATAAACAATCAACGCTGTTCTCGATTTCATTTCTCGGTTTGTTTCATAAGTCAATAGCCCTTGTTATCTACTATATTTGATATTCGATATCAAATATGTCAAACAATGGAACGTTATCATTAATTTTATTCCCCAAACAATTAATTAAATGTTTAAATTTGTTTAGGTAGGTTTACTTTTAATAATACAAAGTTGTGAAAAACTATGATTAAGTATGAAAATTAAAAACATGAAGCAAATTCTTTATTACATTTCCTTGCCGACAGAATTTATTTGCTCAACCAATGTATTAACATAAATGTAATAAACTGTTTAATATAATATACTTACTTCATTAATTAAATTTAAAATGTTTACCTCCAACTACGACTTCACCGGTAGTCCTGGTTCCCACTCCCACGTCAGTCAAATGACTGCTTGGTTGTCATTGTAAACAAAGTGAACGTATTTTTTTTATCAATCACAATGATATTTTTTTACATATTGAATTATCAAAGAACATTTCATTATCACTGGTTAATTAATCGAGTTTATGTTATTGCGGTGGCTTATTCTGTATTTGTTTTACAAAGGTAACGTTCGATAAAACTCTTAAATTGGTCGTTTCAAAACGTTACATTTAAATCTATATTTATGTTTCTGAACGAACAGGTTCTTGATCTTGACATTTCATCGTTTGCATTTTTTGATCGCTTCAATCAGTTCATTTTTGACTATTCACTGTAATTTAATTTGTGTGAAATCGAATTATAAACACTGTAAGTTAAGGTAAGAAAACATATAAATATAGTTAAAACAGTCGAATGATTCAGATTTAGTAGGGGTAAACCGCTTTGTCATTGTCACATAACCTCAGCGGCCGGTTTTGAAACAGTTTATTTTTCAGATGTTTCTGACTCGATCTGAGTATGACCGAGGTGTGAACACCTTCAGCCCCGAGGGAAGGCTGTTCCAGGTAGAATATGCTATTGAAGCCATAAAGTTGGGGTCCACGGCAATCGGGATTTGCACTTCGGAAGGGGTTGTCTTGGCTGTTGAGAAGCGCATCACTTCTCCCTTGATGGAGACGACTACGATTGAGAAGATTGTAGAGGTGGATCGACATATCGCTTGCGCTGTCTCGGGGCTGATGGCTGACTCCAGGTAAGTCACTACAAATTTAATCATTCCATTTCTTCCTTTATGGCAAAGAAACATTCAATATGTTAACAATAAAACAAGATCTTGTCAAGTATTCTGTCATACAGTAACCGGCATGTCATTTGATTTTACATAGGTCAAGACCTTTCAGAGAGCTTGGCAGTGAAATTCCAATATTTCACTGCCAAGCTCGCCTAGCGGGTTGCTGGCAATGAAAGTGTTAAACATGTTTGTTACTAACAGCACCCTGTATGTATTGTAAATAAATTAATCTATTATTTTGTACCCACATAAGTTTACCTTAAATGAAGTCAAACATTTGGAATGAGTGATTAACACTATGATTCTAAAATGCCCTACTGTTTTGGAAAGGCCTCCATCTTATCCCTCTGTAATTATTTTTTTATTTGTCATTAAGCTTTATTATACATTCATTTGCTTATATGTCTTGCAGATGGTTTGCCAAATCATCTGTTTTATAAATCCATTTGCTGTTTTACTAAAACAGCTCTGTTATGTATAACTGAACTATATTTAGCTGGATTGCTATTACCTGAGTAATATGTGAGTAAACAGTTTAAAACTTGAATTGTTTTTCTCAGAACATTAGTGGAGCGTGCGCGTGTTGAGTGCCAGAACCACTGGTTTGTGTACAACGAGCGTATGAGCACGGAGTCGTGTGCACAGGCCGTGTCCAACCTCGCTATTCAGTTTGGAGACAGTGATGATGACAGCGGCACAGCCATGTCTCGGCCTTTCGGAGTCGCTGTCATGTTCGCTGGTGAGTGTGTACTTGAGCTTTATCTTTTCTTATGTTATCCTGGATATTTGTGTAATGGTATCCTTCTTACACATCTAGTTAGCAGAAAGTGCAAATTTTCCCTCATGTAAGAGCATTGGAGTACCTAAGCAAAAAACTACTCGAATTGAACTCCGTACCATGAGACAACACACTAGCTGACGCCCTGAAGCACTTAGTTTATTGTGTGCCAGTTCAAATACTTGCTTTACATATCTATATTTAGAAGTATGTTTTGTTGGTATGCAATTATTATATTTTATAGATAAGCATAAAAAAAGTATTTAGAAGTAAATTTTGTTGGTATGCAATCATTATATTTTATAGATAAGCATAAAAATGGCACTTTAATGAATTGGTCAGCATGAAATGTTTTTTTCGGCAATAAATAAATAACGTGCGAGACTACAACTAAATTTAATATTATCATCTGATAAACAAATGCATTTTTTTTTTAGTTATCTTTTTCTCGCCTGCCCCATGGTGTGGGGTGTTGTTGGATAGGTTTTTCAATAGTAAGGGATCTGTTTGTAAAATATTAAGCTTTAAAGTGCTTAGTTAGAGTCAAGTGTCCCCCCACTATCCCGGCTAAGAAGACGTCATTGGTTCTTGACATACTGGCCATTAAAGTGTTTATTTCTACCGAAAATGGCAAAAATCACATAAAGTCCTCAAGGTTGGCAACGCATTTGAGGTCTTAGGATTATAGTCTTGAGAATTCAAATGTCTATGGGTCTCAGATTCCACTTACCATCAGGAAACCTGAGTGCTTGTGTGCCTTCTGGTCATACTTGATCTTGATACTTGTTGTTTTTGTAGGTTATTTCTGCGTTTGTCTATATAGTAACGGCGACGGAACCCTACACTGAGCATGATCAGACACGATCTTGCCCCCGGTTATTACTTCTTATGTAATTTTAGTCAATACAACCAACCGTTTAAATGGATAACCATTACGTTTACTCCACTAAATCTACCAACTCAAATTGACGACACCGTGGCCTAGTTGGGAGTGACCCTGTCTCCGAAGCCAGCGGTCCTGGGTTCAAATCCCGGTAAGGGCAGATATTTGTGTGATGAGTGCGAATATTTGTTCCTGAGTCTTGGATGTTTTCTGTGTATTTAAGTATGTATTTCTCTATATAAGTGTGTTTATCATTGTCTAGTACCCATAGTACAAGCCTAGTGCTTAGTTTGGGACTAGGTCAATTTGTGTGAGATTGTCCCCTGATATTTATTTATTTATTTATTTAAATATCATCGATTAGATTTTTAAATTTTATTAAATTTCACCTAATTAACTTATTGGTGCAGGTATTGACGAGAAGGGTCCTCAGCTGTTCCACATGGACCCCAGCGGAACCTTCGTGGAGTACGACGCTAAAGCCATCGGCTCTGGCAGTGAGGGCGCTCAGCAAAGCTTGAAGGTAACTCATATCTTTTAACATTTTCATCGCTTTGTCAAATACAAAAGACGTGACTCGCACGCCAGTGACAGCTTAAAACCTGAGTGAATGTCAACCTTACCTCATAGAAGCTCAGGTTTATTTTGCGCTGTCATTCATGACGGAAGTATCCGTCAATGGCGTTGAAAAGGTTAAAACAACTTAACCGCGCGAATGTGCCGCGCCGCCGCCGCGTCCACTGCGGCTTGCTTTCCTATAAATCCTATCCTACTAATATTATAAATGTAGTGTATGTGTGTGTAATGTGTGTGAGGTTGGATGGATGGATGTTTGTTGCTCAATCACGCCATGAATGGATCTAGATTATATTTGGTACACAGATAGATTATAATAATATAGTCTGGTCACCTGGCCAAAGCTACAAATTACAAGCGGAAGTCTCATTATAGCAAAAGGAGTTACAAAGAGACTTCCACTTGTCATTTTGAAGCTTTATAAAACACGGCCCTAGTCCTGGTCTGGTGGCAGACATAGGCTACTTCCTGACTGTTCCCGAGGGAATAGCGATAAACGACTTTTAAGCGGACAGAGCTGCGGGAAACAACTAGTATGTTATAAAGGGTCTTAAATTGTATCACATTAATAGAGATATTTTTGCCATTTGTCACGGAATGCAAAACATGAATCCTACGTAATATTTAAATTAAGTACTTAATAGTCCAAAAATGCAAATCAACTTTATAGTGTAATAAAGTTTTATTTATTTATGTACAATCGACTATAATGAGATCCCTTTGGACTTTATTACAATGTAATAAGGCGATGAAGTGGAAACAGTCATATCCTTTTAGTCTAATGTACACGTCAGTTTTTAGCCGTCAGTATTCACCAATATTCATTCAATTATTAGATTACCATATTAAAAGTAAGGTGGGATTTCACGGAGTATTGAGTAACGTGATTATTCCTAAAACAACTGATACTATTTTCTCAAAATACAACTCACTATACTTAAATGTAATTTCAGGAAATATACCACAAGTCGATGACTCTGAAGGAAGCCATCAAGTCTGCGCTCACCATCCTCAAGCAAGTCATGGAGGAGAAGCTATCGGAGAATAACGTGGAGGTGGTCACCATGACTCCTGGATCCATGTTCCACATGTTCACCCGGGAACAGCTGGCCGAGGTTATCAAAGACATACCTTGAGTAGATAGTGTAGTGTAGGTTTTGGCGTGGTCGTGATATAATAAAAAAGTAATTTTTGAAAAGTTATTAACATCCTGTAGTTAAGGTGCATTTACACGGGAAATTTCTTGAGCAACGATTGCCCGTCAGCAGAACAATAAAAAGAAAAAAGGCGACTATTGTTGCCAAATATTATTTTTGTAAAGCTGTAAAAAAATAATTTGCCGTTAAAAGTCGCCCGTGTAAGTGCAACTTAAGAGATCTTGGGACTGTACGATTGAATGATCTTCACTGAGATGCCGTTTGTCTCAAGACCCGTCAAAATTACCGTTTTCTTTAGAAGATCAGTTTTATTAATACTTTCCTTAGATTCTTTCAAATTTCTTTAGTAAATTGGCCAATATCATGTCAACTACAGGATATAAGCAGTGATTGTCGAAAACCACATTTGAAACCTAACGGGCACCATGTATAATCGCCTAATATATTAAAGTATACATATATTATGACATATATGTATATGTATGTTTTGACATATTTATTGGAGAAAGTACCAGTGAGTTTTATTTTAATTAAATCGTTACCTTAGTGTTGTGGTAACCGATGGTTGCGGCAAGAGATAAACATCGTGAGGAAACCTGCATATTTAGGCCACCAAATGTATGCGGGATTCAAAGATATATTATTTAATTAATTGTAACTATTGGTTGATTTAATTGGTGACAATTCCTAAAAATTGTATAATTATTCGCGACCACGTCCAAAGCCAACGTAAAAGTATTTAGTAGTAATATTTGAAGTAAATTGTATTATTTTAAGTACCTAGCCGCAAATCGTGTAATGAGTTTTTATAACATTTGAACTTTATTTTACCATATCTATGTACCTACACAAAATCAGTAAAGCAAAAATTAACACTAGAATATAAAAAATAATATGACTTATAGTTACAATTATTTTTGTGTATTGTAAAATCAATGCTAATGCAGTTTATTTGAAATATTGCTTACGGTGCTGGAGTTTTTCTAAAGAATCTTACAGTAAGTATTCACTGTTTATTAAAAAATAATCTTCTTTATCGAGTATTTATTTGTTACCTTTACATTTAGATGTAGCTCTAGAGTAGATAGTAGTTATAGTAAGTGTTAGTTCAAAACGACCTTTTGGAACCCAACACATTTCGTCGGTGGCCCTGCAATAACCGTCTAACGAACAAATTAGATAAGGTGAAAAATACACCTTAACTAGTACAAAGTAAGGTATATTTTGCAACATATTGAATTCTTTTGTTACGCGGTATTGCAGTATCACCGATGATATAGCGAAAAAAAAAAGTTTTTAGTGTCGGGAAATCAAGTCGTTTTTGACACTAGCTCACGAAGCTACAAGTTACAAACTACAAGCAGAAGTCTCTTTCTTACTCCTTTTGTTAGAAAGAGAGTTCCGCTTGTAATT
This sequence comes from Acleris holmiana, assembly GCA_949316455.1. NCBI lineage: Eukaryota > Metazoa > Arthropoda > Insecta > Lepidoptera > Tortricidae > Acleris > Acleris holmiana. Next base: position 7,660,013 of record OX438785.1, read on the forward strand.
AGTAATTTCTAGCTTCGTAAAACTGGCGAAGAAAAGTTGGGCCAATCTAGTACGCTCCCAAGTTAATTTGATTTTCGTAAATACTAAATTGATACAAACCTCGCGACGGCTAACATTAATTTACCTCTTATAGAACTCGTTTATTTAAGTAGGTGTTTGAAATACGAAATACACCTGTCACAGGGATCACCCATTGTTCGAATTTTAAATATCTATACAATCTGCATGTAGTTTTATCCCACTTTGTTTCAGCTTGAGCTAAGCTCGAGTAGAAAACCCATTCTTAGAATCATAAAAGGCTAGTTTGTACAGATACAGTTATTCGATTAAAAGTTCAAATTTTAAAGGATTTCCTTAAAATAATTGCAATGACGCAAATTCGCAATCAAACATTGCGTACGTCGCCTGAGATTTCGCTGTAATCAGTTTCTCTTTACAAAATGACTTCGTGATAATAATATTACGCACTTATTATCGACCTTGTCGTTTGGACCGAAAATAGAATGCATCAACCTGTATTCGGACAAGGTAAGTAAGTGTCTAATTTTTTATATAGTTTTAAAAACTTTCATTTCGCAAGGAGGTACCGCAGCATTATGTAACCTTGTGAGACCTGGTGGGCCAAAAGAGGTACATGATAGAGACAAATAAGTTTAAACTATATATCAATAAGCATAAAGGTCATTTTAATTTGTTTCAAATCGAAATTTTCAAAAAAAATAGTTTTTCAAACGTAGTTTTAGTGAAATAAACAGACCCGAAGCAAAGATTGAATTTTCTCATTAAGCTTCTGGAACGAATCCTACCGATCGATCGACAAGCCTGGCTCTCTGCACTTAACCCAAACAGGCAAATCATGTCATCGAATTTTCGTACCAGGGACACCGAGCGCTCAATACGCTCCATACATTTTCTATTTAAAGTTGCAGCCGACCGTGGCGGTCAAAAGGTCTTTGTCCGCATAGAAATCGTTTATCTAGTCGCAGTGAAGTTCAGAGGATAGTCGTGGTCGTATGTATTTGAAATGTGCTAATGATGCCTTTTCATTAGACATCCCACACGACATGTTTTTCTTTTTTTTAAAGTTCATGACATTTTGTCCTCTAGAGGGCGCTATATTCAATTTAATGTGAAGTCACATAGCGTATAACCAGCGGACCATCAAAACGCTTCCAACGATACCCCATCTGTTAAATTGTGATAGTGGTTTAGAAGTTATGAGGGAACAGATGAACATACATACCGGTCAAAATCATAACCCTCCTTTTTGCTACGCCGAAGTCGGGTAGAAAGTATTAAACCTTTTAATTGAACTTCCCATTCCTCGCAGTTGATCGCTGCCATACCGGAGCTGCAGTGGAGCGAGTCCAGCTCGCGGAACACCCTGCAAGAGTTCTCCAAGCTCAAGCTCAGCCGGCAGACAGTCTGATTCAACGTCTTAGGACCGTTTTCATAGTCTGATCTCGAGTAAGATGCCCGTCTTAAGAATCGTCGGAAATGACAGTTTACTTTAACATATCTTGAGAAGGGTCCAGTAAAGATCAAAATGTTAATAACGACCTCGTCGTCTTTGTTTTGTCATAATTTGAATACATTTGTTTTGTAATTTTTTCAAGATTTTTATTATTTATTTTATCAGGCGCTAGTTGGGAGAGGTGATAGATGCTTGTATGCAGTTGTTCCTTCATCAAGTGTTCTTTGTACTGCTAATGTGTTGGTCCAGATTTTTTTTAACTTTATTCATATTCCGTGCTAAGACTACTTGTTTTGGCAGTTTGTTACATGGTTTCACTATGTTACATGAGAAGCATCTGCGAGTATTGTTGTGAGGAAGCTCAGTTAATAGTTCTGCCCTCCTAAAACACTAAAACTCCTATAGCAATATCAACCTTATTATTAAAAGAAGAGAATTAAAACTGCTTTGGAGGGCAGAGTTTAAATTGGCCCGAAGACGAGTGTTGGTATTAAGCTTCAACAATAAAGTACACGCTGTAGTTTAATACACACTATAGTTTAATACATACTGTAGTTGTGCAATTTTATAAAATATACATAGGTTTCATTGGTATAAAAGTAAAATTGCCTTACTTATATGTACGAGTATCGAGAGTATAGCGGTAGAGGCCTTCCTTGCTTATTGGTAACTAATTTAAAGGATGGCTCCTAATTGAATACATTATAAGTACAAATTTGACACACTGTTCTAAAATAAAACTCATAAAAACATCTTAGCCTGATTGTGCAAAATGTGGTTACAGAATTATAAACAAGCCTTTTTAGAGTTGTTGGTATTTCTGTAGCTCTGCCTAACCCACTCTGGGAATGAAGGCGTGATGTTATGTATATGTATAAGTTCAAATTTGACACGCTTCCAAAATCAGTAAAATCATCACCATTCACCAGTATTTAGCCAAATAGGCTTCCATTTGCATCGGGCTAGTGCTAGGTCCAAACCGTTCCACTGGCACCCCATTCCTGTCCACAATAAACTTCGAAAAGTTCCACTTAATAGCATCACTCAATGTCCCGCTCTGAGCACCCTTGAGGAACTTCCACAGCGGATGCGCGTTCTCACCGTTCACATTAACTTTCTCAAACAAGTCAAACCGAACTCGCTTCTGCTTCGCAAACGTGAGGATATCCTGTGGGCTTCCGGGTTCTTGACTTCCGAACTGGTTGCAAGGGAACGCCAGTATCCGGAGACCCTCGTTTTCGTACTTGTCGTATAGCTCGTTGAGCTCTTTGTAGTGGTTGTCTGTGTAGCCGCACTGCGAGGCCACGTTGACTATGATGGATACGAAGCCGTGGTATTTCTCTAGTTTCACGTCTTTCCCGTTGATGTCTTTGACGGTGAAGTCGTAGACGGTTTTTGGACTGCTGTATCCTGGGTCTTCAGGGTTTCTGAAAGGTCCAAGGTAATGTAAGTTGATTTAAATAAATAAAAATAATAAATAATCACGGGACAATGTCACACAAATTGACCTAGTCTCAAACTAAGCTCTAGGTCAATTCGCCAATTATTTAGGTTTAAGTTAGGTTAGGCAGTACATTGCACCCTGCAATAGCTCCTGGATAATACTACTAAAATCTCGTCAATGGATGCAGGCTACCGACCAATGGAAAACGCCATAAGATGGCGGGTACCTGTGGGCATGGAACTCCTGGAAGGTGTTCACCGCGTCGAAGACGTCGTCGGCCAGTATGTCGGGGCTCTCGAGCGCCGCGAAGTGTCCGCCGCCCGCCAGCACGGTGCTGTGCAGGTAGTGCGGGAACTTCAGCCGCAGCACGCAGTCGGGCTGCGACACCAGCTCGTGCTTCAACTTGAGGCCCCACGTCGGGACATCCGTTGGGATTCTGCAATTACTTTCATTTATAGGCCAGTAAAGTTAGGGTGCCTATAGCTTTGGGGGGAAGCACCTACATCGTAAACCTGCCGTTCTTTCGTTATAAATGCGCTTTCATTCGTTTTGGTAGAGAGGAGGGGAGGGTCCTGACTTTATCAAAAATGAATACTTTTAAAGCCTAAAAATATTTCACAAATAGATGCCTTAATCATAAAATTAATATCCAACGACACCCCAAACCGAGACGGTAGACGGGTTAGACGAGAAAGAAAAACCATCCCCACTTTACGTGTAGGGAGATAAAAAAAAGATTATTATTTAACCATCGTCGGCGTGACTAATATGTATATTCATGGCAAATAACAGTTTTCTACTACTAAAAGTTTCTGAACTAAGCTGCGGACGGACGGACATGGCGAAACTATAATTTTGCCTAGTTACACTACGGAATCTTATATTATAAAGTTAAGTTGTGAAACACGTCAGAAACCAAACAACAGCTGCCTACTTATCCAATTTCAAAGCCAACTGCTTCGTGCTGAACGTTTCAGCAGACAGCCTCATCGAGCTCGTGATGCTGTTGGAGACCCAGTAGATCATGACGTTGTCCAGGAGATGGGCGAGGCTGAACTTGGCCAGCAGGTTGCCGTCGCCAGCCTGCTGGAAGGCTGGGTCAGTCCAGGTCGAGAACTTCTCGAGGATGTACGCGGCTAGACCGGCCGGGGAGTCTGTGAGAGCTGCGCCTGAGAAATAAACGAAGGAAGGTCGTTTTTAACGTAACAAACCACGTTAATTCTGTCCTCATAAGCCAATAGACAAAAAAATAAATCTTTCTACCCATTGTGACTATATTCCGTTGGATGTCCACGGTTCACTCACGGGTCTCTAGGATTTGATTTACCATGTAACTTTGACATCATTCCAATTCCTAGGAACCAAAGTAGTTGATAGTAACTTTGCCTCCAAGGTATAAACAACTTAATCTTAGAGAACAAACTTCCCTAGTCGTAAAGTGTAAGTTACACCTAAATTACGAAAATAAAACGCGATGGATAACTTGGTCTTAATCTATACTAATATTTCGAATGTGAAATAACTCTGTCTGTTTGTTTGTTACGCTTTCACAGATAAACCGCCCAACCGATTTAGATCAAATTTGGTATGGAGATTGAGTGTCGGGAAAGGACATAGGGAACTTTTTATCGAGTTGAATAGTCCCCTAGGGAATAGCGATAACCGACTTCTAAGCGGACAGAGTCGCAGGAAACGGCTAGTGTAATATAAAAAGTACTAACCAATAGTATCAGGTTTGGTAGCCTGAATGTGCAGATACCCTGACTCCTTGACGAGGTTTGAAATCTTCTCGGTCCAGGGGTACAGGCGATCCTGTAGTTCCTCCTCCACTAGGCCGGGCCAAAACTTTGCTGTAGTAAGAGACAATTGTATTTGAAGACCTTATCCCTGGATTACTCTGGATTATAGTGAGGAAAATGATGGTGATGACGCGCACGTTCGTTGTAACTTAAAGTCAACTCATAAAAACGCGACTCACCGAAGTACGTATACACATGAGCCAGTGCGCTGAAACCGACGACGGGGAAGTTCGTGTGCAGCCCCCGCACGTGGCCGGGGAACAGCGTGGCCATGTGCGAGCCCAGCGCGTCGCCGCTCTGGATGTAGTACTGCTTCAGGCCCACCCGCTGCATCAGGTTGTGCAACACTACTGCTACCTCAGCTGGGCCCAAGCCGGGACGAGAGGCACCCTGGAAAAAGTAGGTTGGTGGTAGGTTTCGCAGTGTTTCAGTGTGGGGATAAATTATGCTTTTAACTTGAAGATCCTCTTGAAGGCCCTCCATTTCTGTATATATAAACGAATCACATAACTTTGCGACATACAAAATACTAGAATAAAAAATGTAATCCATAGTAAAAATATGCTACTCTCGTGCTCTTCTGAGAAACAGAAGATATTATAGTAAAATAATAGTATAATAAATGAAACCTTCTCACTCGCATGCACGCACAAACAGACACGCGCGCACACACACACACAGAGACAGACACTCGCACGCACGCACGTAAGCACGCACGCACGCACGTAAGCACGCACGCACGCACGTAAGCACGCACGCACGCACGCACAGCGAATGCGAGCCGTGTAGTGCATGCGGGTGTAGCGACACTATCTAAGAGAATGGACTATGCGCATTTTTATGATCCAGTGTGGTAGTAATATACTGGTGAAAATACGAGCATAAAAGTTCATCTTAGTCTTTAGGGTTGACGTATTTGCATTTATGTAATTGCTGATTTCTATGGGCTTTAAAGCGTAGGTAGCCTGCGGTTTGTACAGCACCATCGTTTTGTGTTGTTACCTGCGAGAAGCCGAAGCCGGGCAGGCTGGGGATGACGAGCTCGAAGACGAAGTTGCGGCCGGGGCGGCGCGCCGTGAGCCGCGGCGCCAGCTCGTAGAACTGCCGCACGGAGCCCGGCCAGCCGTGCAGCAGCAGGAGCGGCACCACCTGCACAATTATACTACAGATGTTGCGGGTGCACATTTTGACAGGTAATTTGTGTAAGTGATCATTTATGGAAATTACTTTTTTAGGGTTCCGTACCCAGGGTAAACAGGGACCCTATTACTAAGACTCCGTGTCCGTGTCTGTCTGTCACCAGGCTGTATCTGTTGTCATGGAGCTTGATAGTTAAACAGTTGAAATTTTCACAGATTATGTATCTCTGTTGCCGCTATACAACAAATACTGGAAAACAGAATAGGGTCTCCCTTACATCAAACGTGTTTTTTATGCCCTGTTTTGTTCGATATTAATAACGGCAACGGGTGGACGCTTGAAATATTGACAGAATATCTAGTTAGTCACTTGAAAGATAAATAATTCAATTAAAATAAAATAAATTAAGGGTGGCGCCCACACAACAAACGTCATTTTTTTGCCGTTGTTTTCACGATCTCAATACAGACAGCCACCGGGACAGATGAAACTAAAAAAAGGTGTATATAGTGTCTAATGTTGTTTAAGGGTTTTGCGTACAGAACCATTCGTGCGCAAGTCAGAATCGAAATTTTTACTATCTGTAACAAAATTAGAAACTGAGTCGCTTCGCGACTATGTCGATCCCATGGTACGTAAATACTCGTAAATATCACTAATAATAACAGAATTAAAATTGCACAATAAAAGAAACATAATTTAAAACATAGTATAACATAAAACAAAGCAATCGAGCTGGCTCACCCAGGGAAATAGAAATCACACTCTGCACTAAACAAACTACACCTACCTCCAATATATATAACCCGCTCTGCATCTTAGAGGGAAATTACTTGAACAAATATTTTTTATTCTTTGCTAGCAGTCTACGCCCCGCATCGCTCGGGTGTTTTTAAAAAATATAAACTATGTCCTGGCTTTCTTTACATCATTACATAGTGTAAAACAAATTCGCTTTCCGCGTCTGTTTATATGTCCACTATCTCCTTAATCACGCAACGGTATTTGATGCGTTTTTTACCATCAGATAGATATTTTTTCACGGAAGGTTTTCACGCACGGGTGTCACAGAAAACTCACATTAAGCGAAGCGAGGGTGGGTGGCAAGTAACTTTAGCCTACTGCCAAAGCAGGGTAAAGTTCTTGAACAGTATGCATCTATGTATGTATGGTTCTTTCTTATCTTATCTTTATTCCCTCGTATAAGCTGAAGGATTTTGGCAGACGAGGTGTCATTAGATACGTTATAGCGTTTTTAGTGACAATACCTAAGTACTTTAATTTAAAAAAAAAGCCAAAATTTTAAACAATCTAACTTGGGTATTTAATATACATACTCGTACATAAATCATACGTAATATCACGCCTGTTTCCCAGAGGGGTAGGCAGCTAGGCAGAGACCACTTCTTTCCACACGCTACGGTCCTGATAAATCACTTTCGCTTCTTTCATATTTATACATTGTGTCATGCATACCACGTCGGTTTCGGGTACTTAACCCTCTGCAACTGTGGTGACTTTTTTAGAAACATTCTACTGAGGTAGAGTCTGTCAGACGTCATTTTTGATAAAACATAGAAAAAATACTAATAGGCCAATGATAAGTTGATAAGCATTGTTTATTAAGTATATAGCATAATTATTTAGTTTTCATGTCGAATTTATAATAAGCATGTATATGGACTTCTAAATAAAAAAATGGCATTAACTTGAACAAGGTAAAAAAAACTGGAGTTTTCAACATAGGTTATAATGCCCCGAGTCTTTAGGAGACGTTGCTGAGCCATACAGACCTATTACACGCTATAAAGCGATTTTTTTTGGCGGTTTCTGATAGACGTCACGTCAGTCGCAGAGGGTTCAAAGATTATTTTTCAGTATTTCTCCGATTTAATTAAAAACGCCAAGGGCGGTCCCTTCCGCTTCAAAATATTGACGATAATATCAAAAACTGCGGTCAGCAAACGGTCGGTTTTCAAAATTTGCTTTTTGTTAGACCTGTATAAAAATACGTCTTATGTACGAGAATGATAACGTGTTTACATTATACAAAGATAACACATGAACTTTTGTTGTCATTGTGTTAATGTTCAACTTGATTTGATAGGTACCTATTTATTTGCGCCGTTTAATGACATAAGATAATTTATGTATGCCTTGTCAATAGAAACATGATTTCTCACGAAGGCCTACGAGTATATTGATAAGGGCCATTTGAAAGAAAATATTACGCATGATGAACAAATCTATCTTCTAATATTAAGAATACTTTGAATTTTTATTTTTAGCCTGTGATAAAATGATTTCTAACCCCACACCAGACCAAAAAAATTAATAATCGCCGTTTGTAAAGGTTCACCTTTTTAGTCTGGGACATTTAAAAAAGTAAAATAAACATGGAAGAACTTTGATTGAACGAGTTTTTGGTTGTTTGTAGTTAGATATCCTAGTCTTTAATACGGTTTCAAAAAGTGAAAAACGCAGTGATAATGAAATTGCATACATTTTCGCAGCCGCTGCCACTAGTTTTTGTTATTCAGAGCTTGGGGAAAATATTTTTTATAGTTCTTTTAACGTCAAACGGTCTGTCATGTTTCGCATTCATTAGGAGGCCTTCATCAGGGGCCACGCTATTACATCACTTATTTTAAATCATGTCTTAGGTTTTAATCATTAATGTGACATAGGTTTAGTTAAATTGCACTGCTGCACATTTTAGTACCTTGTCACTTTAAAGCATTTGGCAGATTAGTGCGACAGTTCAAACATGAAGTTTAAGCGACAAAGCACTAAAGTGTGCAGCTACTTCTAACCCACACAAACAAGAGGGACGTTATAAGTTTTTCATCACACTTGCTCGGAAAGGGTTTTACTACGTGTACTTAGAGCAGTTATAGCCGATTTACCTCCCGTGGGAGTTATGGGTTTTTTAACTAGTTTTAAAATATAGAACCCACTCGTACGCCATTTCAGACTAAGGAAGGTTTAAGAGGCCGTATACGAAATTTTGCCGATTTCGCTGATTTACGTAATTTTACAGACGTGAGTTGAAATACTTTATTTCTAAAAAATTGAATGCGCAACACGAAAGATAATTTAAAATTTCAACGAATGTATGAGCTACTCTTTTGTTTTTATTATTTGATTTTGATTAATCGACCTGAAACCGGCGACTGTTCTGTGAATTTTGCTGTAAAAGGTTTAGAATATCGCATATTCACGAATCGTTTTAACGTCTACAAGGTTGAAAAAATTACAATTTATTGCTGTAACTGTCGTCTATAAAATGTATGAAACACTTTTTACCACCTTCATATAACTTTTTTGTGTAAAAAAATAACCAACTTGGTAAAATTTTATAGAAAATGAGCCAAAATGGTTTCTGAATTCGGCAACTTAAAACTCTCGTTCAAACTTCAGTTCAAAATCAATTTAGTAGCTTAAAAAAGCATCCAAAAAATTAAGAAAAAATTGAAATATTTAATGTTTTAAAACAACCTAAATTTCGCATTATAACACTCGACAAAAATAAAAAACTAGCTCATTCATTCGTTACTCATTTATTCGATCATAAATGTAATGATATTTCATGATGTGCCTTAAAACTTATAGAAAAGCAGTATTTTAACTGTAAAATCACGAAAATAAGCAAAACCGGCAAAATTTCGTATACGGCCTCTTAAAATCAGCCATGGTTTATTTCTTATAATAAAAACTTGGCAACAAACCAATTTTACTGTACCTAAGTTGCGTCGTCAGCGGTTTCAGACGCCGGAAGCAGCAGTGGAGGCTTTTAAAATGGCCATTTTGTCGACCCCTACTTCAGACTTCAATAAGTGCTTTAATGACTGGTTTGATCGCATGGAAAAGTGCATAAAATATAAAGGAGAATACTTTGAAAAACAATGAAAATACTTTTATTCAATTTAACTGCATATTTTTTTTCTATTCCTGAAACTTTCAGTTTGACCCTCGTACATAGAAAACATCTAAGACATTAATCAAACCAGAAATCGCTAGCTTCGTGGGCAGGGTTGCTACCAACTAGGCTAACGCATCGTCGTCTTAAGGTTGTAGTCTTGGGAATGCAAATATCAATGGGTCCCAGATCCCAGTAACCATCAGATAGCTTGTATGCTTGTTTGCCTTCTTACAAAACTTATCACTTAACTACATAGTATAAAACAAAGTCACTTCTCGCCATCTGTCTGTCCCTATGTATGCGTAGATTTTTAAAACTACGCAACGGATTTTGATAGATAGAGTGATTCAAGAGGAAGGTTTATATGTATAATACTTTAACCTGGAGCGAAGCGAGGGCGGGTCACTAGTTAAAATATATCACTTACCTTTACATCAGTAGCCTTCGGCTTCACATGAATATAATGTATATCCAGGCCCTGTATGTTCGTGATATAATGGTTGAATTGGTTCAAGAACTGTTCCCGATCCTTGAAGTTGTAGTTGTTCTGCCAGTAGTCCAGTACGCGCGTCAGGAATTGGGAGTTGAAACCGTAAGAGAAGCCGGCTCCTTCGAGCGGTGGCACGAAGGGTCTTCGGTGGAGCAGCCGCTCTCTCAGGTCATTTACGATCTACAAATGAATACGTTATATTAATATAGCAAAGAAAACTCGAAGAAAACAGAGGAAAGTAGCAATTACTCCACCACACCTGAGAGCGTAGCTACGCTCGTGTGGTGGTTCAGTGAAATAAATATAAAAAAGTTGCATTTCGAATTCTTAGCACCTACCCCCCTGCGACTTGCATCTATATGTGGACGAATCATTGTACAAACACTGAAGTTATACTTGTAAAAGCCGTAAATGAGTATTTTGAAGAGCTTGCCAAAGCCTTTTACCACTCTCCGTCTATCAGCAGGTCTGTATCGTAATAGGCTAGACACTTGAAATTTTCAGAAAAATAATAAAATTAAAATTGAAGGGGGTCTCCATACAAGCAACATGTTCGGACCCCGTATTTGTGTGGCAATAGGGTAGTTTGGGGAGTAAATGGAACGGTGTTAAATATTTTTTATTAACTAGGCATTCACGACAAAAAATATTATTACCGCAAGTCATTTAGAACAACTTTTGATCTATTACGGAGTCAGTTAACGAATGAACATCGTCGATAAATTAAGATATTGACATGACTTATAGGTAATTTATATCGTGGATACCCGATAATCAAATTTATATATATTAATTCCGTAGAACACCAATAGACTAGGTTGCCGTATTAATCAAAACCGTTCCATTTACTCCCCAAATTACCCTATTGTGACGTCACTGCCACAAAGATCCGGGGTCTAAACATGTTTTTTCGGCTTGGTACGGAACCCTTCGCGTGCGAGTCCGACTCGCCCTTGGCCGGTCTATCTAGTTCGTTACGGAAACTAATCAACCAGCCCTTGTAAGTAATCCCAATATGGTCCGCGACCCATTGGACTGCAATATAATGGAAATAGGGTCAAATTTAGAAGTAGTTGTAGATTTTAGTTACCTTATCGCAGTGTTTATCAACATGATACACATAATTCAAAACACTATCACTTTAATTTGTTACTGTGACAAGGTACTATGAAAAACAACTTATGAGTTCCGACCGCGTTGCGCCACAGCGCAATTAAAATGTGCTTAAGGAAATTGAAGCGTTTCTACCAGAGTTAGAGTTCACAGTTCGTCATAGTGAATGCTGTAACGCGAGAAGCAAGCTGAGATTCCATACAAATATACACCTTAATTACCGTAAACTGACAACTAAGTATGGTCCTAGCCTGCAATAATAGTACAATTTTCCATATTAAATTATTTAAACTAAAGATTTAACTATAGAGTTAAGGAGAATGATTTTAGGCCAAACAATACTATAGACCCATACTCTCACAGTCAAATAATACGGGTCAGAGTGCGTTTTTCATACTAAAGAGGGTATTTCGAACCCTTGGCTCCTCACCGGGGGATGCTTTTAGTGAAATCTGATGATGGATACCCCAAGCATCGATACAGGACTTCCAGAGTGCCTAGGATACCCAACTGATTGAATCTGCGGCTAACGCCAGAATAATTGTGCATGTTCAGAAAAACATCTAAAATGGCAATAAAATGTAAGGAAATCCAAATGCTGACCCAAACTCTCTCGCTGTGGTGTTAACTGATTGAAGCCGCCGAACACTGATTGTGCGATCAGTTAGGTATGTTAAGAACTTTTGACCTCCTCTATTGAACCTCGGAGTATCTACCATTAAACCTAACTCAAATCAGGCTTCGAAATAGCCTCGTTTGTATAAAAAACGCACTCTGACCCTATTATTTGACCGCGAGTGTAATAAAAGTAAGCTAAGTAAATCATATTTTTTAGGATAATATTAGGAAATTTGGACTATTGTTGCAGACTAGGACCACCATAGTTGTACAGACACTTCAAATTCCTTAAGCACATTGTAAGTGCGCTGCTGTGCGACGTGTTTAGGGGGAATCGTATCTACTAATAGTGTTTGCATTGTAGTGTTCCGTTGTGGGGATAAGACAACTGGTAAAATTACTAGCATCCCATTGAGGATTATAGTCTTGAGAATTCAAATGTCTACAGGTCTCAGTGTGCCTCCACCTTAACATAAAAAAAAACACAAGAGATGGACTCATGATGGAGTCGGCAGGTGGCTACATACTCTTTGCTGCACCGATAAGACGATGATGACTATACAAGAATTATACGGTCGGCAAGAAAAGCTTGTCTCAAAGTTTTAACAGCAGAAAAATATTTATTAATAATAATATCAACTTACTTCATCAGAGAACTCAATCTTAAATGGTCTGATGGAAAGGTCTGGATCCTGGCTGATGGGGAACTGGCCCCACCAAGCCTGCAGGTCCATCTGTGGCAGGGGTGGTGGGGTGGTCAGCTGATAGTAAATATAGTATGCCAATACTCCTGATAATACTGACAGCACGCCAAAAACAAAGCATACTTTTCCCAACTGAAAAAAAACAGAGAGAAACTATTGTTAAAGCTTTTGAAATTAAAACAGTAATTAAGTTTTTTTTACTTTATGATTTTTTCTATTTTGTCACCACGTTTTTCGACAATTTTGAATTAGGTACTTAAACATTATTGTATTAATTATTATTATTATTGGACATTAAAATAGTAGGTATAAGCTTAATAGAACTTTAAGTACCAAAAATGTGATACATAAAATTGTGGAATAATGTGGTAACAAAATAGGAAAGTTAATGACTTAAATATGTTTTAGAAATGTTTGTTTAATATAGTTATGCTGTCTCTGGCGAAGAAAAAGATAATTTGTCGCCATTATCACAGTTTTAAGTGCTATGCCATATTTGAAATATGTAGGGCTTAACAATTTGCTTCACATTATTTTACTCTTACTTACAGAATCACAAAACTATACAATAATTTTCAACAATTCTTACACCTAATATTACTAGGATAAAGATGTAGGATAATAGTTACAAAATATAATTACATCTTTTTGTCTGACGAACATTGTTACAACTAAATTATCATCATAACAATTAAAGTTTCCAGGACGGCAAAATATACCAAAACCTGGCATGTATACTGATGTTATTAAAATTGTTATTTTTTTAAAAGGGATATACTGCAGTACAGCATTAGAAGTCTTTAAGTGTATGGGTACAGTTGATTAGATAAGCATAACATCTGTGAAACTGCAATACCGCTTAACTAACAAACTGAACAAGTTGCAAAATACTCCTTAACAAGTAAGTCAGTAAGGTACATTTTGTAACTCATTGAATTTGTTAGTTAGGTATTGCAGTTTTATCAACAATAAGTAGGTATGGTAACCCATCATTTAATTGAATTTAACTTCATATTCATATTCATTTATTCATTACATTTCAACTGGGTATTTAGGTTATAATACGAAAAATAATAATATAATAATTAAAAAAATATGTAGTTCAAATATTAAGTCTTACAATTAGTAACCTGCTACTACGCATTGAAAACAAAGTAATGTTTGTCTATTGTATCATTCCATCAAATTACATTTAATCTACTGCTATTTTCTGCTTAGACCATAATGTTTTAGGAGATCTTAAACATTAGTTACGTAGGATAAGATAGGTTAAACTTGTGAATACAAAAAAAAAATGCAGTGAGAAAAGTTTAATGATGTAAATTCTGCGTAAAGATAGGTTAATTGAAAGGTGATTCTATAAAAGTATCCAGTAGGTACAAATATTAAGGTGTTTTAAAGAGCTATTGCACTGAAGTTCTGTACAAAACAATACTTTGTAGATTTTTATTAAATGTTTACTTACCGAAAATGATGGCTTTTTAGGCTGTTGTTTTTTAACATCCTCTTTTTTATCCTTTTTTGCCATGTTTGCACTTGTACAAAAGGTCCTGATATAAGTACTTAGTTAGGTTAACCGGTTATATTACAGATTTCAACTACTAACAAGTATCTATAGGTTTTGTTGTAATTCAACTGTAAAGTGTAAATAACGCAATAATGCACTGAACTGATACACAAACAAGTATAAATAGCGACTCAAAACGTTTTCTTTCCTATTTTTTTGTTGAAAACTTGAGAGTCATTATTAAGACTAGCTACCGGCAATGACCGGCGTCGATAAAGTCGATAATGTATGTATGTAGTCTAGTCAACACACTTCAACAGGAGGGATCAATAACATTAAAACAGGAAATACGTTTCAAGCTTGTCCGCCTTAACATGAGGTTTAAATTTCAACAAACTTATTGCTGTGCTTAATTTTTATTATATTTAGTTTGCAAAATGTCACAACTCATGTTTGAGACACTTGTTTAATCGTTCAGACAGTCTGTTTGAAATTAAAATTTATACTATGAATTATTAAAAAAAAACATTTTTAGGTTTTATTTGCAATACTTATTATTTTTATTGTTTCATCTTCATTTTCGATTTGTTCATTTTTAATTTTATTTTATTGTTTTCTTTTTATTTCATACCATATAAGAACGACATCTTTGGGATATCGGAAGTATCAGTAGGGGCTGCGGGAAACGGGAATTTTTAAGTACACCTATGATAAACTGATACAGCAGATAAAAAGTTTAATTGAATTGGGAGAACAGTTGCCCTACTGCCAATGATAAAGGTTTCTTTATCATTGCCTACTGCTCAGTGGTGCCTAAGCCCTCTTTTAAAAGAAAATTATAATTAGTGCACAGAATGATGTCTTTGTGCCGGTACTGCGGACATAATATTGTTTTATAAAATTACATACAAAGTATTTTATTTGGCATCATACAATTTAACAAAGTAAGTTGCATAAGCAGATACTCGTATTCGACCATTTTGTTAAATAAACGCCGCCTGGTTCGAGTCCAGCTATCCGCGCTGCGGTCATTTTTTTTTTTACTATCTTAGTATATTAGGACATGATTAAAAGTATATATTTTGAATTTGCATGAATTTCGCTTTATTACAGTATTAGTCAAAAAACACTAACCAAATTTTGCACCATTTTTACGTTTTTCTTGTAAAATTACTATGAAACTGAAAAATGATAATATCGGAAATGAATTTTACGTTTTCGGTTTATACGAAAATGATACCAAACTTGCCCTAGTAGCCAACAGGACGAGAATACTTATTTTTTTTGAAGATGATGGGTGGCGGCCATTATTGTACCCTACCCCCCGACTATCCACACGTTTCTTATTGCCTCCCGGACTAGAAATGCTTAGAATTACTCAAGGAACATACATTATGAATTAAGAAGCTCAAACCTTTTTTTTTTTGGTAGGTAAACTACATAACTGCCTCCACTAATATACTTAGCGCCAAGTCTTGTTAGAGATTAGGCATGTTTACGAGTATTACCAAGTCTATGTTTGGTATAAATTAAGAATTAGTGTCATTATTGTATACTAGATACTAGCAGATTGTGATAGTAACACGTTTTGTAGGTACTCACTTTCTTGCAATAAACCATTTGAGTTTGAATTCGAAAGAATTTCTTTTGGTACCAATAGGTACCTACGTTGCGGCACGATAGGCGCTGCGATATCAAATCCAAAACAAAACTATGGTTGGTAGGAATGGTAGGTACCTACCTTACCTATTATGGTTTACTACCTGCAGGTTTGCAACTTATGTAACCAATGATGACGGCTCTACTATATTTATGGTTAGATAGGGCTTTAAAATATAAATTTAATGGCGACTATTACGAGCACTTACGTTGCGTACCTGGGCGTCCGAGCTCTACTCGGGTGTATGTCGACAACAGTATTAAATCACAATTTGACAGTGTCGTCTATATATTTAAAATACCACGGAACCAGATTTTTCGGCGGAAACCTAATTTTCCCGAAGGTGACGTCTTGACAGATCGATTTTTAGACCCAAAAAACACCTCCGCAATTTTCATCAAAATCGTTACGGCCGTTTTCGAGTAGATACATGATAACAAATTATGTACCTACTCAAATATTGCTCGTTGAATAGTATAGAATACAGTGTAATAGCACTAATAGCTCATAAAAGGACCCTTCGGGTTTGTACTTCTATCTCACTCGCCCCATACACTCTTATTTGAGCGAGTATATCCGACTTTACCAAAAACCGACTTAAACGGTATTTCACATATCAGAATCTGTAACACTAATGACGTATCCTTACCTCACGAAATCCCAGTCCTGAAATACATAAACCGCATTGAACCCCTCCGTTAATAACGACAAAACTATTGGCGCGGGACGAACGGAGCGAGTGAATGGCGTCAGAGTTAATTGAACCTGCGGGGGCAATATCGTTCGTTTACTTTTTTCAATTTTTCCACGGAGACTCTGAACACGGTAGGGCTGGCTAGTAGGAAAATTTAAAAAAAAACAGTTTTTCTATGGTCTAATAGGCTATTTGACACCATTGAAAATATACTAATTGTGGTCATCCTATCAGATAAAAGCGTTAAAAAAATATAATTTCACTTTATTTCAACCTAAATTATGTATACTATTGTGGAAATTACACAAAAATAATATAATGATGTTTGATAGAAACAGCGTTTTTGGCGCAATTTTGGATATTTAAAATTTAAAATTGATTTTAATTGATAACTCAGAAGATCTCAAGGAAATATCACTGCCGTGTGTTTGTTATGTACCTAATAATTAATAAAGAATGATTTAAAACGATATTATAAAATTAGTCAAATAGCCTATTGCGATTGTGTCAAGATATATTTTTACGTATAAAAAGCAGGCACTCTATTCAACTCTGTTTTTATCTCAATTGAAATATCAATAGAGCTAGCTATCATAATAATAATAGGTGTAAAGAGAGTGTGCAACAGAGACCCAGTTCATGTGGTTAAAAATTAAAGCTTATGTTATGTAGTAGGTAGGTACTCTTAAGTCTAAAAAAAAAGTGAAGTAAACGCGGAAAAAATCTCTTGAAGAACCAAATTACTGTTAGAAAAATTAAAATAGGCAATGTCAGAAATCACTGATCAGGTCATGATTTGTAAATGTGATATCACTTCACTCACTAGAACCAAATTGATAATATAATTATCGTTAGGTATATTTTCAAAAGCTTTCTTCCTGCCTGCGTTCAATCGAATAAGTTGATTCAAGTATATATACGTAACCGTAGAACCCTGCTGCAACGAGAGGATCGGACTTAATTAAATGCGACATCATTTACTCAACGTCAATAAGCCACAATGGTGATAACCAAATCGATTTCCTTAACTGTACGCTTTAGGTATAGGTAGAAAATAATTCAATCCTAACATATTTCACCACATGAAGTTTCTGAATACTTATTGATAAGATAACATTGACAGCAGTAAAACAATGCTATACTTATTTGTTGCGTGCGAAGTGTGAATTATTTTATTAATATTAAGAAACTTCAAGGTTGTCAGATTGATTTCTTATCTGCCTAACTGGGTATCTACGGGTATTTTAAGCGGTAAAAATAAAAAGGAATAAAAAGCCACCAGTTTTAGAATGTAGGTACCCACTTAAGGTTGGCAGCCCTGCGCGACACCCACCACGCTTTCATCCCGCTATCACGGCTCTCAGCGCTTTGTCACCGTTTTCCCATTTTTCCCGCCAACCTACAGTGGCTGAAAACCCTAGCTTAACAATATGAATAACACCCCGCATCCAAAGAAAAATCAACCTAAATGCTCTGACGCCGAATTTAAATTTTGATTGCAACGGTAACTCAGTTAAAACGTTCCGTTTCATGACGCGTCAGTGCGGTTTTTCGAATGAAATCCTCTGCTGGGGGAACTGACATCCGAATTTAATATCGGATTTAGTGTGTATTTAATTTCGTTTAATGTTTATCAGCTGATAGTTAGCGGGCTGGCAATGAAGTGATAATTAAACTGGGAATCAGACTCGCTCACGCGTCATTTGACGATGTAAAATTATTTTAATTAATTAAATGTCTGCGTTTTAATGACGTACTTAATGCTTGCTGAAAATTTAATACTTGAAAAAAAAATTACTTGTTTTGGGTCGTAGGACGTTAAAGAAAACAACACTAAAATTTGAAAGATTTTGTACTTCTTAAAATAAGTATTCTATAAATCCCGACGCGAAGGCGTGGAGCCTGGTCTGTTTTTTTCGTCTGTAAATTAGTTATTACTTGTGGATTTTTATGCTTGTAGTAAGTACTTAACGGCGTAGGGTATACTGAGCATGGTCTGACATGCTCTTGCCCGGTTTTCTTTTAAGTTGGTATGTGATATCATTTAAGTTATTCTTAGGAATTTTATTTCTTGTAGTTTTGGCTACGTAACTGTAGCGAAAAATAGGTACACTTTTCGAGTTAAATATTTCTTAAACGATGCTCCCAATCTTAAAATTTATAAAAAATAATGACTTAAACACTGGAAAAAAATCAAGATTTTATTTCACAACATTGTCGGCGTAATTTTAATGTATAAACTATGCCAAATAAATATAACTAACTAAGCCATATATTTACTTTCCTTCCAAATAACAGTTTTGTAGTAACAGAAGTCTTCGAGTTAAACCGTGAACAAACGGACAAACGGAGAGACGGACATGGCGAAACTATAAGGTTTCTGTTGACTACGGAACCCTAAAAACAAAATGTAACAAGTCAGCCGAAACGTTTATATTTCGGGTAGCCCTAAGGCTCGTCGTTTATCAGGATGCCGCAGCCGTCTTACCACGGCTTAACGAGACAAGCTTAGCTATCGATTCACTCCTTCATAATTTAAAATACGTTTGGAGACAATAGGGACCATGCATGAAAAGCAGAATTGAGTTTCATTGATATGATTCAGGAGGAAACAAAAAAAACATATAAAACGCAATGATACACCTCTACCCCTTAACTAATAATCGTTGAATAACGGTGGTATAGCTATACAAAGTTTTGTCCATATCTGTCATTGTGACATTTGAATTTCACAGAGAGAAACATTGTATAGCTATACCACCGTTATTCAACGATTATTAGTAAGGGGGTAAGTTTTGTATCAAAATTTTATGTAGAATCAAAACTTGTTAAAATTTTAAAGGTTCAGATTGTTTTTTTTGGCATGTTCATTTTATTTAGGTACGTAATATTATAATTGAATAAACAAAGTAAACAAAGCAAACAAAGTAATGTCTGTAATAAATACAAATTTCTTTATAAGGTCCGTATATTTTAAACATGGTATACAACAGCTGTGACGTCATTCTTGTTGTCGATTTTGTATAGGGTGTTTTTGCAGGGGCTCTGAACTGTGATTTTTTAAAGCTTCGTATCTTATGAAAATACTAGCGACCCGCCCTCGCTTCGCTCCGGATTAAAGTATTATACATATAAACCTTCCTCTTCAATCACTCTATCTATTAAAAAAAACCGCATCAAAATCCGTTGCGTAGTTTTAAAGATTTAAGCATACATAAGGATATAGGAACAGAAAAAGCGACTTTGTTTTATACTATGTAGTGATAACATGACAATTGTTTCGCGTATACCACAATTATTCTTGTCTTTCATAGCACTTTCCAGAGAGTGTAAGAAAGAAAAACCGGGCAAGAGCAAGTCGGACCCTGCTCAGTGTAGGGTTCCGAAGCCGTTAAGTACTACAAACATAAAAATCAACAAGTAATAACAAATATTCTATTTAAGTCGTTTGATGCAATCTTAGATGATTTTAGTCCCTTAATAGGGACCCGTAGAAGTAAAAAATGTAGACCAAAATTAAATACAGTGATGGAATCGCAAGTCTCTATAGAGTAATAGATGATGTTATATTTGAGTAAAATACAATTGAAATTGCATCTTAAAACGTAGGTAGTAAAGTTCAATTTCAGCTTATTGTAATGTGGTAAATATATGGCCACTGCCCTATTAAGGGTTAAAAACACTTTAATCGCTTGTATCTCAAGAACCAACCAATGACGACTAATTATTCGCGATAGTTTTCCTTACAAATTCGTTATAATTATGTGCTTTAATTTAAGTTTTGTTTCAGGTTTTTAGTATTTATAGTTTTGGCAGTAAAGGGAGACTTGACTCTAAAAAAAAATTGCGCTTTAACTCGGTTACACTGTTTACACATAGCCAAGTTGGTAGGGAAGCCCGTTGAAATGCATACAATTGTTTGACCTATTTATTGTTTGGTTGAAAATCTTTTTGCCTAACACCCTTATAGGCTAAAATTTCAGGAATTATTAAATATGTGTTGTGACCCTGTGTGGTTGCCGGGTTAGAATAGTGCCACTCCATATCTTCCCGTGGATGTCGTAAGAGGCGACTAACGGCCGAACCCTATATTCAAACCGCGGACAGATAGCCTTACTTCGGATTAAAATTTGACACATTTTGTATGGGAAAATGTCAAATTTCAACCCGAAGTAAGCCTTATCTATCCGCGGTTTGAATATAGGGTTCGGCCGTAAGGGAATAAGGGCTTGTAGTACTGTTAAGGGATGGGCTTGCAACCTGTCACTAATACACTGTAAACTTCTTGGCCTGATTGTGCAAAATGTGGTTACAGAATTATCAACGTATCTTTTTAGAGTTGTCGGTATTTCTGTAGCTCTGCCTACCCCACTCTGGGAATAAAGGCGTCATGTTATGTATGTATGTATATATGTAGTTTATTTAGGTTACGATAGGTTAGTTTTACAACAATACTGAAATAAAACCATTTTAATTGAAAAAATAACGTTTTCTACCAAACGATCATTACCCGTGTGGTAGTGATCCCGGGTGGGTCAACGATTCTATAAAGAGCGCGAATATTGTAACTCCTGAGTGTTGGACGTTTTCTATGTAATAAAATAAAAATAAATAAATATCAGGGGACTATGTCACACAAATTGATGTAGTCTCAAACTAAGCTCGAGGCTTGAACTATGGGTATTAGACAATGATAAACATACTTATATAGAGAAATACATACTCAATACATAGAAATCATCCAAGACACAGGAACAATTATTAGCGTTCATCACACAAATATCTGCCTTTACCGGGATTTGAACCCAAGACCGCTGGCTTCGGAGGCAGGGTCACTCCCAACTAGGCCACCAATTCAATTTTTTTTTTTTTTATAAGCACTAATATGACCGTCTTGTCTGGTCCTCCCAGAACGAGCCAAGGTATAGTTTTGTGGCTAAGAGCATAGTTTTGGGCCACCTATGAGTCCCCTGTCCGCTGAAATAGCTCCTGTTTAGCATTTTCATTCATTTCGGTAATTTGTCATGTATGTAAACACTTTATTAAGTATACAAAACATTAAAAAAATAAACTTTGCCTAGGTCTATGGCTGTCAGTAGCTGGGTATAGAAAATGGTAAAACTAGTTATGCCTAAATTGCTAAAATGAGTTTATTTATTACAAACTTTTTACTAACTTGCAATGTTAGCGAAAGAGATTTGTCAGAATTGTAGCAGGTGGAAAGAAGTGGTCTTTGCCTACGTCTCTGGGAAACAGGCTTGATTGTGTGTATGTTTGTTTGTTTTGTGTAAGTCAAATCTTGCAAGTTGATTTTTACATATTCCAGTGGTCGAATTGATTATTTTTATTTGATTACAAACTTTTATTACTGGATTATTTATTACGTAACCAAAAAAAAACATATTTTTTTAAAATAATGATCTTTATTGGCACAACCCTACAGTTAATGACATTTTTGTATAGAAAGTTTGTGGAACCTGCTACGACTTTGCCTATTGCCTTTGAAAAAAGTATTAAGCTTATCGCAATAATTTGACTACCAGTGACAAGCACAATACCTCATGTACACGAGTAACTAATATCAACACATTATTCATTGAGATATCCGTCTAGGCAAAGTTACGTCTTAGGTCTACAATTTTGCCTGCCACTTTCATTGCTTGTAATTCGGAAATATTGTATGATTACCTAATGAATTTTGAGTCCTATCTGGCAAGGCATAGGGTCTTCTTTCCGACTGATACTGATTAAACGTCATAAGAAAAATAGGTTTACAGATATAAGAAAAAAACGTGAAAATCCAGGCAAAATTGCAGCATTTTACGGTACTCAGCTGTCCATCGCTCTTTCTCTCTCTGGCTTTTGTCAGTAAGTATATTTGTCAAGAAAGAGAGAGTGTAAAAGCGATACACAGCGGAGTAGGGAGTAGGACTTTTGTTTCACTGTAAGTACCGTTTTTCCACAAACGCAAACCTCAAGTAATTTAGCAGATAATAAATAGTACGGAACACAAAATGCTCCTGCAACGCTGTTCACTTACCAAGTTTAATTCCCGTAGATATGCGAACTTGTGCCCCGAGCGCCCAGGGCCGATCCCGCCACGCCCACTCAAGCGTCGCCGAAATCGTCTTCAAATTTCATTGAAAGCTATCGTTACGTAGCAGCGAATCCCCAGATTATCTAAACCAGATCGGATTACCGTCCTCAAACAACCACCAAACCCTTAAATTGGTATATATAGGGTGTGATTTAGCGTGGTTCGTGGTTAGAGGGTGTGCTGGATAAGTTTGCGGGGACACAAGGGTGAGACCTTAAGTGGGGGCGGGCAGATAACGTCACAGGTCGGGGCTTAGCGGTTACCAGAGTCGCGCTTGACGCTCCGCTTCCATAGGGATGGGGATTTAGACGTTATTGGCTCGACAGGGTTGCCACTTTAGTTTTAAATTGGTTTTAAATACATGATTATTTTGAGCCAGTATCTAAGTATAGTGTTAATAAACTATTCTAGGGTGACATTATCGTTTTAAGATGCAATGAAGTAAATTTCAGTAAAGTCTTGACTTTAAACTATGTTTTTTTTAATACTTAGTGCCTACTCTGAATTAAGACTAACGGCAGCACTCAAGAGGTAACGGCACCAGTACTCGACAAAGAACCAATGTTCGACACTGACTCTTATTCAAAGAAGATATGAGTTATTCATTTGTTTTGCAACAATCAATTCAAACCCTATGTACTTTGAATTAAAAGCTTGTGTCGATTACTGATGCATGTCAGCTAAAAGTGTCGAACATTGGTGCTTTTACGTTAGGTAGATAATGATACTAATGACGATTAATTCGTTCCTTGGTGAAGATTTTACATACACAAGTTTGATAAAGGAACCAGTTGATTTGTCTTTGTTTTTTTTTCCGAGTAGGTACGGCGATAAGTTATCGATCGAGTAATTCAACTCATACGCGTTCAGATGTTTTTTTAGACTGCGGAAGGAAGGTTACGTTTTTCACTTGTTTATGTAATATGTATAAAGGGTGTCCCAAATCTTACACTAAAAAATTTGGGACACTGTTATGTATAATGTATGGTATTTGTAGGAAACAAGGTGTCGTTAATTTGTCTTAGCGTCGGGAGTGTCACTAAGTGGGTTCTGTAATAAAAAAACATAATGACGCAATTAAAATATACAGGTACAAGGTATCTATTGAACGTACATAGGCGACATTATTAAAACATGCTTCTATGCATTCTATTTTGTTCTATTCTAATTTCAAGATTGCTTTTTTGTAGGTATATGTATGTAGATCCTATAATAGTTCCATGTTTCTGGCTGTTAACCATGTTCTAATAGCGCCATGATCTATAACGTTGCGCAAACGCACCCGTTCGTAAATCGTACGCGCACGTTGCGACACAAGTAGCAAATGTTACTATTATTTAATTGGAGCCGCGATTACTTCATTAAGTATGTTTCAATTGTTAAGCAATGGGAATGTTGTAGAAGTGGACCCACTCAAATCATGTAAAGCATTCCCAGATTTTGGGAGGATTAGAAGCACAATGTTTAGAAAACACTTTTACTCTTTAACAAAAACCGGGAAAGAGCATGTCGGACCATGCTCAGTGTAGGGTTGCGAAGCCGTTAAGTACTTAATACAAACATAAAATCAACAAGTACATACCTACACACATACATTAAATCACGCCTGTTTCCCAGAGGGGTAGGCAAATACCTACCGCTTCTTTCCACCTGCTACGATCCTGACAAGTAATAACTAATTTTCTATTTAAAGTCATTTGGTGACATCTTAGATGATTTTAGTAGAGGTATAAACACTTTAATCGCCTGTAACTCAAGATTATTAATATTTCATAAACGGATCCGGGTAAGGACCAAAAAGTTGTCCACGCTAACTCACTCAATAAAATTTTCTATAAAACTTTTCCGTTGTGACACGTGTGAAAATTAGCCATACATTTGTAGGGATAATTTTCGTGTCACAACGGAACTTTGTTCACTTTTGTTTGGTTAACTACGCTTAACTATGTTCCAACTATCGAAAAATTGTTTGTGCAAACCCACAATATTTTTGAAAGACCTATCCAACGACACCCCACACCACACTATGGGGTATACGAGGAAAAAAAATACATCCCACGTTACGTGTAGGGAGGTACCCAATTTTTTTTTTCATTTTATTATACCACTTTGTTGATGTGACTAATATGTTTATTCATGCCAAATTGCAGCTTTCTAGTACTAAGAGTCTCTGCGCTAGGCTGCACGGGCTAGGCTGGACGGAGGGCGAAACTATAAGGGTTCCTAGTTTGACTGCGGAACCCTAAAAATTTGGGATCCGATATACTTGAGCACTCATAGGTTTTAATACTTTTGATGTTGAGATATACTTATTGTTTTTGAGGGCGACGATATCAGCCTTAGACGTTATATAAAGAGCGCGAATTGAGAGGCGACTTAAATACATAAGCAAGCTTGTGTAAGGTAACAACACCAATGTCACTTTTAGCTGACATGCACCAATAATCGACAGAAGCTTTTAATTCTAAGATCATAGGGTTATAAATTGATTGTTGCAAAACAAATGAATGACTCTTATCTTCTTTGAATAAGAGTCAGTGTCGAACATTGGTCCTTTGTCGAGTACTGGTGTCTTTACCTAACCTACAGTGTTCAAGATATCACGAGTATTATCAAAAGCCTTACTTAGCATGTTAAGCCTTGTTCTTTGATTGTGCCGACTAGATCCCGTTAGAGAATCAACTGGGACCTGCGTATGCAGGACATGCAGGTCTTAGTTCTCTAACCCAAATAAATCAACTAATTATTAATAATTCAATTGTGCAGGGTCCGTCCGGATCGCTACCATCATCTTATCCATTAACCTACAACAGGCCAAGCAACTGGGTTCGCAGCGTGTGTTCCGGTGTGGGGAAAAGACAACCGGTGAAATTACTAGCATTCCATCTTAGTCCTCAGGGTTTGTTCCGCAACGCATTTGAGGTCTAAGGTTTGCCGTCTTGAGAATTCATATGTATATGGGTCTCAAATTCTACTTACCATCAGGTGGCCTGAGTGCTCGTGTGCCTTCTCATTATCGTTATAAAAAGCCGAATTGGCAATTGGACGTAGTTTAGCAAACAGGAACCAACCCACAATGATTTAACAATAGTATGTCAACTGTAATGCTGAATACTGAGGGTTCACATTTTATTGCTAAATGATTGTGGGTTGGTTCCTGTTTGAAAAACTACGTCTCATTATGATTACATTATCCAAGACACATCCTTAACGTGTAAAAGGGTGATTCGGGTGGTTCAAAGGGTGGTTAGGGTGTAGGTATTTAACCGCCGTCATTATCGTCATCGCATATAACAACGTTTTTTGTACTTTTAAATAAAATATAAACTACTTACCCCCGGGCACATCTTACATCAGACGTTGCTGGTAGTTATCATTATTTTCGTCAAGACAACAATGATGGCGGCAAAACGCTCGAATATTCTCCCAACACCTCGTTTAACTGCATCTGTGTCCTGCCAAAGAGTTAACATGGACATAAGGTTAAAACCCACTTAACGATATCTTCATTTCCAGGTCCTTGTGGCCATTTCAAAAGAGAACGAAACTAATGGCGTATTTACATTGCGTTGTTTAGTATGAAAGAACCGTTTGTACACTAGTCGGTGGCCGAAAATGGGCGGAAAATGTAAACAAACCGAATTTCAAACCTAACACCCGCATTTATTTTACACACTCTTCACCCATTTGATCCATTCGGCAGCAAACTACCTATAACAAGTTTCAACTGTTTTTCACCAGTGCCAACCCTAGAGATCTCGTTAGGTAGCAGGCCTCTCCACGGCCTCATCAGATAAGGGCGGGCGCAAGTTTAATTGGACTCCGCTCAAAGTTTCCGCACCACCCTGCGCAGCGCGCTCTGATTGGTCCCAGCAAGAAGACATTGTTCCCTGACGTTAGGGCTGGCAACAAACTGTAGCATGACATAAGTGGATTAGCCATTTTGAAATTGGAAGATGAACGTTGAGGTGAGGTTATTGAACTTGGTTTCTTTTTAAAGAATGTGGAGCGTGTACCATATTCCCCATGGCGCCTGTCATATTCGTTTTCATAAAAAGGATTTTGAATGTTCCTTAAAGTAACTTACATTTACTTTATGGTAACACTTTAGGATACTTGGGTCATTCACAGATTTAGGTTATAGTGTTTCCTATGGACACACCGAAAGTTAACGTTTTTAAGGCTTAATTTTCTGGCTAAGCCCATCCCCGGAAAAACGCCGTCAGGACTGCTTTAGACCTATCATATAAAAACATAACTTATATGCACACAAGCTTCTACTGGCCACAGGAGAGACAAATTTAGTTTTTAAGAGTGTGCATGACCCACTACTTACTGAATTAGGCAGGCTTAGAAATTACATTATGAACTTTAATTGTTAAGCTAGATTATAACCCAGAAACAAATTTATATTACAATTATTTTTAGTAACGTGATTCTTTAATAATGCGGTGTGTGGTGGTACCTAGCAGTTTGATAATTTTAGTCTGTTATAGTAAAATGGGGTGAAAAGAGATTCGCGGGGTAAAAAGAAATACAGCCTAAAATAAACCAAGACTGATATTTTTACGTAATGTTCAAATAGCCTTGTCAATTTAATAATGTAACGGTTCTTATTTGTAAAAAGTTATGAATTATTTTAGATTGTATTTCTATCCACCCCGCAAATATCTAATAAACCCCATCTTACGGTAGCTCGTTTTAGTGGAGAGACTTATAAACTCAACTAGACAAAGTTACAGAGGTATTTGGTTGGTAGTTGGGGTAAACATCGTACAAAACAATTAGTTATTAGTTTTAGGCTTTCTTGCGAATCCTCCCACAAAATATTGTTAAGACAATTAACTCACACTTTTCGCGTTTGTGATATCTCCATACATTGGCATAATGCACTAAGAGTGTCACAAAAACAAACACCCTGACTTACGCCTAAAACCATGCTTGATGCACAAGCTTTATAATATTTAGTTGATAAATAAAAAGTGCATTGAGCAATCACATAACCAAATCGTCTACAAAAAGAAAATAAAAACTAGTCAATTGCGAATCGGACTCACGCCCCGGGGGTTCCATAAGAAGGTTCCAAACTTATAAGAATGTAATGATAACAGATTTCACGTTCCGTTTCCGTTTTTCCTTCGGGGGAACAAAACCCTAAAATAAACTTCTAGCCTGTAAATGTATAAAATTTCTATAAAACCCAAACAACTATGTAGCTAAACATAATGAATGATTAGCATTAATTTCCTATCCAACTTTCACTCTAATACCTAAAGTCATTTAATGAATTACAAGCCGGTGCCCGTGTGGTTGCCGGGTTAGAATAGTGCCACTCCATGTCTTCCCGTGGATGTCGTAAGAGGCGACTCAGGGAATAAGGGCTTGTAGTATTGTTAGGCGATGGGCTTGCAACCTGTCACTAATACACTAGTAAACTTCTTGGCCTGATTGTGCAAAATGTGGTTACAGAATTATCAACAAGTCTGTTTAGAGTTGTTGGTATTTCTGTAGCTCTGTCTACCCCACTCTGGGAATGAAGGCGTAACGTTATGTATGTATGTATGTAAGCCGGTGTGACTTACGGTACGAATAGAACTGGCTTTAGATTTGATTTGGGAACAGTCAGACGATATGAGACTAAGAGTTCCTGAGATATTGTGGTTTAGAATATGGTTTATCTTTGTGATAGTGAAAAACGTGCCATATTATCCTTTAAACTATCCTTCAATCAAAGGATTGAAAAAGACTTTCAAGATCGTGAGCTGTGAATCTAGAAGCGTATAGAGTGTCGGTGGCTTACCGCCGCTTAAGTTCCTTCTCAGAGACCTTTTTGATATAATTAACTCGTTCCTTCCACAGCTTCAGTATTATACTCAGGAGAGATGGAAATGGACCCCCGATTTGTATATCGAGCAAGCCTTTCCTTCCACTTTTTTTAATCATTTTGATTTTTATACCATGCCTATTCCTTTTCTACGATCAAGGGGTGCCCCTTTCGTCAAGTGAATAAAAACAATATGGTTTAAGACAAGGTGAAATACCCCATAGATCCCCTGTCTATCCTACCATACACTTTAATAAAGCCTAATTCCCAACACATGCAAATACATCTACGCAAACAATGCCACAATAAATTATTTGTAACCATCACGCGTAGAATTGCATCACGCTGCCCTCTATAGTATTTTGAACCGTCTCTTCTTGCGTTTTGGTTGTGTTTTTGCAATTTTCTTGCTGTTGAATGATGACATGTGGAATTAGTTCCACTTTTGCCCGAACTGGGTTGGCGGATGTGTGGGCAGATGTTGCTCGGATTAGACTGATAGCTTTGTCAGCTCGTCCTTCAGGTAATTGTCTTCCTTCCATTTCATCAGCGCTGACTGCTGAGCCTTCAAGCGTAGGCCTCTTTCGTAAAACTATAGCTTGTACATTATTAACATTCTGTTTGGAATTGTTAATTACTTATGAAGATATTACTGATATACTTAGCACATAATAAATACTTACAAAATGCAGATAGGCTTATTAAAAACGATAAAGCATACACGTAATTATTCCAATTTTAGGGCCAATGGCCATCCGTTTTGTGTATTCCCCACGGTCTATGTCCAGCAAATAGACGTCTTTCGGAAAATATGTTCATGATGACGATGTTTTGTTTCGGTTAACTTCCCCAGTAAATATATCCCATAAATTTGAAATGCGAAAATTCAAACATCTTGTCACTAAAAGCGTATTTAAAATACAATTTAATGCGGGTCAGTAAACCTCATTCCTCGAAATGGTTCCTGAATGACGGTAGCTACATTGGGAACCCAGTTAAGGTCTTTTTTAACACAAAAACAGAAAGAGAAGTACTTAATCAAAGTTGGACCGTAACTCTACGCTATTTCAACTAATTATCATGTAACGTAAATGACTGTCTATATTAACCTTGTTAACTGTTATTTTGCACATCTTTACAACGGAATGGACTAACAGCGCGGTAACACTGCATAATTTAACACGTCTTGCGTGTATAGCTCAAAGAAGTCTGTTAAATAGGTATCTATTTGGTTGTGGCAGTTTTTTTAACCATTCGTTACATTACAACGATGATATCGAATAAACTTAACATACCAATTAGACACAAATATTTACAGCGACAATTAAGACAGTTTCGTAGTGACCAATTAAGCAGATTACCGCGTTCGATCCCTAGTGGCCGCTCGAGGGCTTTTTGTGGTAACCGATGCTGTTACGGTGAAGAAAAACATCATTACAACATAGGAAAAGAAGTTGCAGACACTGATATTATCTCACAATATACGGGACAAAAATTTGTATTTTTTTTTATGTCAATGTCAATGCTTGGCGGTAGGTAAAAAGATAAAGGTCAAGGTCATACCATACTAACACAAATTTCAGTAGGTACACTATGCGGTAGGTAATTTCTTAGAAAACATCTTTGATCCCTCTCTACGTTTACGTAGCCATTAGTAGGTACGTTTTACAGCTATATATAAGAGACTGCTTGATTTATACAAATGACGTTCTATACAATCTTACTATGAATACACTGTTAATTAAGCATTGCATAAATCGTATAATCGGCGCGGGCGCAGACGCTCGTTAGACGAACCAGCAGCGGTTCCGCCGCTTTCTTTTACGCCGGTGAAATTCTTGATTGACGTGGTGATGGAGTTTCAGCTTCCTGGAGCTGAAAAGTAACTTAACTTTACATAACTAAAGAACTGTGTTGGTACCTATTTTATTTGTTATGTATCCAGAACGCCAATACATTGGGATACTTTGGGTTGAAATGTATCACCTAAAAATGTGTTCAATTAAACACAGTGACCAAATCTATCCGCGATTTCTCTCTCCGATTTTACGTGACAAATATAACTTGACTTGAGCTCGTAGGCATTATGCTGCGGGTACCTACGACCTTGGTAGTGTTTCGTACAAAGAAAAGCAATACACATAGGATACACTCGCCAGTTTGCCTTTGTCGACGAGCTCGCCGCCGTCGAGGTACGAAAAATAATGATACCTGATACTTTACATAACTAGAGCACTGTTCACTCAGATACCTACTCATAGAAAACAAATGTTATTGGTTGTACAGTTACCAGCAATAATATTATCTAACATTGCGCTTAAAAATATCTGACACGCTTCTATGCCCCTATAATCGCGCTGTTCTTAGAGGCCCGATTTGACA
Organism: Acleris holmiana; assembly: GCA_949316455.1. Classification (NCBI taxonomy): domain Eukaryota; kingdom Metazoa; phylum Arthropoda; class Insecta; order Lepidoptera; family Tortricidae; genus Acleris; species Acleris holmiana. The sequence goes on from OX438785.1 coordinate 7,690,881, forward strand.
GCTGTCAACTCAGTACAAAATATGTGTTTGAGGTTATATTTTGCACTGCATTGACAGCTGTCAAATCGGGCCTCTTAGAACGGCGCGACTATTAGTAATTGAGACGTGTCAGCATATTTTTGAGCCATTGGATTTAGTATTGCCGGTGACTGATCTGTTCTGATGTACACACAACTTATTCTACGCGGACGAAGTCGCAACTAAAAGCTAGCAAGTAATATTGCATTGTGTAACTATGAGTTACTTTGGAATGTTTATTTAACGTGCCTATTTTATCGTGAACTGTTATAGCTATCTACTCCATTTATAAATGGGCCTCGTATTATGCAAACAGCGCTTAATGTCCATCAAGATGTAATACAACACGTGTCAGGTGTTACTTAATAATCTTAACTTGTCAATACTATAAATGATTATATACTTACTTAGGTACTGTCAGATGCAAAAACATCCTTGGCTAGCCTTAAAAATTCGACCGCATGTAATTTTTTGATAGTGTCGCCTATACATAACATACTCGCACACCTCGTTTTTAGGGTTCCGTAGTCAAACTAGGAACCTTTATAGTTTCGCCATGTCCGTCCGTCCGTCCGAAGCCTAGCGCAGAGACTCTTACTACTAGAAAGCTGTAATTTGGCATGAATATAAATATAAGTAGCGCCACAACACAAAGTGGTAAAATCAAATCTAGTTTTTTTTTTGTGTACCTTTCCTTCACGTAACTTGGGGATGTATTTTTTTTCTCGTCTACCCCATAGTGTGGGTTATCGTTGGATAGCGGTCTTTCAAAAATATTACAGTTTGTATGAATATTTTTTTCAATTAAGGGAACCATTTATGAAATATTAAGCTTTAAAGCGAACATTTTTGTTAAAGACAAGTGTCCCCCCCCTCTCCTACAGCTAAAACTACAAATACTAAAAATCAGAAAAAACTTAAATAAAACGTATTCAACGTATTTAAAAGGAAAACTATCACAACTAACATCATTGGTTCTTGAGATACAGGCGATAAAAGTGTTTATACCTACTAAAATCATCTTTTGGCACCAATTGACTTTAAATAGAAAATTAATTATTACTTGTTGATTTTTATGTTTGTAGTAAGTACTTAACGGCTTCGGAACCCTACACTGAGCATGGTCCGACATGCTCTTGCCCGGTTTCTCAATATAGGTACTCTTAGGTCTTTGCGTTTCGTGCGGCCTCGACAAGGGAATAAAGAACCATTCCATAACCTTGTAAGGCCCAACGGCCTAAACTTAAGACATTTGCCAAAGTGACTTTAAACTTTAGTTGACTGACACAAGATTATTTTTTGAACTAGCAAAATTTAACGTGGGCCTTACCTATGAAGCCACATCCTGCCACACAAAATCAAAAGGGTTGAATTTATCTGCTTCCGCGTAAAGAACGTGAGATGGAATAAGTTTGCGTGCTTTGGTTGCAGTGTCAAATTAAGAAATGATAAGTACATTCAAGGGCAAAAATATGTAGACACTTTAGTACCTTATCTATTTAACGTCATGTTTAAGCTGTCATACGAAATTGTGACAGCGATTAAAGCGGCAAGGTACTAAAGTGTATACATATTTTTGTCCTTGACTGTACTTACTCCGTATTAAATAAAAATCATCGTTAATGATCTGAATCAAAAAAAAAATATCGAAGCTTTTGTTTCACGTTTAGCAGTTTCAAAGGAAAATGATCAAGTTTCATTAAACTAAAGAACTGACTTATTGTTAATAAGATTCAAAATGTGGAACATTAGGTTCCACGTCTAGACATGCTAGCATAGGTATGTGGCCTCTTAAAGGGATAACTTTGATTTGGTACATCCCTATTTTCTGTTTACTTGTTTTGTTTCCTTTTAGAGAATAAATTATTAACATACACACATACCAATACAACGTGTTAAATAATCCGTAAAATAGAAATTACGAAAGTAGTGTCAACTCTAGTATACAGTGGGGTTAGACAAGATGCATTCGACAATCGATAGCGATTATGTTTCAATAAACAAATGTACAGTCAAGGTCATAAATATGTATACACTTTAGTACCTTGTCACTTTAATCGCTGTGACAATTTCATATGGCAGTTGAAACATGACGTTAAATAGACAAGGTACTAAAGTGTATACATATTTATGACCTTGACTGTACGTAATTGACGTAAGCCACCGAGATGGTCACGTGGTACTATCTCGGTGGCTTACGTCAATTCCATGTTTTTCAATCGAAACATAATCGCTAACGATTGTCGAATGCAACTTGTCTAGCCCTACTGTATACCTAAGATACTGAACTGACGTTATTTAACCCTTTGAACGCCAAGAACCCATAAAGTGGTCGTGAACTGTCGTGCCTACCACGCCATCAACCGTTATAGTGGTTACAGATACAGTGCAAAATAGACCCGAGTTATTGTGACGTAAGGTTAAAATTAGCTGTGGTTTTCAACTGTCATTGGCGTGTGAGGACCACTTTTGTACAATATCAAGCCAATGGCGGCGAAAAGGTTAATAAGGGTTGACACTACTTTACTTTTGTAATTTCTTTTTTACTTATTATTTTGTAACACGTTGTATAGTTACATACAGATCAAAAACATTACCCTCCTTCTTGGGCAGTAAGGTAAAGTACGTACACGCGATCTTTATCTTAACGTTAACGTGACCCGTTTTCATTGTTCTTGATCTTGACTATATTTAGAGACAACATTTTTTGCACATGCATTTGCATGTTATAGCAGCGGATTACCTACATTGGACTAATTTCTTCATCATCACTACATAGTATAAAACAAAGTCGCTAGCCGCTGTCTGTCCCTATGTATGCTTAGATCTTTAAAACTACGCAACGGATTTTGATGCCGTTTTTTTTAATAGATAGAGTGATTCAAGAGGAAGGTTTATATGTATAATACTTTAACCCGGAGCGAAGCGAGGGCGGGTCGCTAGTTTGTGTATAAATAGAACTTCGAACTTCTTTAAATACTTTACCACTTAGGTACGTTTGCACTGAAGCGGAGAGAAGCGAAAAACACCAATAAGGCCAGTGTAATATTCTAATGTGCTTCCATCTTGCTCTGATATCGTAATCATATTGTTAACGTTATCACAGATCTTATTCACTTCACAGTAAGTGCTACTATGACATACTTCAACTATATTACGATATGGAAGCAAGACTGTCTAAAACAAATAACAAAGACTAGTTGTGGAAGGACTTCGTGCAGGGTCCGTCCGGATCGCTACCACCATCATACTGCCATGCTAACATAAAGGGCAGTATCTCAAACAAAACTTCTGTAGCAAATGTAACCTTATTACGAACGGCTTAGGATTGAATCTGCTTTGGGCATTGAATCAGATATACTGCATTTTGGCTTAGGAGGGCAGCATACTCTTTAAACTACCGCCAAGCAGCAGTGTCCGCATTGTACACATCCAGTGCGCTGGTGATACTTCCGGTGATATAAAAGACTAACAGATAATATAACACACGTTCGAGCACACATTAGCACAGAGAGCTGACATCTTATAATTGTCCTTTTAGTGTACATGTACTTAATATATTTTGTGAAGATATGTATTTACAGCACCGCCTGCATTTTCTGTTTTATTCTAAGCTCAACTGGTAGAGAATGCCATTAGGCATTAATTTTACCTTTTGTACTCAAATATGTATTTTTGTGCAATAAAGATTAAATATATAGAGAAATAAATAAATATCCCCGTCCTCAAGGTTAGCAACGCATTTGCAGTCTTGAACTTGTCATCGTAAGATTGCAATCTTGAGACTGAAAATGTGGGAGTTCAGAAGTCCACTTTTTAGTAGCCGTGCGCAAGTTCGCCTTATTCATGCCAGATTTTTTTTTATTATTTAACATTATTTTTGCTCCTTTTTCTTTTGTTTTGTGTTCTACGGTATCGGGCATGTGTGCGAAGTAAGTGCATAATTAGAGCACACGTAACGAAAATGGCCGACTCAATTAATTACGGTTGCGTTGCACATTTAATCCACTTAAATGATTGATTACTGCTAACAACAAATTGATCCGTGAGAAATGTACATATCTTTCGTATTCGTTTCTTTAATACGTCAACTAGCCGTGAGTGTAGTTGTAAGCAATGTTTTTATTTTTTACTTTATTCGATTTATATGCCTTAACGTTTCACGATATCATGGCGTAATATGTGACTAAAGATTTGTATCCATCTGTCTATCTAACTTGTACTCGATTTTAAACCTCGTGTTTCACGGTCAGTCCATCGCGCCAGTTGGCGCGGAGTCCTGCTAAATTTGACCATAAATGTTATGTTCATATTTTTATAAAATAAAATGAATAATTAACACTGTGCATACTTTTTTAACTTTTTTACGTAAGTACCTACGTAAGGCAATTAACATACCGTCACCTTAAAAAACAAACTCCATTTATAAAGAAATTACTTATTCCAAAAATCTGTTTAGAAAAGAAAAAGTGAAAAGAAAACTATTTTTACTTATTTTTTTTTTCTTAGCTTCACTTTTAACTGACTAACTAACTAAAACACAATGTACTTAATTAAATCCAGAAAGTCGATTTTTCCCTACTTATTTATAATTATTGTCATAATCGGATTGACCTGACATTTTGCACGCTGATGCGATTTCGATGACAATGCAAAAGTATGAAACTAATAAGCTGGTATGATATTGAAGACTAAAGGTTACTAATAAACTCTTCGATTGTTACATAGTAGACTCGTCGAGTTCTAATACCTTTAACTCGTTAAAAACGAATTTATCACCAGTCTGAGAAGCACAGTCGGCAACAAAAGTGTGTCATTAACAATGAAAAGAAGCTTATTTTCTTCATAGTAAGTATTTTTTGAAGTTAGCCCCGACGGAGCTTTAAAAAAGTTCAAGTTCAAGGAACCAAGACGAAAATAATCCTTGTCTAATGCACCTGTCTTGAAGACATAATCATAATTTAACAAAAAAGACCAGTTATGTTGGTATTTAATAGATCATATAGAGAAATAAATAAATATCCCAGTCCTCAAGGTTGGCAACGCATTTGCAGTCTTGAACTTGTCATCGTAAGATTGCAACCTTGAGATTGAAAATGTGGGGGTTCAGAAGTCCACTTTTTAGTAGCCGTGCGCAAGTTCGCCTTATCCATATCAGAAAAAAAATAAAAAAAATAATTACCTACATTATACAAAAAATAAGGTACTCGTACATCCGACTATTACTAAGATCTATAAATTAATGATACTAAGATTCAAATCATCAAAATTGCTTTAGGTACGTGAAAAGCACGAGTCATGTATAAGTAACTATTCCGTTCATTGTTTGGACTTATGTAACACGAATTGAAGTTGGTATCAAGATTTTGCTGCTGTAACCATTTAGCAGTGTGATATTGTCTTAGTGTTGTTTCCGATCGGTTTCATTATCTCTATGCTTTGCTTAGAAAGGAAAAAGAAAAATGAGACACAACAAACCAAATTAGAAAACGGTCCACGACTCGACTCGTCCAATCCTCGTGCTACTCGAGATGTAACTTAATAATTCGAATTGCAACATCAGATATAGGCATCTGGCGTAGCCTAATTGGGGGCCCTAGTTTGTTTTTTGATTAAAATTCTTAATATGTGTTTTTATTCACTGTATGTATGATTAAAGTTTGTTACCGTCGGTCTAGGTGTAACACCTCGTAACTACTATTTCAGTACTGTAGGAGACATTTGGGTGAATTGTGCAATTCACCCATTTACAAGTTAACACCAGAAATAATATTTGCATCAAAAACAAAATTTCCAAATATTATGTTTTATTTTCTAGTAGTATAAATTTGACATATTATATTGCATATAACCTGTCTTGGACGAGAATCAAGGGTCCCAACCCCAAGGACACAATTATCCAAAATACAACTGACGAGAACGGCATCTCCCAAGCTTAACCGCAAAGGCCACTAATAAAATAGCTTCCTGACCGCAAACCATCATTATCTCCGTCGGTATTTATATTTAGAAATTCTTTATTAGCCTGTATTCACGGCTAAGACGCGGTCACGAATACCAAATAAGCGTAATTTGAACAAAAAATATGTCAAGTTTAATTTTTAGTTACGTAACCTTTTACTTGTGTATCCAGTCCACCCTTGTAGAGTAGATTCACAGACAAAAATATATCATCTTCATCATTTTAGGCAAAGGCGTCCACTGCTGGACATAGACCTTCCTCAAAGATCTCCACAACATTATAAGTCTATGCAACAATCCATTACTGTTTTTAGACACGATCTTGAAAGTCTGGAAACCGTCAGGGAGGGAAGATGGCCGATTGAAAATTGTCCGGCTTTTACTGTTAATTTATTTTAGGAGCCACCATAAATAAATAAGAAAAAGAAGAATCTTTTTTGTTTAAGTATATGCAGTTAGCAGTTAATGAACGGGTTGATGATGATAAATGGGCTGTGGGTTTAATTGAGGCCAGGGACCGGCCCGCTATCCCATTCAAGGGGTTTCGAATGGGTTTTACAAGTTTTTTACTTGGAAAAGCCGTTCGATATGGTTTTTAAAGCGCTGTTTATAAGGGTTATCTGTGCTTTAGTTGTTAAGGTTTCCCTTATAGTGAATGGTTTGTTTAACAAATAACTTAGCCATATATTTTGTTCCAAGAGGTTATTCTTTTAGTGGGGTATTCTATTGAGAGGTTAGTCTTTCAAAGGCTTTTATCTGTGAATGGGTGGGCGGGTCCCTGGTTGAGGCTCATGAATATCTACCGGATCTGGACTATCTGGAGATTGTAAATACATTGGATCCCTAATCCCTCATATGCCTCAGGCACTGATCAGTGGCAAACCCTGCGTTGTTACATTTTTTGAATAAAATCGTAATCTAAGGAGAATGGAACTTAGTACTTTTTGTACCGTCTACATACGAAGGGTGAAGACTGGGCGTAGATGTAAAAGAAAAATCACACTTAGCTCTAAGTTTGTACTATGGGTACTAGACAACGATAAACATGCTAAGATAGAGAAATACATACAAAGCATCCAAGACTCAGGAACAAACACTCGCGTTCAGCAAAAAATATAGGAGCTTAGTTTGGGACTAGGTAAATTTGTGTGACATTGTCCCCTGATATTTATTTATTTATTTATTTATTTATTTATTTATATTTGCCCATACCGGAATCAAACTCAGGAGCGCTCTTCGTAGGCTGGGTCACTATTAACTAAAAAGATAACACTTTATTAGTCAAAATATTTGAGAAAATGGATAAGTAAATACAAAAATTATAACATTCTACATTTAAGTTTATTAAAAAATACATTAACGCAGCATACAAGATGTATGTCATCTGTGAAAGTGTTCTTGAAAACTATCGCGCCTTAGTTACAGTCACCTGGTTGCCAACCACTTGAATCGAAATTTCTGTTGCTGTGTCCTCTTCACTCTACACTTTTGATGGTATAGTAAGAAAGGGACAAAGCTAAAGTAACAGTTAACTTTAGTTTTATGAGTAGAGCCGTGTTGGTTTTGGCTGATGACGAAATTTGAGATCAAATGTTTGAGATCGTTTACTTAAGTGCCCGATATTTGAGTATGGTATTAAGTATTTGATATTCGAGCTTTGACATATTTTGAAGAGCCGTTTGATGTCAACAATAGCCTTATAGCTTTCTCACAGCTGGGCACATACTCGTACCTTTTCTCATGATGAGGAGGATTGCTAAATAAGATTCCGGGTTAATTCTGTTAGAGTAAGGGAGTGGTAGAAGGAGAAATGCCTAAGACCGATAGAAGAAAATCTTGGTGTAAGATTAGTTAGTTAGACTAAGTAGTTGTAAGTTGTATGTTTGTGCTGTTTTGGATTGAGTAGTTAATGTATAAATTTATTTATATATAAATTAATAAATAAAGTAAATTGGACGGGGGACTTCAATCATTCATAACAAGCTTTTGCTCGCGACTCCGTCAGGTAGAAATTGTTTATAGCTATATTTTCGGGAAATATCAACTTAGTTCTGAAACTTTGGGATAAACAGTAGGTACAGTCGATGCCATAAATATGTTTACACTTTAGTACCTTGTCTATTTAACGTCTATAATATTGTCATATATGAAACTGTCACAGCGAATAAAGTGACTAGGTTAGTACCTAGTCATATTTGTATTTATCGTATAGGTAAGGATAAGGATGTAGCATAAATGATCCAAAAACCAACAAAGCTAATTAATTAGTTCTAGCTGAGTGCCAGATCATAAAAAAAAGTATTTACATGTACCTAATTAATTTTCCACCATGAACCAAGGTAACAGAGATATTATGACAATTCTATAATCACTAGGTGATAATAAGTATAATAACTGGTATTAAGGATGCCAATAATAATTTTAGTTAAAGGGAAAGCGATATGGGTAGATATATGGATGGGGTTGAATAGGGTTGAGGTCTATTTTCGATTAAGAAAAATATATGTGTGAGCGCGAGTAACTAAACCTAAGCCGTGGATGTGTTCTATGTCTTTCAGTATGTATGTTTTCTATTACCCATAGTACGCCTGGAGCTTAGTTTGGGTTTAGGCAAATTTGTGTAAAGTTATCCTCTGATAAGTACCTACTTCTTTATTTATTTATTTACTTACTTCTGGATAAATGAATCGAATGTGAACGCGTCTATAAGCTCGTTCTCGTCGACTAACTTATCTTGTTCGTTCAAAATCAAAATCAAAAATCAAAATATTTATTGGCTGAACATGGTAATTATACAGTTGGTGAAGTAAAGGGTCTTGTCACGTTCTGCCGCGGGGCGTGCAAACTTGGGTGTTATACAGGGTTTATTTATATTACTTATATTTTCTTACATTATCTGCACCTATAACAATAATTCTATATGTTTATCATCCTTTACAATTTTATGACAATTACTATATTTCCTTATAATATAGTATTAGTCTGAATTTTCCAACACAAATTCATTGGTTGAAGAATATTATAAGCTCGTTCATAACAAATCCGTTATTGCAGAAAGATACATTTTCCTTTAAGTCAAAATATTTCGTTATACCGCATTCACAGTTCGTAAATAGCTTATTAAATCCCCCATATTAGGATGAATTAATAATTGTGATATAATTTTGCATCCGAACGCGGCAACCAGTTTTCACAGAATATTATGTATGTAACCTGGTAATACATATATTGTGCTTGATTTATAATACGTTTTAATTTCTTATGCGAAATAATTATTCTAGTGGTATTGTATTTTATGACTACGATTATTTATTACATTGAAATTATGCAACATTTAATACAGTAATAATCTTTGTTTGTAGTACTGCTTTTGAGAATTCCATTTATTTAAAACTGCTGTAGCTTAGAAAATGTTTAAAATTTATGGGAAATTGTCCGTTACGACAAACGACGACAAACAAAGTAAGAACGTCAACACCACTATCTAATTTCTTAGGTAATGATAATGATGGTAGCGCCAGGAAAACTTACATACATACATACATAACGTCACGCCTTTATTCCCAGAGTGGGGTAGGCAGAGCAACAGAATACCAACAACTCTAAACTTGTTGATAATTCTGTAACCACATTTTGCATAGTCAGGCTAAGATGTATTAGTGACAGGTGGCAAGCCCATCGCCTAACAGTACTACAAGCCTTTATTCCAAAACTTACATCAAAATGATAAATCTGATTATGCTTCATACATTTGATATAGCTAAAGCTCTAGTACCAAATTAAGCTATAGGCTTGTATTATGACTTATGAGTACCTAATAGAAATACTGGGTGATTTTGGGGTCATGATTCGGAATGGCCAAAAGTGAATAAGATGGTCGACTAACCACGAAATCGCCAAAAAAAAACCAGCTGTTTCATACATTAACGGTGAATTAGTGAGAGTTAATGTATGGAACAGCTGGTTTTTTTTGGTGATTTCGTGGTTGGTCCCATCGGAAAGGTTGTTCAGTATGACCATCTTATTCACTTTTGGCCATTCCGGATCATGACCCCAAAATCACCCAGTATATGTATAAATAAACACACTGAAACCATGCAAGGCTAATGGCCGTATTAATTAACTCGTCTCGGTTTAAATGCCTATCTCAAGATACGTCAAAGTAAACGTCGAACCATAGAAAACTGTAATTTTTGACGTATCTTGAGACGGGCATTTAACCCGAGATCAGTTTATTGATACGGGCCTTAGGAACAAATAATCGCCACCTAACCTAACCCCATTGTCGTCTTCGTCACACAACGACACTAACCTAAAAATTAAATCTAGATTTTCTGCTGAAGGGAAAAAAGTAGACGAAATAACATAAAGAATGAAGCGTGAGTCTCTCCTTTGTTTGTATCTTCATGACCGAAGATCGTGTTCAACGTATGTCTTAATTTATGACTTGCTCCATCTGCTTTTGTCAGTGGCCACCCGGATCCCTCACAGATAGACCTTGTTTCTCTATTAATCTTTTTCTTCAGTTGATTACTCTATCTCGTGGTATTACGTATTCAAATACGGTCACGCGATTCCGACGAAACGTATTTAATACGCATTACGTTTGGCTATCATACTAGTAATACATAGTAATTTTACTATGATACTACTGATGACAGCTTGACTAAGTCTACCGACCACACACACACGACGGCGATCTGATGGATGGCGGATCCCTGCGCATGGCAACAAGCATTGTGGCTTTCTGGGAGACCTATTGGCAGTGGAAATCTTTTAGCGATATGTATATAAAAAATAAAAATTAATAAATTAATGTCAGAGGACAATGTCACACAAATTGACCTAGTCCCAAACTAAGCTCTAGGCTTGTACTATGGGTACTAGGCAACGATAAACTTACTTATACAGAGAAATATATACTTATATACGTAAAAAACATCCAAGACTCAAAAATAAATACTCATGCTCATCACACAAATATCTGCCCTTACCTGGATTTGAAGCCAGGACCGCTATCTTTGACGGCAGGGTCACTACCAACTAGGCTAGCGTGTCGTACCTATATGATGTTAGAAAGAAGATAGGATCGGAATCTAAATAGTAGGATAAAGGCCCTGAGCTATTGACCTGTTATGTCCTGCTGTATGCTCTTCACATTTATTACGATGCTAAGTAACTTTTAAAAGTGGCTTGCTAGTCACCAGAACTCAGGGACCCAATTCTCGTCACTTCGAGATGACGTTCATGCGAGATGTGTAAAAAAAATTATGCAGTTTACATTTCGTTTCGCATGGAAAATCATCTCGAAGTCACGAGAATTTAGTCCCAGGTTCTATTCAAAACTATTATGTGTCTACGTATGTACAGATAATATCAGTATTTTTCCGGATGGGAATCGGACGCAAAACTGAAACGCCAAGGTCAGCGGTAAATAAATTCATAGTTTTAATACTTCAATTTTTTGTCACGCGATAGAAAAACTACCTGACACATACTTACGAGTACATCTGATAAGTAGTTGAGTAACTCGTTACATAAACCTAATTAGAGTAGACGATAGGTGACCGTCTGAATGCAAAACAAAATTAAACACCGAAAACGAAATCACATTACGTAAAAATGAACACATTAGCGGTTTTTTACAAGCTTTTTGCAATAAAAATATGTTCGGAAGAGTATCTGGTGTTTAACGCAATTATAAAGTACGCGCGCACTGTGTCAAGGGTAGAAGAAATTGCAATCAGTGAATCAACGAGACGAATAATTGTAGTTGTAGAGAAAGTTAAGGATTGTTAGCAGCTCACATTGGGATGCATCACAATACTGCCACTGTATTATTCCTTTTTTTTTGTTGTCCGGCAGCATGAGCATGTCATGCTCACTCAAAGGTCTTTGCTTACGGCGGCGTTGTTGATCGGGTCGCCACCTTCCCGAATACATGGTTGAGGGTTGAGGGAGGCGATGGCTGAGATACGCGTCATACTCGTGAACGGGTGCTGTTTGTGGGGTCCGGTCTGTTCACGCTTGCAAGGATCTGTTTTTCCATTTAGTTATTTTAGTAATCGTTTGTGACGTAGAGACCTCGTCGTGTTGATCTCCTAGTCATTATTTTTAATTTATTGTTATTGATCTTTCATTTGTAATTATTTTATTCGTGCTAGTATTAATAATAATTATTTTTTGCTTTATTAATTTGTAATGTAACTTACTTTTAAGTATTATTTAGTAGTAATAAGTGAAAAAATGACCTACTGGAGTTTGTTGCGGCGCTTCTTCTCCGCAATGATGGTATTGTCCGAAGCGCTAGTATATTCACTGCATGTTACCGATGTGTAAAAGAGCCCTCATGTGGCCAATTTACTGAATAAATGATTGAATTTGAATTTGAATTGAATAGTGACACGAAAATATCCAGGCAAGCGAATAAAACTTTGAAAACCCGACTTTTCTTTCAAAACATTTGTTTTGCTCTTAAGTTTTTAGAAGCATAGATTTCGGAGCTTCGCAAAATATTTTGCTACAAGAAACAAAAATGGATAGATTTTTTTACTGGTAAATAGCAAGCTAACAGTTTGTTTTGACGACATATCGTAGAGAAGAAGTAATATTACTTACCGTTGCGTTTTGTTTTTGTTCGACGAGTGAGAATGCGTGTATAGGATGCCCAAATTCCTCTCTTCTTTTTCCTTCCTCCCAACGAAATTTTCTATTCCACTTCGTTTGTACGTATCACCGCGAGCAGCTTGTTTTCGAAAATAGGAATATTCTACGATACGGTTGCCTTTACTGACAAACAGTAAATAAGAGCTACGAGTAACCTAGTCTATAATCATACAAAAAGTTAAACAGATCTTAAAAATAAAAAGATGAATATATGTTTTTACCCGACGTTTCGACCGAGTAAACTTAACATCTGAGTAAAAAACGTTTAATATTATCTAAAGAAGATATTTTCGCAATTAGCAAAAAAAAAAACTTAGTTTAATTGCATTTCCGCTATAGCTTTATCACGTGACGTTGCTGCAGAAATTTATGACAACTAAAATTAGCAAAACTATTTACTTGACTATCGGACGTTGATGGTTGCTTCAACTCAACCGACAAAATTAAAAAAATGTTGAAAATACCCTAAAAACTTTTGGAAAAATATATAATTATATATGATGGATTAATGGATTATTCTTCACTAGCTTCTGCCCGCGACTTCGTCCGCATACATTTCGATTATCGATATTCCCTCCGGAACTTATATATTTTTCAGGATGAAAAGTAGCCTAAGTGTTAATCCAGGGTATAAGCTAAAATGAAGGTGAGGTAAAACTGCAAATTGGAGTCTTTTTGATTCTGCTCCGAAATTATTTACTTCTCAATTTTGCAAAAATATACAAAAAGTCCAGTAATTTATCCTTTATGAAACTATCGGATTTTTAGTTTATATTAAGAAAGATGACAGAAAATCGCGCGTCAAGGCCGTTGACCCAGGGCAGTCCTTTAACCGCCTGACTCCTCGGTTCTCGCTTGAGGACAATATTACCAAATGTAAAAGGCACCCTATAGTAAAGTCGACAAGGTTGCTATTCTAATGTTACTAAAATAGGTTTTGGGGTATTAAGAGGTTAATCGTCATAACGTTGACTTTCAGTGTGGCCGATAGTCAGTACGGGTAGCACAAGTTGTATTTTTTCGCTTGTCGCTCAGTGCGTCTCTATCGCTTGAGATTAGATAGATAAGGAGATCCGAGTAAACAAGTCGCGTACAAAAGTGCTAGGCCTCCAGTTGCGATTGTCATATATTTGTTAGATATACAATACGCGTGGCTGAAAGGCTTCTTCGTCCAATTTTCAAACATAATACCAGGCGCAATGATTTCCACATAAAACTGACTGCATATGACATTCTTGGTGCTCAATGAGCTAGTAAACTTTTCTCAAGGCTTAACATTACAATCACTACAAAACTATGCCGAAATAACAGTCACATATGAGTCTTTCCAAATTGTGCTACCTACCTAAGTCAAAATTAATTAAAAGTAAAATAAATATGCCAGCCAGTTCGCAGGAAATGGTTTGCCTCTACGTTTCTAATGTGCACCTCTCTTCCAGATGACCTTTTTCCTGTAAACTATAACTTGTGCATATAAAAATGTGCATAGGACTCGTGCGGTGCCCTATCTTGCTCTCTCTTTTCCCAACTGGACTATTATAGTGTAAAATATCACTGTTCCTTCGTATATAAAAATCATAGCTCAATCAGAAAACATACTTGCACGCACACACACAACAGATAAACACACACAAACACACACACACACACACACACACACACACACACACACACACACACACACTCATCTCGTCTCGTCTGGCCATACTGAAAATCAGCGTCACATTTTTACCATATGTTGTGACACAAGCTGAGTAGAGACCATTTTGGACACCATTGTAAATAGTTAGTTGTAATTATTGTTATTACTGTGCCCCCGCCCACTGCCTCAGTGCCACTTGAGGTTCACAATTTGCTAAGCTATGTCAAAAAACTTTGGTTCCTTTGCAAATATTTTCATTTCTGATTAGATCTCACAGAGAAATTCCGAGCATTTGATGACTTTGAACCTTTTTATTGGACCCATTGGAAAGGAGCACATCTGTGAAGTCACTGGCAATACACAATGGTCAAAGACTTTTGACTTAAAACACTGCGGTAACAGCGACGAAAACATGCTAAAAAGCTTACCTAATCCTCCGCTACCGAGTTGGATTCAACCTCCCATAACGTGGACTGACAAACTGGTAAAGATCGCGGGAAGCGGATGGTTGTGAGCAGCTCAATACAGACCGTCGTGGTGATCAAAAAAATCACGTTTGTTGTATGGGAGCCCCGTTAGATATTTAATTTAATTTAATTTAAGTAATTTAATTATTTATTTTTGAAGTGAATATACAGCTAAATATTCTGTGAACATTTCAAGTGTCTACCTGTTGGCGTTGTTAATATCGAGCAAAAAACGACATAATAATCACGTTTGTTGTATGGGAGCCCCCTTAAATACTTATTTTATTGTTTTTAGTATATTTGTTGTTATAGCGGCAGCAAAAAACATCATCTGTGAATATTTCAACTGTCTAGCTATCACGGCTAATGAGATACAGCCTGGTGACAGACAGACAGACAGACAGACAGTGAAGTCTTAGTAACAGGGTCCCGTTGATTATAGATGATTATCCGTATATTATGAAAGATAATTAGTATGATTACTCCGAATCCTAGCACTTTCTTCTTAATTACCCCCTCGTTACAAATGTCCAAGCTTTTCACTGCAATTATTTAAAAAATACAACTCCACTACAAAAATATAGTGCAAGGTTACTGAGAAATGAATTCGTTCGAAAACAAAACAACATTAATTTTAATTGAGCTTAAATACTAAGCGCTTGGGAAATACTCAGAAGGAAAACAATGTGGATATTAGGCAAGGTTATCTGTAGCTTTGTTGTCAATTAGCATTTGTTGTACGTTTGTTTGTTGTACATTGACAACACGTTTAGCCAAATTGGTGGTGGCCCTGCCTACGAAGCAAGCGGTACTAGTTCGATTCCCGGTATGGGAAAATGATTGTCTGTGAGTCTTGGATGTTTTCTTTGTATTTTAGTATTTATTTCTCTGCGTAAGTTGTCTAGTACCCATAGTACAAGCCCACTTGAGCTTACTTTGGGGCTAGGTCAATTTGTGTACGATTGTCCTCTGCTATTTAATTTTATTTTATTATTTAAATTTAGCCTCGCTTGTTAATAATTCGTCTACGAATTGAAAGCGAATTATTAACTAGCGGTTCGGCTTGAAGGTCCTGGTCGAACTTCGATGCAGCATCAGCCGTTATTTATAACAGCCAGGAGTCATTAAAATGCATTTATGATGAAGAAATAAACAATATCTCAGCCTATAAGTAAGTAAACTGTTGATTGAACAAAATATAAACTCATTTACAAATATGTACTATTTATGTAGATGATGTATGTGCAATGGCGAACTTATCCTTTTAAGGGATCTCGTCAAAGTGTTAATTAATCAGGAATATCAAATCAACGAGAATTGTGAATCTAAAATTTCCATACAAAATGCGATAACCTTTCCCCTTAAACCAAGCCAGTTTTTTACGAATTTTGAATAGGTATGTTGTAAATATCATGAAAAACCTGGCCTGTACATTTTTCTTTCCAAGAAAATATTTATTGTAAAAAACAAATTGAAGACAGTAAAAACAGAAACGTAACAACCTAGTTTTTTATAATAACTGCAACATATTCAAAAGCTCTGGAAATCGGACTTGGTTTAGAGGGTGAGAAACATTATCGCCCGGAGCTAAATTAGTGTGGAATAAAATTAATATTATGCAATTTAAGCGTCGCTTCAAAATCCTCTTTAAGTCGGAGTGGAGTGTTACTTTAAATTGGTCCACTCTTATCCTATAGTGTTGAATATAACTAAAGTTTCTGGTAGCGAGAGGGACACTGTTATGTGACTGCTATTTATAAATCTTTCCCTTTCCCTGACTAGAAATGACAAGTAAGTATCAAACAACAAAAATCAAAACACGGTCTCTGATGTGTATGACACTTCAAATAAGTTATTTTGAAACTCCAACACTATATTTATTGATCCTGAAATTTTTATTATTATTATTATTATTATTATTATTATTTATTTATTAATCACAAAAATACAGTACCTAACAAAACCGCTTGCACGGTTTGACTGCGGAAAGGACCATTGGAAATTCGGATCTTTTGAGTCCTCCTGCTGGATTTGAGAGGCTTTTAAGCAATTTACTTATATGAAATAAAGATCAAAACAATGCATTTGTACCCAAAAGTTATTAGTAACAGAACTTAGATAGTAAGTAAGCCTATAACGGCCGAACCCTATATTCAAACCGCGGACAGATAGCCTTACTTCGGATTAAAATTTGACACATTTGGTATGGGCTAATGTCAAATTTCAAACCGAAGTAAGCCTTATCTATCCGCGGTTTGAATATGGGGTTCAGCTGTTTTAGGCTTACTTACTTATAGGCTCTAGACACGATGATTAACGTTAACGATTTTCGAAAACTGACATAATGTATGGAGTTGAAAAAAGCGCTTGACGCGACCGTCCGGTAGCCTACGACAATCCGATAACGATAACGTTCTCGCCACACACCTTGTCTATGGTCTCAGGGTAGATATACCCACTCGTACTTATCTTAACTATACTATATACAATAAATAAATAAATATCAGGGGATAATCTCACAGAAATTGACCTAGTCCCAAACTAGGCTTGTACTAACTAGACAACGATAAACATACTTATATAGAGAAATGCATACTTAAATACATAGAAAACTTCCAAGACTCAGGAAGACTCGCACTCATCACACAAATATCTGCCCTTACCGGGATTTGAACCCAGGTCCGCTGGCTTCGGAGGCAGGGTCACTCCCAACTAGGCTAGCGTGTCGTCAAATATGTATGTTTCAGTATTGTTGTTGCCACAGAGTTATTTCAAAAAAATAATCAACTTAATAAGAATAAATGTTTGACTCATGCCTGCATGCAAAATATACTACTTAGCTTTCTTTCGGTAGTAATGTATGTTTTTTATTTTGCAAAATAAATTTCTCAACCTATGATTGATAGAATCGAGATCGACAAGAGAAGATCGAACCAGTTTAAAAATGGAATGCAATCCTAAATAATAAGCGAGTTACAATTAATTCATGTCATTATCGGCCGAAGTACCCTTCTTCGTTGCTGTGTGGAAACTAAACCGTTCTAAGTGCACACAGTT
The DNA here is from genome assembly GCA_949316455.1 of Acleris holmiana. Classification (NCBI taxonomy): domain Eukaryota; kingdom Metazoa; phylum Arthropoda; class Insecta; order Lepidoptera; family Tortricidae; genus Acleris; species Acleris holmiana. The sequence continues at coordinate 7,708,692 of OX438785.1, forward strand.
ACCATTATAATTCGATCTCCTACTCTGAACTGCTGCTTGCTTTTAAAAGTTTAGGATATGGTGGTGGTGGTTTGGACTTACGGAGGTTTAAGTTCCGTGTCGATGCGCCCGCGCCGGGGGGGACCGTATATAACCTGCGCACACGCTGCTTCCACACACAACCAGTCTTCGGCAGTGGCGGAGACACACAGCGACATGAAGTTCTTGGTGAGTTCAGTGCAGTGCAGTGCAGGTTTTGAGACCTAAAAGTGAACTCCAAAAAATGCATTTTCATAAAAATATGTGATCGAGTGCAAGTAGTAAAGCATCGAGAGTGGTTTTATGTAATAACAGTTAATTTTCCACTCGTCCAACGCATACTACTTTATATGAAGAGTAATTTTCTTTTCACTTTCTAAGTCTCATAACCTAAAGTAGATGTATTCGTTTAAATAATTTTCCGCTTGTCGTTTTGTTTGTGGGTTTTCTATGCTTCTCACGGGAGAATTTGCTACGGATGTAATTTATCCCAGAGTCCTTACGCCAAATTATTTTTTTTAATTATTTTGATAATAATTTCATTTAAATTCATTTGTACTTTATGAAGGATTATCCAGAACGTAGAAAAGTAAACATTTTAACATGAAACGAGTTTTTCGTCTCGCTCATTAGCATTATTCATTTATCCCTTTAATCAAAACAACAAAACTCCTTAAAAATATGTATACACAGCTTGTTTGTAAACGTAATTACCTACAATTTGTTTACCTACTTTGAAAGCTTTTAACATGATAATAGCTTTTATGACTAATAACTTTCGAAGTTACGATAGTAATTATTAGCAATTTAAATAAACTTATTCATAGGTATTATTTGTTTACTTTGTATTTGAGTAATTAACTTAAATTGTTCAAACGAAAGCTTTTTAAAGTAACTTGTAAAACCATTACCCTACTTTTGCTTCAACCGGTTAATCTATTTCAATTAATAAATTATTTATTGCTTTTAGATTTAATTATATTTGCGTCGATTAATTGCAGTGTTTTATTTTCTATAAACATAAAGTAAAATAAAGTTAGATTTATATACGTCACTTTACTGATCAGATTAAAATTTAATCGGTAATGATTGTGGTCAGCCACGCCTAAGACTAATTTGTAATGATTAAAGCTAGTTTCATGACGGTGAAAGTTTTGCGACTATAGTTTAATACATTTAACATTTCTCTTAAATAACCCGGAAATAACTAGAACTCAAAACTAAATGATTATAGATATGTTGTATTTTTCGAACAGTAGTAAGTACTGTAGATATTAAATAATGGGTAGGTAGTGGATTGCCGTGTGCTTGCTTATGCATAGGATAATTCCGTACATTTTTTTTGTCACTCTAGTAGGCATTAGGACAAGCACTACTGATCACAGATGCCTATTTCTTGATATTAGCTCCATAGGAAAAAGGTTCCAAAAATATATAAAAACACAATTTCAATATGAAACCACTTCGTTCTAGCTAAACTTGTATTTCAAATGCATGTAGCGTATCTAATGTGTTATTTTGTCATTTGTATCCCCCGATATTGTCTCGCTTAATGCACAATCAGTTCCTCACGCTATTTTGGCCACAAATTAGACAATTTTCGGGAGAAAGTGTGTGATTTGTGATGTAAAAGTCGTGTGTCGGTTGTGTTTGGTATTCAAATAGGTTTCTGTTTTTGGCATGTACTCGTAAAATACATTTAAGAGCAACAGTTAAATATCGAAAAAAGCTCATTGATGTGAAATCTTTTGCATTTAACCTATGAAAAATATACTGCCTATATCTAAAATAACTAGTTCCTCAAATTCATATTAAAAACACAAAATACTATTTGTACATTTGTCCTTCTTGCTTTGAAAACAGTACAATGTGCAAAGGTATTGTTAAGGGCTCGATTAAAATACGTGATTTTTTCGTCCGTGTAACAAAAAATAATCACATGACATTAACGTGTGATTATCTTTCGTTACACAGGAAAAAAATACATTGTTTTAATTGATTCCTTGAGAGGATTGTCGCTTTTTTAAATCACGTAGCTGACTATTTTTTTTCCTACTAATTTAGCTCCGTTGGCGTGAAGAAAAACGTTACCACATTTGGTGTGCAAAATTTCAGCTTCACAATCCTCGTATTTACAATATTTTAAAATTCACCCACGGATTTTTTTTACACGGGTATGTAAACCACTTTCAGAATAAAATGATCACACACACGTAACGGTGCATGTGTGAGAGTAAAAGTCAGTAGCTACTTAGTGATTGTCATCTATTCCTATACACACAATGTATTCAAACGCAAAGACTAACTAATTTAGGTAGACATCATATCACGGAATAAATGGTTTCTAAGAGATCAAAAATAAATTTTCCACATTTACATGAACAAAGGGACCAAAACATATAAATTTCTTAATTAATTAAAAGGCACTTATTACTACAAACATAATTAATGAGTTCATTTATTACGTCCAAGTTAGTGAGCGCCATGTAAACAGCTGTAACTCGTTGGAATATAGATTGACGCGTAACACGGTTGCGCAATGCGTCGAGCCTGCGCGGGCGATTACGCGTGCAATTAAATTGTTATTTATACGCATTCAGAGCGACTCGAGCGACCCGGGCGCCCGAGCGTGCCTCGTCAAATGATACTTAATTGTTTCTATAATGTTATGTGTTAGATTAGTAGAATGCCGGTAGACCCAATACTTACACAAGTTTTTAGGTACATAACAAAATATCGTTGTGAAATGTGTATCGTTGTAAGCTAGTAAAATTGAGAAGAGCGTAATTTGACATTGGTCCAGTCTTTCACTTGCTTACAAGTAAAAATGAATTGGTAATGCCATCTTGCTCACGTTATTCTACATCACTTAATTCAATCATAATTAAGCATTAAAGTAAAAAGTTCGAGAATCTTCTACTTACAAAAGAAAATTAAAATTAATATTTGGACAACATACGAGGTTATACAATGTTTTATGCTATCAAGTATTCGACAATGTCCAAGCTCAAATAATAGCAATTAAAAGGTACAAGTTTCTTATCAGGGGATTGGCCGTTCGCAGTGTCTGTGTGTCAGTACAGAGTGCTCCAAATCAGTTATGTATGCCAGCATCTCGTTGCTTTCACTGGCGCAGTATCGTAATTAAACAGTAATGCAAAACACAACATAATTAATAACATTTGCGAAAATTAAAGACTTTTTGACTGATTTTCTATAACCTTTCCATCTAGTAGCATTTAAAGAAATTGTTATTTTTTAATAATGTAGTTTTTACAAGTTAATGTAATGTTGATTAATAGGTAATAAAAGCCTTAATAATTCATCAGTAGATACTACATTTATTTTACTTAATTACGCTATTTGCATCCGCAATAAAATTCAAAGCAGCCTTGATGAAATTGAAACTCCGATTTCTTTCCTCCGATGCATATAATAATTGTTTATTACCTACGATGGGATAAGATGATTAATAACTTCATAACCTACAGAGGAAAGACCGAAATTTATGAACATCCTGTGTAATTATACGTTCATTCAGAACGGAACAATCTACATTATATCTAATTGTCTATTGTTTACTGGAAACCAGGCTAATTGCAAAATTTTGTGTTTGGGTCGACCCGCTTTAATTTATTTGTAAGGTTTTAGTTTTGAAAGTAGAAGTCCCGTCTTGAGAAAACTTAACCTATTTATACAACATCCTGTGGGTGTAGAAACTAGCTTGTGAAACATAATTTTCCTAAGACGTGCCTTAAGATTTATGACCACATAACGTAACAAAGTATTCTGCTTGACTCTCAGGTTTGTTGGATGCAGTAAATACTGTGACCCTAGCGAAAAACGATAGAAGTCTGCATATATACAATTATCATCCCGTACAGAGTTTTAAACTTATACCGTTTTTCACCTGTAGGTAACACGAAAGACTTTTATCCTTTTTCACTAGAGCCACAGTTATGTTGATTACTTCTGAGAAATTGAAATCTGATTCTACATTTTGCTCGCTTTTTTCTCCGCGTATAACTCGTATTTCTGGACTAAAATGTATCGCATGTGCTGTCTCGGCGTTCACGCTTTAGCCATGAAAGCAAGAAAATATACAGCGATACTTTAGCATTAATTTCATTCATTATATAGAATTGAACACATATATAGAAATAAATTGAATGAAGATTTAAAGCTGCCTTTACTTTATAAACTGTCAGTAAACACTTAGTTTACGATCGCCTCTATCAGTCAGTTAACTTTACAAGTAACTCGACTTGCGAGAAAGTTTAGTATGCAATTCGCTATTAAGATCGAGCGATTATTAAACATCCACTATGATTATAAAAGGGGAAGTTACGTATGAATCGAGCATTAGTAACTATGGAGCCAACAATGTCTGCCGTGGGGATATTTTTTCTAAGTGAAAACCTGTAGTTACCTAGTTATTGAGCAATAAGTGAAAGATACATTCCACGTGTACTTATTACCACTTCCTCTCAACGCAACGCAACACACATTAAAATTCCGCCGTGTTATGATCTTAAACAAGTCACTGACGTACGTTGATGCAACTCAATCAAGGTCATAGGTACCTGAAGCGGGATTATGCCTACAAATGATCAAGTTGTAATTGTCAGGTGAAGTTAGGAATGAAGTTAGCGTATTTGTTTTCCAAAAGAATACCATCACTAATAATGTTTTTCCTTTGTCAACAGGTTGTTTTAGTTGCCTCATTGGCCGTGGTGGCCTTTGCCAGCGAGGAGAAGGGCGCACCCAAGCAAGCGGCAGCCGAAGACAAGAAGCAGGACAAGAGAGGAATATACGATATCGGCCATTATGGCGGCGGCGGCGGCGGTGGAGGCGGTGAGGGACACAGCTTCGGAGGTCACAGTTTCGGAGGCCACGACTTCGGCGGACATAACTTCGGCGGTCAAGAGTCTCACGGGCTGAGTCTCGGAGGAGGCGGTGGCGACTATGGAGGCTCCCACGAGTCCTGGAAGCCGATTGAGCACGGACACGAGCACCACGAACACCACGAGCACGTCAAGCACGTTGAGGTCATCAAGAAGGTCCCCGTGCCTTACACCGTCGAGAAGCACGTACCTTACACCGTTGAGAAGAAAGTGCCTTATGAAGTCAAGGTACACGTACCCCAGCCCTACACCGTTGAGAAGAAAGTCCCGGTTACCGTTAAGGAGTACGTCAAATACCCCGTGTACGTTCCTGAACCTTACACCGTTGAAAAGAAGGTGCCCTATGAAGTCAAGGTCCCTGTCGACAAGCCTTATGAAGTCAAAGTGAAAGTGCCTACCCCTTACACCGTTGAAAAGAAGGTGCCTTATGAAGTCAAGGTTCCCTATCCCCAGCCCTACACCGTCGAAAAGAAGGTGCCTTACCCAGTCAAGTACGAAGTGAAAGTACCCCAGCCTTACGAAGTCGTCAAGAAGGTGCCCTATGAAGTGAAGGTCCCAGTCGACAAGCCTTACAACGTGTACGTGCCCAAACCCTACCCCGTGACTGTCGAGAAGCCCTACCCCGTGACCGTTGAGAAGAAGGTGCCTTATGAGGTCAAAGTGCCCGTCGACAGGCCCTACAAGGTTGAGGTTGAGAAGCCGTACCCAGTGCACGTGAGAGTGCCAGTGCCCAAACCTTATGATGTGTACAAAAAGGTGCCGTACACCGTTGAGAAGAAAGTGCCTTATGAGGTAAAAGTGCCCATCGACAAGCCTTACCCCGTGTACAAGGAGGTGCAATTTCCGCTGGTGAAAGAGGTGCCTTACCCCGTCAAGGTCCACGTGCCCATATACTTCAAGAAGGAGGTAGAACACCACCACCATCAGGAGCACCACGAGCCCCAGCAGCACTACGAGCACCACGGCTGGAACTAAGTGCCGTCACTATCGTTGGCACTAAGTGCCACCACCACTGCTGGCGCTAAAGGCTAGCTAGGTCTCACACTAGTACCTTATTAGGCTTAGTTCGAAATGTGATCATTTAGTATTTGTAGTGTATATATGTTTACAAAATTGGTGCTCGCTCGCGAAAGGTTGTGTGCGTCTACGGCTCAGAGGCTAACGCCGCATAGCATTGACGACAATGCGCGGTTCAGTTGTATTATAGTGATCTGTTATTACTTGTTTAGCTTTTTGTATGCTTTTGTTTTTATGTATGTAAAATAATCAAAGTACCTCGTACTTTGATATGAGGCTGATTTATTAAAAAATGTGAAATAAAAATGTATTTTTTCTTTGGTTAAGTTCCTTTCTGTACGAGAAATATCCTGTGTTTGGGTGTCCATTATTCTATCAAAGTTTTGGACTACGACAGTTATATTTTTACTGCATGTTTCTAACTACAAGCATGTGTTAAATTATAAGTAGGTATATGGAACAAAAACCGACACAGAAAGAGAGAGCGCATGATAGAGCTAAAATAGAAAACAAGTCTAGGTCAGAAGCTCTATACTACTAGATAAAACCAAATTGCTTTTAACATGTAAGCATTCCCGGTAAGGGCAGATATTTGTGTGATGAGCACGAATATTTGTCCCTAAGTCTTGGATGTTTTCTATGTATTTAAGTATGTATTTCTCTATATAAGTATGTTTATCGTTGTCTAGTACCCATAGTACAAGCCTAGAGCTTAGTTTGAGACTAGGTCAATTTGTGTGAGATTGTCCCCTGATATTTATTTATTTGTTTGTGTAATTGTATTGTCAAAGTTATTAGATAGCTGTCATTTACTTGACGGTGGCGGCCGAGTTAAAAGCAATACGATTACATGCCAAAATCAATATGGTTTTAACAAGTAGAATAAAGCCCCAGTACATGCAAATATCCTTAGGAATTAAACTACATTAACCCGAAATAAGAAAGTGTAAAGAATTTTAATAATGATGATGACAGGAAAGTAGGCTACGTTCATTTGATTACACGTCAAGACATTCGGAATGGTAGCATGAACAAACTGAAAGTACTCGTAGGCAATAAAAAAACAATAACGTAAGACAATACAATGGAGGCCAAAGAAACTATAACACGAAAGGAAAACAATAAAATTTCGTTGTTCAAATCGCAACACCAGATCTTATCCCAGTGTTTATAGCATTGAAATGTTAACTATTGTGCAAGGTATGTAATAGTATTTTCGCAACATTGATTGCTCTTTTAGCCATGCAGTAATTGGTGCATTACGTGGACGTGTGCATCGAATCGCGCGCAGCTAACTGTGTATAGTTACACACACGACTCGCCGCAAATTCTAGGTTTAGTCCAGAAACTAGATCTTACGTGAACATAATTAATGCATAATCCATTAATCAATGTTACATTACAGTACAGGAAGGTGTCATACAACTGTAATTTATATACTTAGTTGATTCAGATATGCAATTAAAAGTACATCAATTTGATAAAAGATTTATTACCAAAACATATAAGTTTTAATAATCGATGATCAATAAAGCTTAAATCGATCGCCGCGGTCACAGCACATCTTGCGCATGATTTAATGACTATGCGCACGCGATGATATGCGATTTCTGATAGATCATTGGACACACAATGATTCTGGGTTACTAGGACTGTTGTGTAATTAATTACCAACTTATATTGCTGCTTTAAAGAAATATGAAAATATAAAGGTTACGTCCCTATTGCATACATTTAGTTAAAAATATACCTTTATATTTTTTTTTAACATAAAGCTTGCATGGTGCATCGTCATCTAACTCCATTGATAGAGATTTACTGGCAAGTAAGCTTTCATCCGATATAAGAACAAGTATTTTATGCATTTTGAAGGTTTTTTCGGTTTGGTCCGAAACCTTGTCGAACATGAAGTTGCTGAGTCTAAACCATAATATGTTTTTTCTAGATACAGTACGGGGACTGCGTAGTTACTAGCGACTGATGTTGATGAACTAACGTTACACAGCAAACCACACGGCAAGATAAATAAACGTGGCAAAACTTTCATAACGTGTGCAACATTAAAACGACGGAAACAACGTTTGACATTTTCTCCACTCGAATACTATTTGGCCATGCGATATTCTAGAATACTTAGTTTCGACATACCCATTGAACCAGCGGTTTGAGTAATGTTCGTCGAAGATAAACTTTAACAAATGCATATAAACAGCTGGTCAGTTTCTGCTGGGTTCTTTTACCGTTGGCCAGCGTGAGTCCATGTCGCCATCGCATCTTGGAGGCTGGAGGCTAAATTGAAATTCGATAAAATTGCTCATCACGTTATCAGCTTTTTTTTTGTTAAGTTGTAACTTGGGTTAGGTACTTGAGTCGTCTATTTAAAATAAAATATGTATCTTAAGGGCAAAACAGTGCGAGATACTATTATTGAACTTCATTCTTGGCCTCGCCGACTCTACACGTCAAGATAAAAGGAGTAAATCACTGGCGTTCATATGTTTTGACTTTTGGCCCAAGGCATTATCAGTCGAAGAATTAATGATGATTAAGATTCACCAAAGTAAATGATAATGGCCGAAATAATTAAAATAGCAGTGGGCAGGGCTCATGGCACATTGCATAAAGATCGGACGGCCGTTGGCGCCCGAGAGTTCTTAAAAGACGCAGCGTGGGAATGTTGCCCACAGAGTGGACCCGAGACGTATTCAAAAGCTTATTACAGTGCAAAAGTTTCTACGAAGTCTTTCGGGTTCGGGTAAAGTCGGTTAGACTCCCATAAGAGCATATGAGAGCGACTGTGAGATAATTACAAACCCTGCGCTGTACCATATTTACTATATGAACTAGGAACTCGTAATATTTAGTGTTCCGTGACAGAGGCAAGAGTTCTTGAAAAGAGAAGCCCGCGAGAGCGAGCCCTCCAGAACGAAATATAAGTGTGAGCACATATAAAAGGCCAGCGAATGTCACAATTCAATTGATCGAATATTGCTCAACTAAATATTTTTAAAGCGAGTAAAATTTTATAACACTCCATTATCTTGCGCAAGTGTGTAAGAACATAGCAATATCGAAGGTCACGACTACATATTATATCCACCAAATTAATCTTGATCTTCACGTATGTATGTATATTGATAATAATTGATTTTGTTGCGTGTTTTCTGTCTTTCACTGTCGCTTTCAGATGTTTTTTTTTTTTTTTTTTTTTTTTTTTTTTTCGTTTGGTTTTCCGTCCAGTTAATTGCATCCATTCTGGGTCAACACCATATCATAATTGCTCCCAACCTATCCCTATTATTTCTCCACCTTATGTTTCATTCTTCAAAATTTTATTGGTCCTAATGACGTGTCAGATATTTGTGATCCCGATGTTATATGATTAGTGTTCTGACTGTTAATAATTTTAGGAATAGGTATACCAAGCGCTAGCTCTGCCGCGTAAATTATTGCAATAATTCCCGGATCAATTTAGCCATCAATTATGGCAGCAGCGGCGCGCGCGCCGGTTATACAAGCATCGCGTAACACGTGGAAGGCGAGATCTGCGCACAGGCATTGCTTAGCGGAGTCGGCTATTCATGGTAAGACTTAAATCCAACAGCAAACTAGCAACATAACTGGGGCTTTATTCATTTGTTTTTTATGACGGAAGAAGAAGGGGAAGGGTAAAAACAATATTGCCTTTGACGTATTGTCAACGTTTTGATAACTCTTACGTACAGTACGAGTTATGGCGGCCGTGTTATAAATGATACTAAAACACGTCAAACGCAATATCATTTAAACGTAGTAGAATAGTGGGATCTGAGACTCATAGACCTTTTCATTTTCAAGACTACCGTCTCAAGGCTGCAATTCTAATGCGGCAGAAGCATAGCTAACCCTGAGGACTAAGTCGGAATGTTTGAACGGGTTGTCTTATCCCCAGCCCACAACAATGCGACCACTGCTTCTTGGCGGTAAGTTAAAGCAGAAGATACCACGATAGCTCAAATCCACTTATCATTAACGTCAGTAATATGGTCAAAATATAAAAGAAAATCCAAATCCAATCGGAATACACCGTGTCTGGACTAGCAATATTCTCGCGCGACCGTAATCAGAATAATCGCGCGTTTGAGTCGCACGTGAATGGCGGCCTGCTGCCTAACCCGCTGGCACACTTCCTGTTATTAATATTTATGGATCGCGGAAAGTCTGTTTTCTGCTCAATTTTCGTAATGTTGCTCGAGAATAATCTTAGCTGTGAGTTACCTTATCTGTACGTTAAAGGTTGAAATTCATACGCAAGACCGAACTTGAGCGCGAATCTAATACGAGTACCTATTTCAGAATACATCTGGTGGTGGAGTGACACACGCACACAGTTCAAGAACAAGGGTAATATTTTTTGGATCTATGTACGTCTTTTTTAAGAAGAAATTATGATCACCGATAGTTATGTCGACAAAGTAATTATACATACATACATAAAATCACGCCTGTTTCCCAGAGGGGTAGGCTAAGACCACTTCTTTCCACCTGCTACGATCCTGACAAATCTCTTTCGCTTCTTCCACATTCATACATCGAGTTATGCATGCACGTCGGTTTCGGGTACTCAGGAGAGAGAATTTCTCCGATTTGATTCGAAAAAGTAATTATGACCAAAATAAATAATGGGAAACAATATCCTAGGCTGTACTGTGTCTGTTTAATAGAACTTGAATTGTGGGGTATCATTGGATATCCAGAGTGCTCAGGGGTGTCATGGTTGTATTTTTCCTTCATAATAATGGGTCATTAGTGAGGAATACTAATTACACACTACTTTATACTTATTAAAAATTACACTTCTCACTAAAATGATCCACAATATGCCAAGTACTCGTATAGGTGAGGCATGCGTTGCATCGCTCGGTCGGCTATACATCTCGTGTCATTATGCCCTATTTTAGTCCCTCAACAAACAATGCTGTTTTATGACATGAGGCAGTCGATTGATTGCAAATGCGTTGTTATTCTGAGGACCAAGTTGGATGCCTCAATGCTAGTAATTTCACCGGCTTTCTTTCGTACACCGTAACCCATCATGGCGATTATTGCTGGTTGGTGCAGGTGAGGCGGGTTAGTGGGATCATTGTCAATGTCCGTTCTGAATTATTATTAGTGTTAGTACGGGGCCGGGGATCCAAGTCTCGTGACTTCGAGATGATTTTTCATGCGAGATAATAATGTCAAAAAAATGTATGCTGTTGTCAGTTCATCTTGCATGAAGAATCATCTCGAAATAACAAGAATTGGGTCCCTGTCCGAATCGCCACCACAGTTGCCTTTAGTTCGTGTTGTATTCCGGTGTTGGAATAAGACAACGGGTAAAATTACTAGCATAAATAGAGACTAGTCTTTAGGATCGACAACGCATTTGCAGGCTTAAGACTATCATTGTAGTCCCAGTTACCATTAGGAGCAAGTCCTGTATGCTCGTTTGTGTGTATGCGCACCTCCTTAATGGGTTATTGGGTTAAAATTTGAGATTTCTACATTTTCTGAAATGTAAACCTCATTCATATTTATGACACTAATATCGGTCATTCAGACCACGAGATCTACACCCTAGAACAAACCGAACCGATCAAAGCCTTCACACAGGGTGACATCGATGACGTGATCATAAAACAGTTTTTCAGACTCTGTAATTGATGGCCATTTTCAAGCAAAATTAGTTGCAAGAAACAAAAGCTATTTATTTTTATTAATTTTCCTCTTAATTATATCACCGATTTAGTAAATCATGGTTACCCTATTTTTCGGATCATTTGGGTCCTATTCAGAATTTTATTTTGATGTCACTTTAGCAGTCACAGTGACAATTAAAATCAGTCATTGTATATTTTTTTTGTTTTTCTGTTTATGTGTTTGCATTTCTTTCTGCAAGTAGGGTGACCACACTGTTTACAATAAATTATTTAACTTTGCGTGATTAAGTCTGAATACTACATCTAAACACTTACATACCTATATTATTCGGATCCCTCTTTAATGCTCAATTAAGCCATATCACTTTTGATGACGTCTTTGATGTCACCCTGTATATACACGAAGCTATGAAACAAAAAAAGGAAACCATTTGTTCAATGTGAACGCACACAGAGCGAAAGTTATAATATTTTAAAGCACAATGATATAAAACATTTTTCTAGAAAATCATCATGGCAGTTATACCAAGCAGAGCACACGAGTTTGTGTGCACTGGAACCGGAGGATGCAAACGCTACTAACTACTAACGTTATTCTTTTCCATCGCTCAAAATGTATGCGATGACATTCTCGTGCGTTACGATAAACCACGTGGTCAACTGTCATCCCATACATTTTGAGCGATAGAAAAAAAAAACGTTAGGAGCGTTGGCATCTTGGCTAGGACCTCAGCAATAAATAAATAATCACAGGACAATGTTACACAAATTGACCTAGTCCCAAACTAAGCTCTAGGCTTGTACTATGGGTACTAGACAACGATAAACATACTTAGATAGGGAAACACATACTTAAATACATAGAAAACATCCAAGACTCAGGAACAAATACTCGTGCTCATCACACAAATATCTGGGTGAATCAACTTTTAAGGTCACTATGTCACCTTAATTTGGTAGAATGTAATTATTTTTTTTTGATGTGGTCAATATATTGAATAAATCAGACAATTAAACTTACTTTCTAGCTGACAATTTTAAAAATTCTTCTTTGATTTACACAAATATATCAGGTAACGCAGGGGACGACGTTGTCCCCGGGTTTTGTATGAAAAACGTGCATTTTCCACTGCGTTACCATGTTTTTACAAAATTATAGAATTGGTTTGTGATTATGAATAGTGAAATCCGAAAATCTGATTATCTAATTTTAACATGTGTAAACCATTATCAATCTCACATATTCTAGTAAGTTTTTATTAGCGTGTAGAAAAGGAGGACTTTAAAAGTTGATTCACCCATCTGCCGGGATTTGAACCCGTGACCGCTGGCTTCGGAGGCAGGGTCACTCCGACCTAGACCAACGTGTCGTCGTGCAATGTGTGGCGGTGAATAGGTTCTGGTACAGTATGTGACGCACGTGTGATGTGTGCACGCGAGATCACAACGCTGATATTCTGCCAGCACCTCCAAAAAACGAGTGCGATATATTCAGATTCACTAAAATACATGAAAAAAGTGTGGTTTCGTAATCTGGGAATACAAATATATAAATATGAGCTACTCATAATTACAGAAATATCAATCGTAATATGTAGGTATGTATGATATGTTTGAATGTGGAAGAGAAAGATTTGTCAGGATTGTAGCAGGTGGAAAGAAGTGGTCTCTGCCTACCCCTCTGGGAAACAGGTATGATTTAATTTAGGGTATCACATGGATAACAGTGTATATATAATATAATGTTCCATCTTAATGACTGTCATATGCAATGAATAATTTGAATTTGAATTTGATTTAAAAAGAAACTTAATGTGGATAAATGAGTGTAGAGGAAATCCTAATATTTATAATTATCAGTCATAGTGCCCGCAGCGTTAAACTTTTTAGGATTATTTGATTGAATACAACCCAAACTAATTAGGTATAGTCGCGCCGTTTTAAGAGCTGTCAGAGAGCTGTCACCGCAGTACAAAATATAACCTCAAATAAACTATGCCAACGATCTTATCACGGAGCTAATAAGGTTTGCTTTTGACGGAAACTTCTAAGAGCAGCTCATTACCATTATAGTTTGACTTCGTGGCCATTAGTCCACGAAATAGCCACATGTTAAGTAGGCCCCTAACATATACACGCAAAGAAAAATGCAATGCATTGGTGTCAAGCGAAACCCTCTTTACATAAAGTCATTATGAAATAACACCTTATGCATATCACCGATTACTAGTGAAGTGATGGCTGGTGATGACACAGCCAATTACACGAGTCGATGAGAGAATACATTAACACATTCAGCACCGGCGACACGAATTCGAGTTCAAATTGCGTACAATCGTTTCTCTATGGCAGTTAACACATTGATAGCTAATGCATGCCATATCGGGTCCATTTTGTTCAGGAGTTAGAGATTCTGGCCACTGATTGGGGTCGGTAACTGTAGTAGTAATAGTGCATAAATCGTTTGATCTGGTTGGTTGGTGCTCGACTCGAAGTAGATGTAGCGGAGAAAGCTCGCAGGATAACGTTCGGGCGTTGACTTCAATGTATCCAACAGAGTCAGATGACATATTAAATAGCTACATTCATACAGAGGAATTGCCTTTATTTCGAAGAACACCTGCTCAAAAGGTAGCTAGAAACTTGTGAATTGCCTGAGCTCTGCCCGGTGCATAACAGATGTTTTCGGGAAAAGTAAGTGTTAGTGCACTTTATTTTCACACAAATCACTAAATCGAATCTGCAATCATGAACGTTCATAGAATGCCAGCATGTGTAGCCAGCACATAGAAAATCTGAATTGCTATGGATTTAGAATGTCCGTGGGTTTAGAGCCCGCAGGGGTCATGGATGGCCTATGACCTATTTTGCCTTCTTTTTGTCATAAAGAGGAGAGACAATTCCTTCATTACATTCCTGTCTTACCCAACTCCAACCACACGTTTTGTTTATCTTTCTCCCTTATTTCTTTCAATTAAGCATTTCGATACTGTACACAATGCAATAATCCTCATTATATTAGTATATTAGATAGTATAAAACAAAGTCGCTTCCCGCTGTCTGTCCCTATGTATGCTTAGATAAAACTACGCAACCGATTTTGATGCGGTGTTTTTTAATAAATAGCGTGATTCAAGACTTTAACCCGGAGCGAAGCGAGGGTGGGCCGCTATATAGGTATAAGTTACACGATTTTCCAGCATTTGCTTAAAATTTGGAACGATAGCGTAATACTACGCGAAAAGTTCCGAACCAAAACGCATCACATACACAATAACACTAACAGTATTGCCGAAAAGGTGTCATAACTCTCAATAAGCCGCTATTCGATTCAACACTCGACCACTTGGAAGTTAAGATTAAAATTACTACAGAATCTTATGTTAGGTTATGTCTTTCTTTCCTTAAAACTACGATAATATGTATTCTTAAGGTGTAGCGGCTCGTGTGAAACCGTGAGTGGCTCAAACGAGATCAGATAGGAATGTTGCGTAAGTAGAAATCTAAATAATACAAAACAGTAGCACCTCATTTAATGCTATATATTAGGTAACTAGTGTGGTCGTTGTCACTAAAACAAAAGCAACTCTATCTGACACCACATACGATTTAATTTACTTTATTTAAAACAGTAATTCTTTAAGCTATAATGGTCAATTGAAAATGTTATTAAAGTACTTGAAAATGTGGTTCAATTTTGCGTCAAAAAAAATCTCGTATGTTTGAACGTATGAGCTACAAAAAATGTTTAATAACTTGGGCGCAATTTTAAGGTTTTTTTGTTCTAATTTGTAACTTGTCATCGACACTATCCAAGCTTCATGTAAAATAGTCTTTAAACGATTGTAATATAGTTTCTAATCGAAAGACTTAATATTAGTTAGTTGGTTTATAATTCCTAAAATGACTTTAGCATGAATGTGTTAAAGTTTAGTTTTGATTGGCCAGTCGAGTGGTCAAGTGATACGTTCTCGGCCTTGTCTTATCGACTCACTTTCATACTTTCCATTTCGACTAAGTAACTGATTAAGATGCTTTATTTCTTTAATTGAGATTAATGGACTCGCACTTCAAATTCTGTGTTATTGTGGTTTCATATCATCGCGGTATCAAGGAGTCTTTAAAAGCTTTAAATCCGTTATTTTTTGTTATTCTTACCATAAATAAAGACCAAGATACTGGTTATCAATCATTCGTTCCATCTAAATTAGTTCAGATTATTAAAGAATATAATTTAATCTTCTATAATTTGTACCAATAGATAATTGTTATCGAGTAGGAATTAATCAGAAGGCAGTTAGTTACAAAGGCCGGTTAAAAAGTGATCATTGAGTAATATCTTTACGACTGAGCGATCAAAACCGGATAGTTATTTAAGTTTCGGTATAGTTCCCATTCGCCTTAAAACCGATTGGAGAGTCGCGAGAAAACGCATTTAATCGTATATTATATCATATATAAAAATACGTTTGTGTTCAGTCTACAAAAATTATTAGCTATTATTCTCAATTTAACTCTAATTTCATATTATATTTATAATGTTAATGGAAAAAAGAAAGAAAATACACAAAGTTGGACAGTTGTGAAATGGTTTCAACTCAGCATGTCCCAGCTGTAGCCAGCGCGCTATTCTTCCGTTGGGACCGCTCGGTGACAGCACGGAAGGAAGCAAAATAATAATAATAATAAGTATGTATGTATGTATTTAATTGACAGTAATGGCGATTTAGTTAAAAGCAATCCCATAACACGTCAAAGATAATTATGCTTTTACCGTGTTGAATACAGGCCCAGTTGCGACTTTTTCGAAGAATAAACCTAATTCAATTACATAATCGTTGTTGTAAAAAAACACAAAATACTTTTTTGAAGTATTTAGCACGTAATCTAACATAAACTCCAGACTTCAACTGTTTATAAAATTTCCTTCGCCGTTTATCTAAATCTGTATGAGTTTTTTTATTTTAATTTGCGGTGCGCAAGCATTGCGGCATAACGAAACGCTATCGAGAGGGAATGTGTACCCTTGTTACTTTATCATTTAAATCAATCAGAACGATAGGATTGCCTCATTTACTTAGAAGGCGAACTATTACGCCATTACAAAATTATCTCAACAGCCCAAAATATCACTATCTTCTAAACTTAAACCAGAATTAGTATGAGCTGCTTTTTGTTCTAATTTTACCCAAGCGCAAAATTAAGTTTGTAATTCATAAGGGCGGAAGTTCTAAGGGATGCTTACAAATAAATTGTTTTATATCTCTTAATATGACACAGGTGCTATTGAAGTGCAATAAAAATAGAAATGATAAACCAACAGATATCAGTATAATTAATAAGGAATGAAATTAATTTGTTAATGTAGAGGGTAATTTGTTACGTCGTAAAGTAAACTTGTTTTAAAAGATTGTAAAGTATTCAAATTAATTGATATGAAAGGAGTTTGTGTATTTAAAATAAATATTTTACTATTCGCAGCGTGGGTAAGCTCCCAACAAGGTGGACCGACGACATGGCTGAGGTTATAGGAAATTGATGGATGCAAGTGGCGTAGGACGGTTCCTATTGTGGCAAACCTTGGGGAGGCCTATGTCAAAGTCCAGTAGAGGGGGTCCATATTGGCTCATATAAAATAGGTCTGTAGAATTTTTATACAAATTACGATTTGTGACTATACTCACCATTTCTCTTAAAAAAATTGCTCGTAATTGTTATTCATAATCATCGCAACTCCTAAAGTGAATTTTACTGAAACCGTTCTGATTTTAGGACGTTTATAAAACAAACCCAACCTAACCTAACCTTATTTACCAGTTGCATATTTTTAAAATCCCGAAAATAAACAGGTGTATAATTAATATTGATTAAAAATGGTATGAGAAATATTTTTATGAAGAGTGATCATTATGGCTTCTCTGCCTTTTTGCCGACAAATCTTTGACATATGCATCGTTTCGCAACCTATTCATTTGCTAACCAGCTTTTTTTCTGTAACTACAAATATTTCAGGATTTGTATAAAACTAACCTAACCTATAGGGTTCTACACGATAGTCCTGAAATAAATCCAGAATTATTTACAGTTTCGGAAAAAAAACTTGGGTTGGCAAATGATACGTTTGTGAAATGAATCATTTGTGAAACGTTGGTTATGACATAATAGGATCCCGATCATTATGATGTAAAATGGTATATGGTAACTTTTGCCCACCCCCAGTAGGTCTTACGGCTGAAATGATGATGACGATGATTTGTCTATAAGTCTAAGGTAAAAGCAACAGCAAGTTTGAATAAAATCCGTCTACTTTGCACGCATGTTTGGCTACGCGGTAAACACAGTTGGTAGTGACCGAAGTGGTCCCGGGATCGATCCTGTTATTCAATTCAGTTAACGTCTTTTATAATCTGTGACTCGATTACCAAAAATATGGATCGACAATTCATTCACAAAAAAAAGAATAGCGTGTAGTGAGAGGTTGGTCGAGCTCCATGTTGTATTTATAAAGATGCCTATTTGATTATGCACGCGCTAAAATGTTATGACTAAGTTATTTGTTGAACTAACCATTCACTATAAGGGAAACCTTAACAGCTAAAGCACAGATAACCCTTTCAAATAGCGCTTTTAAAAGCATATCGAACGGCTTTTCTAAGTAAAAGACTTGTAAAACCCATTCGAAATCCCTTGAGTGGGATAGCGGGTTTTAAAAACAAATCGAACGACTTTTAAGCGATACGGCTTTTCTAAGTAAAACCCTTATAAAACCCATTCGAAACCCCTTGAATGGGATAGCAGGCCGGTCCCTGTTTTGTACGCTCTGACAGGACGACTTAAACTCGCCGGATAATATATTTATGAGTTGAAGAGTTATAGATACGCTTAAGAGTATCACACCTCTGAGTAGTAAGGACAAGTATTTATGTCATTAGTGTCAGTATTTGTTCCTGAGTCTTTGATGTTTTATTAGTGTGTAAGTATTTATTTCTAACTCATGGATATATCCGAGCAACAAACAAGTCGCGGACGACTTTTGCTAGCCCTCCAGTACGGCTAGCACATGACGAGACGATAGACTACCCGTCATTGTCTAATTAGAACGGCTAGGGTGGTGATTCTCTTAGCACAGCGCTGCGTCAATCTTATAAGTGAAGTTTAATCCGGCAAGTTTAAGAAGTCCCGTCGGAGCGTACAAAACACATTTTAGCGCGTGCCCTCTCAATTAGGCAGCAGGCAGTGAGTCGAGTTCAGTGTCGTATAAAGCTGCCTAATTAAGAAGGCACGCGCTAAAATGTGTTTTGTACGCTCCGACGGGACTTCTTAAACTTGCCGGATAAAACTTCACCTATAAGATCGATGCAGCGCTGTGTTAAGACAATCACCCCCCAGAAAAAGACAGGTCGCAGGCGACGTATAACTCGCGCGCCGTCATGTGCTAACCGTGCAGGGGCTCTATTCTACAAGCTAACACCTAATGGCTTTTGAAACGTTGTCCTATTGTTTTTAACGCGGCCGCCATTACTGTCAAGTAAGTAAGAGCTTTTGACAATACGAAAACGTCACAAGCAATATGGTTTTACCCAGTAGAAAAGAGCCTCGGTCATAACAACAACTAAATTATAATAAAAAGCAAGATGGGCGAAACCTAAGTTTAATCGAACCTAAAATATTTATATTTACTTATATATTTATTACTACCTCGTGTGGTTGCCGCGTTAGAATAGTTCCACTCCATGTCTTCCCGTGGATGTCGTAAGAGGCGACTAAGGGAATAAGGGCTTGTAATACTGTTAGGCGATGGGCTTGCAACCTGTCACTAATACACTAGTAAACTTCTTGGCCTGATTGTGCAAAATGTGGTTACAGAATTATAAACAAGTCTTTTTAGAGTTGTTGGTATTTCTGTAGCTCTGCCTACCCCACTCTGGGAATAAAGGCGTGATTTTATGTAATGTAATGTAATGTATGTATGTAATGTATATTTATTACTCACATTAGTATAGAATACACATTTTCGGTGTGTTGAAGGTAGTAGGGTGTAAACACACGACAAAGCGCCTGATCTAGCGATTACCAACACCTGTGGCGTTCCTTATAGCCCGCCGCGATCGCAGACCTGCCACTCTTATTTATTATAATATCCTATTATACGTACGTTTACGTTCATTTAAAAAAAACATAATAGGGATATTATTACTTTATTTTTATTCCAGAAATTTTGGTTTTACCAGTCTGCTAGTTATTTTTAAGGGCAATGTAGGCTAACACTTTTACTTGTAGTCGCCTGTGAAGAAATGTATGAAACCTTAAGAGAAACTAAAGCTCTAATATGATGAACTGGCAGGCCAACATCAGCCGCCGCCGGGTGTTTGGAGAATTACAACATAAAACCCCTTAAATTTATAATTAGTTATATAAAAATAATATCCCCTGTGTGGTTGCCGGGTTAGAATAGTGACACTCCAAATCTTCCCGTGGATGTCGTAAGAGGCGACTAAGGGAAAATGGGCTTGTAGTACTGTTGGGCAATGGGCTTGCAACCTGTCACTAATACACTAGTAAACTTATTGGCCTGATTGTGCAAAATGTGGTTACACATCACATCACGCCTTCATTCTCAGAGTGGGTTAGGCAGAGCTGCAGAAATACCAACCAATCCAAAAAATACTTGTTGGTGCACAATCAGGCTAAGATGTTTACCAGTGTATTAGTGACAGGTTGCAAGCCCATCGCCTAACAGGGCTGGAATTCTAGAAGGTAATAACGATATCGTGTTTGACCTGTTTCCGTATTGTCAACGTTTTGATAACTCTTATGTTATTTACAATAATGGCGACTGTGACATAAACGATTCTTAAACGTGTCAAACACGATATCGTTATAACGCACCTGAATAGAGGCATAGTACTACAACTACTACAAGCTCTTATTCCCTTACTCGCCTCTTACGACATCCACGGGAAGACATGGAGTGGCACCATTCTAACCCGGCAACCACACGGACACGGGCATATGATTCTTATTTTATAGTAAATAAAGGTTATAATTGTTAATTTGTTTTGCAACAATCAAGTGTCTATTATCTATGCCTGCCAGCTAAAAAAGTCAATCACTGGTGCCATCATCCTACTGTATACTTAAGATTCTTCCAAGGCTTAGTAACGAGACAGAATGAGTTAATGTTAGTGTGTGTTTGGGGTGTTTTGAAGTGCCTTCGAAGCTAACGGTGCTGGGTTCAAATCTCGGTAAGGGCAGACATTTGTGTGATGACTGATGAGCATGAGTATTTGTTCCTGAGTCTTGGATGTTTTCTATTTATTAAAGTATGTATTCCTCTATATAAGTAAGTTTATCGTTGTCTAGTACCCACAGTACAAGCCAAGAGCTTAGTTTGGGACTAGGTCAATTTGTGTGACATTGTCCTGGTGATATGATTTTTTTATTTAGTTTTATTTTTAAAATCTCAATTTTCTCTATGTTTGGATGCCATCTTCATACCACTATTTAGATATGAATAATCCTTACTTAATTGCTGCATAGGATAAATGAAAATCTAGGTTGCTATAAATGTTAAAAAAAAAAATACTGGCATTTCTATTCCCTTCCAAACTCTTTGTCGATAACAAAAACGCAACTCATATGTTTTCACATGAGCTCACCGCGTGCTCCCCCGAATTGAGATCGTAATCGTATCGCTTCAGCATTGCCTGTTAAATTATATTGTCCCATTAGACGAACTAGTTAACAACGTTTTACTTCCAATTAACCTGGAAATGTAACGTAGTTGAATTAGGAATCAGGCATATGTTACGAAGAAAATCATTGCTGTAATTAATTTACAGGCGCTTTCAGTGGGGGAACTGTTACATTATAATTAATCATAGGAAATGAACAAAACATGGACCCTAAAAAGCTATGCATTTTAGAAGCAACTTTAATAAAATTGTCTTACAATAAATCAGTTCACCTGGAGAAAAAGTGTGTAAAGAACCGTGCCCAAGATTTTGCTCTTGGAAATAGTTTAGGCGTTAGTAAAAAAAACGCCTTACGCATAAACTATTCGGATTTCAGATCAAATAATCCGATAAAAATTCAACTTGTCTGCTTTTACTTTTTGTACATAGACGACTTGATCTTGAATGATAATCATCCCATTTTTTAAAACATCTGTAAAAAAAGCAACCTTATTTGTAAGAATGCATCTTAGTTTAATTTGCGTCATCCAACAACCCTTTACGGTGACAAGTTATTAATTAAGGGCGGTTAACCCGCCGGCCGCTTCCGCTTAACCCTCCACGGCCGAGATCGAGATAACATCCCTCAATCAAAACACGTTAGATTATTGTATTGCAAGGAAATATTTAAGGAATTTCTCGGTGCATTGGTTTTATTATATGAGCTGTATGAGTATGGGACGGGAATGTTGTCAGTGAGAATGAGAAAGAGTGACAAACTTTTTGATGTTTGTCTTGTAGTGTTAAATAACGTCCTTGCTTAAATAAATACCATACGAGTTTTCGTTAGGCGCTTGAGGCTGTCTTAACAATTGTAGTGCGTAGTAAATATAAAGCAATTAAGTATGGCAAAATGGTGACCTAGAACTGAATCAAGTAATGTATTAATAGTATTAAGAGTTTTATTAATTTCTATATCTTTAAATTTCTAAAATAATATAGGTAATATTGACAATTAGCTAGGGACATCTAAATGTTATAATTTTATTTTCAATATGTTTAATTTAGTGTGCTATAATTTTACCTAATTAATAATGTGTAAATGTTTTGGTTGCAAACTGTTAACTTGCATGTGTATGAGAATAAAATAAATAAAAACTGTCCAAAAAAGTGCATTGGATTAATTAATTATGTAGGTATACATAATATGTTTCTTGAAAATAAAATTGTTTAGCGTTAAAATCTCCATAAATGTAAAAAATATAATACCAACTCTCGTCAGTTTTTTTCGTAACGGCACGCATCGGTTCGACTGTTCGACATTTTTTTCTCATGTCAAATACCGTGTTAATCTCTTAAGTGCCTTCATCTTCTTTTTTAGGGTTCCGCAGTCAAACTTGGATACCTTATAGTTTCGCCATGTCCGGCCGTCCGTCCGCAGCCTAGCTCAGAGACTCTTAGTACTAGAAAGCTGTAATTTAGCATGAATATACAAATTAGTCACGCCAAAAAAGTGTCTGAAAAAAACTTTAATGAAAGCGCTATAACGAATTTACAAGGAAAACTATCACGACTAAGTAGACATCATTGGTTCTTGAGATACAGGTGATTAAAGTGTTTATATCTACTAAAATCATCTAAGACGGCACCAAATGACATTAAAAAGATAGTTAGTTATTACTTGTTGATTTTTATGTTTGTAGTACTTAACGGCTTCGGTTCCCTACACTGAGCATGGTCCGACATGCTCTTGCCCGGTTTTTTTTATTAATGGCGGTCCACGGCGGTATTCCGCAGTGATTTCACCATTGTCAAGTGAGTAGAGTAAATCCGTAAACAGAATAAATCAAAAGTAAAAGCCGGCCATCTTTCAATCAGCATCTACCCTCCCCGAAGGTCCCGGAACTTAAGCGTGTCTTGCCTTGACAATAGAGAACATGCATGAAAATCAGAATTGAGTTTCATTGATACGATAAATCGTATCAATAGTATGTCGTTCATTTTCTCCTAAAGGAGAAAATGTAAAGAAAAGCATATAAAACACAATACACTAAGTTTTGACCCGTTTATTTAGAATGTATATAGAATCAAAACTTGTTAAAATTTTAAAACTTCTTTCCATGTTTAGATTGTTATTTTTGGCATCCTTATTTTATTTACGAAATATTTTAACTCAACGATATTTATTGGCTTGCAGAGTTATGTACGAAATAAATGCAAATTTATTTATTACGTCCGTATATTTTAAACATGGAACAACAGCTGGGACGTCATTCCTGTCGTCGATTTTGTATAGAGTGTTTTTGCAGGGGGTCTGAACTATGGCTTTTTAAATATCTTATGAAAAAAATACTCGACAATAATTATTTCGCGTATACCGTTATTCCTCTCTTTCATACTAATTTCCAGAGAGCGTCAGAATAAATATTCTGCATGTTGCATTGAATTACGTTTGTCACAAATTCACAATGGCATTTAAGGCTATAATTAAAAAAAAACAACGTTATG
This sequence comes from Acleris holmiana, assembly GCA_949316455.1. NCBI lineage: Eukaryota > Metazoa > Arthropoda > Insecta > Lepidoptera > Tortricidae > Acleris > Acleris holmiana. Next base: position 7,732,494 of record OX438785.1, read on the forward strand.
TGCATAAAACAAAAGACGGCTATAAAATTGTCCGCGTATTAAACTGTCCTTAATAAAAAACCCGTATCTATCTATCTATTATAGAACTTCTGTTACATGTGTATCTTATTAACGACAAGGTAGGATTGCTTTTTTTTTGTCAACTAAAGGCATATATGCTCTTTGGTATTAAAAGGCGGTTTAGTTAAGACGTGTTGATTTCTCTGTAGATAACTTTGGCGACAATGTTTCAATGAAAAACTATTGGCGACCAGTTTTTTTGTAAATTTCACCGATGGCGGCGATTGGTAAAGGATCTCGATAAGATTAAGGTCGTATTACTTGCTTCTTGATTAATTTTGATAAGATTTAACGGGCTATTAAGTTTGATATATGTATACTATCCGGTTTCCGTATTTCAAGTGGTTATAGTGTTTGAAGGAACTTTGCTGAAATGTATTTGTAAGGCATTTAAATAATTTTAAGGAACGAAAAGTAACTTTGGATTAAATAGAAGGTGGGTAGAAAAGGGGATAGGGAGTACTTATAGGGAGAAGAGGGGAGTTACGGGAATAACCACCAGCACCCGCAAAATTATTAGTCCAGGTTTTATTTAATGCCAAGGAGAAGACAAATGAGCACACAGGCCACCTTATGTCACCTAAAATATATCTAAGACCCATAGATACTCGTATTTCCTATGACTGCAAATTCGTTGACAACCCTGAAGACCAAGATGGAATGACTATATTAGTATTTCATCAGTTGCCTTACGCCTACACCGGAACACTACAATCCGAACACTGCTGCTTGGCGGTATGTTAAAGTATAAGATGGTGATGGTGGTACAAATACATTTAAAAAGAGCTGACTACCGAGCTTTGAATGAGGAGGCAAAAAAATAATTTTGTCACATGCCGTAGAACAGTACTTGAGGGCTTTACGGCTATCTATTTGTTATTTTTTAAAACTTAACTGAGAAAGTTGATTAATTTATTATTTATTAATACTGACTTATTACGATGACGTCATTCAGAACAGTTATCACTTATAGGCAACTTGTTGTTTCCCGCGAAACCGTCCGCGTAGAAGTTGTTTATCGCATTTTTCTGGATAAAAAGTATCCTTCCCCGGGACTCGAACTATCTTCATACCAAATTTCATCAAAAACGGTGCGGCTGTTTATCCGTGAAAACGTAACAAACAGACAGACAGAGTTACTTTCACAATTCACAATATTAGTATAGTATGGATATGCCTAACCTGTGTGACGTCCAAAAAGCGAAAAGTTATCTCAATTCGACAGCCCATTTGACCAAGCCATTTTTAGAACAATCTAATCTGTATTCTATCCTCATAACCAGAGCTTTCTTTTGAAATTAATTTTGTAAGTACAATGTCACCTTTTGTCAATCTTGTACCCATGACACACCCCCCGTTGACATAAACCGCTGTAAAATGCTCCTGCCGGGGGTCGCACTAAATTTAGTTTTTAATTTAGCAAAAAAATGCCACCATGCGCTCACGCATAAATCCTTAATGGGCTTAATCTTGATGACAAGTGCCTTGAAATCAGCGGCAAAGAAACGCATGAGGTTCTGGCACGGATGATGCGTTTTTTTCGGCATTCCGGCTACAAATTTAAAGGTTACCCAAATAACTGTCCAAGCCGTAACTGGTATTTGACAAGTATCCACTGATTCGTCAATCCGTCTTGTCTCTGGCAGACCAGATTTTCTACCGCAGATCGAGGTCTCCATTTTTGACCTCACTTTTTACACGTAGGTTTACATACGCAAGCCTAGACTTATTGTTTTTATGGTCTATCTAGCCTTTAAAGTCAGATTACAGTCTCATTATACTAAAGATTGAAATTAAAATATAGGTGTCCCCTTGTTTTATAGAAATTCTAGCTAATTTCTGCTGAAACCATAATGTTTCCAAATTATCTTAAGCATGAGTTACGTAGGTTAAGTTAGGTTAGACCTGTAACCACCAAAAAATAATCCGAAATCAGTAAGGTTACAGCAGAAATTAGCTTTCTATGAAATGAAAATTCTGCGAAGTAATACATTCTATGAAATGAGTTTCTGTAAAACAATGTACAACCGAAAATATAAATAGATGCTTCACCAACCAATCAAGTTTTTTTTGGCAAGAAGGCACACGAGCAGATAGGCTATAAGACGGTAAGTGGAATCTGAGACATTTAGATTCTCATGACTACCTACAATCCTTATGCTGTTTCTCTGTAATGTTGTTTTTTGGTATACAATAAAGTGTTCAGTGTGGTTGCCGGGTTAGAATAGTGCCACTCCATATCTTCCCGTGGATGTCGTGAGAGGCGACTAAGGGAATAAGGGCTTGTAGTACTGTTAGGCGATGGGCTTGCAACCTGTCACTAATACACTAGTAAACATCTTGACCTGATTGTGCAAAATGTGGTTACAGACTTATAACCAACTATTTTTAGAGTTGTTGGTATTTGGTTGGTTGTAGCTCTGCCTTCCCCAATTTAGGAATGAAGGCGTGATGTTTGTATGTATGTATTGTACAGTTAGCAGCAGAAGTAGCTACACTACAATCGAAGAACTCAAAATGATCTGTACTCGACTCTATTGTCAAGAGAATACGCCGCCGTCTCTAGATCATTTTAAGCATGTTATTCTGCTTAGCTACTTTTGATGCTTACTGTATATCAAAATTGCAATTCTAAGGCTCCAACGCGCTGCCACCTCTAAGGACTAACATAGAATGTCTCTATGTTAGTGGTTGGTGGTTAGTTTATCTCCACACCGGAACACAACAATTCAAAAACTGCATAAAACAGAAAAACTATTGGTGTAGTTTAACGTTTAAAGTAGCTTCTCGCGGCTTTTCAATAGGGAATCTTATAAAAGGAAAATGCTCACAACATGGTCGTAAACGATGTAGATATAATCAATGCTAAAAACCTTGGTCCGGAACCACGGGGGGTACTACTGTTGCCCCGAAGTTTTTATACCGACGTCTTAATTTTGTTTTACGGCTATCTATGACCATTTGGCTTTAGATTTATGGCTTTCGGGACGATTAGCGGAATTTCATAGGTTTTTGAATCACATTATTTGATAATATTATGGTTTTTGATGAAAAAAATAATGATTTGTCGATCAAAGATGTTTTAATATTTATTCACGATTAGAGACGACCACAGACCTCTTACCCTAGTGGAGGCGACTAAGGGAATACGGGCTTGTAGTACTACTAGCGACCCGCCCGCGCTTCGCTCCAGGTTAACATATAAACCTTCCTCTTGAATCACTCTATCTATTAAACAAACCGCATCAAAATAAGTTGCATTGTTTTAAAGATTTAAGCATACATAGGCACAGACAGCGGCAAGCGACTTTGTTCTATACTATGTAGTGATTAGGCGATAGGCTTGCAACCTGTCATTAATACACTAATAAACTTCTTGGCCTGATTGTGCAAAATGTGGTTACAGAATTATAAACAAGTATTTTTAGAGTCGTTGCCGTTGTTGGTATTTCTGTAGCTCTGCCTAAACCACTCGGGTAATGAAGGCGTGATGTTATGTATGTATGTAAGTATATACTGACGATTTTATTGTTGGATTTAGGTTCCTACTCGTATAATACTTGTACCGTACGGTCGGTCTTATAAGTAGTTGCACGCTTTACTGCTTAATCGCGTCAAAATCAACATTGTTTTACCTGGTAGAATAGAGACCCTACCTGTACCTAAAGTGTCATTCTATGGAACTTGCTAACTATGTAAACAAGCCGCCATACTAAAATTGACATTAGATGTCAATTTCAATATATTGTTTGTTTACATAGTTAGCAAGTTCCATAGAATTACAGTATACAGACGTAGTGAATTATCATTATGACATCGGATTTACCGGATAACTTTGTATTCGTCTTGCTTTCTCAATAAACTTATCGATAGGTTCTGGGGATCACTTTTTAATTCGACGCTGCTATATTATCCGGCGAGTTTAAGTAGTCCCGTCAGAGCGTACAAAATATATTTTAACGCGTGGCTTCTCAATTAGGCAGCTTTATCTATAAGACAAGCATAATAAATACGAAATAAACTTACGATGTCTTATGATTATTCAACCACATATTTCTCAATTTGTGTTTTACAGGGACGCATCGCATATCATAGCACTCGTGTAACGTTTAAGTCAAAAATCGGGCAAGAGCATGTCGGACCATGCTCAGTGTAGGGTTCCGAAGCCGTAAAGTACTACAAACAAAAATCAACAAGTAATCACTAATTTTCTATTTAAAGTCAATTGGTGCCGTCTTGGATGATTTTAGTCTTAATAAAATGTAAAAAAATTTATTTTTTAGGGTACCTCCCCTACACGTAACTTGGGGATGTATTTTCCGTTAATGAAATAAAGCGCAAATTTTTGTTAGAGTCAAGTGACCAACCCCCCCCCCCCCCCCCTACAGCATAAAGTACAAATAAAGAAATCGGAAAAAATCTTAAACGAAAGCGCATATAACGAATTTTAAAGGAAAACTATGACGACTGAGACATCATTGGTTCTTGAGATACAGGCGATTAAAGTGTTTATACCTACTAAAATCATCTAAGACAGCACCAAATGACTTTAAATAGAAAATTCGTTATGACTTGTTGATTTTTATGTTGGTAGTAAGTACTTAACGGCTTCGGTACCCTGCACTGAGCATGGTCCGACATGCTCTTGCCCGGTTTTTAATAATAGCTTGGATTTCCAGAGCCATCAATTTTTTGTCTTATTCAAACCCAATAACCGATTGTCGCATCAAACATTATAAACAAATAATCACATTTAAACACAATAAACACCCTTGAATCCATTCTCGTTTAATTATCTATCACATGTTGATCTCTCCCCTCGAACTGGCCGAGGGGAGGCCGCAAGCCGCAATGTTGTGATTCTCCCAATTATGTGATTATTTATGTGTGACAAGTCATTTGGACGCCGTTCCTTTTTACAACCATTTCTTCTTGACCCTTCATGTGAAGAGACTTTTTACCATTTAAACATAGGCATTCTAGTAGAAAACTCCAAAGTTTACTTATCCCTTCTGCAACTGTGGTGACTTTTTTAGAAACATTCTACTGAGGTGGAGTCTGTCAGACGTCATCTATACTTAATATTATAAAGAGGAAAGATTTGTACCTATTTTTGTATGTTTGTATGTTTGTAATGAATAGGCTCAAAAAGTACTGGGCCCATTTAAAAAATTCTTTCACCAACAGAATGCTACTTTCTTCCAATTTGACATAAGCTACATTTCATTTTGAAAAAAGTTAGGGATCCTTGGTAAAATTTGAACAATGTAACCGAAGGTGTAGAAAAATGAGCGGGCGAAGCCGCTGGCGGGTCGCTAGTTTTTGATAAAACAGAAAAAGTACTAATGGGTCAATGATAAGTATATGTATAGTATGAGTATTTAATTTTTTTTGGCGGTGTGTGATACACGTCACGTCAGTCGCAGAGGGTTATTTTTATCTTATTTATAGATCTAGTCCTCTAAGCTTTGTACTATGGTTATCAGACGACTACAAACATCATGTAATGACCAAGTTTGGTCCCCAGTGAGTTTTTGTAACTTAAATAGCGGCCCGCCCTGATTTCGGTTTATGCAATTTTTCTGTAACACCCGTGCATAAACCAGAATTTACTATACATAAAAGCTATCAGAAAATCAGTGGTGGTAGGATCCTGTGCAGGGTCAGTCCGGATCGCTACCACCATCTTATCTATTAACCTACCGCCAAGGAGCAGTGTTCGCATTGTTGTGTTCCGGTGTGGGGATAAGATAACCGGTGTAATTACTAGCATAGAGGCACATCTCAGTCATGGGTTGGCAACGCATTTGAGGTCTTAGGATTGCAGTCTTGAGATTTCAAATGTCTATGGGTCTCAGATTCCACTTACCATCAGGTGACTTGAGTGCTCGGGTGCCTTCACATTGCCAAAAAAATACCTTCTGTGAAAAATTATCTAACGGATGGTGCAAACCGCATCAAAATTCGTTGCGTGTTTTAGGAAGAGTTACGGTGGAATCACATCTATCAGCACCGATACGCATGTTGTCTATAGAAAATAGCTACTTTGTATGAAGTCTACGTACGCATCTATTATCCTTTCGCATGCGTACGCATCTTCATAAATAACAGATATTTTCTATAGACAAAATGCGAATCGGTGCTGATAGATGTCATTCCACCCTTAGCGTGATACTTTACACTTGCAAGTTTCTTACAAGCTACTGTCGGACGGTTGGTTGTAATAACATTAATAAGTATTAAGTCTTGCATTGCCTAGCATCTTCATAACATAATACAGTCCGGGCGATGCTACACATCTCTATAAGGGTCCTACTGTGACAAGTATCTAAATAAACTGGTTGACAGATGATAGCAACAGATGCGGTAACAACCTGACAGCGTTCCCCATTGTAATCTATTGTTAGTAAATGGTGTTGATAGTTATAACGACTGCGGTGAGTGCAGAAAATGAATTGTATAAAGATTGAGTAGATCAGTTCATGACGGTGGAGAGAGATTAGCGAAACATATGCCATGCTGTAACATTTTATGGTCCATTGTTACAAAGAGAGATAAAGTTACATTCGAGATGAAAGGCCTTTTGAAGAATTTAGGCTTCTGGTTTTAATTTACTATGTCTAGGTTAATTCTGTTCAGGTGTATGTGAAGATTATATAAAAGTGCAGGAAAAATAAAGACAGAAAATAAAGCAGTACCAGCGATAGTTTAATACCTACGGCAGATTGTTTATCATCAACTTTAAGGAAAGCATTTACCTACTTCTAGGGAACCCTACCTCTATAAAGGAAAATCTCAAGTTAAAATTATAAAAGAACTTAAGTAGTGTTTACAAAACTGGGCTAGACTTTGTATCATACATGACGTATTATTTTAGTGGCGAAATTGCGTTTATAAACTTAAGCCGATTCTATGATGACTCCTCATTCTTCTCCTATCGTATAACTTTACCAATTTTATCTTCTTACTGCAACAAATAAAAGCGTTTATTTTTTACCAGGCAAAAGCGCCGTTAGTTTTTTAGCGCCCCAAACTCCCAAAGGACTGTTATCAGACTTATCATTTAATTACCGAGTTCTTCCGCGTCGCTGGGTTGAGTGACGTCGCCAACGTCTCACGTCTGGGGAGCGTGGGGGCCACGCGCAGGCCGCCCGGTGTAATCCCGCCATTGACGCTTGTTATCTGCGGGTGCAGCTTACAGGGCGCTTAGGGGTCCCTAGGATTAATCCTGTGACCCTAGTAAAAACAGATACAAGTAGACTTAGCTCGTAATTAAAAAGCAACATCATAATACAAAGTATACTAGACTTGTATCCTTTTTCACTAGGATCCCAGAATGTGTGGTGGTTGTTTGTAAATGGCTATAAATGCGTCTTTTACCAGGCCTGTATTTGGCATTGACAATTAATAAATCGGGAAAAGAACACGATATCGCTTGGGCATGTGTTTTAAAAGGATGATGACATCTGTAAACTAAAAACAGTGGCTACGCTGTCAAGAAAGTCAGTTGTTTATTTAACGGTAGTAGTTTCCTTCTCGGATTTGCTTGTCACGGTAGCCTTTACTCAGGTTCCGTCTAAAATGAAACGACCAAAACAAATACCTACTTCAATCTAAAATGTAGTTTATTATTTAGTATACCAAAACGCAAATATTGTGGTTGTACCAAAAAAAACACCAATAAATCCTATGCCTATTATCTGCGACGCTTAAGTTGATTTCAAAAACCAAATCCATGATTGAAATGGAACCCTCGTCCACCCCAAATAAAACTTATCAGCCATTTATAATAGTTTAATTCGGATTAGATAATGTCCCACGGGTGGTCTGGCGCCGCGGGGCCCTGGGCCCTCTCGCGGCAGGTTGCAGGGTGCCAACTCCGGGGGAAAGATTGGATGTCATCGCGTGGAGCAGCCGGTTCATGGGTGACGGGATGTAGGAGTGCGTGACAATTGGAAAGAGGTGAAGGACTGTGTTTATGATAATAATTATCAAGCACTCAGACGAACAGTGAGCTGGCTGATATTGGCCAGTCAGTTAATCGTGCTAGAACTTACTATCAGTTTCTCTTAAGGTTTAGAATAATTAGATAAGTAATAAATATCACAAAACAATGTCACACAAATTGACCTAGTCCCAAAATAAGCTCTAGGCTTGTACTATGGGTACTAGACAACGATAAACTTACTTACATAGATAAATATATACTTAAATACATAGACAACATCCAAGACTCAGGAAAAAATACTCGTGCTCATCACACAAATATCTGCTCTTACCGGGATTTGAACCCAGGACCCCTAGCTTCGAAGGCAGGGTCACTACCAACTAGGCTAGTGTAGCGTGTTGTTTAATACTTTACATTACTTCACAAATTTTAGATTATCAGGCAGCTTTACAGACTTGGGACTGTTAGTCGGTGGAGCCTTAAGCCACACTTCAGGCCTAGGCAACTTGTGTGTTTTTTTTTATCTGAGCGCTGTTATTACAGTAGACAACAGGGCATAGACATAGTAGTTTAATTTATCAAGACAAAAACTGACGATATGCCTATAGATGTAAAATAAATAAATAAATATTACAGGACAATTCACACAAATTGACCTAGTCCCAAATTAAGGTCTAGGCTTGTTATGGGTACTATAAACTTACTTATATAGAGAAATACATGCCTCGATGGTTCGGTCATTTGGAAAGGATGGATGAAAAAAGATTGACGAAAGAAATTTACAGTGCTAAAGTGAGTGGAAGGGTCGGAAGGGGGCGCCCTAGGCGTACTTTTTTGAATCAAATCGGGGAAATACTGGAAAAGGGCCGAATCTTAAGTACCCGAAACCGACGTGCATGCATGACTCGATGTATGAATGTGGAAGAAGCGAAAGAGCTTTGTCAGGATCGTAGCAGGTGGAAAGAAGTGGTCTCTGCCTACCCCTCTGGGAAACAGGCGTGATTTATGTATGTATGTATGTATGTACATACTTTAATACATAGAAAACATCCAAGACTCAGGAATAAATACTCGTGCTCATTACACAAATATCTACCCTTACCGGGATTTAAACCCAGGACATGACATGTGTTTAATAATATTAGATAACACGAAATATATTCCATACTAAATCCCCATGTTAGTTACTAAAATCACGACGGTCCCAGTGTACAGGCTTATCCTAGGTTTAGGGTCCATCGGAGATTCTGACTACCTAAGAAGACACATATTACATTATACTATTCATTTATTCATTGCAGTTGGATTTTACAAGACCTAAATAATAACTAAGTATACGTCCCAGCATAAACCATGTGATACGTTTTAATTAATCTTGTATTGCTTTTTCATCTTTGCTATAATTATCCTAAATTATATAATCCTTATCCTTAGCCTTACTTTATAATATTCATACGTAAGTGTGTTTGTTTGTGGTATCTTCACGGTTAATTGCGTTAACCGGCTAATGTGAAATTTGGTTAAAAGATAGTTTAAGCCCGGAGATTTATTTATTTATTTATCATAAAGTTCATTCGTAACTAACAGCTAAGTGCCAAAACATTACAAATTTAAATCTAGACTATCTATATATATCTTAAATCTATACTAGCCAGTCGTCCATCTTCTAGCATTCGCATACTTTCATCGATGACTGCTCTTGATCGTAACGCAAACAGATTGCAATGTGGCGCTGCCTTGAGCACGGCGTTGAGAGTGTCGAGCCCGCGGCGCAGCGGCGCGCCCGGCACCGCCAGCAGCCGAGGGTTGCGGAGCCTGGCGCGGCCGTCTGGCACAAATAGCCTTACTACTTTCCCCACCAGCCGTACGCAATCAATCCTACTGCCAATTAAACCTAGTATAAATTTTACGAAGGCGAGTGACCTTCTTAGCTCCAGTGACTCGTAGCCCAACTGTCCCAACAAAAATAAGGTAGGATACAGGTAGGGGTAATATCCATAGATGGTCATAGTATCTCGGTAGTATCCCGGAAAAGTGTGCATATCCTAAGGGAATAGCGATAAATAACATACACGCAGACGGAGTGGCACGCAAAAGGTAATTTTAGCAAACATGTAATCTTTTTGATAAAATTCTAAATAAATTATAAAGTTCAGTTTTTAGCTTCAGGCTTACGTCGCGTCTCCAAATATAGACCTCAGCCACGCGTAGACCTTCCTCGGCAAATCTTCGGCGATAGTCGTAAAACTTCGGAAGTATCCGGCAATCGTCGTGCGACGTCGTCATCTATTACAGATTGGTCACGCGTGTCGCTGCGGGCGCAACCGTCTTCATTTAAGGGGTAAGATGGTGAAGAGAACACTTCTGTTTTTAAGTGGAAGTAAATGGCGACCGTATTGAGGGGAGGGGAGAGACAATTTTACTCGGTAAAACCAAATTGGTTTTCACATGTTAACTGACGTATTTTTTTTAAATTAACTTCTATTACTATGTAAATAAGAACTATCATAACGTTAACATGTCAAAAGTAATATGGTTTTACGCAGTAGTATAGAAAGAGCCCCAGGTATCTCACTATAGGTATGCATAATATTTGTGTAATTATTGCTATAAATAGCCAATACGAAAAGCGAAAAACAAGCTCTATCTTCTAATATATAAAATTCTCGTGTCACGGTGTACGTTATTGAACTCCTCTCAAACGGCAGGACCGATTTTAACAAAATTTTGTGTATACCGGGTAGGTCTGAGAATCGGCCAACATCTATTTTTCATACCCCTAAGTGATATAAAAAAAATGCTGTGGGCGAAGCCGCTGGCGGGTCGCTACTAATTAATAGATTTTTTTTAGAGCAATGTACTTATTTGTATAGCAAATATTGGAATTTATTGCAGTCGGGATTTTAGCGTTTTTATTTGGATTTTCCTGTTAAAATGGTACCATGAAAGTGTTTTATTGTATATGTAGACGACACGACACATTTTATACATTTTTATTACAGCTGTTTCATATTTTATTTTATATTTATTAGTAAGTAAATCACGGCATTATTTTTGTTGATGAAAAACATTGTGAGGAAACCTACACGGTACATCTGCAAATAATAATGTTTCTACTAATTGTGTGCTGACATTTGTATGTAATGTTAGTTTTAAGTCACAAAGTGCATAGCAACGCCGTCTGTTAATTCCTTTGCTGTATTATGCCGTAAAAAATCTTTAGAGGAAGCTCGCGGACGAAATCTCTTCCAAACCATAACCTCAAAAATACTAGTTTCTCCAGTTCCATTTTGTTCCATGATACGTGGACGCAAGTGCTTTATAATTCAGTTTAAATTTATGTTGGTGTCTCATTTTCGACCTCCATACACAAAAGTATATAATAATATATATTTGGAATGGGCTATTTATCAGCTTGTATTTGAAACCTATATTGTTATAATATAATAACTTATAATAAATAATAAAAATATATTCTCACTCCATATATTTTTCGCAGACGCCTGATTTTTTTATACCCTATGTCGCTTTGACAATTAAGACGAATTTATTATCCATTTATTTTTACAAACATACCTACGCTCGAAAACATAGCCATCCTTCTAGCAGTCGGGTAAGAAGTGCTCCTCCACGATATTGAAATTACAAATTACAAGGGAACAAATCATCCAAACAATATCGGATAATGATTGATCCGCGCTGTCCATATATTTCTCAATAAAGAGCCTGTCCCTTTCGCCTTCAGGCGACATTAAGACGGCTCCCCATACAAACTGAATCAAAAAACTCCGAGCAGATTTGTAGGAATTTAAACATGACAGTAGTCTCTTTTGATTAACCTTAAAATGATGTGCATAATTGCTCTCATCTAGTGAATCAATTTCAATGCGTTACTTTTGTATTTGAATGCTTGTAGTGGCTTAATGATTAAGTGTCATGAACATTTATTGCCAAATGTGTTTAGGTACCAGTTCCTATCGAGCTAAACCTACCACAAGAGTACGTATTATTTTATCGAAACACCTTTCGACAAACGTATCATCACGCTGAAATTTCATTTCATCGAAGGCTTTTCGAAGTTAATTTTTTTTTGGTCGACGCCATTTTAACCTACGTAGGTAATTATTGTGACATCAATCCTAAAAGCATCACGCTTTCCAAAGAAAATGGCGTTAGATGAAATGAAATTATATGAAATGATACAATCGATGGAATAAAATTTAATAGAATGATGGGTAGCCAATGTTGCCATACCAGAAATATTCACACAGATTTTTTTCGTCTTTTGAGTTTTTGTTACTTGGGTTGGAGTTCAATACGGTTGTATGGCAGCCTGTGAAAGCCTTTGGGCGTCGTCACCCGTTCATTAGGAGCTCTTTAATTCAAGCAGCGCCGTTTATTCATGAGTAATTGTTATTGGTTAATTTGGGCAAACGTTTTAATGTGCGCTCGATGCAAGAGCGATGGAAACGGGTCGCTGTTCATACAGTTTTGTTCGTGAAGTGATTTGTTTTGATTGCACTTGAATATAGATGTCGTGACTGTTGCATCGTGATCTTTGAAGTAATTGTCTTATGGCTATTACGTTGAAAATAATAAACGTTTCTGAAATTTAGAATTGTTTACGATGCTTTATCATCATCAATGTTGATTAGGGGCCGATTTTTCAATCGTCTGATTAAATTAGGTACCTATCAGTCAGTTAAAATTAGCCCTCTCATTTTCTTTCGCCATGTCATCATTTTAAAAGGTCTCAGACAAAATCTCAAATTAGAGGTTTGCGTTTTTCGAATTTCTTGATTATAAAAGGTTATCGATTGACTCAGTTCATCTGGCGTAGTGTGAATGTGTGTAATGTAACATTTTTGACATGGTTCAGCTTGCATTTGTACATTTACGCAATATTGTTAAAGCATCAAAATATTCGAAAATATTTCTTTTTTTTGCTAGATTAGTGTCCCGCTACTGGCCATATGACATCTCACTGCAGCCAAGCCAACCACACCTGCATGCAGTGCAGTCCTGCTTACTAGCAAATCCTACTTGTCATCACAAAATATTGTACTACACACATTTAACTACATACACCATAGATGCATAGACTTAATAGATTAAAGTTGACAAATTCAACCAATTGCACTTCAATATTCATGAAAACGAAAACTAGGCACCTTGCCAACTTAGCCCTTAAGGTTTAGTTACCCTGGCAATTTCTTAATAATCGCCCATCAACAGTACGGACGCCTCATTCCATTGCTCTCTAAGTGCACCTTTATCATCAACGTTGATTAGAATCGAATCGTCTGTTTGAAGGCCCATTTTGTCATGTCTACGAAAAGAAGGGGGTCACATTTATCTGGCATGGTCCTGTGGCGCTAAAATGGGAATGGTGCGCCGTACGGCAAATCGCGAGGGCGACATTGGTGAATTATAAATGGGTAATCTACCAATAGTGGCTGTTCCCACATAGCACTTGGGTAATAGATCAAGCTCTGATGTAGCCAGCAGGTACCTACTAGCTAGATACCATTGAAACCCAAAACAAGGATTTTATTTGTTTAGGATAAACTTCAACACAATCTCACAAGCTTTTCATAATTAAACTCAGGTACCTAATTTCGGCATTGGTTTAATGTCAAATTAGAATATGCTCGCAAGTTTTAAGAGTTGCGTGGTCTGAATTGAAACAACCTTACCCAAACAAACATTTGTAAATGATGGTAGGACCTTCAGGGTCCGTCCGGACAGCTATCACTTGCATAGCATTAAACGGCTTGTGTTTCAGAGTATGAGTAAAATCGACAGACAAATAGCTAGTAGAAGCATTCCATCTTAGTCCCGGAGTTGGCAACGCTTTTGAAGTCTTGATATTTCAAATGAATATGTGCCTCAGCGCTTTCTCAACATCGGTGGCCTGTATAGTCATTTAGTTTCTTCATGCCATAGAAAAAAAGGAAATACCATAACCACCGAGCGTCCCCTCTAATCTTGTGCCCAAACCACCCAAGCATTTAGCCAATATTTAGCAAAAAACCTAAACAGGGCCGAAACAGCGTACTTTTATTAATAAATTGTCATTAGCATGTGCGAGCGGTAATGACAGGGCGGCGCGGTAATGGCATGATGGCCACCGCCGCCATCGCCACTGATGCCCGAATTTCATTTAAACATTGACTTATTACCGGTGAACCGGGAGCTTCGGTTATAACTTGAACTAAAAGGACGAGGACATTTTAATAACTTGGGTTTACTAAATGACATTGCGTCAGTGATGTTTCTATATCATTGTCCTTTTAGGTTATTTTACTGTAAGAAATACCTATGAAAGTTATAACTTAAAAGTCCGACTGGCGACTAGTATGATGCAGTACAAGCTAATGTAACAATATTTTTTGCTTTACATGTTGCGCCATGAAATTAGGTTGAACTGCAACAAGCTTAAAAAGCTGAGGAAATTTAAGGATTTCAATTGTTTGTTGTGGGCAAAAGTTTGAAAGTACTTCTGCCCTAAATAATACATTACATATTTACCTATTTCAATGAACCGGTGCGGTCTGAGTGCTCTTTTGCCATCTACGTTAAGAGTAGTATTAAAACAATCTTAAAATAAATACCTAAAATAATCAAGGCTCCCGCGCTATGACCACGTACCAACAAGTAGGCACCAACATTGTATCGGATGCCGTCCAATAAATAATTTGGATATTGGGTGCTATAAAATTAAGACTAATTTTATCACTACTCACACTCGCTATAATCCCAACATTGTATGAAATCGTTATTTTAATTCACCTTTAAACTGAGTCATACCGAATGAGAAACGTAACGGTTTCCTCAAAATAATATGTTTTAGGTATTATATCATTAGTTTATTCACTCGGTGACTCGGAAAATAAATTTAATAATAACTGATAGTACTGAGGCCGTTATGCAGTCAGCCTATCAGGTTCGAGGCAGCGAAAAGGGACTAGATGTGTTATTACTAAAGCGCTGTCTATATTATTGCCTGTTTAAGTCCAAAGTCATTCAGCACTACGTATATCCCATGTTGATTATCTCCAAGGTGACGTCCATCTCTTCCAAAACCCTCGTGGCACTAATTACAACCAATTGGATGAATAATATGATTTTAAATTGAAATACCTAAATAAATATTGTTTCCTCGAGCTGTTAGGCCTCACCGTAACAAATCCTCATTGGCTAGAATATCAATCTTTCAACAAATATAAAAACTTGACGACTGTAGAGACGGTCTATTTAAACGCCATAAGAATGAAGCAACGGATCCAATAATTTGTAAACCTTTAAAGCGGAATCATAAAAAGACGGAGTTCTTTAGGCGTGAGATTGTCTTAATCTTCCTCGATATTCACACGCGCTTCTCTTCCAACCGAGACTACTTCTTTCCACGTCGGCATACCATCGACAATCGCTTGATCCACGAGCGACATTTCGCTCGCCATAAAACATTTCCCACTTCACAAGTCTTACCTTTTACCGGCAATATGATGCCCTTCCAATCCGTACACCAATCAAAATCCTCTCGATACTTTTTACAAGCTTTTGAGATGAAACTTCATACATCTTTCATGCCTCAGACGCGGCGAAACCTGAATTTACCAAGAGAATCCAACTCTGTGACACTATAATGTAGACTTTATTATAATTATTTTAAAGGTGTTGGAGGGTGTGTTTGTATGTCGGTTTATCTGCTTGAGGGCAATTAAAGCGCAGAAACGCACATCATTAGCGCATCGACAATATTCCACGGTGTTTTTGCAAAGAGACCGGTTGATGTCATTTTCACCGTGGTAATCTGATAGTGCTGAATTTGATTGCGGAAGCCTTTTAATTAAGATAACAGATACATTACTAATCTTTCTTCTTCTTTCTTTTGAGTTAAGAGAATTTCAAATCATCTCTTTTCTCTGCCAACTTATTCACCTCTCTATACGACACGATCCAGTCAGACTTAATTAATTTAAAGTTATGGGGTATTTTGGGAATGGCGTTTTTGGTCACTCGTACACACATCAAATATGTCCAAGGATCAAAAATAATTTAATAAATCTCTACATAATTAGAATATCTTGAAATGTATTACAACGCAGTAAATTGCTAAATATCATAATGATGATGTAGGCATATTTTTGATTCTCCAAATTTTTTGATTTGTATTTCGAGTAGGTGCTTAATATATTTTGTTTAAAGGTTTGAAGTCTTTACTAATTTAACCCAAGTAATGAAAAGTTCTAGCAGCTACTATAGGAGAAAAGCTGAAGATGCGCTGCAATTGCAGAGAACATTCGCACTTTTAGAATTATAGTGACCTAATTCAAACATTTTCAGCTTTCGATTTCGAGTCATAAATTTAGTAACATAGAGACCATATTGCTTTTGAGTTATGATTGTTTATTACTCGGCCGCCATTACTGTCAAGTAAATTAGAGTTATCATAACATTGACGATAAAATAACATTTCAAAAACGAAATATTTTTTTACCATGCCGTATTAAAATTATATTGCCGTTAACGGATTTTGGTAATGTTTTTAACTCAGCTGACATTACTGTCAAGTAAAACGTTGACAATATTTCGGAAACACATCAAACTAATATGGTTTTACCCCTGTATTGCAGTAGTCTTTGACATTTGTCTGGCCTTTAAGTTTTTCGGTACAGACAACTGTATCATCAGCCGCGAGAGACGTTTATTGCTTGACACAGGCCTCCTACAAAGATCTCCACAACGACGGCGCTCGGATTTGTGCAAGTCGGCTTCACGCGATCTGCACAGGATCGTCCCTACCTCACTTCGAAAAAGAAGGAAAAAGTATTTACAAGGAAAAAAATAATTTTCATTAAAACTAGAACATTATTTGTGTACTTATCCCAATTATTAATCTATGTACATTTTACACTATAACGTCACTAACAACATTTATTCAAATGCAAGTTCATTGCAAAATTATGCATTGCTTCATTAACCGCTCTGCGTGTTTACCCTCAAAATAATGTCACCCCGTGTGGCAGGAAATAAGTCAAAGGTAAAGAAAGGGGTGGCATTGGGTGGGTTCAGTAGTGAACCCAGCATAACAATGATGAGGGCATAAATTGTATGATTACGATTGTCATCTCTTAGTAGTGTCAACGAAATGGATTTCAGGTCACTACTATGGAACTATGTCAAAGTGAAGTTACCAAGAAAATCCTTAGAGTATTTTGGGATTATATTCAATCAATTAAACCATCCATCAAATTACAAGAAATAAGTTAAACATTGGCTTTCTGCGAGAGTGATTTCATAATTACTTTATTTGACCGTATATCGCGTATGAGCAACAAAAACTTGAGAAGCAAACAATTTGTGGAATTGGAAGCATCCAGTGACAAACATGCTCTTTGAAATAAACTAGTTTACTCATGACCAAGCGTGGAGAAGGCTAAATAAATAGGAAAGCGTTTATGGAGAAACTTATTTTTCAGGAAGACATTTGGAAGACCGGAGAGCTACTGTTAATTAAGAAAAAAAAACAAGTGCAATGGAAGCAGTGTAGCAAATATAAAATTCGTTGCAAATAAAAATTAAAAACACCATATAAATGGCTGGAAGTTGCAATGGTTATTTTTAGATTAGTCAGAATTTAAGCTAGGACGATTTAGGTGACAGTCATAAATTAAATACCTACTTACACTAGCTCGTAGCTGTTCCTGCGTACCTTGAATAGGGCTAATGCAGTAACTGAAATGAAGAAGGCATTAAGGCATGCAAATTCGCTTCGATCGAAGAGGTGGCAGTTTTAGTTACAACTAAAACTCTTCGATCTCTCGTGGCACCACGCAAGAATCGCAAGGACCAAGTTTCTCATGCTAAATGGAACAAAATATATTCAAGACCTAAACCATTATATTTGCCTACCTTAATGCCTTCTTCTACTTCAAAAACTGCATTAGCACTATTGAAGGTACGCAGAACATGCGACGGACTTGTAGTTATTTAATTTATGACCGTCACGCATGTCATCCTAGCCTACAATCTGGATAATCTAAAAAAAATATTGCAACATTCTTCTACAACCAGTGGCACATGGCACAAAACAATAATGCCGCCATATATTCCCAAAAAAAAACCTTTCAAAAATGGAACCTTCGGTCATTCCACCGCACTGTGACGCGCTCGCCAATCATACCTCGATATTTATGAGTCGCGTCGCATGCATCGTAAAAACGGAACGTATTCCTTCCATGCCGCTGACCTTTTTATGTCTTCTTCCCGTCCCGCATTTTTCGAGCAAAACTGATTGTTTACCGGAAAAAATTACGCCTGTTAGTCGAAACGGAGCACATAAATAAAAGATGCGGTCGTTGGAGAATTTTGATTCGGTGTTTTTGCCTCAACAGAATACCGATTGTGGAGCGGGCCGGTAAAAACACCGCGATGTACGATTGAGAAAGGAACGTGGTGTCAAGTGTGCCCGAGAGATTTATATGGTTCTCCTTACACCCTGCGACACGCGGGAAATACATCTTCAAAACTATCGTCTATACGTAGGTTTAACTATAAGTTTTTAAACTTTATTTTTGGGCTAATTTGAGAAAGTATTAGGTTTTTTTTTTATGTTAAGGAGAAGGCACCCGAGCACTCAGGCCACCTGATGGTAAGTGGAATCTGAGACCCATAGACATTTGAATTCTCAAAACTATAATCCCAAGACCTCAAATGCGTTGCCAACCCTGAGGACTAAGATGGAATGCCTCTATGATAGTCATTTCACCGGTTGTCTTATCCCCACACCGGAACACAACAATGCGAACACTGTTGCTTGGCGGGTGGTTAATGGATAAGATGGTGGTAGCGATCCGGACGGACCCTGCACTATAGGTTGGACTTTGAAGTGGTTTTCACCGTCATTTAGATAATTTCCAATAAGGGTTTAAATCTATAAATATTAACCCTACACTACAATTATAAAGATAAAGATCTCCAAGTTACTTCTCCTAGATGCCTAGAGTAAATTTGAATGCTCAGTAAATAGTTACAATTTATTGTTCGTTCTCAAATAGTAGATCGACTTTTTACTGATCTGTCAACTTGTCTCATCGTTCGAGAGCCACTTCAAAACTAGTCGTAAAGTATAAATGCTTCGAAACTGTTGGGTTTTACTTGTGAAATTTGAAGTGTTTTAATAAGCGGTAAATTCATTTAACATTGCCTTTTAGGGCATAATTAATAGCTGGATCTACGAGGCGGTATTTGCGGGATCTAAAAATGTATGGGCATTCCTTTACGTACATTGTTGGACGTGCCTTTGTAGGAAATATGGGTCGTATAGGCATTTACCGCGGTTGCGCTTGATAGAGCAGGCTAAAAACGATCCAGTAATTTGCCAATATATGGCGTATTGTGAATGTTTTGAACCATTCAAGTGCATTTACGTTTACGTTCGTGAATTTAGGTTTTTTTTATAATATACACGCAATATTTTACACCGACTTCAAAAAAGGAGAAGTTTATCAATTCGATTGTATGCTTTTTTTCTATTTTTTTTTGTGTTGTTACGCGATTATTCCGTCAACTGTAGATAGATTTTGAATTATTTTTTTTGATAGGGTGTACTTCCGAGGTGGTCCCATTGCCACCAACTTGGTATCTGATGAGGGGATCAGTGAGGAATTGAAATAACTCCTCAAATGTTATATACGTGGACGACATAACAGTATTATTATGAGGATCACTTTTTTGTGATCAATACTTCTTGGTATGAAATAAAATAAATGTTTTTAAAAACTAAAAACCGTCTTCAAAATGCAAGAAATAACTTCTGTCAAAATAATAGGTCAGTCCAACTGCAATGAAGTCGGCGTCCTATTATTTTAACCAGAAGCCCAATTCAGTTGGAGTGACCGATCATTTTAAACCTATCAAATTATAACAAGCTATTTCTTGCTTTTTAAAGACGGTGTTTTGTTTTTAAAACATCTCTGGTATAACACTTCAGGTTTTAATAGTCTCTATATCACAAAGATCCGTAATTTGTTAGTTTTGCGCACTGGCCAGCCTCCTGATGATATGACTCAGCCTGAGGCTGAGGCTGAGGCTGTTACAATATTATAACATCGAAACGAACTATGGCATAATATATGTTTTACTAAACCATGGAGCGAACAAAGCTGCTTGGCGATAGGGTAGTGGGCAAAATGAAAATCTCACTTTCAGTGCCAGCACTTGCTAGGCGGTCCATTTTGTATGGAAATCAGAGCTAATGAATGAACTCAGGGGTTTCCAAATTATTTTATAACGCTTTTTTGGGTCATCGACAGGCCTCGGATTTTTCATCGCACGGTAAGATGAAAGAAAATTATGGAGTCGATATTAAAATTTACATTAAGTATAGAATCAGAATCAGAATAATCTTTATTCAAGAAGGTTTACAAATAATAAACTCTTTTGAAACGTCATAGGAGTGACTTAGCCTAAATTGACTGCAGGTTCACCGATCAGAGAAGAACCTGTAAGAAACCCTGTCGGATGTCTAGTATATAAATAAGTATAGTCTGTAAAACTAGGCACGTAATTAAGTTAAAATAGTTACAGCATGATAAATATAAAATACGGGCCTAAGAATATAAGTGAGGCAAGTTTAAGAAGTCCCGTCGGAGCGTACAAAACACATGTTAGCGCGTGCCTTCTCAATTAGACAGCAGGCAGTGAGTCGAGTTCAGTGTCGTATAAAGCTGTCTAATTTAGAAGGCACGCGCTAAAATGTATTTTGTTTGCTCCGACGGGACTTCTTAAACTTGCCGGATAAAACTTCATCTATAAGATCGACGCAGCGCTGTGTTGAGAGAATCACCCCTTGGTCATCGAAAAATATTGATGTGTCGAACACGCGACGCCAGCGATGATACCTCTAGCTAGATAGTCAAAGAGTGCCGACGACCCACCAAATGAAATAAAATTAGGCTTTGTAGGTAGTAAGATTTTCATTATTTAAATTTAAGAAACCTTGATTTTAATAATTTAAATAAGCTCCGCCCGCGCGTGGGCGCCTCTGCTTTAACAGAAGCTAAAATATTTTCATAAACAAAATTACAGTAAAACAGACGGACACGCCAACACACTCCTTTCTACACTAACTACTCACTCTGATAATGAGATAATTTTAATTAGATCATTATGAGCGAATTAATATAGTTTTTTGCCAATTATAATTATATACGGTTTCGAGATGTGCGTACCGGTTTCAATTGTGTTCCGATCAGCAGGGGCAATTAGTTGGCGCGTGACTGGATATCAATACAGCGTTAAGCACAGGTGAACAGGCGACTCCAAGATTTTAGTGTTCGCCTAATAGAATAAAAAATAAGTATTTAAATAAACCATATCTACCGAAAATAGGAATAAGTTCACTGACTCACATTTAAGGGTGAATTTTCTAATATGTTTTTATTTTTACAAGTTTAGTGTATTTACGTAATTTTGTCATTTATGTAGCTTTTAGGTTTTTTTAACAAAAGTAAAAGACATCAACATGTCGAAACTTTGAGGAATATTTACCCAAAAGAAAAGAGTGAGTCGTAAGTAGGTACTGTATTACAATGTAAATGAAATTGGTTTCTTAAAATGGTGTAATTTTCAATAATTTTCAATGAAAGCTGAAGTTAATTTTCCCAATTAGAGTAGCGTTTTTAGAGGCATTATAACGAGCGCAGTTATAATCTGGTATAAGGGTGAATCTCAAATACATTATTCATACTTAGTTAAAAGATCAATAAAAGCTCAATTAAAAAGTACTTAATTTTTTCTTTTGTGTGACTTGTGTGTGTATGATTGTGATTAACTTTCGTTATGAAAGAAAACTAACTTTGTCTCAATTAGGTTCTTAACAACGTAAATATGGACATAATTATGTATAATATTTATTCACCCATAATACCGATACATATGCGTAACTTGAATGTAGCATAAGGTGGAAAAAAACGGCTTTTTTTACTTTTTTTATCACATCTTTGCAAACGACTGTTAACAAGTTTAAAAAATGAAGTTAAGTAAGTTCAATAGTGTTTTTTTTTTAAATTTAATGGCATGTAGAAGGCAAACAAGCATACATGCCACCTGATGGTAAGTGGGATCTGAGACCCATATACAAATGCATTTTCAAAGATTTGCAATCCTTTGCCAACCCTGAGGAGTAAGATACGGCCAACAGCTTTTTATTATTTAACATTAACACTATTACCATAAATTATGGCTGTATACATATAATATATGTGTATTTGACGACACGCTAGCCTAGTTGGGAGTGACCCTGCCTTCGAAGATAGGGTCCTGGGTTCAAATCCCGGTAAGGGCAGTTATTTGTGTGATGAGCACGAGTATTTGTTCCTGAGTCTTGGATGTTTTCTATGTATTTAAGTATATATTTCTCTATATAAGTAAGTTTATTGTTGTCTAGAAAGGTAAAAGCACCAATGTTCGACACTTTTAGCTGACATGCACCAGTAATCGACAGGAGCTTTTAATTCAAAGATCATAGGGTTATAAATTGATTGTTGCAAAACAAATGAATAACTCTTATCTTCTTTGAATAAGATTCAGTGTCGAACATTGGGCCTATGTCGAGTACTGATGCCGTTACCTTACCCATAGTACAAGCCTAGCTCTAGCTAGACCTTAGTTTGTGACTAGGTCAATTTGTGTGACATTGTCCTGTGATTATTTATTTATTTATTATTTATAAGTAAGTTCCGTGAATCCACACGATTGGCTAGATCATAATTAAATTTTTCCTATTAAAAGTTATTCCCAAAATCAACACGCCTCCTCTCGGGAGCGGATCCGGCGCCAATTGGCGTGGTTTCCGGCCAGCGCCAGCGTGCGCGCACGCACCTAACACCTTTCGACTGAACCAATTAATGTGGGGACCACGATATTGGAGTCTGTCGGACACTACTGTGGCAAAAGTATTTAACACGGATATATATTGTTATTTATTAGGTAAGTATAGCGGTTGCGGTTGATATTGTTAATCGCTATTCTCTCGAGAACTGTTAAATGTTGTCCTTTTTGACATCACACTACAGACCAACCTCTCTAAATATATTTTCTATCTGTTATTGTAGCATCAACTACCGTTATTGTAACATTTATTATGTTAAAGAATAAACCCTTTATATCCGGTGTATTGAGTATATTGCACTGCCTAGCTATATATTTATTATTCTTTTAGTTTTTTAAACCCGCAAAGGTGCCCCGTGCCATGCCATCGAACATTTTGAAAGAAGAGACTGAAATCTTAAAGGATCTATCATATCACATATCATAAACATGTTATCTAAATATCTCTATTTCCTATTTAGATAACAAATAGTGAATTTAGAGACTTTCCACTGTAGTATGATATCAAACAGGAAACGGCTCAGCATGTGGTGCAACCGTAGCCACAGCGCTGATTTTCAGCTTAATCTTGGTGTGTGACTTCGTAGCTGAAAGCGAACACGGGATAAAAGAAAATAATATATACACATACATAACGTCACGCCTTCATTCCCAGAGTGGGGTAGGCAGAGCCACATAATACCAACAACTCTAAACTTATTGATAATTCTGTAATCACATTTTGCCAGCCAGGCATGTTTACCAGTGATTTAATGACAGGTTGCAAGCCCATCGCCTTACAATAACTACAAGCCCTTATTCCCTTGGTCGCCTCTTACGACATCCACGGGAAGACGTGGAGTGGCACTATTCTACACACGGGTCCACAAATAAGAAGCAGCGTATAGGTTGGTCACAGACATAGCAAGTTGGTCACAGCGTCCGACAGCAGCGAAAAAAAAGAAAATAAAGCGAAACCAAACGAATCTGGTCCAAATTTCACCCGTGACGTCTTCGCTTGGAAAGGCGAGCAATTTGTTGATTTTAGTGCGCACAGGCATCGGTCAACGATCCGGAACGTTGAGGAGTGGAGTTACGTTGTTTTTGTAACGTAAAATGACGGTTATTTCTAAGTGCTGGTTTTCTTTAAGTACATTTTAAAGTTTTATTACGGACGAACAGCGCGTAGTTTTCGTACCGGTACATAAAATAAACAATACCAATAATAATTTATTGGTATTGTTTATTCGATAGAGTAGTTCGTGGAAAACCATTTTTTCCACGAACCACTAAAGTCGAAACTTCAGGTGCCAAGTCCCTGTCACTCGTCACTCGAGAGAAAGGGATTGAAGCTAACGTAATTTCAAACTCCGATTATGAAAGTAGAGTCTCAGTCCGCAAATAAAAATAATTCTATGCAACCTACTGGACCTTTTAAGTGTGAACACGATAGTCAAAGTGGCGATCGATCGGCTCCCTGATGATCAATAATAGAGCACCGGCGGCAGCGCAAGCGCTTGGCGCAGTCACGGAATGAATGATTTACTTAATCGATATCAAAAAACATGAGAGTTACTCGTAAATATAGGTTTTGTTAATCTAAATGTCTAATGGAAATGCGTTTAAATAGACTTTTTGAGAAAATTAATAAATATAGAAATATCGGGACAATCATACGCAAATACGAGTACTTAATCCTAGTTCCCAAATTAAGCTACAGGATTGTACTATGGGTACTTGTACTTACTAGACAACGATAAAAACAGAGAAATACATATGACAAATTTGAGATTGTTTTTGATATGTACATGATTTATTTATTTATTGCTCTTACCGAGAATCAAACCCTGAATTGCTAACTTTATTTGCGGAGTGATAGAAGTTAGATCAACATTTAGGTCTGCGTAAGGCTTGTCGGTGAATTCGTCAACGAAATATTGGTCAAGTGGTTCGGATGTTAGCTCCTGCAGACGCCAGCCCAATCGCATGCGCGTAAACGGCGCGCGCCAGTCGCGTGCGCCGGCGGCGCCGCGGGCGCGCGCGGACGGTCAAATTGCGCACGAGCCGCGCACTATAACAACTTAACTACACAACAACAACGTAATACTTACAATCTTGTACATTTAAACATAAAGGTGAAATTAGTTTGTGTTGTATTTAGAGTTATCGTGGTCTTTTTCGGACACGGGCAATTGCTTCTTTAGAATTCTTTAGCGACGTAAACATTTGTTGCACAATTATTAAGGATATAATTTTGTTTTTAGGGGCTAAAAATATGAATTTGATTATGTCGCGCGTGTGTGTTTTTACGTAATTTGCAATAACTTCCAGAGAAGCAAAAAAAGCTGAGATAATATTTTAAAATAAATGACTTTTTTAGGGTAACAGGTGTAACATTTATCCATCTTTAGTTACGTATTTAAACCGCAGTATATGAATTTACACTGAATACTTATAGAAAACCACCCCGAAAGATGCCTATAACAAGTAAATTAAAATAAGAATTTGTGTATTTATTTACTAAAAAATATCTAGAAAAGATATTTGAAATAAATTGCCTAATTAGAATTTAATCAAGGTCGAAGAAAATAAAAAGGAGGGTATAAAAGGTTGCGCGCGTTTTTCTTTACGTACTGTTTTTCTTTGAGTTTAGTTTTGTATTCGAATAATTATGTGTGTTATCTTCCGTGGTTTCTCTTGTTGGTTCCAACGTAAGACTAGCGCTGACAAATGCCATCATTACGCTGAGCTGAAACCATTTTGTGACTACATTCTTCTTGTGCTTATTTCTCTGTTCTTTGTAAAATAGAAATAGATTAAAATTTCACATACCCAGTTTTGGTAATTGCATCAATTTTCAGTCCTGAAATTTAGCAAGAGGTACTAATAGATAGGGTATCTCGTGCACACGGAACGAACATGGACATGTCAAAATACATTTTAATTTTAAGTTGTAGAGTTTGCAATAAACTATTACTAATCAGTAACATATATAAATCTTAATAAGAGAGACTTTTATTTTTAAAATTAACGTAGTTCCTTACTTTAAAATCGTGATGCCTCAAAAAGTTACTAACGTGACCACACTAGACGTGTCCTTCCCGTACCTACACCCTTCAACTGTGAAATTTGACGAAATCTATATCTTGTCTTTTGCACATTTCTCATAACCAAACCAGACTGATGGTCTACTAAGGCCATAAATTCGGAACAGAGGCGCGTGCAGCAGCGGAGCGTTGCACGCTACTATGGTTCGCTACATACGTTGAGTGTACCAGCTTGCACGAGTACTACAGCGCCCCGCTCATCCACTGATCGCTGCCTAGCTGCACGCTGCTAGAGCGCTGCTACAAACACACCAGTAGAGAAGTCTATAGTTTCAGTAGGTCAGCGCGCCCATACAACGCCCCGCTGCACGCGCCCCCGTTCCGAATTTGCTGCCTAAGGCTGCGTTTCCACCAGAGTTGTGCGAGGACGCGGAGCCGTGTGGGAGAAAAAAATCTACAGAGGGTGATTCTCTCAACACAGCGCTGCTGATCTCAAAGGTGAAGTTTTAGAAGTCCCGTCGGAGCGTACAAAACACATTTTAGCGCAAGCCTTCTTAATTAGGCAGCAGGCAGGTGAGTCGAGTTCAGTGTCGTATAAAGCTCGGATCGGAAAGCTGCGCTGAGCGAGGCTAGGAATCCTATTGGTAGATGTTTTCCTCGCACACCGCTCCGCTACCTCGCACAGCTCTGGTAGAAACGCAGCCTAGGGAGGGGTCGCTGAAATATAACTGTACAAGTAGTAAAGGACTAGTGGTGGAGATCTTTGGACAAACCATCATGTGTGTCATGTATGAAGCTAGTTAATACTACAATATCGGTTGCTATTTTGGCCTAACACGAGAGTGCAACTAGAAGCCAGTCGGACCCATGAAAAATATCTACACAAGATTCTATTCAGCCCTATTTCAATACAGCTAAATAGAATCTGGTCAAGCTTTACTCACTTTCTTAATATTCTAAATGGGGCAAGTAACTTTTTTTCACAGCTTACCGGCTAAACCCATTTGAGTGGAGTTTGGTATGCGGATAGCTTGAACCCCAGGAAAGGACAGTACTTCTTTTACCGGAAAAATTGGTCAGCTTCCGAGGGAATAACGATAAATGGCTTGTACGCAGACGGAGTCCTGCGTAAAAGCTAGTGAAAGCCTACCTTACCTAATAAAAGAAATAACATGCAATTTATCTCCTAATTGGATTTTGTTACAAATTAACATCCTGCTCAAGGACTCATTGACTTCAATAACCCGCCGTCTATGTTGTTAACGAAAAGGAACTGGCGAGCGTAACTTGACCCTTCTATGCATACAATGTACATAAGTGCATGTTCATGTGCACATTTGTCGCAAGTCACTGGTCAACCACGGTCGGAAGTACCTAACGCGATGTAATGCCAAAGAGCTTTAAGGTCAAGTTATAATAGTCAGGCGAAACCAGGATCGAAGATAGCGACGATTCTAAAAGAATACCTACACTGATCTTATCTGCCATATTGCTGTTCAATCCACGTACAAGCCCGGTTGTGTCATGAATAATGTCCCCCATCGATTACTCGAAGTAAACGGCTAATAAATTATGAATACAAATTTATCACGAAAGTAAACAGAATGGCTCCAAAACGCGACAAACTGCGTAATAACGGCCCCGATTAACTCACATTTTATTGCATTAAATATAAATTACAAGACAAGCGCCTCTGGCCTATAGGCACAGTAGTGCGAGAGTCGACTGCTCCAAACCCTCCGTCGTATTGTTGTTTCTCCAGGTCGTTTTCAGTTAGGACAGCTTGCAAAGCATGGCGTTCATGGAATTGCTCTGTCGAGACAGAACTATAGCGGAGTACTTTCTGTGCATAAATTATTTCTTTTTTTTTTTCTGGTAGAGAAGGCTATCGAGCCAGAACAGCATGTTACTCGTACCCTGATGGAAAATAATTACCACCGCCCTTGGACATTTTGATCAAATGTATCTTCTCTCAAGTTCTGCCTGCAAATGTTTTTAACTAGATGTATATCGCTATTTACTAGGAACTGTATAATTTTGTAGATAAAAAGTACTCTTTGTCGATCCCTGGACACTGTACATCTTTAAAGGCGACCGGGTCGGAAACGAAACAAACACATTTTCACATTTATAAAAATATTGTGAACTTTATATTAATTATCATGGATCGTCACGACGGACGGTATTGTGCTACTCAAATCCATCGGTTTCCCGCGATCTTCTCTATGTACATTGTCTTCGTGAGACCCGTATATAATCAAGGCAATTTGGTTCAAACTATATTTAAATAACCATAAAGTTAATTTTGATTTGTTTAAAATTTCAAAATGGCATTTAAGAGCTAAGGTAACTGAACTTTATTTCCTTCATGGTACATTCGAATTCCCACTTACAAAAATCTCCCTGTTTGTTGTGTAGTGCACCTCTCGAGTTTATAATTATTTTATTACACTGTAACACTTTGAGGCGGGGTTCCAAGCGGCTGTCTCTGCGACTACGGCAGAAGACGCCGAAATTTACTCATAAATATTCGAAAAGTGACCGGTTCGCGGTCGGCTGGTAGCGTTTTTGTTTAGACGCCATAAATATGGTTCAGTAATTTATGAGATTGGGACAGATTTATCGAAGGCCGTATTGAACAGCTGAGTAACAGCGACCCCTGTTAACGTCTCTATCACCTGGATAATAAGTTTCAATTTTATTCATCCAGGGGTCAGGTGTTAGAACACGAGAGGGATGAGGACAATTCGATCGCTTTTTGTTTTATTTCCACACTACTTAGTTTTAGAGTTATTATAATACTTGTAATATTATAATAATACCTTTTTAAGTGACTGGCCAGCATACTCGGTTGCAGAGTTGTTACTAGTCAACTGAGGGTAGAATTTCACCTTGTCAGAATTTTATCGATTTAACGTTGTAAGACCTGTTTTAGTAACATTGGTAATTTTAACCTTATCTTATTAATAATAGGGTGCCTTTTATATTTGGTATTATGTCCTCAAGCGAGATCCTGGGGACTCGGGAGGTCAAGAGAAATCACAGTTGACTAGATACACTCAGAAGCAATAAAAACAGGATACTTTCTAAGGATATTCTATACCAAATGACCCGTTTTTATTGTTCTTGACTATAGTCTAAGATTAATATTGTCGTATATGTGTTAAATTCCCTTAATTGATACATAAATAAATAAATATCACGGGACACTGTCACACAAATTGGCCTAGTCCCAAACTAAGCTCTAGGCTTGTACTATGGGTACTAGACAACGATAAACATACTTAGATAGAGAAATAAATACATAAATACATAGGAAACATCCAAGACTCAGAAACAAATACTCATGATCATCACACAAATATTTGCCCTTACCGGGATTTGAACCCTGGACCGTCGGCTTCGGAGGCAGGGTCACTCTAGACATACTTTTAAAACCGCAATCTTTATTGATTTTTTTTAATTAACGCTAAGACGAATCTAACGATACATCATTGAAATTGGGCCGTCCGTTCAGTCTTCACGAGGGAATAAAGTCTTACATATATCTACTCAAAGGACAAAACATTACATCTTTTTTCAGCGGGGTAAAAAGAGAGCCGTATAGGCACTATAGACCTTGAATATACTAAACTTATGCTTAAACTCGATTTTATATTACAATTGCTAATAATTCCTACTCGCCTGTGGCACTCCTCATTATATTCAACTGAGTTTACTGAAGCATCAATTTTCAACAAATTAATTCAAGCTGAAGCACCAAATGAAGTCATTGCAGACCCCTGGGGCTGCAGATATCATCGGAATCAGTTCATCAATTGAAGTACCACCTGCCCACCATTGTACCTTCCTAAACCAAAATTATATTTCTGCCATTTGCTAGATAAAGCAAAATCCATATTATCAAGTTGGAAATAAGGCTGCTGTTGTTGTAAAACAGTTGATTACTGGCGACCTTTTGGCGTGGAGAGCAGTATTACCCAAAAGGACGCGTGTGCATGATTTGAGTACTTATGAAGTACTAAAGTATGTACTTTCATTTATTAATTTAAGGCGCCAATTTAGGGTGCTCTGTCTTCTTTGGGTGGCACTGTGTACTTTGTAAGGCATGTACGAGCTGTACGAGTAGGTATAGAAATGTTACAAATGTTGAAATAAACGATCAATTTATTAAAACCAACGATTATAAATACTTATAAAATTGAAAAAGAAAAACACAAAGAGACAATTACATTTTAGGTAAGAAGTAATAACGGTAAATCAATGTTGAAGTATAATAATTATATGTATCTCGTTCAAGTGTTATGTTTATGTTACCCGTGTAGTTGCCCGGTTAGAATAGTGCCACTCCATATATCTTCCCGTTGATGTCGTAAGAGGCGACTAAGGGAATAAGGGCTTGCAGTACTGTTAGGCGATGGGCTTACAACCTGTCACTAATTCACTGATAATCTCATTTTAACCTGATTGTGCAAAATATAGTTACAGAATTATCAACAAGTTTTTTTAGAGTTGTTGGTATTTCTGTAGCTCTGCCTACCCGACTTTGGGAATGGCGTGATGTTATGTATGTATGTATGCATAACTATGTGTAACTGCAACATACTCTATCGTCATCATTATTTAAATACCTATAGCCGTATTCGGCGATATACAGCGACTGCTTACTACCGGTGAGAGCGTCGCCGAACGCTCTCTGCACGGCTAGCACATGACGGCGCGTGAGTTAAGTCGCGCGCGAGATAGACTACCCGCCATTGTGTAATTAGAAGAGTCTGAATAAGAAAGGTAGTCTATCTCGCGGGCGACATAACTCGCGCCCCGTCATGTGCTAGCCGTGCTGGTAACTGATGTACCTAGCCAAATTTTGCAGCGAATGTGCGACCACACTCGCCGCAAGACGGTACACCTTCGACATAACATACTTACTCAAACACAATATTGATTATGCAATGACCATGGGAATTTTTTTAATAGCTTTCGAAACATCTGACGCCATAAGGTTAGCCAAAAAACATGTCCAGAGCTTCTTAAATATTGATTACAATAAGATAGCCTAAGATAGTTGGTAGTAACCCTACATACGAAGCTTGCTTGGGAACCTTTGTATTTGTGTTTGTATTGCTCCATATAAGTATGTCTATCGTTACCTAGTACGCATTGTAACATTAAACTTAATTGCGACTAGGACCAATTATGTGAGAATGTCCCCGATATTAATCTATTTTATTTCAACAACTAAACGTTTGACTCTTAACCTCAAACAATAACATCCCTAATCCTTAATGACTCCGTGTACAAATTATAATTACATCCGATAAAACTATAACAGATAAAAAGCTCTAAAAAGCACAGTTGAATTCACCCGAAGAGCAAGCTTGCAGCTTGCAGCGCGTGCCGAGAGCTTTCGAGCGGAAAATCCGGAGCTTTCTCACGCCCCTGTCACTTGACTTACACAAAAAGGGGGGTGGTCGAGTGACACGGGTGACGGCTACTATATGAGATGATACCATTTATAAATTAAATGTTCGGTGGGAATTATATGCGTTAAGTATTGAATAAACTATAATCGTAAATCGTCGCGTCTACGAGTATAATATAGTTAAAAATTATATCTGGTTTATTGTACCCTTACTTGAATAAAAGGCAAAAATAGTAAGAAACTAAGAATGCAAGTACGAGACAAACAAAAAAAAATTAGGGATATCTTGATAAATTCATAATTATGTTATGTGCGAGGGTGTGTGACGTTTGTGTGTGTGTTATGAGACAGCACTATAATAATATCATTAAGCGGTTTACAATATACACCTAGACTCTCTGTTAAATTTCAACCACGTCTCAATAGCCTCTTCGTAAAATGGCTGTAACAATAGAAATACAGATTCATATCCATACTTCTATTATACTAATATTATAAAGAGGAAAGATTTGTATGTGCGAATACGTGTGTATGTAACGAATAATCTCAAAAACTAAAGGCTGATTTCAAAAAATATTTCACCATTTCAATGCTACATTACTCCAGAGTAATATAGGCTATGTTTTATAATTGTACGCAGACGGAGTTGCGGGCAACAGCTACTTACGAAATAAAAAGGGTTCCGTTATTACCATTTGCCCAAGGAAACCTAAACTCAGTGAGTTAACATTTTGTTTTTTTGTTGATGTTACGATCGAGATTATCAACTTGGAACCTGATATAAAAATATCCATAACACTATCCCTCTCTGTACAATCAGCGCAACTGGCACGTGGCAACTTACATAAGTGACATAATAACCTCGAACCGGACGCGACTGTACCCGCGGCCATTTTGGTACTTTATTACCCACAATTTTTGAACAAATCTCATTCACAGGAAGCTTGTAATGGTACGAGGTGATCAAAAGCTTTGTCAAGTCTGTTTTGTTACTTTTCCATTAATTAGTCAATCTTAATATAGTCAGTGTCAATTGAAATGGGCAAAGATAAATAAGTATAGGAGAAAAACTTACGTGAAGGACCTGGGGCCCTAGCCAAGATGCAAACGTCCGTATCGTTTTTCTTTTCTATCGCTCAAAATGTATGGGATGACAGTCGACCACGTGGTTTACCGAAACGCACGAGAACGTCATCGCATACATTTTGAGTGATAGAAAAGAAAAACGTTAGTGGCTTATGCATCTTGGCTAAGCCGACTGTTGTATGTAGTTGTAACACATCTCTATAGACCGTTTGACATTCTATATTTGAAAGTTTCCTTAAGTTCCTTATTAATTTTGTACACAACCACATACAACAGGTCCTTTACTTAAGTTTTTCACCTATAAAGAAAACCAATCGAACCATCCAACCACCATTATTAAGGTGCTTTTCCACCCGCGAGGCGAGACGAGGCGGCGCGAGAATTTTGTTTCGTATCAAAACAACCATTTGAACCGAAGATGCGCGAGGAGAGAAATGAAATTTTTGTACACAAATTTCAATTCTCGTCTCATCTTGTCTCGCTTTGCCTGTGGAAAAACACCTTTAGACTGCGTTTCCACCAGAGCTGTGCGAGGTAGCGGAGCGGTGTGCGAGGAAAAAATCCACCAATAGGAGAGCTGCGCTAAGCGAGGCTAGGAATTCTATTGGTGGATTTATTCCGCTCCGTTGCCTCGCACAGCTCCGGTGGAAACGCAGCCTAACTCCGTAATCAAGTACTTTTAAAGATTTATTTACTTATACCCTTGATTATTACTTTCATCTTAGGTTTAAGATTAGATACTAAAATAATAAATAGTTTAACTTTTTAAATATCGATGAAATCTGAGGTTATAATGTCCATTTGTTTATATCTTTACAAGATCTTTACCCATTTTGATTGATGCCGACTTTGTAGTTTTTGGCATTTGGTGTGTGGCAATATTGAAAATTACATTATTGATAATCCTGTTGATTTTACGTTTTTTCTTTACTTGATATTATTATTTATTTTGCTAATTTTAATTTTATTTTGGTTGATAATAAATATTTGATCAGTACTGATGGCTTTGTTCGATTAATTTTTCGAACAAAGCCGCCGTGCCGTGTTGCCGATGTGGCCAATTTATTAAATAAATTATCAAAATTTGAATTTCGACTGTTTCGGCTGACTGTACCAAAATTATAAGAACAAACAGAATTGTAATAAAATATGTGCGAATCAACAGAGCTCTCCTTTGTCTTGAAAAAACCTTTGTAATTTAATTTGGACAGGATGTTCACTTTTTAATGAAACGAATGGAAGTAAATGACATTTGATACGTTTAATTTCAGAAATTTGTGAACATTAAACAAAGAATACGAACGCTGAGTTTGATTATTCGTAAATAGTGTTATTAGAAAGGCAAACGTAGCTTTAGAATTTGGTTGCAGTATGCCAATTACTGTGGATAATTTAAATTCATTTGTTTTTGGAATAATGATGCAATAAAAGAAAGATTCTCGTATATTATAATAAGCTTCGCCACTTTATTCACGCTAAGTCGCAAATAGCGAATGTTATTAAATTTAATTAAAAAAAAATCCCGCGTTTAGAGTTAATAAATGGAAGAGTATAGGTTCCCACGGTCCAAACAGTCGGACTGACAGGTCGAGAAGGACGCAGCTATTTATTAGAGTGAGAAAGTTATATTCGTCTCTCATTCTAGGTAATGGATAGCAGCGTCGCAGGGCCAAAATAATTCAGATATGAAACCACTAGATTAAACTATCTAGTTTGCGTAAAGTTATCAACATGTGGATACGAAATCTATTTTAAAACAACCATAATTAGTATAATTACATTACTAAAGAAACTTTTGAATCATTTAAATTTCATTTAAAAATACAATACCTACAACAAATCGGATTCTTCCATGAATAAATTCCACAGACACGATTATATCCAATAACATTACACCTTTACAGGGACATGTGTTCTGAAAAGAGCGACAATTTTTTTTACTACTAAGGAGACTACCAGTAAATTATCCAGCTAATCCGTTGTCTAATTATACCAGTGATTTTAATCACACAATGATCCAATCACATGCTTAAGCAATCAAAACGGAATCCAAATCATTTGCTATTAGAGTCTTATTCTGGAAACGATTTATTTATATTCGACTGCGCGAAGGCAAAAGAAGGGTAAAACGTTAACTGTCAGTAAGGGTAACAATCTGTCTACGAGTATCTTTGTGTATGAATTCAAAGAATTGGATACTCCACCTTAACTAGAGGATCGATTAAAAAAAAATATGTATATAATTTCTCAAGGATATTCATTTCAGTGTCACACGATCATACCCATGGTTAAAGTCTTGCGCTTAGTTTGGAACTAGGTCAATTTGTGTGAGAATAAAAACAGAATATAGGTACCTAAGGGAAAAATCTAGTTGTCAGTTGGGTTTAAGTCATTCATAAAAGTAGATCAAATTCGTTCAAATTTTATTTTTCTAAAATAATTCTAATGAAGATTACAATAAACTCAGCAGTAACCTGCTCTTTTTTCAAAATTATTGAGCACAAATCGTATTAAAACTACTCATCGTATCAGAATACAGCCACCCCATCGGTTGTGAGTTCCTAAAAAGCCTTCTAAATTAAGATTGCACGAGTGCCCATTTGACAGGTGCCGTTGACAGATGAAGCCAAATGGCTTTTTGTAGACGTTTAGTGGAGAATCTAGAAGGTTTTGCTTTGATTAAGGCTTACTTAGTCTTAAGTTCATACGCGTAGCTTGAAACAGGGCGTTTTCCAAAAAAAGTGTTTGGTAAATTAACGTATGTAAATGTATGGCTAATTTTCGTGACGAAATGGAAAAAGTTAAATTTGCTTAACTTTGGTCCTTAACGATGCACACTTTTTTTGGAAAACGCCCAACTCTGTTTATGTAGTGCTCTTTAGTAGGAAATAAGACAATATCACCCCATAGTAGTTATATAAAACACCAATTTCGTAATTAAATTTACGTTATTTTTTTCCAGTTTAATGTTTACAC
This sequence comes from Acleris holmiana, assembly GCA_949316455.1. Classification (NCBI taxonomy): domain Eukaryota; kingdom Metazoa; phylum Arthropoda; class Insecta; order Lepidoptera; family Tortricidae; genus Acleris; species Acleris holmiana. The sequence continues at coordinate 7,767,910 of OX438785.1, forward strand.
CGTGTTTAAAACAAATAACTCACTTAGGTAGACACGTATCACATTTTAAACCAATAAGATATAAAAAAATGATTGATAGGTACGTATGTAGAATTTATATTTGAAAAAATAATACATTTTAATAACTTTCTTATTTAATGTTCTTAATTATTATTAACTAGCTGCTGCCCGTGACTACGTCTCCGTAGAAAAATAAAAAATGGTCTTTGTTACTCTGTGACAATGTAGCATTCCTATAAAGAAAGATTTTTGAAATCGATCCGGTAATTTTTGAGTTTATTTATTACAAGCATAAAAAAATATAATAATAATATTTAGTGTAGATGTATAAGTGTAGATTTACTTAATTAAGGGCTTTCATTCCTTATTTCACCAATGTCAAGTTATTCATAGACACTCCAACAGGCTTATTAGAGAAATACTCGTAGGTTCCCATATGGATATGATATGATATGACACGCCAGGACATTGTTCGGTAACAGAGTATTTCTCTTGTGGACTAAACAGAGCCGCATAGGGTTCGCTCTACGCACTACTGTCAAGTCCTGTCCGTATTTAATACCTACTAAACTTTGCTAACACAATGACATTGGCATCTTTCGTATCCTCATCGAGTGGTAAAGGCGTGTAACTAAACGCAAAGGAATCGTGAGTCTGTTTTAGGGGTTCGTGCTACAGGTAGCTTCCGTAACAATAAACGTTTTCGAATAGTAAAGGCGATTCGAAATCGTAACGTATGATTTATACGTTCTTGCTAGCAGCAGGCTATGAGCGATTGTTTATTACACTGCGCGGCGATGGCGACAACCCCTGTCCGGCTATGCGAGCAGAAATGTATGCAGCCGTGTCGTTTGCCATCGTCGTCACCGTATCGTTAGGCCGTTTGTCCACCGCCGCCGTGAACGACACGATAACGATATCGAGATGACGGCACTGAAGTAGCGGCACATATATTTACTATGTCCATACTTACTATGGACGTCCACCGCACACCCGATGCCCGAGCGACGTCATCCCGGCCGACGATTTTTGGAGTAGATCCACCCTACCGCTAGAACTCGGCGGCGGCGGTGGACAAGTTCAAACATGTTTTGTATTGCCGGTACATGGACACGTCACAATATCGGGCCGAGTTCTAGCGGTAGCGACGATCTACTCCAAAAATCGTCGGCCGGGATGACGTCGCTCGGGCATCGGGCGAGCGGTGGACGTCCATAGTAAGTATGGCCATAGTAAATGTATGTGCCGCTACTTCGGTGCCGTCATCTCGTTATCGTTATCGTGTCGTTACAGCGGCGGTGGACAAATGGCCTAACGATGCGGTGAAGACGATGGCAAACGACACGGCTGCATACATTTCTGCTCGCACAGCCGAAAACATTTTTGAACTTGTCCACCGCCGCAGTCAACGACACGACACCGATAACGAGATGACTAAATCACCTATATTGTCGCGGTGGACAAACGATCGCCGTCACGATATTTTGATATCGGCCATAAAAATATCGTTGTCGTTGTCGTGTCGTTGACGGTGGCGGTGGACGCGTTCAAACGGCGTGCGGTGGACAAACGGCCTCAGTAAAAAACCGCTCAATTACTACACATACCAAACAGTTACTTATTGACAAATATTCACACAGGTCATCAATTAAACCATAATTGATAATTAATGGCGGCGCTGCGGGACCAAGGTGCGCTGCATAATGCCAGTTCCTGCGGCGGGCGCGTGCGGCCAGAAAAAACGTGACAAAAAAGGTTGATGGTGACATGAAAAAGTTTACTAATGCGGTTTGACAGTCGGACCGTCGGGGTAATTAAAAGGATATTAGGGGTTTGTTAAGGGATGATTTTTGATAGAAAAGGGTATTTATGAGTAGCGGAGAGAAAGGCTTGCGGTATAAAATTCTTGAGTTCTATTTTAGTTTTTAGGGTTCCGTACTGAAGTTAGCTGGCTAAGGTCCATCAGTGCTTTTTGAGGGCTGCATCTTTTGAACCATAATTGGTTGAAATTAATGGAAAAGACATGTTTTTTTTTAAATATATTACGGTATAGTTTTTGCGCTGCACACTTTTGTACCTTGTCGCTTTAACGCCTTTGACAGATTAGTGCAGCAGTTCAAACATGACGTTAAAGTGACAAAGCACTAAAGGGTGCAGCTAGTTATTATAAGGCCGACCATAAGTCTTGTACCTATGAAAATGGATACTTCATAGAGTTAAACGAACACCAATCAAGTGAATCGTTCGTGTGATTGCTTTTATCTTTGCTGCTTAGATATTATTAAGTGTCGATTGTTAAGGTAATACTATTAATTAATATTTTATGAGTGTGATGGCACAGAACCCTCGGTGTTGTATTTTTTAAGACAGATCTAAATGTAAGAATTTAAGCGTAATTTCTTATCTAATGTACAAACAACAACACTCTTAACTGTACATCGGTGGACCTTACTACAAAAGTAAAGGCAAAGGTCTACCGATGTACCGATGGACAGTTAACAGTGTGGGCGATGGTGCAATAATTATTTGTGTAGTCAATTGATAATTTAAAAAAAAAACTGTTAAAGAAGACAATTATGAAAACTATTATATGTACCTATATTCAAGTAGGTAGGTACTAAAAACTATATAAATTGCTATTGTAGATACCAGTAGGTCATATATGTCAAATGAGCCAATTGAGTAAGGACAATAAATAATAAAAGTACACTAATAATGACAAATACCTCATTTTTTGTTGACACACGCGGAGGAGATGTCACCCTATTGAAACACCTGCATCCCAAGTATCACGTATTCCCACATATTGAATGCGCAATATACATTGAGGCATTAATACTGTAGCTTCAGATACATCGCGTTTATTGTGGTTCAATGTACTTCGAAACAACGGCGAGTATGCAGGCCTTACAAACTTACGCTCTTCAACGTCACATTCCTATAAATAATATATACAAGCAATTAAGACCGCTATTCAACGGTAAAACGTATGTAAATAAAAAAATATTCCGACGCTCCAGTCAGTTGTCTAGTCGGACACGCCTTCCGATCAACGACGAAAAATATGTTCGTCCTTTTCACACTTGCGTGTCGTGCACTGTCTGTCCTTATTACACTCGCGCGCAAGAGCTTAAAAGGCGAGAGGAAATGTTTTTGTTAGAAAAGTGTCTATTGAAAATGGAAAGGGGATCTTGTTAGGACATCTCAAAGGTGTTCGGACTTATCTTTGCAATAAATCGCATTTATAACGTAAAAGTATTTTGCAACAATTATTTTTTTCGACTACAAAGTTGTATTTTATTATAAGGTGACTGTTTGAGCCTGGTGTCACCCGGGTGTTTTTTCTTTCATACATACTACGTCCTGGCAGTTATGAACACACCAAAACAACAGCCAATTCGGTTGAGCCGTTCCCAAGTGCTACTCCGTCAATCGTCATACATTGTGGCGATTTTTATTTCTACAGGGTGTCCTGTATTTAGAGGTCCAAAATCAACCTGTATATAGATGAGCCTTTGCTCTATCTAAACATCCTAATCAGGTTTCAGTAAAATATTTAATTTTTTCGAGATAATCGTAACTTACTAAAATTTCGATATTTCGCATCTTGTTTCAGTATTTTTATGTCATTTGCACAATTTAACACTGTAAACTTATTTTATTTATAGACAACAATTGGCAATCTGTTAACAAAGTTTTGTGAATTTCTAAGATCAATATTAAAGTTGCAATCTTGGACTAAACAAAAAAAAAAACTAGGTTAGGTTGTTTAGGTTGAGCAAAGGCTCGTTTTTATACAGGTTGATCTTGGACCTCTAAATACAGGACACCTGTATAAAACAGATAGATAGATTAGGGGCCATTAAATAAGTACAAGGATTTAGATTATATGTATTTTACAATACTTCCGAATATTTAATGGTTCTTCTTTACAAATAGGAAAACAAAACGACCGTAAATATTTTTTTTTTTTTAAACCGCGAATATCTGTTAGGGATTTAAAAGTGTTTGTAACATAGTGAAAATGCGGATCATTCCCATACCTATTATTTTTAAACTTTCTTAAAATCTACACGCAACATCCATCTTGACGAAACAAACTCCATTTACAGGTTGTAGAAGGCGTTCACAAATGAATGTCAAATTTAAAGTTTCCAACTGTCTTTAAAACAATAACTCATTCGGATAATTTTTTGGACGTTAATTTGAACAAATGGCGGAGGGCAAGGAGTGCCTCCTTCGAGTCATTTTCCAGAGTAATTGGTACGTGGAGGAGGCAGATGCGTGAGACGTTTTTTTCAAATTTCACGACAAATAGGAACGGCGGTCGCGGTCACTCGGGACTTGGTGAATTATGTACGTGAGCTTGACCATTTAATTTTACACTTTTTATACATACACTAGCGACCTGCCCTCGCTTCACCCCGGGTGAAAGTATTATACATATAAACCTTCCTTAATCACTCTATCTTTTAAAAAAAAACTGCATCAAAATCCGTTGCGTAGTTTTAAAGATCTAGCCATACATAGGGACAGACAGCGGGAAGCGACTTTATTTTATACGATGTAGTGATGATACATAATTCATTTGTCTGTGGTCAGTTTCCTTCCTGTTTATTTTTTTGTACATAATGTTCATGACCAATTTGTTCTCCTTTGTTAATTCCCATTTATTTATTTTAAAGTATTTTTTATTTATCAATTTTGTATTCTTATTTCACTTAACTTAGTGTCTGTGTAGTCTGCTGTCTCATCGTTAGTGTGTCAATTTGGCACCACTGAAAATCAGCGTCGCGGTTGATGCCGTGTCACAGTGCTGAGTGGTGTCATTTTCAACATCACAGGACCACTCATGGTAACACTATGCTATAATTGTTTTCTTTTCAAGTTGTTTCTTTTTTTTTGTTTATTGTGTAGTTTGTTGCCATTATTTTCATTATGTGTAATCTTTGAACTTTTTCTTTTTCTTGTGATCGTCGAATAAATGTTTCTATTTATATTTCTATAATATCACGCCTTCATTCCCAGAGTGGGACAGGCAGACGATCAACTCTAAAAAACTTGTTGATAATTCTGTGATTACGGTTTGCACAATCAGGCTAAGATATTTACTGGCCAGTGTATTAGTGACAGGTCGCAAGCCGATCGCCTAACAGTACTACAAACCCGATGCGGTAACGCTACTGACGATAATACCTAGTACCTAGTCAGAGGTACATATTATCAGCCCAATGCCCTGACCTGAATGGTAACAATTTGATTGACACTTTTTACGATTCAAATAATAACGTCACTGTGACACAGTTCTATGGTGGGTCAGGGGTCCATTGGGCCGTCAGTAGGTACAGTATAACATAAAGTTTGATTAATATGGGCTATATTGAATATCGCATAACTTTTGAAACATGCTTGGCATATGATTAACACATTTGTATTTGACGTGGGCCATTGCAAAGGTTAAATAAATAAAAAATAAAAAATGTCCCATGTCCGCACACTCAGCGTCGCACGCGCACTGTCCAGTAATTCCCGTAATTCGAGGGTGCCCACTCGGGTGCGAACGCAGATTGTACGAGATAGCACACACACACGACACACACACGAGTCGACCAACACTTCGAAGGCGGTGGTATTCTTTAACGAGAAAGAGTTGCCTGGAGAGAAACTACCTTAACTTAGTCAGTGTCAAATGAAATAGGCAAAGATATACATAAACAAATTAAGTAATATACTGTTTGACACATAACCTAAAATTTTAATCGAATGTGTTTTTATCTAAATAAAAACTATTAGTAACATTTATTTTATCCTTATATCTAATGTTATTATTGAGCAATTATATAAATCACTAGCGACCCGCCAGCGGCTTCGCCCGCTGCAATTTTTGTAGACGTGCACGCCCCACTCCTGTATTTCAGTGCCCCCTCCACCCCGCCCGCCGCGATGCCCGGCGCGCTTTTCAGACTGCATCGCAAACAACGGCCACGACGCTATGGCGGTTTGGTTTACTGTTTGAATTTTTTAATTCGTAATATCTTTTGAATGGAAAGTCCAATTTAAATAATTTAAAAACTATTTTATAGGTAGTTAAATGGTCTTGACCATAAAATAATTTATTTGGATAAGGATTAATATAAACACATAAATAGCATGGTTTGAATTTGGTTAGCATTTTCATTCATGTTTAAAATGAAAAAAGTTGTTGTAGTGACATAACTACAATAGTTGGACATATGCTACCGCGGAGTTTTTTGTAGACATTATGATGTTCTTTAATATTGTTGTACATTATTTTGTTCTATCGCTAATAGTTTCGGCAGCGCATTCGACGAAAGACATTTTAAGACTCATTTTTCTACACCTTCGGTTACATTGTTCAAATTTTACCAAGGATCCCTATTTTTTTTCAAAATGAAATGTAGCCTATGTCAAATTGGAAGAATGTAGCATTCTATTGGTGAAAGATTTTTTTAAATCGGCCCAGTACTTTTTGAGCCTATTCATTACAAACATACAAACATACAAAAATAGGTACAAATCTTTCCTCTTTATAATATTAAATATATAGTGTAGATAGTGTAGATTAACGAGTGAGGGCCGTTTACCTTCAAAAGTACGTGAATGCCGTACTGCCGTAATATTAAAGATGGCGTCTAACTGCAATGTTGTAGTCGAAGCATTCTATACTCTAGCGGTAATCATATAAAATTTAAAATGCTTATACTATTGAGATGAAGTAGAGAAAGACCTACGCGCTCTGCATGCAGAAAACTGGAAGGTCGCTCAAGACGGCGGCGCGCTGGCGCCAACTTGTATCGGAGGCCAAGATCCACTTCAGGCACATAGTGAGATAATAGTATAAGTACAGAAGGCACACTTCTTTGATCTTTACAAAAGCCGCTTTTTTCTTAGCCAAAACATTATGATTTACGGCCCTCTGACATCGTCGACTCCAGTGCAACCCAAACGCAACGTTAAGGCTGTGAACGAACGGTGAAAATTAATTGGCTCACTTGCCGCGTCGCCAATAGTGAGGGCTGTCAACGACTAAAAATAAGATAGTAATATCCGATGCACAGCGTGGCAGCCACTGAATAGTACCCGGGATCCGGGTAACCGGCATGTACTTGTAGCGATGAACGTAAATCGCGGAATGGGCCGCGCCTGCTTCAGGTCGTTAAGCCAAAGGAGTAAGTAAGTAAGTAAACCCAATTCGAGCTCATAAACCCGTACTAGTGAAGAATACCCCCGCCTGCACACCGTGCACCCTGCCGTAACATTCGTGACACTGCTAATTGCTTCACCTGGTAACATCGATTTGACGAATGCACTAATTTCAGCCTAATTTCGGACGCTTCACTGATAAGGTTTGCAAACTTAATTACCGTCTTCCTGGGTGCTTTCATTTTGTCGTTACAATTTTAGTGTAATACTTCCTTAGAATACCAGGAACACGTGAAACAAAAGCAATTTCAATGTGTCAAAGGAGAACTTTCAAACTAATGGGTGTCCCAAAATTTACGCAAGATTTACCATAGTATTGACATTTGTTTTTACGATCGTCATCAATTCGGAGATTTCGACGAGAAAAAAAAGATTTAAAGATTTATTTTATAAACTTTCAGTGTACAATCGGGAATCAAATCCAGATAATTTCTTGTTATCTAGCTTGTAAATTCCATGATTTTTGAATATGTAGTTTCAGTTTCTTTATGTTTCTTTCCAAGAAATATTTTCTTGCAAATAAAAGCGTATAGACGTATGTTTTTTGTGATTTTGTTCCTTGATGTAGGTACGTGGGGATCAATAAAGTGTGTTGTATTGTATTATATTGTATTTTAATATAGTAGGAGCGTGGTACTCACCTTTAATCTACTCATTACAACAGGTTTTAATATATCTTATTTACTTGACAGTAATGGCGGCCGAGGAAACACAATACGATAACATGTCAAAAGCAATAAGGTTTAACCGACTAGAACAGAGCCAGCAATAGTTACACAACTAGATTAACAAACACATGAACAATTGAAATCAAACAGTTGCCTATTTTGTCAACAACCGGCGTAAATCCATCTTGTACCCTTCAATTAGGGTGTCAAAGCGCAAGCTTCATCGACACGATGCGTGATGCGTGCGCGCCGGCGGGGAGCGCGGGGGCGGTGCGGGGCGGCGCGGCGCGTAATGAGCGAGCGCAAACTGCATGACCGATGTCACTCGATGCGGCGCAAGAGAGGAGCGATACACCCAGTTCCTTATACAGGGTGTCTCATTTAAATCGGTCAGTATGGGAAATTCTGAAAATACACGACATACGAAGATCTGTTGTTAGGAACCATGTCATCGATTTTACTAAGAAAAACTGCATTTATACATTAAAAAAAACCTGCACTCAGCTCGGGAATCGAAGCAGGTTGTTTTGAAAAAAATAAACTTACACTATTTCTATTTAGTTATCAATGTGTGGATCTTAAGCAGTAAATAGCTACATAAAACATGATATCTAAAATGTATAAAATGCATTGTTTTCACATACTTTAGTTTATTTTAGTAGGTGTTCGAAGTGACCACCGTACAATATTCAACAAGTTCAGGCATGTTAAATTGTCTCTATTAAAATAAATCAAATTAACGTATGTGAAAACAACGCATTTTATTCATTTTAGACATTGTATTAGTGACGCGTTGCAAGCCCATCGCCAAACAGTACTACAAGTCCTTATTCCCTTAGTCGCCTCTTACGACGTCCAATGGAAGACATGGAGTGGCAAGTGGTAGTAGTTGTAGTAGTAGTAGTGGTATTCTAACCCGGCAACCACACCGGTTTTTTTACCATAAGTATTTACTGATAAAAGCAAACATATTGTAAAATGAACAAAATTCAGAGAGATCGCGGTCCCATTAAGCAAACAATTTGCGGCTTACTGTTGCCCTCTCGTGTTGTACAGTTTGCCCTACCCTACCCATACTACCGTGTACCCTTTGGCCGTGCTCAGCTACTCATGCATGATTAATTTAAGTCCTTCTAGTTTCAAATTATACATAGTTTAGGATACATACACAATGGTTACATGAAAATATTTTCATCTCGTATTTCAATCACGCTTTAAAAACCAGTTTTGCTGGAAATATATTGGTTTTTCTTTGATTCGATACTGACTAAAACAAGTAACGAACAATATTAAATTGAGAACGATTTCACTTTATCTTGAACCATAGAATTATTAATATTATGTAGCTCTGAAGGCAACTGTGTTATTAACAATACAATTACAATAAGGATAGTAACAAAATGGGATAGACACCCTAAAAATGTATTGCATAATCGCGGTTTCTCTTAGCTTGTACCATAGAACCGCTAGACGGGCGAGACAGACAAACAGACATTATCAAGTTCCCATGACGAGGCTCCGCCGCGGTAATTAGGTTCACGTCTATTTGTGTTTTCCGGAGTATGTATACAAATCTCGAGTTTACTGCGAAGATAATTATTATGTCCGTTAAATATAAGCGTTGGCTATTTAATAAATGTGTTCTAAATGGTTTATTATTACTTACATTATATGTAGTTTGTAGAGGACTTTGTAATACCGTATTTTGCTGTAAGTTTTGAATGTTGGGTACATTCTAAGGATAAAGTTGTTTATCGTAAGGTCTTTAAAATTTCAATACAATTATAAAACATGTAAATATATTCAGTCTAGATGGTGCAAATTGCATTAGGTTTGAGCTTAGTTAAAATATTATAAAATAAATATTTTTATTGTTTAGTACAAGCACAAGTGGTACAATAGTACAAGTAGTACAAGGTTCTGACGGTGTAATGGTAAGTATCTCGGAGACTCATGCTATTACTCAGGATACTGTAGTTGGTATTAAATAAATTGCTTTCTTTAAATATTATGTCTTTAATATGTACTTTTGGTAGAGGTAGGTAAAGATTTCCAGATATAAGTAATAAAATAAAATAAAGTGAGACACCAAGACACGGGAACCGTGAATGTGGATAGAATTAAAACGAAATGTAAACATGGCTAGGAACGCAAAAAGGAGGTTGTAGCAACCTCGTTACAAGGTACTTCTATTAAACATTTGAATATTACTGTTTGTGTTCTTTAAAAAAAAACAACTACTTATGTTTGCATCTGTAATTATCAAACAATATTGTTTAAACTAGTTTTGATTTCATGTTCTGTCTTTTACCAAAAGAATGACCAGAGAACCTGTCAGTTTGCTTTATCCAAGATTGTTTAAACCAGTTTTGGTTACATGTTCTGTCTTTTACCAAAAGAATGACCAGGGAACTGTCAGTTTGCTTTATCCAACATTGTTTAAACCAGTTTTGGTCACATGTTCTGTCTTTTACCAAAAAAATGACCAGAGAACCTGTCAGTTTGCTTTATCCAAGATTGTTTAAACCAGTTTTGGTCACATGTTCTGTCTTTGACCAAAAAAATGACCAGAGAACCTGTCAGTTTGCTTTATCCAAGATTGTTTAAACCAGTTTTGGTCACATGTTCTGTCTTTTACCAAAAAAATGACCAGAGAACCTGTCAGTTTGCTTTATCCAAGATCGTTTAAACCAGTTTTGGTTACATGTTCTGTCTTTTACCAAAATAATGACCAGGGAACTGTCAGTTTGCTTTATCCAAGATTGTTTAAACCAGTTTTGGTTACATGTTCTGTCTTTTGGGTATTTCTTCCAGCGTTTCAACCGCTTTGACTTCGGTGTCGCATTTTTAACCATTTCCCTGTACGAGTAGGATAACCATTTTCGGTTATTTTGAAGAATGCCTGGACTCCTAGAAAATAACCGAAAATGGTTATCCTACTCGTACAGGGAAATGGTTAAAAATGCGACACCGAAGTCAAAGCGGTTGAAACGCTGGAAGAAATACCCTTTTACGAAAATAATGACCAGAGGACTGTCAGTTTGCTTTATTCAATAAAAAAAAAATATTATTACTTTTAAATTTGTCCATCCGGACAGGCTAAGACCATGGGCCATACTGCCTCGTCTTAAGTATATGTAATTTCAGTAGTCAAATCCAGTAGTAATGTCTTTAGCAATTTCAAGCCTAGTCTAAAAAAAGTCTTCACGAACTGCAGTTATCTTCAATTCAAGAAAAAACTTAAATAATGATGGTCCATGAGAACAAAATGTCCATAGAGAGAGATCCAGTAATAAAATACTACTCACCAAAACAAACGCATTTCAAAACCACTTGTAATTTTCACCAGAGTTCAAAATGCGTATATCAACACTGTTTTTCGTTACCAACGTTATTTACAGCCTAGTAGAGCTTTCTGCGTTAAAGGATAGAGTTTAGATTGAAGTAAACTAGTCGTTTTATAGAAGATTGCGAAGAACAAAGTAGCATGAACCACAAGCTACACTAGCGTGAGGGCTTAGTGCCGTTTCCAGTTTTTTAGTGGGAAAAATAGTTTTGTATAAAGTGCTAATTTCTATCCCTCGTATTCATAATCGCATGATAGCTAAATGTTCTTCGAGTTTGCCTGTCCTTATCCTTCAGTGTGACATTTGAATTTGACAGGAAGAAACAAAGAATAACTAATTCAACAAAAATATGTTTAACTACTGTGCTTTTATGTAATAAACGAAATAACACACCCTGTGTTTTTTTTATCGGCTTGTTTGGCGTCTAGTTTTTGTTATACTGATTGATTACCCAGCAAAAGGTTTACCTTATTCCCGTACCTTAAACCGGGACTAGAACAGAAATTATACTAGTTTTTTGATGCCTCTATTATTGTTGTTATTATTTTATTTGACGACACGCTAGCCTCGTTGGTAGTGACCTTGCCTTCGAAGCTAGGGGTCCTGGGATCAAATCCCGGTAAGGGCAGATATTTGTGTGATGAGCACGAGTATTTGTTTCTGAGTCTTGGATGTTTTCTATGTATTTAAGTATATATTTCTCTTCATAAGTATGTTTTGTCGTTGTCTAGTAGGTACCCATAGTTCAAGCCTATATAGAGCTTAGTTTGGGACTAGGTCAATTTGTGTGACATTGCCCTGTGATATTATTATTGTCAATATTTATTTAAAATCTGTAAGTTAAGTTTTTTACAATAAATGTTAAGATATAAAAGTAAAATAACAATACTCATATAAAAAACAAATACTATAAAAAACCTAACCTACGGGTGCCACCGGCAGCGGGGCAGGGCTCAAGCTACCGGTGGTTAGGGCTGCAGAGAGAGGAACCTCCTCACAATACGTGCCGTGTCGAGGAGTACTGCTTTCTGTATCTGGCCCTTGATCCAGCCATCTAGCGAGAGTCTCTTAAGGTGTTGATCGAGACTCTTCGCTATAAGACCGTTCGCTGAAACAACTATCGGGACAATGATCGTCGAGTCAACATCCCACATAGCGGTCACCTCATGAGCCAAGTCAAGGTACTTGCCGAGTTTGTCCTTCTCAGCCTTCACGAGGTTCTCGTCATGCGGGATGGTGACATCAACGAGCACTGCCCGGCGTTGAGATCGATCTGTTAACACGATATCAGGCTTATTGGCAACAATAGTCCTGTCCGTGATGACAGATCGATCCCAATAGAGCGTAGCACGACCATTTTCGAGAACTGGTGCCGGTGTGTACTTATAGTACGGCACTTCGGACTCAACAAGACCATATTGAAGAGCAAGTTGCTGATGGATGATCCTGGCCACGAGGTTATGTCTGTGCAAATACTCACCGTTGGCCAAATGGGAACAACCAGAAATAATGTGTCTGAGAGACTCGCCGGGGCGACGACACGCTCGACAAATGTCGATCGTGCCATCCCTCAGAATATACCTCCTATAGTTGTTCGTCATTATGACCTCGTCAGCAATTGCACAGACAAAACCTTCGGTTTCCCCAAAGAGGTCGCCAAACCGTAGCCAGTTCACGGATGATAAAAGGTCTACGTCAGGCCCTGTCAGGGCCCGGTAGAAGCGTCCGTGCAGCTCCTTGCTCTTCCATACGTTCTTGCGGTCCTCTGTGCTTAACACCGCTGGTCTGCGCCAGTTCTCGTTTGCCAAGGAGAGAGGCGTAAAGCTCCTGTCTACTGCAACCACATCACGATGCATTCCACACTCATTGGCAAGGAAATATTCCCTGAGATTGCACATCTCGCGGTTGTGGAGATTCTTAGCATTTAAAATGCCACGACCTCCACACTTCCGCGGGATGTACAATCTCATAACAGACGAGCGTGGGTGCAACATGCGATGTGATTTAAACAGTAGACGGACCTTTCTATCCAGGGTGTCCAGCTCAGTCTGAGTCCACCTTAGTATGCCAAAGGAGTATGTGAGCAGCGGCATCACCCAGCCGTTGAAAGCGCGCACCTTATTACCACCCGACAAAAGACTGTTAAGAACTTTTGTCAAGCGGCAAAAGAAACGCTCCTTCATCGATTGCTTGATATCGCTGACCATAATACCCAAAGACTGTGACATACATATTTATTTATTTATTTATTAAGCCAACAAGAAACTTACATATAAACAAAAGCCCTGCAAAACTGTATTAAGACCGTTTATTTGCAGGAAGACTTTAAAGAAACTAACTACGGGGCATGACGTTTTTTTTGGATAGGCGTTATTTGACTCCAAGACTGCCATATTTGTGTTTTATTGCGACGTTAAGACATATCTAACGACAAGACACATGACACGACACACTGTTGACGGAATCATGCCGTCCGTTTTAATGTTTTACGAGTAAATAAAGAACCATGCATACACATACAACAAGTAATTCTTGATCCCCTTGAGAGAAATATGTCAGTGTCTAAATGCACTATGGTGCTGTATATTTTTGTATACTTGTTATTTATTTCTGAAAACATTTATTTATAAATAGTTACTAATTAAATAAATGTCAGCCTAAAAAGTACTCTGCTGAGAATAATTTAAAAATAAAGGTCACTTTAAAAAGAGTAGCAAAAGCATAATACATTGTTGTAGGTACCCAATTATTTTAAAACTAATACAGCATTTAAGTTATATTTTGCTTAATTTTAACAATAAGTATTAATTATTAATAGTTAACTTTATCCTAAGTAGGCCGTGCTGGCACCTTTACTAGTCTAAGTGCTTCCCTAGAGATTTAACTATTAAATAAATAAAACCCCCTATATATTAATTCATGACCCCTACTTTCAGAGCGTAACTTAGTTAAAAACCACCCTGTTTAAACTTTCTATCAACAAGTAAAAAATGTCAAAGCAATACCGAATTCATAAATTTCACGGTGCAAGACTATTTACGTAGAGAAGTGTTAAATATATTAGAAGAGGTCATGTCGGCTTAAAGATGTCCACCGGAGAGGCATCTTTAGCACTTCCCGATGTCTCCAATCGCACACAACGTCACGCCTTCACGGGTCTCCCTTGAACGGCTCGTCTAGGCCGGCCCCGGGGCGGGGCGAGCGCCCGGCCGCGCTCCGCTCGCCTCCCCACGCGCATTCTCACTTCAAATTTCGAACCGGCCTGTGCGTTCCGAGCGAACTTTTCCAAGTGGTTGCGTCTTTAATTTTTCCAAGCGGCCAGCATTATTTGACAAAGTTTTTTTTGTAAGATGACGTTAGGTCTTTTATAAAAGTAGCCAGTTATATTAGACTTTTTTTTAATACTTTTATGCAAATTGAAAACTGATGTTTACTTTTTTTTTTCAAGTGTTTTAATTTTTTGACGTAACATGGATTTTATGTTTTTAAGTTACATTTGATGAGGAACTTATAAGGTATTTCTAAGTGGACAGTGGCTTGTGCTAAAAATATATTTTGGACTTATAGATTGAAGTGATAAGAACTATGTTTGAAATAATTTCGTTTTGAAGATCGTTGAATTCGAGATTCTTTGCTGAAAAGGTAAGCTTGTTTTTTTATTTATTTGGGGCGTTGTATAAATTTGTTTTAATACTGATGTAATTTTAATAACACCTCCTTTTTTGGAAATTTTGTGATTAAAAATAACAGAGCATTAACTGTCTCAAAAAATATTAGGTACTACGTACATTTAGTTTTCACACCTGGCGAGCTTTTATTATTAAAATGCCATCTTAAATGTATTAATTATTACAGAAACGGTTAGGACTATAAATAATAAAAGTTTATTATTATGTACAAATATTTACACTTATTATTATCAATTATTATTGTTAAAATTATAAGTAATGTATAATATTTCTCATAAAATGTCGTAGCAACAAATGCTTCTCAAGAAAAGACTTCAACGCGCGCGACCTACGACGCATCTTCGCCTTATCACTTAAAAATCTTAAAATGACTGAATTAAATAAACATTATCGGTAACAACGTATCAAGTATTACAATACTATAAAAATCTTACAACTTTTACAACATACTGGTTGGTCAAGTTTTAAAAATGTAGATAGGTGGGTACCTATGTGCCAATTTTATAGTTTGCTGCTAATTTTTCGCTTTCATCACGCAAATATTTGCCGTTACTGGTAAACGAACCCGGTGCCGCTAGCTTCGTAGGCAGACTCACTACTAACTAGGCCAACGCGTCGTCAAGTATTTTTTTTAACATTGCAAAGACAAGACCAACGGGCACAGGCCACCTGGCTCTCTATTCATCTTGGTAAAGCCATGTTGACATTGACGTGCCATAGTATTGTTATTAACTCAGCCGCCATTACTGTCAAGTCAATAAGAGCTATTAAAACGTTGACAATACGTTTTAACGTTTAGAATCTCATCCCTGATGGGAGTGGGAACCCATAGAAGTTTGTATTCTCAAGACTGCAATCCCAAACAATTCGAACGCCTGCTTGGTGGTGGGTGAAAGGATAAGATGGTGGTAGTGACCCGGACGGACCCAGGTCCTACCATCACTAATCTAGCATGGAGAAATCCTCTGAATGTGGGTACTCGAGTCGCACGAGGCCCCGTGATTGTGGCAAACGTTAGGGCAGGCCTTTGTGTACTAGTGGATGTTGTTTGGCACCTGTCCCTCCCCTCACCCTCAATGAAGGATGTCTTCAGACAGAGTGGCAGGGGTTGGACAAGAACGGGGTGAATTTTATGCCTGCGATATTTGTATCAATATGTCGATTAAGTCATTTTTCCTTTACTAAATTTAACGGTATTTAGAGCAACTTTGGGCGAAAAATAATTTACAACTTCAAAAATTCAAGGAACTGTTTTGCCTTACATCTCTTCAGCCAGGTCTGCTTCACACAATGGTTCCAACGAATGAAAAAATGTGTAAATAGTGAGGGAATATACTTTGAAAAACCAAATATTAATCATAAACATCTTATTTAGTCCTATTTATTACAATCCAGAAACTTTCAGTATGACCTAAGTAATAAAAAAATAGCACTAAGCTTATCGGGGTTCACTTAGTTTATAAATCCGAATACTGAGCACCAAACGTAATCACGTCACGGAAGCCTGTCAATTGAGCTGGCCCTCTAATCTCCACCGTCATTCAGAGAAACGATGTGCGCGTACGCCAGTGGTTGCGGTGGGATCGCACGGCTGTGACAGACGCCATGCATTTACATTGAGCGATAAAACACATACACTTTTACTTATATTAAATGCAAAAGTTTGTTTGTTTGATTGTTGCGAGTTCACTGTTTAACGCCTCAACTATAGTCAAGTAAAAATAGTTAGTCAAATATACAAAATGGCGAGACTTAATTAATCCCTTAATTGAAAAATTGTTTGTAAAAACCCGCAATATTTTTGAAAGACCTATCCAATGATACCCTACACTATGGGGTACAGGAGAAAAAAAAGCCATCCCCACTTTACGTGTAGGTAGGGGGGGGGGGATATTTTTATTTTAAGACTAGTTTACCACTTTGTCGGCGTGACTATGTGCGTGTGTGTGTAGGTATACTCATGCCAAATAACAGTTATCGGGTTCCTAGTTTGACTACGGAACCCTAAAAAAAGGTTTCAATCAGTAGGACTGTAAAACTTTAAAGTGGAAATAAAAGTCACCGAACAATGTATTATTCCTTAGGCTTCAAAATGCCTCGTTGCAACTGTAACTTTTGTCCAAGTTTTCCATGCACCGAGGTCGCTCCTTTAAAGTCTTCAATGATATTCGGCTAAGTCTATGGCCCGTTTCAATGACCAGGACACTTTATTCTACTCTACTTAACTTTATTGCTTTTGATATATGTATGATCGACATGATCGTATTGTCAATCTAGCTAAATGTTTACTTGACATTAATAGCGGCCGTTTAAAAACAAAACTATAACAACACGTGTACTTACATATCGACGTCTTACTTACTCAAACTCGTATCTGCATTTTTTTTTGCTGTTGGTAATTTCATTTTTATTCAGTAATACTTAGAGGCTCTAAGTTTACCAACAGCAAAACAAATATGCAGATACGAGTTTTGAGTAAGTAAGACGACGATATGTAGAGACAAAGTAGAATAAGGCCCCTAATGACGTTTACTAAACCCTCTTCACATTTTTCTTTTCTATCACTCCTAATGTATGGGATTGGTGTGGGACACTCTCGTGCGTTTTAATAAACCATGTGGTCAACTGCGGATCCCCTTCTGTTATAGACAAACAATTCATAGACACTATCACTACACAGAATATTCATGTCATAGAAAAAAAAAACTGCTGGACCTGTGTTGATTTCAGGTTATCTCACATATGATTCACGTTAGTTAGGTTAGGTTAGACTTGTAACCATCACAAGACAACCTGAAATCAACACAGGTTCAGCAGAAAGTAGTTCTCTATGAAATTAAAATTCTGTGAAGTGATAGGTAGTTAAGTGTCTATAAAACAAGGGTAAACCGGTCAACTGTCATCCTATACATTTTGAGCGATAGAAAAGAAATACGTAGAAGGGCATTTTCATTATAAAGTGTACCCTAGTTAGGAAATTTAAAAAACGTTAACTTTTGTCAGTTTTGTACATACATTTATTTATTTTATTTATTTAATCTTTATTGCACAAAAACAAGTACAAATGGCGGACCTAATGCCTAATGGCATTCTCTACCAGTCGACCAAATAACCAATCAGAAATTTACATTATTCAGTGGGTGCACAGAAAAAAAAAGACAGATAAAACTAGAAACTTAACATAATTATCCTATCCTTGCTTATACTTAAATAATACAATACATATATACGTCATATACTTGTACATATAATACTGATATATTATACTCATTTATATGGCTAATTTAGTCACAAAACAGTTAACGTTTCTTAATTTTCCTGCATCTTGGCCTATGGCCTCTGATCATGAACCGTTGTTTCTGACGCGTCTGGATACAAGCGTCTCATTAAAAATAAATTTAGATATGTACAGCCCGTCTTCTATTATTCCTTTATTTAACAAAATACTCTAGTTGCCATGCAATGGAAACCAATATCGCAGTCATATTTCGGTGTATAATATTTAAATTACATCTCAAACGTCACGCACAAAACAAAGATGGCGCGATCTCGCCTAAGGTCAGTTCGCACGGTCTAGAAGAATGGGGATGGTGGTATAATGCGAGAGTGTGATTTTTATTTGTCGACGCTAATTGTTGCTATCTTCTGCGGCTGGTGTCATTGTTTGTCTGAGGTATTTTATGGTCGTTAGACAATGGCACATTAAGATTTTATTAATGTTATGTTTTTTTATTTGACGCGTTGTCAAGATAGGTTTAATTGTACGGTAAATTTATTAAACTGTAAAAAATAGCGCGTACACACACATTTTAATAAAAAAAACATGATTTGCAACATAAAATGAAATGTGTTTCATACTTTAACATTTTGTGTCTCGTTTTAATGAGTTTGTTAAGTTTTGTTTTAAGCACACGTTATATTTTTTTAGGTACCAAAGTATATTTCTACTTTCCAAGAGGAGAGAAGAGGAGAGGCCGTAGTAACAATATGCCTAAGCCTAATAAACTACGCTAAAAACAGGTGGACTCAAAAACTTTAACTTCATGATTTTCAAGTAAAAGCTAAGATTACATACTACCTCGTGTGTTCATAAGTTTTGAGACGAAATAAATATTACATAAAAAATTAAAGCATAAAGCTGTATTTATAAAATTTACAGATAATGGTAACTAGACATTAACTAACAACTACAAGCAATTACTATTCAAAATGTCCACCCCTATTTTTAATACAAGCTTTTAGTCGTTCCGGCCAGTCATCGATCGCGGCACGAATCTTCTCCAGTGGGATATCCTTCGCTGCTTTGATGAGGGCTCGCTTTAAAGAATCTAAGTTTGGGTGGGACTTTTGGCAGGCCCTGAGTTCCAATTCAGTCCACAAAGAATAGTCCAGTGGATTGAGATCAGGGCTGGAGGATGGCCATTCTTCCGCCGCGATGAAGCCCGGCAAATTTTCCCTTAACCAAGCTTGAGTCGTTTTAGCCTTATGTGCGGGTGCTGAGTCTTGCTGGAAAATCCATTCTTTGTTGTGAAATAAAGTATTAGATAGGGGTTTCACTACAGTATCTAAAATGTCACTTTGATAATTTTTTGCTTTAACCTTGACACCTTGTTGGCAAAAATGGAGCGGAGTGACACCTTCGTACGAAACCCCCCACCATACCATCACACTCGCCGGATGATGGGCACGCGAGACATTTCGTGCTGTAGCAGGAACATCTTTGCTGCTTTTGGCATAAACTTTATTATTTTGCCGGTTAAACTTTTCTTCGACCGTAAAGATTTTTTCGTCGGTGAAGAGTATCTTTTTCGCATCGTGTCTCTTAAGCAGCATCGGACAACGTTCGCGACGTAATTTACGAAGGCGATCATTTAGAAAATGAACTTTTCTACGGCTGTAAGCCTTTACTTTCAGATCGTATTTCAATATTCTGTTGACTGAAATACGCGAAATTTTAGTCTGCAGAGCGAGTTTTTTCTGGGTGCGACATGGATTTCGGCGAAGTCGCTCTCTGATTATTTTGATGTTAGCAGCCGTCCTTACAGACCGCGGGCGACCACTCCTATGTCGATCTTTCAAAGAATCAGTCTCCTTGTAGCGTTTAATGGTGTAATATACGAAGTTGCGGCTTACCCCAAAACATTTTATGTCACGGAAAATTTCCATTGGTTTTTTCCCCGCCATATGTAGTGAAATGACAGTCGCACGCAATTCTTTCGTTCCCTCCATCACAAGAAAAACAAAAGAAATGAATTTTCAAAACATACAAATAGCACACTAACATTCCAAATTCAAAATTGAAAAGAATATAAAATAGGTGCCAGTATTATTTTCTTTATTTTATAAACTAAAAAGTTTGTCTACCAAAAATATAGTTAAAAGATTTCTTATGTCTTGTAATTAATTCTAATTAATTCTTATAAATAGCGTCCTCACTAACTTAGCCAAATAATCTTAAATGGATAAAGATTTAGGCTAAGTATAAAATTGTAAACCCAACACAAAATTTTGAAATAAACAGATTTTATTATTATTATTATTATTTTTTTATTGTCTCAAAACTTATGAACATACGAGGTAATAATAAAACATGTTAATTTCAGAATACTTCATATGCCCGTGCTTTTAATATTCCTCTCACCTCTTGAGAATTTACGATATTGTCTAAATCATACGTTTCCGCGGAACCAAATTTACGCTTTCAACACTTCGCACTGCATTATTACTTTAACACATTTAGTAGCTTCAATTTCCATACAAAATGTAGCCGATACAGAGTTTTGGCACTGAATATTGAACTAATAGATGATATTTATGGAAAACATTTTATTTCATCGGGTTCTCGAAGATATATCAACCGGGCCTCTATTCTCCTATAGGTTCAAACGATATTTTATTGTTTTTTACTCCGCCGTTATTACTGTGAAGTAAAGAGTTATCAAAACGTTGACAATCAGGAAACGCGTCAAAGGCAATATCGTTTTTATCGTGTATTATCTCAGCCCTGAAAATGTATTTAATAATTCGTTTATATTCGTTTGACTTCACCTGTCAACTGTCGTTGTCGCTTTTGTTAAATAGAGGTCGAACTGATACTTTCGTAACTTAAAATTATAAACGCTAATAATAATGTAAAATTATAATAATTATCTAAAGCAGTTATACAGATTCCACTATTATTTATGTGCTGACTTAAACCTACTACTTACAAAAAAAGGCCAACGATACCATAATAGCATATATTTTAGCAAATTAACTGAGGGAAATTGGAATGTATCAAGGTATTTAGGGTCATACACAGGTTTAGGTTATCGTCTTTCCTGTGGACACACCGGAAATTAACGTTTTTAAGGCCTGTTTTTCTGGATAAGCCCATTCCCGCATAATCGGCGTCAGGACTGCTTTAGACCTATCACATAAAAAATGGCTTATATGCACACAAGCTTTAAACTATTGGCCACAAGAGAGACAACTTTTGTTTTTAAGAGTGTGTATGACCCATTTAGTAAGTAAGTAAACTTTTTCAATTTTTAGCAAAAATCGTGTTTTAAACTTGACTAAATACTTTTTCAGACGCTATTGGTAACGTGTTCAGTCCGCCATTTTGGCTTTTTCTATAATCTATCTAAATAAAAACGTGGAGGGTACGTTTTTGTTTAGATACATATTCTTGGCCTTGTAAGGGACTTTAGATATCTTAATTAAATAAGTATCAAAAATTCAATGTTCAAAAATGTGTGTTAGCAAAATTGGGGGACTACTAGCAAAATTTAAATCTCATCGCCTGTCACCTCGCTGCAGACCCCGAAAGCTAATGACAGGCATCAGGCCCCGGCAGTCGATCGCTAAAGTGTCCAAATTGCCGACGCCTTGCCTTAAACACTCTATAATAAGCCCCCACATCCGATTTTCGCACCTTCTCGACTCCGCTCCATAATTCTACTTAATTAGTGACATATGTAGTCCCGAACACTCGTGAGCTGCATCCCATTCACACATACAAGTTAAACTATAGGCAAGAAAAGAAAAGAGAAAGGTTGAGAAAACTCGACCGGTTTACCGTCGGTATGGTTGAATTTGGATTTTATTTTTAAAGTGTTAAGGGCGTTTAGTTGTAAATTGATGGTAAACGTAGTTTTGTTTTATTGGAACGCCGTCGGGACTTGACATTTGTGTAAATTTGACAAATTATTGACGAATTGCCGAGGTGTTTATGAGGAGTCCGGAGGCGGCTAGCACATTCCGAGCCCTGCTCTCTAAATCCCGTATAAAAAGAGGCCACACATTATCAAAAGCCACGTTTTGGGCACTGACAGACATCGGGGAAACCAATTGCGCAAAGCTGGAGGTGTTAACGTTTGCGCCGAAATGTGGCATCACTTTTATGGTCACGATTTTGGAATTTGAACATTTGCTCGTTTTAAACCGAAGATTTACCTCGAGTGAATGGGTATTACACTGCGTAATGTGCTGTTGTGAGCAGCAATTAAAATAAAACTTCAGTCCTAAAAATAATATATGACTGTAGGTACTTTTTGTTGCATAACATAGACATCAAGAAGATACTCGTGAGTTAAAACTCGGTATGCCGACATTTCAGGCCACCCTGATAGTAAGTGGGATATGATACCCATAGACATCGGAATTGTCAAGACTACAATCTCAAGACTGCAATCCTAAGGCATCAAATGCGTTGCCAACCCTGAGGGCTAAGATGCCTCTATAGCTTATGCTAGTAATTTCATCGGTTGTCTTATCCCCACACCCGAACACAACAATGCGACTGCTGCTTAGCGGTAGGTTAATGGATAAGATGGTGGTAGCGATGTTTTCCTAGCGATTGTTAACGTTTTATTTCAATAAAATAAAATAAACCATCTCAAAAATCATCCATCACTACATAGTATAAAACAAAGTCGCTTTCTCTGTCCCTATGTCCCTTTGTACGCTTAAATCTTTAAAACTACGCAACGGATTTTGATGCGGGTTTTTTGAATAGATAGAGTGATTCAAGAGGAAGGTTTATATGTATAATACTTTAATCCGGAGCGAAGCGAGGGCGGGTCCCTAGTCAAAAATATATTACTATTATTATGCACCATAACTTGAAAGCTTTCAAATAATATCTATCCTCGTAAGGCCCTATGCCTTAAATTTAGGACATTTGTCAAAGTGACTTTAGACTTTAGTTGACTTACACAAGATTCTTTTTTAAACAAGTAAAATTTAACGTGGGCCTCAGGAGGCTAAAGTAGGCTTACTTTTTTCATATAACTTTTTTATGCTGCCTAATAACATAATTTTTAATGATGAATCTTGTGCTCAAACACTCACAGACAAACAAACAAAACACTCAGTTTCAACAGTCAGGGACAACTGTCATCATTTATGGGTATTATTTAACGGTATTTGGTACGGAAATCTTAAAATCAATTTTGTTTATTTGTTCGTCCTATGCTCTTAAATGTTACTGCACGGATTAGGAGAATACAAGGAAGAATGATACAAAATAGATATACTTAATTAAAAAATAATTGCAAATGCACCAAATGCGAGCCAGCTACTCGTAGTTAAAAATAATCCACAAATTACATTACCAGTAGGTACCACGTACGAGTAATACAGTGAAGTGTCTTCTGAATTACATCAGCCTGGATTATGGCCGTAATAAATCATAATCATACTATAATACATCCTCAATACTCACTGTACTTCGAAAATAATCCCTGTTCACGACCCTATTCCTATCACAATAAGTATAATTATTGCTTAACTCACAGGTATTCTTATACATAACACAAAAGCTCAGGAAGCCCCCCATTATTGCTCGGGAACCCAAATCTTTAATTTCTCGTCGCATTGTTTCCTTCAACCTAACAAAATTACCAAAATAACTCTGCAATTACAAGAACCAAATTATTTTATCCCCCTGTGGATCTCACATGTGCACGCGTAAGATCTTAATTTTGGTAACGGCAAATGTAAGCTTGTCAGCGTCTTGTTTAAATAATTGGTAATGAGTGGCCGCAGGGTCCGGGTGATTGGCGATCATTGCCGGCGATCGGCGATCAAATGACTCGCGGATCGCAATCACAAGTCATTATATGCTCGTAAATAATTGTGGTCGTGAAAACGTGGTGTGGTCGAGCGTTTGTAGTACGGACGTTTTGGGTTGGCCGTTATTAGTTAATGAGACAATGGCGTTTAGGCGGTTTATTGTTATGCTGAAATTGTGAAATTCACAAAATTGAGAGTTATTTACACATCAAAGCAAATGAACTAGCTTATTAGTAAAGTTACTACGCTGTAGTCAGTAACTCAGTTAGTCAACCGTATAGCACTAGACGAGATAAGGTAGGTAGCATTTCTTTCATACACTTTCTTAGCTGTATTCTAATGGAAACGAGAAAACAAACGAGCACGCAAACCACCTGATGGCAAGACTGCAATCGTAAGACTGCAAATCCCCATGCCAACCTTGAGGACTAAATTAGAATGCCTATAAGCTAGTCATTGGTTCATCATCATTAAATTTAAGAGCCATCTCGTCGGTGGAGTAATTGCCGCTTTTCTCTATTCTGTGCCAGCTTTTTCACTGTCTGATACGACACAACAGAGGTCGTCTGTCGTTTTTGTTTAAAGTAAGTAAGCCTAGGTCTTCCTTTTCCTCTTTTTAGCACAATAAATGATTTTGATTTGATTTTTCCTTTGACTTTACCCTCCGAAATGTAAAAAAACCATGTCGCATCAAATGTCCCATTCCTCTTCTACATTTATATAGTTTTTAAATTTATGTCTTTTCTTGTTCACCATCTTAAAAACCTCTTCGCTAGTTTTTCTTTTCCGTCCAGCTTAATTTTGACATCCTTTGCCAACACCACATCTCAAACGCTTCCAACCTTTCTCAATCTATCGGTGTTAGTGTCCAATTCTCGCTACCGTAAAACGTGATGCTCCAGATGTAGATTTTAATTAAGCGTTTTTTAGCTTAAGGTAATTTTAGCCACGGCTATCCTCTCAATGATGTCTGCCGTGCATCTGGAGTCATTGGTAATTACACTTCCTTAATATTTAAATTTGTATACTTGTTCTATTGCATCTTTGGATGTTACAAATGTTTTAGTTTTACTGCTATTGATGTTAAGTCTAAACTGATTGAAAATTAATTTTCTCCTACTTTACGACTAGGTCTTGTAGTTGACTGCTGGTTTCAGCTATGCTGCAAACCTTATGAATTTATTGCCCATTAAATGAATTCCCACTAAATCAAATCTAATTACTTTTCTTATGGCATCTTCTATAAAAATGTTAAATATGAACGGTGAGTGTGAACACCCCTGTTTGACCCCTTGCTTTGTCTTTGCTTTTCCTTTTTCCTCTCCAACTTCTATGATGGTCTCCAGGTTCTTATAATGTTCACAAATAATATTTTGCTCCCTGTAGCAAACACCAACACCACGCCGGCTATACATCATCTTCTTCCTGTCTATTTTATCAAAAGCCTTCTCCAGGTCAATAAAGATATGTCTGTATCTATGTTCAAATCCCGTCATTGGTAGCATATCCAATATTCGGGCGGAAGTACAGAGGTTTAAATTAAAGTTAAGTGTTAGATACACGTATCATCAACAATCAATGCACTAAGTTCAACATTTTCTTCACCACAATACGTTTACAACAGCTGATAACTCCTGCCATGTCGGTAATATAATGAATGTTTGTTTAAAGGTTATTTCTCTATTATTCTTCTCTCATCAAAACATCGTTTTAATTATAAAATTACAATTCAAACAAAGCTTTGTAATGTCATCTACATAAAAAGCGTCGCCCGTTCAAGAATTTAAATACTCGGTCCGGCGATCACCTTCAGGATTACAGCCTGAAACTATTACTACGGCACAGTACAACTACGAGGAACAGTGCTAGTAATAAAAATAAACAAGCATATTTTTTGTGGCATGTAGTAGGCAAAGAAGATTAAAAAATGCATACAGTAAATTGGCCACATTGGCCGAGCACACGCCATCTTACGGTAAGTAGAATCTGGGCCCATAGCCATTTGCAATTCTAAGACTGCAAAAGTTTTAAAGTTTTCGCTAGTTGTTTTATTCCCACACAAGAATCCAACGATGTGATGCTTGGCGATAGTTTTAGTTTAAGATATTGGTACCGACCCTGCATAATGTCCTATTCTATTCACCGTTTCTATTCAAAAGTATTAACAAATTATCATTAATATAGAACTTTAAACGCGTGGAATTCGTTTCCCGCCACTCCACCTATTTTAACCTAGGGAAAGAATTTCCCAAAAACCCTTATTGCTCCCCTAGGATATTCAAGGAATCTTTCCTCCAAATGTCCATCAGTTTCGGCTGTATGTTGATCGATCAGTCAGCCAGTCAAGTCCTTTCGTGAAAAATTATCTAACTGATGGTGGAAACCGCATCAACAGACTGACACGGAGGGCGACGTCATTTTACACTATATATTGATTTAGACTAACCTTTTCCCACAACTCCTTTTGCGTAGAATTAATTTAAGAAGTACCACTAATTTCACTAGTAATAAATAGGTATTCATTAAATATTTTTGGAAAAATCACATCAATACATGGATGCGTTTTCACGTAAACGAAGTAGGTACCTACAAAAAAAAGTATGTAGTCTATATTTTTTATATAGTACTTGCAGTGAAATTAAATGAATGATTGGGTGAATTGCAAAAATATTGTATAAAGTTAAGGCCTAATTGATGTCAAAGTTTAATTGCAACAAATTATTTTTCCTTTGTGTATCGAAAATTAGTCATACAAGATCGTATGGTTAATCTTCGATACACAAAGGAAAAATAATTTGTTTCTATTAAACTTTGACATCAATTAGATCCTTAACTATGTACAATATGTTTGCAATTCGCCCGATTGGAGACTGCTAAAATTACCGACTAAGGTTGATAGAAAATCATTTACACACTACATTTTGCTGAATTGTTGTGAAGATCAAATGGTAATGTACATATAAAAAAACTAGCACGGATAAAAAAAGAAAACTGGGGAACCGCCTGTCGATAAATTAACCTACTATCTATAATATAAAAATGAATTGCAAAATGTGTTGGTAAGCGCATAACTCAACAACGCCTAGACCAATTTTACCAATATTTTTTTTAATGTTCGTTGAAGTCCAGGATGGTTTTTACGGCGAGAAAAAATCGAATAACTTCCGGGAAAGTTAGAAATTTACAGCGGGGCGAAGCCGCTGGCGGGTCGCTAGTTACTTAAAAAAATCTTTTTAGTGCTTTCACATATACGTTACCTTTTAATAACAGCTTAGCGTGTGAAATCGCTTTCCACCGTGACTGTACAGTAGTACCTACGCCGCGACCGCACAAAACCCTTGTTAATCAAAAAGCTTAAAACACGTAAATTCTGTGCGAATTCATTAAAAAATTAAAAACCAAACTGGTATCAGAGTATTTCATGTGGCACGAAAATGCAAATCGCGCGGTTATGCCATTTTCCCCGATGTCAACCTAAATAATGTGTTTTTGCTTGCCCCAAATGTTTCTTAATTGGAGTTACGGCTCTTTGCTGCCGTTTAGGAGGCAGTGTATTACAAACACGGGGCATTTCTTGGCTGTAATGCATCGCTTTATTTCGTAGCGATGTAATTATGCCGTTTAATTATTTTGTGTAGCTAGATCGCTTTAGCACAAGTTTTTGTAACTCTGTATAAATTCTTCTTTTATTATAAGTAAGTATGAAAGTTTGTATGAGTCTTAAATATACAAAACACGTCTCTGAGTAACTGTGGTCCTTTGGACTTGAAATTTGAATAGAATAGAATATTTTATGGACTCATATAGACACAACGTCTTAAATACTACAGTCTACAGTACAACATGACACCCTGTAAGGGTGTTTGCAAATCCTTCATCTTAAACGTAGGTAAATAGCACGAAATTATACTCGTAGTACTTAAACTAATATTTACGCATACATATTAATCTACGATAAAATTTGCTAAGGATATCTATTGTATAATTTATATTAAAGAAGTCTTTCGGTGAATAAAAACAGTTTTATATTTAACTAGCGACCTGCCAGCGGCTTCGCCCGCTGCAATTATTTTTTTACATCACTTAGGGGTATGAAAAATAGATGTTGGCCGATTCTCAGATCTACCCGATATACACACAAAATTTTATTAAAATCGGTTCAGCCGTTTCGGAGGAGTTCAATAACGTACACCGTGACACGAGAATTTTATATGTTAGAAAATTATGATTAAAACTTCTGAACAAATTTAGTGTATTTAAGCTCATCAGCTATTTCTTTATTTGCAGGGAATATTCCTTGAATATCCTAGGAGTGTACTAAGAAGGGATTTTTGGATATTCATATTCATCCCCTAAGGGGATCAAATAGGGGGAGTAGCGGGAAATGCATTCTAAGCAGGCGTTCTCTAGTGTTTGATAAAGATAAAAGTCACACTTCAAAATCACACAAATCCATACATACATACATAAATCACGCCTGTTTCCCAGAGGGGTAGGCAGAGACCACTTCTTTCCACCTGCTACGATCCTGACAAAGCTCTTTCGCTTCTTCCACATTCATACATCGAGTCATGCATGCACGTCGGTAAATAAAGAATATATATCCACATATCCACATTAAAGTTTCGATATGTTTTCCTACATAAAGCGCGTTCCCATTACATTGAATCATCGTTATTCGAAATAAACTATTTGAATTTGAATAATTTGAATTTGAATAAAGTTGCAAAATCTAATAAATAAATAAATAAAATCAACAACGCTTACTATATACAACGTTTACATGTTTTTATGGATAAGTTATTAGATTTTCGAATGTTTGTGTTTTTAATTATGACTAAACGGCTTAACAGATTCGGTTGAAATTGACATACAGATCCTGGAGATTTAGCATAGAGTCTTTATTCCAAATTGACACATGAAGCATTTTGAAGGGAAGACTGCCTCGAAGCAGGGGGAGTGATTATCTCAACACAGCGCTGCGTCGATCTTAATGGTGAAGTTTTATCAGGCAAGTTTTTTATAAGCCCCGTCTGAGCGTACAAAACACATTTTAGCGCGTGCCTTCTCAATAAGGCAGCAGGCAGGTTAGTCGTGTTGAGTGTCATATAAAGCAGCCTAATTGAGAAGGCACGCGCTAAAATGTGTTTTGTTCGCTCCGACGGGACTTCTGAATCTTGCCAGATAAAACTTCACCTTTAAGATCGACGCAGCACTGTGTTGAGAGAATCAACCCCCAAGGCTGCTTTTTCTGGGCGGTTTGCCATTCGGGTATTTAAAGATACCCAACGAACCTAACCGACCTACTTTTGCGTGGGAGAAAAGTAATGGAACCACGAGTCAGCTGTTATCACAACGTATAATACATAATTTCAGAGTAACATATTATGTGTGTCCAAATTTCCCACAAATTGACCTAGCCCCAAACTAAGATCTAGGCTTGTACTGTTCGTACTAGACAACGATAAACTTACTTAGAAAACAAAATACTCGCGAATCATACAGAAATCTGCCCTTACCTGGATTTGATTGAAGCCGGGACCACCAGCTTCGTTGACAGGGTCAACTACCACCTAGGTTAACGTGCCGTCAAAATATTTCAACCATTTGTCAGCTCTCTAAATCTTAACAAATAGAGCAGTAAACGTCTCATCAAAATCCAATAGACCTACTCCCTAAGCCCCGTGAAGCGAGCGAAGAATTTATTCAAATCGAACGCATAAAAAATACGTACCGATGTCTTACAGAGCAGCGTATAAATGCTGATTAAATTGCCGAGATACTTCTAGACAAGCTAAATACTATGTTATCTTAGCTTTACCAATAATAACGTCGAAATCTGGAACATTTTGACAGTGCCAACTTCTTTCTGCGGTCGGCCAACTCTATGTCAGTACTAAAAGTGATCATATTATACGTAGTGACAGTCTTTACAAAAATCGTGGCTAGCGCTTAAGCTGTTTTGACAATTCTTGACAAGTTATTTATATAGAAGCAACGATAAGAACGTCGTAACCGCCACCTGCTGTAATGTCTCTTTAGATAAACGGTCACATAAAGACGACTTAGCTCGAATTATAAAGTCGGTGTTGGCAAGTTTGTGGTTTGACAGCTTCTGTTTTAACTGCTTTAATGACAGTTTTAATAAGCGAGAATGTGACCTTATCATTATTACCAAATTAATTGGATAGTTACAAATGTTTGGAGTGAAACACGATATAACTTAAAGATTCAGAAACAGGTTGATGTTAAATGTTAGTCTGATTATGAGCAAGATGTGAACTTTAAATTTAACACATTTGGGCCAACTAGCATATTATTATTGGTATACTAAATATATACAATTACTGAGCTCAAAATTCATTAGATTTATAAAAATTAACGTCATTTGTAATATGAATTAACGTAACCGCCAATGGCCGGTTTTTCAGGAGAGGCAAAAAGTAATTTGAAAAACAGAAAAACTATTGTAAATTATTATATACTTATCCTTATAGCATTATGCTTATAGCAATTATGTTATATTTGTGAGATCTTTTAGCTAAACGAGGTCTCAAAAACACAGCAATTATAGTTTAAAAAGTAGTAAGGTGCTTACGTTATTTTTTTCCCAAAAATGTATGACTACATCAAGGTAAAATGTGGTTACAGAATTATCAACAAGTCTTTTTAGAGTTGTTGGTATTTCTGTAGCTCTGCCTACCCCACACTGGGAATGAAGGCGTGATGTTATTATGTATGTGTACATTAAGGTATCAAACAAAAACCTAAGAATAATTTTGATACAGATAAGTGAGATGAGTCTAATCTTTTTTACAACTTTGATCAATATATTAATACACAATCACGATCCGTCATTACGTTAACCTGATAATAAGTCATTTATAAAAAAATGTGCCATAAATTTAAAAAGGATGGTAACATGAAAACAATGGTCTGATTTTTGTTAGCGTAATCGACATATCTTTCAAGATTTCGAAATTTGAAATACAGCAATTGATAGAACATCAAATTTGCAGACAAACTGTATATATAACTCAATTTCGTAATTTTGGCGGTTCTTTAGTATGTATTAATTTTAATTGAACATGAAAAACACTACCAGAATAAGTTAACTCACCTACTTTATAACGTGTTTTGAAAAACAAAAGTAAATTACTTATTTTGTTCAAGGAGTTAAGATACAGGGGGTACTAAACTTGGGTGTTATAATTTGGTATATCAATTTATATTTCTCGAGCGTGGATCTTTCCACGGCGCGGGCGGCGACACCGATCGGCGTGGAGGTGAAAATTGCGCAGTGACACGAGCGGGTGGTCCCGCTGTGGGGCGATGCAAATGCGACGCTATCGGCGCCCGCGCCGCACGCGCACGCTGCCGCTTACGCCGCGCCGAACAGCAGACATGAAGTCGTCCGACTTTTTTGTTATAACGCTGGGAAAATGCTTTTACGCATTCAAGGCGCAGCCTATTATGATCTTTCTATCTTTGATATATTTTGATAGTTCGGTTTTACCTTTTCGTAGCAGACTTAGGGTTTCATAATTTATTTATGGACATTAACATGAAAAATACAGAAATATCCCATTATTGCGCCAAAAAGTCCAGTGATTAGATACTAAATTTCATTCGGTATGTCAAATGCAAGAGACGTAAGTCGTAATGAAGTTTCGCTATTTACTTTCATAACTTGAACGCAACGGTGTGAACGGCGGTCGGGCGAACTCCCGCGCTCCTGTAAATAGTTTAATGGTAATGAAGATATACTCGCGCAGGCGCACGATAACGATGCGATTAATATCGCGTCAATTCGTTTGTATATTCTAATATACCGGAATTTATTTTCCTAAAATGTTGAATTATTTGCTAACTCCAACAGCTGCAAACAACACCGAAGATACCCTAGGTACTATCAAAAGGAAAGGAAATAAAGGGAGTACCTACCTAGCGGAAAACTAATTCTATATGAAGTCGCGGGCGTCTTTTTGTAAAATATGAAACCTGTTCATAAGTTTTGGATCATATAACAAAATACAAAATTAGGTGTCAGGTAATCACTAAACAACAATGACAGTGACATACTCAGTCAGCAAAAATGCATTAATGTGTGCTTTTAACAGAAGCACATCCTGTATATTTAACGAAGTAGTAGGAAAAATGGGTTAAAAATTACTCTTTCTTTGAACAAATAACTTCACAGCAAAAAATGATACTGTTTTAAAGAGTTTAACACGAAAAATTATTGCATGCTTGCACTTTAAAAGTTGCACATTTGCTGTGCATCTTGGTTACCAAATAACTAATATTAATAATTTATTACAAACATACAAAAAGGAAGACCTTGAATGCTAAATTAGTCATGCACAAACAGGGTGTAAGGAGTCGGCTTGAGAAAGTGAGGAGGACCAAATTAAGGAGCACATCGTCCGATGATGCTGGCACTCACACTCGGAGACTCCTGAGGACTTGCTGCTTGGTGATTATCTCTCCGACTTTTCGCCGACAAATCTTTGACAAATGCATCGTTTCGCAAACCATTCATTTGCCAACCGGCGTTTTTTCTGTAACTGTAGGTATTTTAGGATTTTTATAAAACTAACCTGACCTAACCTATAGGGTTCTACACGATGGTCCTGAAATATCCAGAATTATTTACAGTTTCGGAAAAAATATCAAATGATATGTTTGTGAAATGATAATTTGTGAAACTTTGGTTAGGATCCCGATTATCATAAAAACAGCAGACTTTTCAATTCGTAGGTGTAAGTACATTAAATTAAAAATCCAGCTCGGTCAATGGAGCGGGTAGTCATACTTAACTCTGTGTCACGTGCCTACGAGGGCGAGGGATACTTAAGTTTGCCGGTTAACACTTTCTCGACGATTTGAAGAGGTTTAAGCGAACCACACCTCTGCACCAAACATCCCGTGTGGTGCTCAGCGCCAGGCCCAAGACTGACATTTGGTATTGTTTTTAATTCTCTATGTATTGTTGTTCTTGTTAGGCCAAATCAAAGGCAGCCAAAATCGAAGTACGTGCTTGAAGAGGTTGATGAATGTACAGGAAGCGAAAGTTTTGTGTTTAAAGTCTGCATCAATTGAACTTGGAAAGATATAAACAAAACCAAACGAACCCATTCACCATAATTACTCGATGATCGCGTACTTTCAAAGATCAAGTGAAGTCTTTGCAATGATTTATACACAAGATCATTATTTTCATATTAAGTGAAATAACTATTCATACATACATAATGTCACGCCTTCATTCCCAGAGTGGGGTAGGTAGACCTACAGAATTACCAACAACTCTAAAAAGACTTGTTGATAATTCTGTAACCACATTTTGCACAATCAGGCAAAGATGTTTACCAGTGTATTAGTGACAGGTTGCAAGCCCATCGCCAAACAATACTACAAGTTTTTATTCCATAGTTATTTTTAGTAAAAACACGCTTGGTGATTTGTTTATATCTTTTCAAAGTTCAATTGACACAGACTTTAGACCTATGCACCTGGCGTGCCATAGACTCTGCCTACCCCATTGGCAGACAGGCGTGAAGGTATGTATGTTCATATCGCCGTGTATTCACATGAAAAGTATAACATATTTATACTTTTTTATTAATAATGTACAGTTATAGAAATAAATGGGTAAACAAAATTGAATGGCAATGAATAAAACTATAAAGTGCGGAATTCAGCGACCCTTTATTTTCCTTAACGCTAACATTGCCAAGATCACAAAATGGGATCCATTTTGCAGGGAGCTCGAGGTACCTGGCATAGTTCTGGCAGTATGCTTTATTTTAAATAAAACTTTAATACCACCCTTTATTTCTTAATTTAACTACCGTTATATTAACATTTGTATTCCATAAAGAAGCGATTTTGACGTTTACGGTACAGTTAATGTTGATATACAGGGTGATTTTTTATTAAACCTATGGATACGGTATATGCCGGCGTATTTGTAATAAAAAGTCACGTGGTAAAAATTAATTTATATTTGTATTAACCGGACTTCTTTAGAAAATAAATTTAATTTTAACTAATTGCTTGGGATTTTCTTTAATTACTGTTCTCACATTTATTTGCCCAAAACCCTTGACCTTTTCTAGTGTTTTATATGACGGAAACTAAAAGATCCAGTAAGCGATTTAATCATTATATACTGCACTACTCAATCATTCTGTATAAAACATGCAGCAATTGCGATACACCATCATTTTACAATGATCATTCAAAAACATTTTATAAATAATAAATCACAGGACATTATCAGACAAATTGACCTAGTCCCAAACAAAGCTCTAGGCTTGTACTATGGGTACTAGACAAAGATAAACTTACTTATATAGAGAAATATATACTTAAATACATGTAAAACATCCAATATTTAGGAAAAAATACTCGTGCTTATCACACAAATATCTGCCCTTACCAAGATTTGAACCCAAACCTCGCTTCAAAGGCAGGGTCACTACCAACTAGGCTAACGTGTCATCTAATGACTCCCTCCACGGTTATCCTCTTACATCGTAAATGGATCCGTAGTTTTCCGGGTGGCTTTTACGCACAAAAACTATCGCCACAACAGCTCCGATGCGATTTGAGTCTAAAAAGACATAAAATTGACGATGCGATTGTCTATCTCGATCATCTGACGAAATGTTTAGGCGCCGGCTTAAAAATCTTTTGTTGGATAACCCATTATATTCGGTAAATGAGTATATAGAACTTGACTTGTAAATTAGTTTGACTTTTAATTATTATTATTTTATTTTATTTTGTTCTATTTTATTCAATTTTGTAATGTACTTTGTTTTTTGTGTTGACTTTTACTATTTTTACTATTATAATTTAATTCTATTTCTGACGATCTCAATGTAACTGCATATAATTTGACATGTAATGTAATTTATACTGTGTTATATTGAGTAATAAAAAATAAAAAATATATATATATTGACAGTGTCCTATTACCAATTAGATTGACTGCCTAGCTGAACCAGGTATCCAAGACGGTTGAGACACGTACCGCCGCACAGTGCTTGCGCGAGCTCATAACCAGCTTAGTGAGCTTAGCTTGATTGAATTTAATAACAACCGACGTTTCTAGCAATACGAAATCAAAACAGTAACCTTTTAAACCAAATCCCAGAAGTCCACCAACAAAACGCTAAAATCGACAAATCAACGCCACAAATTGAAATCTCACTCGATCTCACAAAAAAATAGCATAAAATCCTCGTAGAAAATAAAGGCCTGCCCACACTCCCGATAAAGGTGGACGCACACGGCGCGAAAAGACAAGTGGCTTAATTGAGAACTGAGCCGTGGGGGGTCTGGAGGCGTCGGGTTATGCTAATCAGCTATATAGTTTGTTTTTTAACAGCAATCGCCACTGGAATCGGCGGCGTTCGTTTTGTTGGGGGCCCGCGGCTTTTCCGAGGAAGTGTTTGAAATGTTTGAATTTAGAACTTGTATTTGTGGCCAGTCTTTGATGGTAGAGTGTAGAGATGTTGAGTAAGTCAGTATCCTAAATTTCTCTTTAAATTAGACTTGGTTTATATGCGTTATAGTAATGTTAAACTCGTCACAATATTAGAAGCCTTTATGAGAAAATTAATATGTTTTGATCATAATTCGTAAATACTGTAGTAGTGTAATTAATAAATTACGAATTGACTGTTTCCAAATTGTTGTTTTTATTATTTATTTTTCTCAAAGCTGTTTGCGATTTGCGAGCACCCAACGTAAATAGAAGTCTATTTTTATACAAAGCATTACTGGGCATCCTTATCGGTAAAACCATACTGCTTTAAAACTTTTATTTTTTTGTCAACGTTACTAAAGCTCATATTTACTTGGCAACAATACGATAACGAGTCCGCGGCAATATGATTTTATTTATCACTTTTACAAATAGTGATAAAGGTTCTGAATAATAATTATGATGCATAAATAAAAAAAAAAACTATAATAAAACAGTATCTGCTAAATGCAGTCAAAACAACTTTTAAATCCCACACGGAACCCTGCGTCTCCGTCGATTGGTCAGATTTATTTGTGTAAAAGAGCGTATAATTTAACTCTGTCGCCGGTTAAGATATCTCGCGTGGGGCCGGTGACGGGCAACCCTAACAGTTCCCGGGAGAGATACGTGACACCAACCTTTACCGCGATTAATTAGATCATCGTTCTGATTTATTCTTTTAAAATTACTGTTAATGTGTGCGGTTTATAAACTTATAAAGGAAAATAAACATTTGGAGAAATTTTAAACTGTAATAAAATAACAGTTGAATATTGTTGAGAATTCAGAACAAATACTCCGTTGAAACGTGGAAATTGGTCCCACAGATATTATGTATTTGGTTGCTATGTCATTATTCTTAAATATTTCATTTTTTAAATATTAAATTAGCTCGTAGCTTCATTAATCTTTCTTACTAAAAAACACCCTGTAGTTGGTAAAATTATAACAGGGGGCCTACGTGTCGTGCGCGTGGAACAACTTACCATTTTGTCGTCTCACATTATGTTAAACAGTTTCCATAATATTTTTGATACGCTCGCCCCCACTTAGGCTTTATTTTAATGCTTTAATTATTCGGCATTTAGTGGCACGGCAACGTATTGAATGACCGTACAAGTTTCCCTTTAGTGCAGGGTTAAAGGGACGTTCGTAGTCCTGAGGACTTTCGAGAGCCAAAGAATATAACTGTCGTTATTTCGTTTCTTTTATTTCATCTAGATCAGAAATATAAAGAGTCTTTTTAGAGTTGCTGGTATACTGTAGCTCTGCGTACCCCACTTTAAGGACGAAGGCGTGATGGTTATGTATGTACGTATGTTAATAGTTGCCTAGTACGAGTACCTATGGTACAATTCTAGAGCTTAGTTTGTGGCTAGGTCAATTTGTGTGAGATTATTCCCTGATATTTATTTATTACTAGCGGCCCGCTAGCGGTTTCGCCCCGCTGCAATTTTCTGACATTCCCGGTGGATTTTTCAGTTTTTTTTTTATTTCATAAGAACCTTATTCTGACAGTAACAAACACAATAAAAAAAGAATTATCGAAATCGGTTCAGCTACTCTCGAGATTTGCGCTTAGCAACACATTCAGCGATTCATTTTTATTATATAGATTTAATTTATTTATATTTAATTTGTTAGTTTTTTTTTATCTGTGTCTTTTTCTCGAGAACAGGTAAATAACTCTTGATACCTCTACGGTTTAATTCAAACCACCAACTAAAAATTAAAAAAACTTCGATATTTTTTCCCGCGTCTAAACGATGGCGTTATGCTAAACAGCCGCTATCTGATGGTAAAGCGCGGTCACACTCGTTTCGTGGACATTATGATCTTTTATTATTGTTTTTACTTTTTACGCGGTTATTAATAATAAGTTAGCTTTGGTACAATGTTTTAAATATATTTAAAGGTACTTACGGATTTCTTACGGTTACTTTGGAAACTTTAGACGGACAGATCCATATATTTTGACATTACTTAACTGTGCTTAATTAAAAAAGATAACAGACGTATATTTAGTAAGTAGGTCGCAAGAACACTTTTACACGTCAAAATTCTACCAGCGCTTCCCAAGAGGAGACCACTGCTGAGAAGAAACTAGATTAATTCTCTTTTCATAGACAAGTCAGGGGGATACCCTAATTAAAGTCTAGGCTTGTACTGTAGGCGTACTAGACAATGATAAACATACTTACATACAAAAATAAATACCTATATGTATAGAAAACATCCAAGACTCAGAAACAGATACTTGCGCTCATCATACAAATCAGTCCTTACAGGGATTCGAACTTGAAACTGCTAGCTGACGTGTCGTCAAGTATAAAATAGGTACTTCAAAATATTTTGCTTGAATATTTACACATATGAGTAAGAATATAAAAACCAGACCGGGTATAAGTAATGATAATGAAATGAGAATTAGTAAAATACGTATAATACACCTGACCTATTTTATAGCACCTAAGATGAAGATAGTTAAGATATGCCTCGAAAAAAGGAAAATCTTACACTTTCATGCATTGTTTTTATTAGCAAAGGGAAAAAACTCCGGAAAGCGCTGTTTCGCGTAAAGAATTACGAGTGGTCAGGCGCACCAACATAAAACGATTTCCTTGTTAATAATCCGCCGCGTTCGAGGAGCACGCATTTTAAACTGATATTCGCGTGTAAGCGCACTTTTTGTATTCATATTTTTTGGATTTTCACGGTGATCGGACGGGCGATACCATCGATTTTCCACCCAAGCACGCACCGACTCACTTATTTCTTGATTTAGTACCGCATCATATTTTGATAAGTATTTTTAATTTGAATAAATTATGATTTAAGCGTGTTATCGCCGCGTAATAGGGAGGTTTAATCACAGGCCGCTTTCATGGCAGAATGTCACAGTGCCGTTGCCTTTTGTTGTAGCGTGAAAGAAAGTTAAAATGCTCGATAAAGATGTCACGTTGTTTCTGAGTTCGGAATTTAGGCGGAAGATTACGATGTGATAAGTTAGTATTAATTTGTTGGCTAAACTTACTAAAATTTGTTTCTTTTTCAGGCTTGGATACTCGTCACAATGCCGCATACAGGTAACGTACAATTAAAATTGGTACCAATTAAAAGTGTGTTAACCTGGACGTAAAAAGGAAATGACGTCTGTTAGTTTGTACACATTCAATTCTATCTGAAATATAGCTAAAAAAGTGTCTATTGACTCATATTAATGGAAAGAAACGTAAATAAAATTTAACTATTTATACACGTTTAGAAAAAAAAGAAGACTAGTGGAAAATACCTACGACTATATTGTACGAGTAAGAGAATACAGGAACAGTTTTTAGACTTATCGTTCAAAATAATAACCCGTGACATCTAGACGTTTTTTTAACGAAGGCTTTATAATAATGGAACCAACTTAAGACCGTATCAATTATTAATACGTAATAATTATTTATTAATAATAAAGACCTGTCCACACTGGCCAGCACACGGCGAGTATGTATAATGTATTAGACGTGCGGGTGGCCGTTCGATGCGTATCTTATCTCGATCCGGATTTCTTTCTCGATCCTTAATTACAGCAATAGCCGACGGTGAGAGGTTCTTTGAAACGCTTATGATTTCAATGCGTGAGGCTACCGATACCAACCTACAAGTGCCGGCGACGAACTTAGACTTGGCTTGTACTGTGAACAATACGGCATTCATATTCGTGCTCTACATTTCACATTTATAAATTGATCCATATATTAATAGATCAGTAGGCAAATAATGGTCGTGTTTATCGATGTGGATGAACATGGATAAATCATTTGCCACTTTCTGACCATAATGTAAGTGCGAGAGTGACGGATGCTTCCACTGCGATAACGGCGAACAGACGGATTCTGGATTGTTTTAATTTTATAACTTTGTATATACGCATCATAAATCAAAACGAGCTCTCATATTTTAGGGGGAGCCTGCCTTTTATTAAAATATTTTTTGGTCAAATGTATCATTTCCGAAATTTTCATTTCCCGAACTAATGTTATACCTACATATAACATTTTCAGAATTTATTTTAGTATCATCGTGTATAGTACCCGATATATTTATTTATTTTATTTATTTCGTGGTTAGGTTAGGTTGGCTTTTATAAAATCCTGAAATATTTACGGTTACAGAAAACAAAGCGGGTAAATTAAAATTTGGGAAATTAAACATTTGACCAAAAATATTTTGGCCTTACGAAATAGACCCCATTTTAAGTTTTTGCTTTTTATGAACATCAATTTAGTATTAACCCTAAGCAAATGTTTTTTGCCAGTTTCTTAATAATGTGAAACCACCTTAACTATGTGTCAAAGTTTGTTCCAGCTTTGACCAGCGAGTCGGATAGCTGTGTGGTTTCCTGATAAGTTCGGCTGCCCGGCTTGTTTAATGTCTATCGTTTAGTTAATTAAGATCTGAGTCTTGGAGGCTGGTAATCGGATACCGCGAGATTGTCGATACGGTTTTAGATCCACGGCGGGAATCTGGTTTTGAGCGGCTCTTTGCGCTTTATAGCAATAATTTGTGGAATGTATTTGAGCGAGTTAGTATTTTATATTGAAAAAAGGGAAATTTTTGAACAGGATTCAAAAACTTATACCGTGCAAGAGGTCTGAAAAAGTATTTAAGGTAGACTCGCATAAGACTATTAGAGCGAGTGAGTGGGAAATACAAAGCCAAAAGCCGTCTATGTACCGATTAAAAAAACATTTTAATTGCAAGTTGGACTCGTGCACCGAGGGTTCCGTGTATATTTTTACCGTTTATACAATACAACTAAAATAAAAATACGTTAAATAGACGGGCACCCACTTTATTTTTTAACTTTATTTAGTAAATCCGCCGTAATAAATAACACATGTTCTGCAAAAAACAATCCGCTATCTATTACAGTTTAAAAGATATCTCATCAAATTCTGTGTAATGTTTTAGTTTGGTGGACAATAAAGTGTTTTGTATTGTATTGTTGTATTGTATCAGAAACATAAATGTGAAAATGGGAGCTAAGTTCAATATTAACCTTTTGAACGCCTTACGTCACATACAAATGCGTCACTCACACGCCAAACATGTATTAAAAGTTATGCAAAATTGAACTTAATCCATACGAAATAACGTCTCTTTTAAACTGTACCTGTGGCCTATATAACGACAGCTCATGACCACTTTAGTGGTCGTTGGCGTTCAAAGGGTTAAGAATATGCGTTGCGTATGTTTATCGACTTCACCGACAAAAAAATAAGATCTAAATGGGTTCCAAGTTCCGTAAATAATCCTGATATTTATTTATTAAGAACATACAACATTCTAAAATAAATTGAAAAAACCATTTCTTATTTTTTCTGCTATAGCAATGTATGCTATTTAGAAGTATAACTTCTTAAATCTGAACACTCCAATTATTATTTACACAAAGAAGATAACTTAGAAAAAACTGAAACTCAAAAATTAACTGCTAGTTTTTTTAGCTCTTTAAAGCTAGGACAGACAGCGTGGGCTTAGTAATAGGATCCCGTTTGACACCCTTCGGAAACGGAACCCTAACATTACCTCCTCGGCTTCCCCAGCGCCTGCACCCCGTGGGACGCTCGCATACGAAATTCTCGGCATGATATTGAAATCCAGCCGATTTCGACCAACTGATCCCTTTCTCCGTCTCTTCTCGATTTAGTCTCGAGTAACGAGTGACAGTGACTCGGCATCCGAATTTTCGAACTTAGTGTTTCTTGGCAACGATCCTGAGCTCTCATCTCTGGGCTGGGATTCTACACGGTAACAATAATATCGTTCTTGACGTGTTTCCATATTGTCAACGTTTTGATAACTCTTATGTCATTTACAATAATGGCGAATGTGACATAAACGGTTACAACGCAGTAGAATAGAGGCCCTGATCGGTTTGAGGCCTGCTACTCCAATTGCGATGATTTTAGGCTCCACTTTTCTGTGCCACTTAAACACATCTGTTTAATAGGAGTTTCCACCTCGCTTGCGCTTGAATCAAGTTCAGGGTAATAGTAGTAACAGACGATCGAGCATGGTCTGCTCCGGACCGCGAACCGAGCCCTCTCGAACGCAGCTATCTGTCAGAATAAAATTGAGATAGCAACATACGCTGTATGTATCTCGTTCTTACAGATAACTGCGTCCCTCTCATTTTGTGGTTCGGAGTAGACCATTTTCGATCGTCTAAGTTTACTTACTAATATAGAAGATTCGCTTCGCCACTCGCTCCTCTGCTATCCGTGCGACTTCGATAAACTGCGATCAAAATAA
Organism: Acleris holmiana; assembly: GCA_949316455.1. Lineage (NCBI taxonomy): Eukaryota > Metazoa > Arthropoda > Insecta > Lepidoptera > Tortricidae > Acleris > Acleris holmiana. The sequence goes on from OX438785.1 coordinate 7,809,740, forward strand.
AAATGCACGCAGGCTCGCGTTGATTTATATTTGTTCAAAAGAATCACCTAGCCGAGTGTGACTCAACCAGAAGTCGTTAGAACGACAAAATATTTTATTAAGAATTAATTAGATGGCATCTTAACATTATAAACGTTATAATCTCGTCAACGCGATGATATCGAGCCCGGAGTGCTTCCACTATTCGATGTATCTAGCGATTGTCTGGACACACACATCGTGTCCGGAGACTAACCGTATGTATAATTAATCCCAAATCTGTTAGTTTCTATTAATTAAAAATGTTGGTCCTTTAAACGGCGATTTAAAACTTCTATCAGCTCTTCGTACGTTATTCGGCGTTCGTTGATTTGACCACTGTAAAAAGTAAAGGCTATTGTATCATTTTACAAAACTTCATTTCGCAAAAATTAACTGTACCTACTTTAACCGTTACATCCATACTAATACTATAAATACGAAAGTGTGTCTGCCTGTCTGTCTGTTACTTCTTCACATTTAAACCGCTGTATCTTTTTGGATAAAAATATGGAGATAGTTTGAATCTCGGGGAAGGAAATAGGCTACTTTTTATCCCAAAAATGTTTTCGAGGGAAAAAATATAAACCGACTTCTACGCGGACGTAGCCGCGGGCAACAGCTAGTATATTACAACATAGGTAAGGTTACAAAAAGCTAATAATAACATACAAAGGTTAAGCCAGACTTAATTGACACAGCAAAACAATACGCGGCGGAGAGTACCTTAATGCGAAATGAAAATTTGTATAATGATATAGTTCCCCAAATATGTTTATCTATTTAGTAGGTAACCTGTCACTTTCATCGTATTAGCTCGTCGAGCAATGGCATTCTCCGCACCTTATCTGGACGCCTGGACTGTCGTATCCATGAGCACTGGCTTACGGTGCACCGTGACCGCAATAAAAAGTTATTTAATTTAATTTATTGTGATGTGATTCGTTGGTGTAAATTACTGTATTTTAATATTTTTATATGGGTTTTTCCTGAAATAAATGTCTTTATTATTATTTATTGAGTATTTTTTAAATAAAACAACGAAATTTCGTATCATTATACTTTTAAATATCCAGTAGCTATAACAACATAAAACTACAGTAAAATAGCGGATATAAATCAAAATCCAGCTAAGAAGTGTCAAAGATCTAATCAAATTCAATTTTGTCACCTCGCCACTAACCCGAACAGCCAAACTTCCTGCCAAACTCGTTCTAAAAGTCGTCACAGAGCCGCCTAATAATTGTGGTTCAGCTGCGTTTCACCAGAGCTTTGCAAGGCAGCTCAGCAACTAATACAATTAGGTACGTCATTTTTCTATTTTCGCATAGAAGCCGTAGCTAAAATGCATACGATAACTAGCGATTCTATTCGTATTGTTAACCGAAAAGTCACGTGATCTAGGTACTAGTGACGCGATTGGTTTAAAAACAAAACGAATAGAAACGCTAGTTAGCGAACGCATCTCGGCTAGGGCCGCAGATATAGCTGGTACGGTATTGGTGGTGTTCTGGGGTACTGGGGTACCATAAATACAAGTGACTACCCCTTTGGGCATGCTGTATTTTTGTCTGGACTATTGACGTCAGTGTATGTTATACAAATTTTAAATGTCAAAAAGCTGTGAGACCCGGTGTGCTATAGGGGCATATAATCTATGAGATTTATTTTGAACTTTATTTAAGTAAGTATAAAGTTATTTTTTCTTTGTTTCCAAGTTAAAAATGGCATTTAAACGCAGAGGTAATTGAACTTTAGCTCCTTGCTGTTAGATTCAAATTACTACTTACAAAAATCTTCCTGTTTTTGTATGGTGAGCCACACGAGGTTATAAAGGTACAGCCAGGTCGGCACAGTCACCAAGCCTATATTGGCCTGTCAAGTCATCGTATTAAAACAAACTATCATAAATACTTTTCTTCATATATTTTGGACTGTCGGCACAGAATAGATAATATAGTACAAGTGCTGTCGGGCGGTCAGACTTGGGACTGCAGGTCCCAAATTCGGAATTCCGAATTTCGAAATTCGGAATTTCGGATTTGGGAATTGTTGCTAGTCTGTGGAAGCCTTAAGTCATTATATAAACCAAAGAGTAGGTCATCTCCGGCCCTTTAGTAGTTTCTGTCGAGGACTAGTGTTGTCTATATATGACATTTAGTGACGACATTTTTGTGTCGCAGCGCGTCACTACTTGATACCCACGCAAGCAAACGCGGCGTTGATGCAGTCCCGACTGGAACCGGCTCGGTCCGTCCTGTTAAGTTTGCTTGTGGTGGCTCACGGCGCGTACGGTTGAGACACGCTTGCAAGCCGCGCGATATACCTTTGGAGATGAACTACTGTTCTATTTCTACTATGCTTTGGTTGTACTTGATGAACATCTTCATCAAACGCCGCAACACGCTTTGACGCGCATTATCCAACTCATTGCGTCTGGCTTCGGAGAAAATGAGCAGCTTAGTATGGATAAGACTCCGTTGAGTTTAGTTTAGTAAGAAGAAAGAAAGAAAGAAAGAAATTGTATATTCGTGACCAACGACAAGTACAAAAATGTTAACTTTAATGGTTATTGAAACGTAATTTGTTACGAAATGGTCACAACTCAGCGTGATGCACGGCGCAATGACGCCAAAATTGCACATGTCAGTTTAGAATCAACGTTACTAATAATAGTTAAAAAGTAAAACTAAAACCCGACTGGCGACTAGTATGACGGTTTTTAACATTTTTTACAACTTTGTCGGCGTACTTTCAATGTATAACTAAGCCAAATTACAGTTTTGTAGTACCAAGAGTCTGAGTTAAACCGAGGACAGATCGACACGTTGAAGTTTGAGGGGTTCCTTGTTGACTACGGAAACCTAAAAAAAGGATTAAAGCACTACAATCTTATTAAATAGTCCGCACGGGCACATATATCAACATTGAAATTGAAACGAATGAAAACACTACTTACTTACTAAAACATCAATATAGTACTATCGAAAAACAGTACCTATCCACACTAATCCAGCCTGAATTAATACGACCGCCACATATCAAAGACTTCACATTCGATTTTCTAGCCGACCGTTTACAACTACGTTACAATTTCGAGTCGTAAAGCTTTATTAGATTTTATTATACGATTAAAACAAAACGTTGAGTTAATTAGGAATGTATTTTGGTAATATTATTAAACGAAACATGTGTCTAGACAGCAATTATGAAGTTGTAAATTATAGTATAGTTAAACAATCGAGACTTACTTCAAGTCTTCAAGTTGTTCCCGCAGGAGGTACGTAGTTACTCGGAGACTGAAATTAAATTAAATAATAATTAATTTCATAATCGGTTTTGAACCAGTACATAAAAGGAAAACTTTTTGCAAACAAAATTAGTAGGAAAGACGATTGCCCTACCCGACACCTTAAGAAGATTGTAAAGCTTAAAATTTCCATACAAAGTGCGATAACGTTTTTCTCCTCTTAAATCTAGGCGATTTTTGGGTAAAAACCAAAAAGTTGGGCACGCTGACTCAAGCATTTAAATTTTCTATGAAACTTTTCCGTTATACGGTGAAAATCAGCTATAGCCATAAGGATAATTTTCATCGCACAACGGAACTTCGCCTTCGTTGTTTGTATGGTTAACTACGCTTAAATATGGTCCGACTTTTTGTTCCTCGCCCTTTTACTACTCTGGAATATGTTGTAGATAGAAAAACTAGGTCTGTAGGTTTATGGTATTTCTTAGGAATAAATTGAAACGTACAAACCCAATTTTTCATAATAACAAAACAACGATTACATTAAAAAATCATGGAAATTAGACAATTGTCGTTATCGCCAGGAGCAAATAATAGTGTTTTTGACAGCTACGCGATTTAAGCGTCACTCCATAATCCTCTTAATCTTTTAATAGGCAAACATTTTCTAACTTTAGCTTCAAACGAGCAGACAGACTGACAGACTGACAGAGTTACTTTCACATTTGTAATATTAGTATACCTAGATATAGTAGGATTAACCCTTTGAACGCCAAGAACACCTAAAGGCGTCGAGTACTGTCGTGCCTACCACGCCATCGACACTTATAGTTGTCACAGATACAGTGACATCAAATAGACCCGAGTTTTTGTGATGTAACGTTGAAATTAGTTGTGGTTTACAACTAATTGTTAAGGCGGGGAAAAGGTTAAGATGGATGTATGGGCGTGGCATCATATGTGGCATCACAAAGTAAACAAAAGCCGTCTGCTTCCTTACTCTCTTGTACGACAGGCGTCATGTACGGGCACCACATGCTCTCAGTCTTCCGCTGGCCCTCGGAGGGCGTCGGGTACTCCTCGGTTAGACATAGAGCCCTCGGTTTCGAGAAATTGATGTCGGTATAGTTCACGGCGTTCTTCCTCCACCACACCGCATAACTAGATCCTGAGACAATTTGGTCATTCAGTCTCTATTAATAAGTAACTGAATTAATTTAGCTGAATTAATTCACATTTATTTAGCCATTAAAAGTTACAGCAACTATTAAATAAATAAAAACACCCGATAAAATGGCGTACTTTCAGAGTTTATAACTTTTTTCAACGGCCAAACCGATACATTCATATCCCGTAAATATTGTATTTGAGTTTTTTTTATTATGTACAATAAAGAGTTTACATACATACATACATACCGATCTTCAACAAATCTTACGCAAAAAGGGTTTTATCCGATTCTGGACCTTAACGTCATACGAATAGTCGAAAATTGGTAACTTTCTTGGTCGATTATTCCTAATTTAATCAGGGTTAAGAACCACCATATGAAGGGAGCTTGCCGTTTGGCCAAAATATTTTTGGTCAAATGTATCATTTATCATTTCCCAAATTTTTTCTTTGCCAAACCAATGTTATATATTTTTTTCTGAATTTATTTTAGTACTATTGTGTAGTTAGAACCCTTAGGTTAGGTTAGGTTAGCTTTTATAAAATCTTGAAATATTAACGGTTACAGAAAACAAAGCGGTTTTGCAAAATGAAAATTTGGGGAAACGAAACGAAGGTAACCCCCCCATTAGTTTAGGTACCGTCGACCAAGAAAGTCCATTTCCGCTTTTCGACTATTCGCATGACTATGAAAAACTTATCTTAAAAGAAACATATTTTTTCCTATTTATTTAACGATTAAAGTGCAGTTGGGTACTTTTTAAATAATATGAATATATAAATGAAAATTTGGCTTGGTCAGGTCAAAATTATCGATGTTACGAAATGTTGCGATAACCCGTGAACAGCTCCATAGGTTACACCAATTAAGTCCAAGAAGTTACCAATACAGTATCCGTTAATTTGACCAAACATCTTACAAACTATTATTTCACAAAAAATGATTTGTGCCTAAACCGGTACATATTAGTCTGGGTTGCCTTTAGAACCCCATCTCGTCCCCGCGGACGCCCTCCAAACTAAATCATTTAAGAGAACGCGGTTAGCCTAGCATGTAGGGTTCAATTCCAGGTATTAATCCGGTTATACGGGCAAATATCTATGTGATGCCCCGAGTATTTATTTTATGTTACTTTGTTTTTTTCTACGTATTTAAATAGCACAATTCTCTGTTTAAGTTCGTTTGTCGTTATCTAATTACCCATAATATATACCTAAGCCTAGAGCTTAGTTTGGGACTATGTCAATTTGTGTGAGGTTATCCCCTGATATATGTATTAATATCGAGACCAACAAAGGTAAGTACGACATCCCTACTTACGGTCAAAGTTCTCTATGACTTCTGGCCTCAATGTGCCGACTGTATAAAATCTTAGTTTCTTAACCGCCTCAGCGTATTCGTCGCACCGGCAACGGTCCATTTTATCAATAACACCCAATTATTTTAAACGTAAGTAAAATGCTCCCAGAGAGGATAATGCCTCCAATAATGACACTTGTTTAAGATTTTGTCATAATCAACGCCAAACTTATTTTAAAAAACGAACGTTTTCTCAAAAATATTGAAGAGGTTAGACTAGGTCAAATTAAAAATTAGAGAGACTCATTAAACTGAACTCCCCTTCAATGTGGAACGCTATAGGTACTGCCGTAATACCAGAAGGCGGCAAAGTGCATAGCATTTTAAATGGAATGTAGTTACTAATAGAGTTTAGAATGCTTCGACTATTATATTGCACTTAGCCAACTTCTTTGGTATTACGGCAGTAAAGAAAAAATCATAGTAAAGCCCCTCTTGCACCTAGTCGTAACACCTCGCCGCTCGACATTCTATATTGGAAATTTTACGTAAATTCCATATTAGTTTTGTACACAAATACAATAGAGAATGCATAGTGTCCATGGGTCACAGATCCCACTTAACATCTGGACTGGAATTCTACACGGTTATAACGATATTGTATTTGACATGTTTCCGTGTTGTCAACGTTTTGATAACTCTTATGTCATTTACAATAATAGCGACTGTGACACAAACGATTCTAAAACACGTCAAACGCGATATCGTTATAAATAACGCAGTAGAATAGAGGCCCAGGTCATCAAGTGTCTTGTGTACTCGTTTGCCTTCTAGATGACATAAAAGAACTACTTACGGGCTAAAGCCTGAAAGTAAACTTAAGTTTCTTACCAATCTACATGTGGATACACTTTTCAAAACCTACATTTAGGACCTTTGTCATAGTGACTTTAAACTTTAGTTGACTTACACAAGGTTCTTTTTTGAACTATTAAAATTTGACGCGGGCCTGACGTGTTTACTTTTAAACACAAAAAGCGTCCATTTCTATTTTTTATACTTGTTCTGCCCCGTATATATTATGTATCCCTGGCTTATATTCTCCTGGTTTTACAAGGAATTATTATGCCGTCCTTTATCGAATTTTAAGGCTATTAATGACTATACCATCGATATACTCGATGGGTATAATATATAAAATTAGCACGAGTCATATGTAAAGGCAGTTATCCACTACAAAACAACTGCAAAAGCGAAAATAAATATTGTTACAAGGGTAATTTTTTTTTTTTTAATTTAGTCGTACCTCATTTACTTTTACACTGTCTACTGTGGTTTAAAACTCAATAGGTTTGAGATAGGTAATAACCTATCTGTGTGGTTGGTTGTGGCGGGCTGTTGTCCGCAAATCGACGACTCATGTTATGATTATGCGCCATTTTGCGTAGAAATAATCAAATAACTTAGTAACGTAGTTTCGAGGTAACTTTTACAATATTATAAAACCTCAATGAATTATCTTTTTCATTGCAATCCCAATCTTTTTTTTTTTTTTTTTTTTTATGTTAAGGAGAAGGCACACGAGCACTCAGGCCACCTGATGGTAAGTGGAATCTGAGACCCATACACATTTGAATTCTCAAGACTATAATCCTAAGACCTCAAATGCGTTGCCAACCCTGAGGACTAAGATGGGATGCCTCTATGCTAGTAGAGGCATAGTAGAGGGTAGTGGAGAGTAGTAGTAGTAGTAGTATGCTAGTAGTAAAATGCCTTTCGACTTTGAATTACAAATAATCGTTATAGGTACCTTCTGTCGCCGACAACGCGGTGAGCCTAGCCTTGCTATAAACCCAACGGTCCTTGATTCCTGACGGCAAGGACACTGTAGAAGAGAAAACACGATTTGAATTTCTATGTGTTCTTGTCTAACCAATTTTAATCGAGTCGCGTGGACGTTTCATTTTATAGAAAAGAGAAGGCCTGGGAGCGATTGCATCTCGGCTAGGCCCTCGGTAAGAGCAAATGTTTTAATTTACTTCTGCCCCCTATTTCTTCATGCGAGGGGAAATTTTCGAATAGACATTAGGTACCTACATTATTATTTCTGTGTCATATAACTCATATAAGTACTAATGTTTAACCTGCCCTTTGCTCTAAGCTTCTAGAGTTTACTTTGGGACTAGATCAAAATTTGTGTAGGACTCTTTTCATGTTTACTTATGATTTACCTACTCACTCCGTTCCATCGTCGTAATTCAACCGAGAGATATAAACTAATAAATCTTGATCCGTTGAGTGTCCTCCGGCCTTACAGCCCGCTCCCGTCGAGCCCATCGGCAGCGGCGCTGTAAAATCAGTCACAAGCGGTAAAACGCGCAGTAACTCCTGCAATATACGACCGATATGCAGCACAAAAAAACATTTTACAACCCACCGATTGTAAACCAGGGAGCGTATTAGCCGTATAGCGATCTTGGGATGCGTGCGATTCCTTTTTTAAAAGCTTCTCGAAACTTATAAAATCCTGGTAATTCTCTTAAACAAGTCGCTTGTGAAATCGTCGACGAATTATTAACCAATGCGTCTAAGTTGTCCCGTCAGAGCAATATTAATATTTTAGAGCGTGTATTTTTCATTTGGTCGTAGGTTTTGTTGAGGAAGTAGTGGCCCGACAAGATGCATTCGGCGAACGTCATATGATTGACTGCCGGACGGTCGCGTCGAATACTTATGTCAATTCCGTACATGTTGTCCGTTTTCGAAAATCGTTAACGTTAGCGTAAAACATCTGATCTAAGGCCCCAGCTCGGCGAAAGCGGTAGGAATTAGGCATCAAGCAATTCGAAAGTTTATCTATTTGACATAATACGTAAATTAGTCACGTTATACATTACCCGACGTGACACGACTAATGATGGGATATATACAACACATGGGCCTCTATTGCGTTATAACAATATCGCGTTCGACGTGAACGAGAATCGTTTATGTCACAGTCACCATTATTGTAAATGACATAAGAGTTATCAAAATGTTGACAATATACATGTCAAAGACGATATCATTATTACCGTGTAGAATCCCAGCCCTGGCAAACTTGCGAATAGTTGCGAATAGAACCCACTAAATATTTATTCCAATTCCTTAATACGTGCGGGCTTACGAGCGCATTTAGTTAGGAATTGTTACAGAATGTAACAACCCTGTTCTCTGGCTCAGTGCAAATTGGACTTGTAATCGAAAGACTGCAACAATGTGGCTTACGTTTTAGTTTTCATAAATTAGAAAATTCATTTGCGAAAGATTGTTGTTGAACAAGCCGGTGGGTTTATGACCACACTTGAGCTTAGTGATGCTTGAATGTTAAATATTGTATCGATTCCCGATGTGAGGTCAGATAATTAGCTGTTAAATTCTGCCAAGTTACAGTGAGATTCAGGGATAGAACTATAGGAGTCATATATCTCTGTATTTTATAGCCCGGAGCTGGTCAGGTTTTGCCAGGATAAAAGATATTTCAGCACGAATCAGAGGATATGAAATAAAGTATCACATATGAAATAAATATCAGGGGACACTCTCATACAAATTGTAGTGGCCCCTTAATTCTTAACGTTGTAATAAAAAGATATCGTTCTTATAGACTTTCATGTTTGGTTCCTCGAAAAACTTTCGCTCCATAGAACAACTAAATATATGTATAGGTACAACATACACATACATTACGTCAAGCCTTCATTCCCAGAGTGGGGTAGGCAGAGCTTCAGAATACCAACAATTCTAAACATGTTGACAATTCTGGCTGAGATTCTACACGGTAATAATAATGATATTGTCTTTGACGTGTTTTCGTATTGTCAACGTTTTGATAACTCTTATGTATTGTCAGTGATGCCGGCCGAGTTATAAACGATACTAAAACATGTCAAATACAATATCGTTTAAACGTAGTAGAATAGAGGCCCTGTAACCACATTTTGCACAGTCAGCTCCCTATTTCACCATACTGACAATGACAGGTGACAAGTGACATTTTAGTGTACATGGCACAACTTAAATGAAACCCATTGATGTATCAGCGTGTTAACTTTGCAATATATACCGAATTGTCACCTGTCACGTGTCATTGTCAAGATGGTGGAATAGGGGGCAGGGTATGTTTACCAGTGTATTAGTGACAGGTTGCAAGCCTATCGCCTATCCTATAAGCCTTTATTCCCTTAGTTGCCTCTTACGACATCCACGGGAAGACATGGAGTGGTACTATTTGAACCCGGCAACCACACGGGTCAACATAATGTAACAATAAATAACGGGTCTTAATATATTTCATTAACCAAGCAAGTTATGTCGTCTCCTATTTGTTTATTTTATTTACATTAGTGGTAACAGAACGATGATTATCCTAGGATCTATGTTATTGCTATTGTATAAGTAAACAACAAATATATTTCTCCTCGGAAACTTTCAAAATGCGTCTTCAATACGAGCGTTCGCGGTCGATTGCTCGTTTTGTTGCAAAAAACTTTTCATCAAAAGCCTTTTCTACACCGACAGCATAAACCCGGTAATGTAGCCAGTTTATCTTGATACCCTCATGTGTTGGGTTTAATAAAATACAGGTGGCCACGTATGGTGGTCATCCAGAGCTTTGTCGAAGGCGTCGCGCATTGTTCGATATGCGAGAAATGAGCTACCGGTAATATTGTTAAGGGCAGCGTTTACTGGGTTCTTCGATTTTTGTAAGTTATATAGATAAGTAAGCGAAGATTTATAGAGTCCTGCCACCTTAACTCTGTAATGGTACGGCTGCAGTCATGGCATTTTCGACATCATAATGAAATGCTTGAATTATATCTGCACGAAAATGGATAATACTGATTTAAATAGGAAAGAACGTGTCCTCTATTTTACATAATAATGTACATTGTCCAACATAACATTAATCCGAGCTCAGTAACAAAAGTTGACCGGGGGACAAATGTTTTCAGCATCAAAATCATTTAGTACCTGTCTATTCTTAAGTCTCTGTAGAAACAACCCAAGTATATACCAAACACAAAAAAAAGTTAAGTAACTGGTAAGTGTTAGTTTTGCAACCGCCAGGCAGCGCTTGCGTCACCCAACGACGCACAGGAGCCTGTCCACATGCCCCTTAACTTTTACGATTACGCGCTTACTAAATGAGATTTTATCGCACGCTTTCATGTTTTTTCATGCTATAACCTTTTAAATTAGATACGAAAGTCCAACTTTTAGCGCTGCTCTTATACTTTTTACACCATTAACTATTGTTCCGGAAAGTGTAATGCTAATGTGTAAACATACTCGTTTTGGTGTTGTGTCTTGGTCATTTTGATTACACCGAAACACACTTTCGCCGATTACGGGCTTTTGTAATGGAGTTTAGTAACAAAAAGTTCTTAATGGTATTCGGCGTTTATGAAAATAACAAAAACAAAGTTACTTTAACAGTTTAACAGAAAAAATAAAATAACACTATAGCTTGTACATTAGTGATATCAAGAATGAAAAATACCAAATTGAACTAGTATCTTCCCTATGCTATGATCGATTGAAAATTAAAATTCATTCTATAAAGTAAAAAAAAATTACTTTGAACTTTGATACCAACGCATATTTTTTAGTAGTAGGTAAGTTAGTTTGAACTTTGTTCGGTAATTAACTTTTATAGGTAAACTCCAAAGAAACTCCAGAGAAACTCCGGTATATTGCAAATAAACATACTCGTATGAACAACCTTTGCCACTGCAATTAACGTGGCAGAAATTAAAAAAAAAATGTGGCGTATAAGTATTGTTTTATTTTCTGATCAGAGGCCCTAGCCAGGATGCAAAAGCTCCTAACGTTTTTCTTTTCTATCGCTCAAAATGAATGGAATGACCATTGACCACGTGGCTTATCGTAACGCACGACACGAGAATGTCACCCTGTACAACTTTTTGTGATAGAAAAGAGAAACGTTAGAAGAGTTTGCATCTTAGCTAGGGCCCCTGGCTTTTAGTTGCTTAATGAAACATATCAATCCATCTAAAAGTATGTACATCCATAATGGACAGTCTTTTATTTCAGAGACGTTTTCAGTAAAACAGAATACGGAATAAACGCTCAATCGCGCTTCAGCTATCCATCGACCATCACGTGATCAAGGCTGCCTTTTAATAACATTCTCGCGTCCCAATCAACAACATCCTTTAATGCGTTGATTCAAGGTGCAGTTCCGCATTGTACAGCTTTGATCATTATTGCAAGCGGTCTGAGAGAGCAATCGTAAAGGTAGAAAAGTAATTTGCATCCTCAGAAGTCGTCGGCGACTGGCGCGACAAGACCCGTGAAATGGTGCGGTGGCCTTAAAGAAAACGTCGTAAAAACGAATTGCGATGGACAAATTAGAACGCTAATTTTATTACATTAAGGCTATAAATCGCGGGCATTTGGCGATTGCTTTATTACTTTATAATGGGCGGCGTTAACAGTAGCTGTTAAGGCGTAAGCGATAAATAGTTCCTAGAAAGATAATATTGAAGTTGGTGTTTAGGTACATCGTGTGAACCGCGGAAGTTGGAAATGTTCTTTGAAATATATCCAATGTACAATTTTCTGAATGTGAAATATTGTTTGCAACTGCTAAGACAAAAAAATATTACTTAGTGGTTTTTCCTATTTTTTTAGAATTACATTGGTTAATCTTGTGGAGTCTCCGCTCTGCGTAGAAAATAGCCTACTAGCGTAAAATAGCTACGTAGCGTTTCTACGCATCAGCCAGTCGTCACTTGGAAACAATTGTCGCCTTAAGTTCAGTTCAAGATTAGATAATGCTTACTTAGATGTAAGTTCTTGTGTATGTTGATGTCTCATTAATAATTAATACTTGTAGCATGACTGTTAGTGTTAATAGAATTTAAATAAATAAATAAATACTATAGTGGGTATTTTCAACATCGATTAAATAGTACATTGTTGCCTAGGGCAGAAAGTACGAGATTTACGTACGAGTCATATAGGGGGCCTAAACTCTCTGCCAAGGCAAACATCGTCGATTTCTCAAAGAACTAGTACTGCAATATTTTTATTTTGTATAACAACGGCCTGCTATAAGTCTAATATTTTCTGGCCCCAAATCAGATTTGAATTATGATTTAATACCGTAAAAGAAAGGAATAATGAAAGAAAGAAAACGTATATTACCACACACAAAAGAAGTAGGTACAGGAAATAAAATGGAGCTCTTAATAACTAGACTCAATAATAATATAAGTACCTAATATACGGCCTGTAGTACTGACAGGCGATGAGCTGGCAACCTGTCATTAATACACTGGTAAACATATTAGCCTGATTGTGCAAAATGTGGTTAAAGAATTATCAACTTTTTTTTAGTTCTTCGTTTTTTTGTAGCTCTGTATACCCCACTCTGGGAATGAAGGTGTGATGCTATGTATGTATGTAATTACAGAACTAATCAAATGTGGCAAGGGATTAGGATCCCAGTGTTGTAGAGTGCGCTCCGGCAGGACCACACTCTACAACACTGGAACTCTATTCTACTGCGTTATAATGATATCGCGTTTGACGTGTTTTAGAATCGTTTATGACTCGGTCGACATTATTGTAAATGACATAAGAGTTACGAGTATCAAATCGTTGACTATATGGAAACACGACAAAGATGATATCGTTATTACCGTGTAGTATCCCAGCCCTGGTTTCCAGTTCGTCCCTCATACTGCGCATACTATCTATTTATTTTATGTGTGTTAAATCTTACTTCTATGGTAGACGAATTTTTAATTATTTTGTTTTTCTTTAAAGTAATTATCATTGAAAAAATATTTATATATATATTTGACGACACGTTAGCTTAATTGGGGAGTGACCCTGCCTTCGAAGCCAACGGGTTCAAATCCCGGTAAGGGCAGATATTTATGTGTGATGAGCGTGAATATTTACTCCTGAGTCTTGGATGTTTTCTATGTATTTATAGTCCAGTTAAAAGAGCTATTTCAAATAACAATAATGCCGATAGAGTTTAATTTTGGTAGAGACCTTGGGTACACCAGTAGAAATAAAGTGCAAAAAGTCCCCTAAAATCCCGTGTGTGCTAAAAGGTCAATGTCATCATTTTCGGTATTTTTTATTTTTCTCGAAAACGGTAAGTTTATCAAAAATATAGCGCAAACAAAAATTGCAGATCGAAAAATTATGTAGGAAAAAAATCCTGTCACCTTTTTTCCTACGAATTACCATTCCTAACTTATTTCAAAATGGATTTCTATTTACAACTTTAAATCAATTACGTGTGCTAGGCCTGGTAATTTATCAAAAAGGTTGAAATATTTCACTACCATTTTATATTTACTATAAGTTAAAAGTTCAATTAAAAGGTAAACTATAAAAAGCAAATGTAATTTTTCATCAAAAACAGTCATCTTATCACATAACTCTTGCTCATTAGACATTTCCCCGCTACTAAAGGAGCATATCTTAAGATCTGTACAAAAAATACGTTTGTCCATAATTGTGGGGTCGCTGGGACAGAGTTTGGCAATCAAATAAATATTAGTCCCAAATGGGACAGGTGTATGGGACCGTTAGTGCAAAACTGGGGCTAAATTGGATACCTAATAGTTTACTTGTTAATGATTATAATTTATTGGTGAGCCTATAATTTAAAATTTTATCACCAAATAGACAACATGAAGGAGATAAGTAATATATTTCTTGCATTATTGCTCGGAAATAAAAGTAGATATGAATTAATATTTAAGTTAATATCAGTATAAAATAACTTATTAATTGGTCGGACGCTTTTATTCTTGACTTGGGTCGTGTAAAATGCATTAATTTGCCGTACCTATGGCCTCAGCGTTCAAAATAAATGAATAAATATTCGCAGGACAATTTCACATCTCTATAAACAAAGAATATAAACTTAATTTTCTATTTAAAATCATTTACTGCTGCCTTAGATGAATTTTAGTAGATCTAAACACTTTTGTCGCCTGTATCTCAAGAACAAATAAAACTACTTAGTGATGGTAGTTTTTCTTTTAAATTCGTTACTTATCTATATTTTATGTGCTTTCATTAAGGATCTTTTTCAGATTTTAATTGCATGTAGTTTTGGCTGTAGGGGGGGACATACAATATCTATTTTTTTGAGAAATCCAATGATACCTCAGTCATTGTTATAAAGGAAAATAAAACAAGAATTCATGACACACTAGCTTCCGCCCGCGACTTCGTACGCGTATAAATCAGTTCCCGAGGGAATAGCGATATGAAAGGTACCCTATGTGTTAATCCAAGGTAATAAGCTGTTTGCATTGAAAATTTCACCAAAATCCGTCCAGTAGTTTTTGCGTGAAAGAGTAACAAACCTCCATTCTTACAAACTTTCGCGTTTATAATATTAGTAGGATTTAATTTTGTAATTTAAATGTATAAGTATGCCAAATTACGGCTTTTTAGTACTAACCAAGAGTCTCAGAGTTAACCACGGACAAACGGACAGACGGACAAGGCAAAACTATAAGGCTTCTTTGTTGGCTCTAACTATCTATGAATAACAGATCTTGTACTCCGCAGGGCAAGCGGGCGTAAACCAGCTCGGCGGCGTGTTCGTCAACGGGCGCCCGCTGCCCGACGTGGTGCGCAAGCGGATCGTGGAGCTGGCCATCATGGGCGTGCGACCCTGCGACATAAGCCGGCAGCTGCTGGTCTCCCACGGATGCGTCTCCAAGATACTGACGAGGTTCTACGAGACTGGCAGCATCAGGCCGGGGTCTATCGGCGGGAGTAAGACTAAGGTAAGATTGTAAAACATCATCACTGCTTCATTACCAGGAGCTACAGGTCTCGAATGGATGCGTCTTCAAGAGAATGAAGAGGATCTACGAGACTGGCAGGATCAGGTCGGGGTCTATAGGCGGGAGTAAGACCAAGGTAAGATTGTAAAACATCATTACTGAGTCATCCGCGGTAGCTACAAGCGTAGCATCGCTGCGTCTCCAAGATACTCACGAGGTTCTACGAGACAGGCAGCATCAGGCTGCGGTCTTTCAGCGGAAGTAAGACTACTACATTAGTCGGCAGCTGCTGGTCTCCCACTCCTGCGTCTCCAAGATTCTCACGGGGTTTTACGAAACTGTCAGCATCAGGACCATTATCATCAAAAGTGATATCAGCCAGTGATTAATTAACTGTCACGAGTACTGACGATTTCGTCATTCACGGATTGTATTTGGAACATTTGCAAACGGATCTGATGCAAATCGTGTTACGAGTCCTCGCCACTTCCCGACACGATTGACTATTACGACTTTATTAAATTGACTGTTGTAAAACTATTATGTCATTATCAAAGTTAACTAAAATAACAGTAAATATAAATAAGTCGGTTAAGTGCGAGTCTGACTCGAGCATTGAGGGTACCGTCGCACAGTAAGCATTATTACATTCCGATTTAATTCGAATCCAAATCGAAATAGCGAGAGCCCAACTCTCACTTGGCCATTTTTAGTAAGTATTTGTCATGACAAATTTGACGTTTGTGTGTTTTGCCATTCTTACGATAGGTTTTTTTTTAAGTTAATAAAATTTATTAAAATATATTCTGAAAAAAAAAAACAGTCCGCTATGTATTACTATTTAATGGTTACAGCTCTTTATAGTTACGGATGGACGGACAGCGTAGGCATAATACTAGGGTTCCGTCGGGCACCGTTAGGGCACGGAACCCTAAAAAATAAATTGAGAGGCAATTGAAGTTGGTTGCAGCCTTGAGTGCAAATTTGACGACTAGGACTTAACATTCCTACCGTTTATATTTTGTTGTCCTTATATGTAGCAGTTTAGCGCTTTGTCACTTTAACGTCATGTTGGAACTGCTGCACTAATCGCCAAAGGTGTTAAAGCGACAAGGGGCCTAAATCATAAAAGCTTGTAACTTGTAATACAAGTGGAAGTCTCTTTTTAATACGTGCTGATGAAGAGAGACTTGTTTTACAAGTTACAAGCTTTTATGAAATAGGCGCAAGATATAAAAGTGTGCGGTTACTTATATGGCCAACTGTAGCTAACATGAAAAAAAGTTAACAACAATAACAATACAATACTTCTTGGCCTATTGTAAAAAAATGATTACAGTAGTCTTTTTATGTAGAGTTGTTAGTATTACTGTAGCTCTGCGTATCCCTTTCTGGGAATGACGGCGTGATGTAAATATGTATGTAACAATACAATATCGTGTTTACTTTTTAAGAAACGTTTAAATCTCGAAAAAAACATTTTAAGCCTATCAGCCATAGATTAAAATCAAAATCATATTATAGAAACAATGATAACGTTGAATTTGAAAAATAATTTTGAATTTTATCAAATCAAAAACCCACATTTGCGTTCGTTCCGCAAAAATCATTTTAACCAAGAAATCCCAACAATTATCCTTTAGCAGCGTTTGGACCGAAGAGATCCGAAGTCACGCGATCCTGCCAATCCACAATAACAAAAAGCATCAAAATCAACAATGCAACCGTGGGTCGGTCGGTCCGAATCGGCGTAATTATAAACTATAAAATGACCCGGCTTTAGGCTTCTTGAGACGGCCTTTCGACACGCCTGTGAGGTGAGAGACGCGCGGTCATTTAGGACCGATGGTTCCGTACCATTAAGACAAATCGGTTTGAAGTATTATTTGATATAGGTAGACATTTTGTATCAACTGTACAATCTTCTGATTTTTTTCAAATGGTTATTAAATTTGGAATACTTTGTAAGTTACTGTTTGTGGAAATTATTCGATGTTTGCATTGTACGCTAACAGTGATATACTTATCGTTTGCTACCGTTAACGTCTACGTCTGCTAAATATGTAATTTCATTGATATGTTTCCTTGTAAATACATGAATAACACTCTAAAACTAGTTAAATTCAAATCACACCTTTAGCAGAAGATAGCAAACTTCTCAACGTCGTCTGAGACAGCTCGCAAATGGTACCGCCACGCCCCGTGACGCCCGTGGCTTCAGCTAAAGAAGAACGAAGATATATTTAACTTAAAACAAATCCAGGTCACATTACAAGAAACTTCTGAAATAATGGTTCTACTGCCTGCGGACCCCCATTCGCTCCGGTAAGCGTATTCGATGCCGACCTCACTAAATTCGGTACGCATATAAAACTACCATTTGTTGTTCCACAAACGGACGCCGACGTCAAAAATTGATTACAACAAAATACTACCAAATCACCGAATACTTTTATTGGTGCTGTTATTTTTATGGTAATAGCTAATTGACCGCTAATCAAAGTGTCGATAGCTGAATCGAATGTCGGCTCAGCCGGAATGGTCGCGGCGAATGAGAGACGTGATATCATCGTCGTGAAATACTTCATGTTTTAAAGAGCTTCGTGAAGCTTCGGCTGTAGATCGAATCAATATTTATAATTATGAACAATCTTTTTTTTACGAGATCTACCCTAATGTTTGCGAGAGCTACCGTAGTTTTGTAGGAGATCGGATTTTTTTTAGTTGTTGTCTCTTAGTCGCCTATATTTCAAGCCTTCATTTTCTATGCATTTTCGTTCTCTTTTCCTATGTGTTTGCCTTCTCTTTTTTGAGCCTGTCCTCGAAATAATTAAGATAAACCGCATATGGCATAAAGAAGTAATTATACATATAATGTATTCATTATTATAGATAGGTTGAGATTTTCATGTAAAAGTTTTTTGTATAACAAATCTGTAGAAACATAGAATCTGTAATAGTTATATTATCAACAATAATTAAGGGACTATATTCGTGACATTAAATGATTTAATAGTATTTTTTTATTTAGCTGTTTCTCAGTGCCTTTTGCAATTATTACTCTTTAAAACAACCCTCAGGCTTCGTCAGTTTTCAGTTTTCTTTTTTGAATGTATTAGAGACTTATACTTTAAAGTGTTGCCAACAGCGTGTACGTATATCACTACCAAGTATACGGTCGTCCTCCCAAATCTAGGTTAATTACTCCATAGAGTTTTATGGTGTTTTGCATTTGATCGAGGAATTCGTGAATGCAAAACAAAAATATTGGAAAATTTAATTGTATAATTCGTCCGACCTTCAGTATAGGTCGCACCGAAAGTCACCTTCGTCGAAATGACATTGCAATGGGTATTGATGAGGTAGTATCTGATTCGATTTGGTTTGGTTAGATTGGAGCGATTAGGGCAAAAATGCGGCTATGAAGAATTTTTTAAGTAATCATTTTTGAAGACAAGATTTAAATGGCTTTTTCTATAAAAAAAACTTGCATAAGTAGAAGGTGAAACTATACTATGATTATAATCTTTTCGTTTGGATATTTTTTTTTCCAAATTGATAACAAGTAATAATTTATTTTTCAACAAGATAAATAAAACAATAAAAACTAATGAAATAACTTACCAACTTACTTAAAACTATAGTGAACTATCAAACTGTGTACCTACCTAGGTTATTGATTTAAAACTATAACCCCCTTACTAATAAAATAAACGTTGAATAGTTATGTCATGCTTTGTCCGTATCTGTCATTGCGACATTTGAATTCGACAGATAAGGACAAAGCATGGTATAAATATTCCAAGCTTATTCCACGTTTATTATTAAGGGGGTATATGTATAGTACATACATATAATAGTAGATACTACCCGCACGTAAACAATGATTTAATAATTTATTATCCATGAAAACCTTCCGCGATAAAGTCTCATTGCCGATGAAAATCGCATAAAAATCTATTGCGTGGTTTAGCAGATGTATAGACAGAAAAACGGACAGACAGACATATAGACGCGAACGTGGTATCAGCGGTACGATAACACTATCCGAGGCATTGGTCTCTTTTATCATCATATCAAATTGAAACACAAAAGCGCTTACTTCTGGCCATAAACCCAAGAATCCCCACAACGAACCATTCTAGCGCTACCCGTAACTTTGCATTGTCTTAATTGATGGTTTCATGGCTTGCAATCCACCAGTTTTTACTATCTGCCTCTAATAGACGAATAAATACGTAGAATCGTTACGTTTCCTCTAGAATTACAAACAACCATAGCAAAAACGGCACTGTATGGCAATTAAAAAACATCTTAACCCGACCGAGACCAATCTGAGACGTGAGAAACGCTTGGAGCATATACCGTTACTCCCTCTTCTAATAGCGAAAAGACTAAAGCAATTATTGAACCAATACCCATCGAGATAGATACACATGTGTAAACACATATTGGGGAAAGAGCGGAAGACCCTAGGATTTCCAAAAGCAAGACCTATTTTGAACGTAATAGAAATGATGATGACAACTTTCAGGTCGTTTCTCAACGATACATAGAGTGCCACTGGTTTGAAGTACTCAGCATGGGGAAATCGAAATCAGTGACCTAGTTTCCATCTTACTCTTTTGATTTTATTAATCAGACGTAAGAAAACAATAACGTGAAGTTCATCAGTACATCTTACCATTGGTGTTTTTTTATAAAAGGCGCGTCAACTCATCCCAAGTGCCTGGGTAAACTATAATCCAAACCAAAGGTAGCAGACATAATTTGCTGCACATTCCTTACACAAGCAGAGGTCAAGTTAAGCCAGTTGAACTTGCAATGAAAGAATAACAGACATGCAATGACACGCTTCTCGATAATCGGGGATCGCTTCTGAAGCGCTGATGCGGGGCCACTATATTAATTGAACGCGGATCCCAGGAACTATTAAACGTAAACTGTTGCTCGGCACGAAAACTGTAATTGTTTCGAATAAAAATTACGATAGTTGCTGTTTAATAACTTGCGGTGTGTTTTTGATGTTATACATCCGTATACCAGCTAATAGGAAAAGCCGAATAAGTTTTTTATATAGCCTATATCTTATCTAGCTATGTTCTCCTTTCTCTAAGATACAAAGAAGATTTGGAGTATTGAAAAATTTGGTCCCAGGTGTATTAGTATTGCAGAAAGCAAACGACCACATAGGCCACCTAGTAGAGCGATCTGGGCCTCTATTCAACTGCGTTATAACGATATCGTTTTTGAGCTGTTTCCGTATTGACAACGTTTTGATAACTCTTATGTCATTTACAATAATGGCGACTGTGACATAAACGATTCTTAAACGTGTCAAAAACGATATCGTTGTAACGCAGTTGAATAGAGGCCCTGAGCCCAAACGCAAAGCTAAATTCTCAAACTTTGCAATCCTAGAATTGCAAATACGTCGCCAAACCAGAGAACTTAAAAATGGACCATGGAATGCCTGTATGCATGCAGTCAGTTTACCAGTGTGATCCATATACCAGAGCACAACAATGCGAACACTGCTGATTGGCGGTAGGTTCAGCTTACACAGATTGTCTTTGTTTTACTCACGGTGTTTTTCCTCAGGGAATCAAGCTAAAACAATTATTAGAGATCAATTATTGATCACGAGTCGATACCTCATGCCACTAAGCCATTGACGTCCTTTTCCAATCTCGCCGGCTAACATGAGAATATAATGTTATCGAGCATTCGGACCTTTGTCTTCTCTTTTTCGAGTCTCAATCGCCGCGGTGCAAAAGCCCAAACTTTATGGTCACTTATCAAAATACCGTATTTGCACGCCTCAAATCCCAATCTACATATGTATGCTATCCCGTTTTACGGCAGAGTTATGGTCTTTATGATCGATGGTTGGGTTTTATGGGCGAATGGCTGTAATTAGTGGGCCGACACAGAACTTTATGGGCCCTGGGCGGAGCGGTATTGAACACAACTTTCACACTAAATTCTGTAATTTTGTCCTCATATTTGCCGGCCGTGGTTGAGTGGTAGGTGCAAATCTTTGTCTTAATCAAGTCAGTAGGGTTCTTCTTTTCGACCAGGTTCCAGACATGTTTCGATTAGGTAATTTTTAAGCGTTCAAGGATCAACCAGTGCATTTTCGTCGACGTGCTAATAACTTTTTGAAAGCGCTGATTCTGTTTTGCGCCAGGAGTGGTCCCAGGATTTTATGACTAAGGATTTTTGGACTTTGTAACACCGCGAGGAATAAAAGGCGAAATGGAAACGAATGGTTGGATGCACTAATTTGTCGTATTGGGACGCCCTAACAGACTTGTTCTAAGGACGCGCGAGGTTCACGCTTGATCAGGATCACTAAAGATACCGCTTTTGAAAATCCTCTTCAACAAATTGTTTTTAGTATGCATTATTAAATTGATAATTCCGCGATTCCGAACATGAGAAATTTAAACTATTGTCTGATGGATGACTTTATATTTTGATTAACTAATGCTAATTACGGATATACGTGTCTATTTGCCTTGAAAACATTATACTTTTTTTAATCTTGTTATATTGTCACTTTACTACGTATCTATACAGCTTAAGCCGCTACGCTGACGACTCTTTGAACTCGGATGATCGATCAAACCTTGAGAACTAACATCTCGCAATTCACCGGGAAAATAATAATAATAAATAATACAGGGTGTTTTTTGGTCAGCAACTTCCACAATACTGCCGTCCTTTACTTAGAAAGCCGTTAACCCTCATCCGGTCGATTTTGACTTTTTGATACGAACCGATACCATTTTTAATTCTCTATCTTTCACTCTAAGACTCATTTTCCAACTCCACATAGATCCAGAGATATAAAAACGTTATAGGCCGTTAAGTGACAGAATTTTTGATGATTCCTTCACTTTAAAGCGACTAACACACATTTCTTAGCTTAACGTTCGTTAAAACACCCTAACCGCCGAATTCGATAACTATTTTCTGGTCTTCTACTTAATTACAAATACGTTATCTGATTATTCTTAACAAAAAAGACGCAAGGCAACAATAACTTCTTTTTAGTTAAGCATTGTCTAAGGTATACAGTCAAAGAAATTTAAAAACAAATGCGGTTTTAGAGAAAAACTTAACTTGTTTGCAGTTATCCTCCCTTAACGCCATTTAAAATAAGTTTTTAAAACTGTAAATATCTCATAATACTTTGCTTCAAAAATATTTTATCAGCCTTTATCAAATTGATCAAAATAATCTCATATTATACTTAGCTATTGAGCAGTTAAGCCGCATTACTTACCTAAAAAGCAGTTTTACGACGCTCGCGCAAGTCGCGTCCCGGGGGCGAGCGGAGCGGTAACCGCTCCCCCCGCGCGGCGAGGTAACCGTTGCCTTCATCTTTCAGGGCCTCTATTCAACTGCGTTATAACGATATCGTTTTTGACCTGTTTCCGTATTGTCAACGTTTTGATAACTCTTATGTCATTTACAATAATGGCCACTGTGACATAAACGATTCTTAAATGTGTCAAACACGATATCGTTTTAACGCACCTGAATAGAGGCCCTGCTCGGAGCGTTCGCCGGCTGCGGACCTGCTACACGTCGGTGCGCGCTCCCACCAAATTATCGAAATGTCGCGGAATTTTACGCGGTAAGTGCAGATAATAATATTTTAGTATACGAACTAGTTTTAATGTTAAATAGTCAGGAACCGTTATTAACAAAGGCGATGCGTACAGAGTTGCGGGCGTCCTCTAGTAAAGTATTTTTATTTTATAATTTAGATGAACGCAAATAAACAAGTTGACTATATTAAGGTATTTTATATTATGGTGTAAGCGAGATATAAATAACAGCTGTGGCAGTTTCACGAAGCTACAATTTACAAATTACAAGCGGAACTGTCTTTCTAGCAAAAAGAGTTATTAGGTGATAATATATAAACAAAGGGCTATACCTCTTAAAATGGATATGTTTTTAAGTGTTCACTAATAATGTTTTTTTTGCTTTTGTTAAATTATATACGATTTTTTTGTTTTTTTTTCTATAATTGTTAAAATTGCACAGTTTAAAGAAAACAAACTAACAAATATTGACACAGAAAACGACGTCAATAATAAAAAAAATACTTACTACTGGGTACTTATTTCTTTTCTTCTATTTACTTAATAAAAAAGTAACAAAATAATCTTTCGAAATAAATAAAAATTTCCAAGAATTCAAAACCACTTGCAGCTATTTGGCACGATGGTATTGCGGGTCGAAAGCAAGAAGATATAATGAGCGCTTATTATAACTTTTGTTTACGTTTTCGTGATGTCAAAATAATAAAAATTGTGATGGACAGCTGCACAGCTCAAAATAAAAACTGGCTTTTCTTTTCCATGTTAGCCGACCTTGTCAACAGTGACGTGATTGCAACAGACTGTATCATACTTTATTATTTTGAACCAGGGCATACGTTCATGAGTTGCGATCAGTTCCATCATCAGGTGGAACTATCAATGAAGAAAAAAGGTAAGATTTACGACTTTGATGACTTTGAAGACGCTGTAGCGTCAGCTGATAATGGAAAAGTTATTTTAAAATCTAAGCAGCCTCAAGATTTTATAAACTATACAAACAATGTTTCCGAGCGACGTATTCAAAATGCTAATCCAAAAGCATATCTCAAAAATATTTCTCAAGATTGTTTTATAAGGTCGAGTTTTGATCTCCACTATAAAAATAATTTTGAACAAGAAGACTATATGACACTAAAGTTTTTAAATGACAGATTTTTGAAAAAATCCTCAATTGGTAATTACATTACGTTTGCTTCCTAAAGGGGTAGAAAAAGACCGACAAGAAAACATAATTAATAAATTGTCACCTATTATACCAAAACACAATATGATGTTTTGAAAAAAATTACCAATTCTTTCAAAGGAAATCCACCCAAACAATTGTAACAAAAGTGCTACTAAGTAATATTTGCGTATTAGTAACTTTTGATCTGTTTAACTTTAGGGCGTAACTACCAATTAAGTTGTTATCTAAAAGTATTAAGTTTTGATACATTTTATGTTTTAATACTTATTGTTTAAGATTATCTTACTTCGGCGAAGCAAACGAAGGGTTTTTATTTGTATTTTTTATTGATAAAGTTTTATTTCTAAATTGTGAAAGAACAATTTATTTTTGATAGTATTTTACAAAAAAGTATAATAACAAAGAAAGCGAGTAATAATAGTAATAATAATAAGTATGTCTAAGAGCCTTTTAAAATTTAAGGCGTGACTATAAATATTTAATTTTAGAATGATGAATCTCTATAATGATCTGTAGTGTTATTTGTCAAAACTGCAAATTGTGATACTGTGATAATATAAATGAGCATTATTCAAGGCACTAGGTACTTAGTATGTTGCTAGATAAAAAGCCTTGAGAAAGTGCCTTAATAAATGCTCATTAATATATTAATATAATGAATAAGTAGATTAATAATTATGGTCCGAGCCAAACTTTGTTCTCTCAAACCTTTTCATTAGTTAAGTAAGTAATTGTTGCTCAAATGTTAACTATATTGTCTAATATGAATATTAATTTTATTATAAAATAAGCATTAATTTCGATACTGCCTTGAGATTAAATTTTATAAAATTTTAGATTTTTATAAGATTTGGCTTTTATTTCTCACTTTTTTCTAATAGGTACTTAACTATAAGGAAGTTATCAAAAAGCGAAGTATGTTTTGCCACCTTTTAGTTAAGAAACTCTTTACTGGATTTTTTTATTACTCTGAAAAAAATAGCTAGAAAGAGTCTAAGGTGCCAAAGCCGTTTATTACGAAAGGTATAATAATTAAAATTTTAGTGAATTACTTACTTATAAAGTAGTTAGGTCACTTAACAGCCGTATAGTTAAGTATCTTTTAATAAATTTAACAAAAAAGTATAATTTTAAATATTTAAGGAAATTGCTTCACTAAATAGCCGCTAAGTGTAGGTTAACGGCCGTGTAGAACAGTAATTCGATGCAAAAACCTTGCAGCATGCTTAACTAAACCAAAAAAATCTATTTTAATAATAATTTAATGGAGTTTTTTTTAAAGATTAAATTGTATAAAATACACGTATAAAAACGTCAATGATTTGTGCAAGAATCAGTGATCTAGGTAGCATAGTTTTTTAGAAACAACGTTTCGCGCATTTTTTGGCAATATCTCCAAAACAACTTTTTGGGCTTAACGGCTTTCTAATTAAAGGACGGCAGAATAGGGGTTAAAATTTTTTTTTCGTCAAAAGTCGAAAGAATGTCCTCGCTATTTTATAAATCATGGTCTCTCGTTTCTGTAGCTACGAAGGGGGTAGGCCGCTTATCGTCACGATGTTATTGTTTGATACTACCCTCACAAAACTGAGCGCAAGCGACGTCAGTTCCGTGTTTGTTTCGAAGCGAGTGCTTGTTAAGTGTTACCTACATCATTTGATTGATAAAAAAATGGCTCGGCGAGAAAATTTACTTCTGGACAATCGTGAAATGTTTGATATTGTGAACATTTACTCTGTGAGTGGTCAAAACATTGAACCGATAGAATTTGGACTGAACGATTTCCTAATCGGCAGGCCATTACGCGCTACACTGTAAGGTCTATCGTTAGCAACCTTTACGAGTGGGGTACTTTTGAAACGCCACGCCATGCTCAAGGAAGAGGCCAAAGTGGGCTTGCAGTGGATGTTAAGCAGGCTATTCTCGATTACTTCGAAGAATATCCACGGGCGAGTACTCGCGACGCAGGGCGACGTTTTGGTCTCGCACATTCAACAGTTTGGAATTTGTTACGAGTTGAAAGAATGCACCCATTCCATTTTCCCTTTGGATTACGCTAGTCGTGTAGCATTTTGTGAATGGTTGCTACTGAATCTAAATCAAAACATTTTGTGGATCGACGAAGCTTTGTTTACTAGGGCAGGGTTAGTAAACACGGCGCATAGTAACCAAAATTAAGTAAAATAATGGGAAAAATTGGAAATGCTATTTCTCTGACCTTCTTAGGTTTTTTAATTTTTTAATTTGATATTCGGATTCAACATTAATTGTACTATCTCTCCTGTTTTGGAAGTTGTCGACCAAAAAAAAACAACCTGTATAATGTCTAAATTAAAACTTTCATTTGAAGAAAGATCTGCCAATTCACTAGATTTACATCCTAAGCTTAGGCTAAAGTCATAGTCGCTAATTTCACAATTTATCTCTCTTGCTCTAATAACCGTTAAAACCGACTCCTTTGCGGCCGTCCATATATATATTTGCAGCTGGCGTTTAGGCCGTTATGATTTTTGTTGCCATGTTATTTGTATCAAATCATATACAAGAATAGCACAACTGCCAGCGCTGCGAGATCTTTTATGACTAGATAAAGAAATTTACGCTCAATGTAAGTTTGTTCTGTTATAGTCAATTAGAAGGCTTTAGCGCGTCCGCTAATTGCAGCGACAGGGTTTACGGTACACCTAATGAACCTATAAAATATATTATAGGGACAGTCGGCGGCGTATATCCTAAAATTTACGCTTGCAGAAATTATCACCTCTATCAAATTTATTCTTATTCATATTTGTTTTTTAACACTAACAACTGATTTTCTTATTGCTACGTAGAAATCAATTGAAATAAGCTGTGTTTTCGACTCTCCACTCGCATAACAAATGATAATAAGGGCTTTAACACACATATCTTTTATCTGACAAATTGCAAAATTGATAATTAAATTGTTCTGCTCTCGGGTGCTGACCGATTTCCTGGAATAAAAATATCATCAGGCATCATCTTTCTATTCCCGAGTGCATGAGAGGTGGACGCGTTTAGGGAGGCTAGCCAGGCTGCGCTACTCCAAAGGTGAAGGGAGGATCTTAAAGTGGTCACTCTCAGCTAGAATTCACTGAGAGCGATTGTGCCATATTTGAGAGCTCGGTCTTCTGGAAGCATGGGACACCCAGCTTCCATCTGATGCAGATGCTCACCGGTCACGGATGTTTTGGGGAGGAACTGCACCGGTTGGCAGGCCGAGAGGCAAACCCAGGTTGGCGCCAGTTTGACGCAGTAGTCGACACAATCACGTCGCAGTGCGTCATATCGTCGAAGTACGTGCGGCCTCAAAGCCTTGGCCGCCATAGTGGGCGGAGATCTCTCGCTATCGCCCATCGTATTGGCGTTGCTCGACAGCGCGAGGTACAGGACACCATGGCTTCCTTCTATAGGTCGATAATGATGCAAAAGGAGGCTGGTTGCAGGATCACCTACTTGCTCTCGTAATCCGTAGGGGTGAGCAAGACAGCGCTATGCGCATTTACTCGCCATACCGTAGTGGACCGGGCGGCAAGGTCGGGGAGCCAAGCCGTCTACAAAGGTCCACTACGCGAGACTGTGAGCGCCCTGAATTCTCCCGGGGCGCTCTTTTAATATCGGAGCCCGCGCTACGCTTGCCCAAGGGTCATGCTCGAATGCGCAAGTGGAACGTGCCGCCCTCGCCAACAACGAGGCCTGGAGGAGGAACAGTGTTGCCAACAGCTAAAGTAGCTCTCCAGCAGATTCAACGTCTAAAACCACCAGAAAACCACTATTCTTTACATGGCAGCAATTTCAAAATAAACCGCAAAAAAAATCGACCAGCCACTAAAATAAATAATTCGCCACTAAATGGGAGGTTGAAACCAGTCCAGTTCCAGATTTAGTGGAAACCTCCTGGAGGAATTGGAGGAGGAGGTTTTGGTGTAAATTCCAGCCTCTCTCGGTCAGTGAATCCGACTCTCTCCCACATAACCACTTTGGATCCCCCCGGGGCCAGGTGGTAAGCGTAAAAGCATTTTCTAGTGTTAAAAAAAGGATCATCATTCTACATGTAACCAGCCTGTCTTATATTTTATATATGTGAATCATTTTGTTGGTGACTGTACGATTAATCCCTATGAAGGTTTAGTTCGGATGAGGCTCGGAATAGGTTTTCAAAAGCACTTAATAAAATAACTCTTAAAGAAGACAAATTACCTTACAGTTCGTCGACATATTTTTCAGCAATGTTATTCTCTTAATTATATTTAAACTTGTTCGACGTCCGCAAGGCATTTAGTTGTACCTAACTAACCACAAAATATGGATGCAATTAACTGAACGAAATATATTATTTTTATTTAATTTATTTATTTAACTTGGCTCTTCCGCCTTGAAATTTTACTAATATCGCTTCAGTTTAATTTAACTAATCAGCTTGCCACGGTATATTTCTAACGAATCCGAAGATAATAAATAACAATAGGCCCTGTAAGAATGATCCCTGGTTAACTTAGCTATTCTAAAATTTAGAGGTTCTATTATAAAAACTATCAAGAGCAATATATTTAACCTTACCTCGATATCCCGATTAGTACGAACACCCGTAATTAGTCTGTGTCGATTATAAAACGACAACTCGAAACATTGTTCACGATTCGATTGTAACCCGCACGGAACTGCCCCAATTAAATACCATCCGTGCACGTTCAGAATCACCCCCATTTCCGGACGAAACGCCGCGACAGTTTATCCTAATAACATGTTAATACAATAAACGCAGGGCAGCGACAGGGGTGAATTTCTACCTGAACGCGGTTTCAGAACGCTCTTTCACCTTATCTTTATTAGATATCGCGTTCGAAATCCAAAAACAGGGTCGGAATTTTTTACTTTTGGGTTTTTTTTAAGATTGACATTTGATAGGCTGAATTAGGTTCGTTTTATTTATGGCTTATTTGTCAATAAATAGTTAATTATAACGTAAAATGTCAAAGGTTAAACGATTATGTCTAATACGAAAGACCTTAGGTTGCCAATTATTTTCGTATTATACGAGTATTTTAAAGATTCATATTCCACGTGCCTGTTCGGTTTGATTGATGATTTCCCGCGCTTTAATCAAGAGTAAATGTGTGGTAATATGAAATCTATGAATAAGTATTAAGCTTAATAAGTATTCGTAAATTATTGAAAACTTATTTGATCGGCTGTCATGACCCGCGGCATGCCAAAGAGACATTAACAACTCTGTCAACTAAAATAACGTGAATATGAAATATTCAGTACTGGTAACACTGTGTTTATGCATAAGCGACACAGAAGCGCACGAGTTCTATTTAATTGTTATTTTCATGAACTAATGGACCTTGGTCAACGACAGCGGTCACGCTACTGTGAAGTAGGTACTGACTATTCATGGTTCATTCAGGTACCTACAGGTGCTTTTAACAGTTTGCACCCCAATCTAACATTGGTAAATAATATCGATAACTACGAGTAAGTATAATAATCTCTATTTAGGCCTGCCTTAAAGCAGTTGAAGAAACCGGAGGGTCTTAGATTCTAAAATATGCAATGGCAGGAAGCGCAATTTCTCCTTGAATTCCATGGCATATTTCGAAAAATCTCTATTGTATACAATAAATATGTATTGTATATCAATTTTTAAATGTTTGTTATTACGGAACGGATCTACAGTAAACAAAAGGAAAGACAAAATGACCAGAGAAGAGGGTTATTTTATTATCCCCAATAATTACTCGTTTTCTGCGCAAACACAAAAAAACGCGAGCGGCACTTTGAGCAGAAGGCCATTGAACAACTTACAGAAAAAAAACATTTAAAAACCCCTTCGCTGTCAAATCGAATGTGACATTCTTTATTCAAATAATTAGGTATTTTCCCGTCCACAATCGCGGGTCGCATCGGGTAATTTGTAACAGTAATGGTGCGATTGGTCAACTCGGGTCATGGGAGCGGCGAGCACCTGTCAACCGCTGTCAACTATCGCCGCAGTTATCTGTTAAGGCCTTAATAACCACACGTGTGGAAGGGCCAGGGATGTTCGGGATTTGAATAATAAAAAATATTTTAAAATTTTTGAGGTTTGTTGGTGGATGGAATTGGAGCTCTGGTTTTCGTATCAGATCTATTTTAAGAGTCAATATTTTGTGTCATGTATTCTTTGTTTTATATGCATAAGGGCAAGGCTTTTTACGGTGAACTCCTTGATTCCTATTCCACTATGGAGTTATGTTAAAGTTACGTAATAAAGAAAATTGTGTAAATACTTCATACGATTCGATATAATGTCACTTTTACGGACTTCCATAATGGCTCAGAAATCTAATTTGGCTGTGAGTATATAGGTACATATATATATATTTATGTTGATATGTGTAAAAAGTATTTTGGCCCATCATTTCCAACGACCAAACGAAACTTTGAAATTAATTGCAGTTTCTGATTTCGGGTTAAGTCTCATTAACTTTTGGTCTCTAATAGCCACTATTACAAGAGCTTTGCTTAAATTTAAATACCTACAATTTACCTTGAAAATTAAATAAAAACTTGTTATAAAGCAGTTATTTTCTCTGCTAACCCTAATCTACAAATGCATCGTAGCATCAAAACTGTCCGAAACGTTTGTTTTGCTGCGGCTGTGAACAATGGAAATATTTGACGAGTTTTGTGTGCCCTATAATATCTGCATTGCCAATTGAAAACAGCTTATGCGACATTAAAACTCAAATATATATAAGCCCTTTCAGCTAATCAAGGCAGGATGTGATTTTTACACTCGATTCTTCAACGTTTGAATTATTTATGTCTTTATTGATTGACAAAGAAATCTTTAGAAAAGATGGATTCGTTAAATAGCTCACATTGCGTTTAGTTGGGCAATGTTTAGAGTTGGCAACTTTTATTTAAACCTGGACATTGTAATATTGATAATGTAAATGTCTATGAGTCACTTACCATCAGGGGCACGCGCTAAAATATGTTTTGTACGCTCCGACGGGACTTACCTACCTATAAGATCGACGCAGCGCTGTGTTCAGAGAATTACCACCCGGGCAGCCTTAAAAAAGATCAAGAAGATAAAACGAATGAAACGCAACATAAGCACTAGTTATTTAGGTACCGTTTTTTGTTGTTAAAAACAACAATATCTTCTCTGTGCGGGATAATATTCATTAGGAACTTACTAGGAAACCTAAATGTTTACTCACAGACACTTACAGCGCACTCAGATTCTGTTAATGAAGATTAAGTCATCCTTAGTGATGAAATGTCTCTGAATAAAGGTGAACATTTAAGTAAAAAGTTATTTAGTTGTAACACATCTGGGTGGTGATTCTCTCAACACAGTGCTGCGTCGATCTTATAGGTGACGTTTTATCCGGCAAGTTTAAGAAGTCCCGTCGGAGCGTACAAAACACATTTTAGCGCGTGCCTTCTCAATTAGGCAGCAGGCAGTGAGTCGAGTTCAGTGTCGTATAAAGCTGCCTAATTAAGAAAGCACGCGCTAAAATGTGTTTTGTACGCTCCGACGGGACTTCTTAAATTTGCCGGATAAAACTTCACCTATAAGATCGACGCAGCGCTGCTGTGTTGAGAGAATCACCCCCTGTATATACCGTTCAACGTTCCATATTTGAAATTTGACGTAAACGCCATATTAATTTTGTACACAACTACATACAAGTTTATTAATTAGTATATAATTCGTTTTAAAAAGCTAACCTTAGTGACTTATCAGGTTTGATTTATAGTTTCGCCATGTTCGTCTGCCCGTCTTACTCAGAGACTCTTAGTACTACAAATCTGTAATTTAGCTTAGTTATTAGTAGGTATACATATTTAAATTACGTCTACCAAGTAAGTACCTTATTTAAAATAAATTATTTGTTTTTATGTTTCCCAATTACGTAAACTATTTAAACTACGCATCGTTCACTTCCATGACATGAACCAACACAAAAGTAATTATGTCATCAATATACAGCTAAACTGATTCCGTAAAGCCTCCCTATTGGGCCGGCGTGGATCGGTTAGGATTTTCGGATTTGCACCGATAATATGCCGTTTATAGTGCGCTCGCGTCGGATTAGACTGTCAATATTATTACTCGCTTTAACACCGTAAAGCTGCTTCATAAAACATATTGGAAATTATGGCAATATGTTTAGTTTATCTGGACTGTTGGCTGTATAGAGGCGTTTGTTATGCTACGAGGAAAGAGTAAGCCGTGGTTTAACTTCTTGTTTAATGCTCTATTATTTATTTGTTTATTATTTATTTAACAGAGAAGACTATTGAAAGTTAAAAAATTAAGGGCTTGAAAAAATTGGTATAACCAGTTTTTCCACGTTTTGATATCTAACGTTGTGTTTAGACCAAGCGAACGACAAGATTTCTACGCATTATCTTTTACTATTTCTTGGTGAAAATCAAGACAAATCAAGTTCTAGACCATTATTTTATTAGGTCTAAATGCACCATAATGTAGGTACAGTTTACTTGTAGCTAACAGTGTAGGGTTTACTGTTAACTTGTGTTTTGTCAGTGTCTTGTGGTTTTTATTGTTGGTATATTGCATAGGTTTGTTTTTTACACAAATAATAAACAAAAAATTATGTAAGTACTTAATGAAAAAGAGCCGGTCAAGTGCGAGGTGGACTCGCGCACCGAGGGTTCTGTAAGAACTTATATGAATGTTAAATTATATTGAGGGACAAACTTGACTTTGCCATTGAAAAACTGTTGTCTCCATACATCGTCATCAATTGGTCTCGATAACCACCAGCAAATAAGTTTGCAATCGTGAAATTTTTTTTTTTTTGCTGATAGTGAAACAAATCGACGATTTTTGGATTTTTCCTTTACTTGTGCTGTAAGACTTTCCTTCTTGCTAAATTTCAGGATTCTAGATCTATAGCAAATACCTACCGTATAAATTTTGATTCCCGTGAGAGTGTCTAAATATACTTCTTTTTTTTGCGACATAAACGGCTGTATATTTTTTTACGTTACCAGAAGAGAAGATCAAAGAAACTGTAGACTATATCGTTTTCATTCCAACTCAATACCTTTGTACGCGTACGAAGGGTCTCGACGGACGGACGGAACAAAGTGATCCTATAATGGTTCCGTTTTTTTGCTTTTGACGTATGGAATCCTAAAAATAAATTTATGAATCGTCGCAAAAATTAAAAGTGTCTCGCATATGATTAAAAAAAATGGAACGGTTAACAAAATAGAACAAAACATATTTAATTAACTGAGCTTCCGTGGTCTACGGTTAAATTGCAGCGCTTAAAAACTGGAATTTACAGGATATACAAAGCTTCCTGGAGTCAAAGATTAATCTCAATTGAATTGGCATCTTCCGTTAGCCTTCAAAGAGTAAAAATTCTTGAGCCATTAAAACGGTTGCTATCTTAAAGGTACAAATAAAAAGATTTGAGTTTTATTCTTTAATGGTTTAAATCCGGAAGCGTATTTGATTTGTCTTTATGTTTGAGCTCTAACCAATCTATATCAAATTTACAAGCCTTATTACCACTGGAAATTTAAAAGTAAAAACTAGTTATTTAATGGAAATATGCCAAAATCTGTTAGGAAATATGTACACTCCGTCTGTTGCGGTAACTCATCACTTCATCGAATGTATCGTTTCATCGAATTTCATTTCATCGAACGCTATTTACTGCTGAAACTATGTGTTCAGGGCATCTTAAACATTAATTACGTAGGTTAGGTTAGGTTAGATGTTTAAGATACCCTCAAACCATTATGGTTTCAGCAGAAAATAGCGTTCAATGAAATGAAATTCGATAAAATGATACATTCGATGAAAGGTGTTTCGATGAAATGATAGACACCCGTCTGTTGCACCTCTATTTAAGTTAAAATATAAATCATTTAAAGGAGGAATTTCCGCTTCGCTCTAACTGTTGACAAATGAAACAGATATTTATGAATAAAGACTCTAAGGTTGAAGAGCTTCATACAGTTAACGTATTTTAGCTGCATTTGTTGTTGCAACATGCTATGCAAAATCGTTGCAGTTAACTACGCGTAACTTTCAAAGGAATCAACGTGTAATAGATGACTGCAAAAAGCGGTGTTCCTCTCATGGTCATTTACTTCGCGCTGATGTGTTATGAGCGCTGTCTAAGTGGCTTAGAAGATGGCGTAGCTATCTGGAACCAACCCAAATATATTATACAATAAAATTATAGTCTCAAAATGTACCCATTAGCTGCAGACCACCTTCAAGTATCGAGTTATTTTTCCGGAAAATCATTTCACCAATTTTGTTTATGCTATACTTACTTAATTTGTTTTCTTTACGTTTGTTAGGTTACATATCAGCAACATCAAACTATAAAGCCTACGATAGAAAATTTTTGTTTGGAATCATTCAAAATCAGGATTTTGGTCAATTTCATATCATAAAAACATAATTTATAATATAAAAAGTAGTTTTCAGTTCTTTACCTGAAAAATATTTTTGGTTGTTAACGAAATAAATAGAAACAGTTAACACATAAAAATATGCAATTATATTTTATAAAACAATGAAATATATGGTATATTAGGTTGGTTTTTTGTCACTTTTCAATCAATAACGTCAGCTGAGCCCCGTAACTTATTTCGTTGACATCGGCTGCGGGCGTACTATAATAACCTATCCATAATGACCAACCTTTTTGTTTCCGCACTCGACTAGACTACCAAATACACCTGCCGCATTAGCAAGAAGCATCTAGAATTAATATCGAATCAATGTTCCATTAAAGACGAGTCGCACGCCCTGCGAATTATCTCTCACCCCATCAAGGTGGAAAGTCTAATAGAAATCTGTAATAAGAATCACTAATCGTCCACGCGTTTGTGGACAGTTACGC
This sequence comes from Acleris holmiana, assembly GCA_949316455.1. Taxonomy (NCBI): domain Eukaryota; kingdom Metazoa; phylum Arthropoda; class Insecta; order Lepidoptera; family Tortricidae; genus Acleris; species Acleris holmiana. The sequence goes on from OX438785.1 coordinate 7,845,035, forward strand.
CATCTTGCGGTAGTGCAAAAACCGATATTGGATGTGTCAGGGTATGATTGATGCGCCAGGCAAAAACGGTGAACGGGCCCGTGACGCGGGAATGCTACTGTGTCGCTTGTTGGTGCGTTCTGACCTCCTTCAAGAGCCTTGGTTATAAATATTCTATTCTTTCTTATTCTTTTCTTTCAAAATTATTTTGCGTAGATTGCAAAATTTAAGTATAGTTATAATTATTTGACAGAGTAATTAGTTTGATTTTTAATGATTCACAAAAGTAACTTAACTGAATTTAAGTGGACGGGCACACGATTTATTTAGTAAAAAAAGACCTGGCACCTGTTCAAAATGGTAGCTGTATAAAATCATTATAAAATCTAGCATAGTTTTGACTTTCAACTTGATGTTTCGTTTAACATTCATAAAAAAAGGTTTCCGTTTTGGGTGATTTCTAACATCGCAAGCATGTGTTTGATTGAATTTACGAAATCGAGATTAAAAATCAATTACATGACCTATTTTTTGCTGCGAAAACGGCATTTCTTTACACGCATGCGTGCTTTTAAAAAATAATTATGGTACTCTTAAGTAGCCTGTCAAAGTTAATGTGTAAATAGTAGCCTTCGGGATTAGGTGTGGTAAAGTATCCCTTTTCGAACGCAAGGCGTCAATTTTGGCGGGAAACTAGTAATTACGCCATTAGACGCTCAATCGATATACTATTGAACGCACAATTTTAGCGCCATCTTTTATTTTATTTTACTTTTTTATAATCGAAGGGTGCGTTCACGGGGTAAGCTATAATTATAATAGATGCGTTTAAAATGCATGTCATAATATTGTTTGAAACTATTGGAGCATTTACTTTCATGTTAAACCTTAATCTTGTGCTAGGTATAGGAAAGTTTACAAACATTTTAAGGACGTGTCACACGAAGCAAAATGTAGTTTTTGTAATAAAGATTCCTATCAGAATTAGATTGACTAGCGTTGGAATTTTAATTATAGTCCAGTATCTTACTTCATGTCCGGAGGTAATATAGGTGTAGTGGTATTAAAATAGTGGCCCGTGCGAATTCACAGGTGGCTAGGGTAATGACTTGGCTTATACTATGGCTTTGCTCATTACTCGGTTCTGCGCGATAGTAGTCTGATCAATATATCGGCGGGCTACTAGCTAATCTTTGTTTTTTCAGAGCGTACTGGTTAATCGCTTGAGATAAAAAGGTTGTTACGGGTTCTGGGAAATGTTGCAGTTGGCTGTTGTGATATGCTACTTGGACTACGGGTTATTAGGTTTGGTCGACCTTGTCATACAGTCGGCTTTAGAAGTAGCTGCACACTTTTGTACCCTGTCGCTTAAACGCCTTTGACAGATTAGTACAGCAGTTCAAACATGACGTTAAAGTAACAAAGTACTAAAGTGCAGATGAGGCCAAGCGCACTTATAAAAAGAAAATAAACCGGTTGGTCCAACTTTAACAGTACATTTAAGGGTATGAATTATGATAGGACTCAGTGATAACCAATAATGTGTAGGTGCCTTGTAGGTACCTATAATATCTACACGTGTAACTAAAATCTGTCAGAAGCTTAGTTTTGCGGTAACATTTCAATAAAATTATGGTCACCAAAACAAAAGAGTAAAGTACCTTTATATCAAAAGTACCTATTAAAAACATTTGTAGGTAGTAGGTATTTTAATATTTCGTCATACATATAATAATATAACATGATGTCATATTGACGTAAACTCGTAGGATTCACGTGACATGATATTCATCATTCTCGAATGCAATTCAGGAAGTAATTTATAGTCTCCGCGAGCAAAAACAAAAATGCGAAACAAACGCATGCAATAACAAAACGTCATTATTAAATTGTCATTAAAGTGCATGAAGTGGGCGTAATGATTGCGGATAATTTGTACGATGATGATAATGATATCGATTATTCCACTTCGGGTGTTACTTCTGATTGAAACACACTGCGCAAGCCGACTCTACGGTCTTGGTAGCGCAAACTTTACTCTAACTTATGTCCCTTCTACACGAAGCGCGAAGGTGCATCATGCTCTCAGTTACGACACACCATGTTCTCACTGAGAGCATTCGCGTGTAATATTCGAGTGGTGTGGACGTTGATTCGAGCATTAGGTCCTGTGCTCCACACCACTTGAATATTCGACGCCGAATGCTCATTACACTGGAATGCTCTCTGTGAGGACGCACCATAAGAGACGAATTTTTATACCGTAGAGCGAGCAAATATATTCTTGTATTAAATCTCATTCTTACGCCATGTTTTTTATTTATGATTAGGGGAAGGCACACGAGGACTCAGGCCACCTGGCCCCATTTCACCATCCTGACAATGACAGGTGATAGGTGATAGGTGATAGGTTATCCAAATCGTCCCACTACTTGCTTAATTTCCATCCAACTATATCACCCTTTTTTAACCAACCTCACTAACATCATTTTCTCCTCCCCAGCAAGTGGCAACTCCCACCGTAGTGAAGAAGATCCTGCGCCTCAAGCAGGAGAACCCTGGCATGTTCGCCTGGGAGATCAGGGACCGGCTGCTGAGCGCGCGGGTGTGCGAACCGCACTCCATACCCTCAGTGTCCTCCGTGAACAGGATCCTGAGGAACAGCGGCCTGGCCTGGAGCGAGGATGAAGTGCGAGGTGGGCATGGTATGTCTTCTTCTAATTCAACACTATAACTTAACAACCCTGTGGCGAAATAGCGACATCTAGTGACAACTTGTAACAACCAACTCGACAGCGCCACCAGCGTCAGACAGCGCAACTAAATCTGACAGTGCGCTACATCGCGCTAACGAAGTTTCTTCAGTCGGTTGACCTATTATATACCACTTCCAACTTCATCCATTATGGACTTCGGTCCCCAGGCATAATACCCTCCTGGAGAGAGATCTAATTGCGAGTCGGCAACACGGAGGGTTCCGTATCATTCTTGTATTTTTAAACAAGATACATTAGTTATAGCCCGCTGACACACAGGTGGACAGCGGGGGCTTATTAATAGGGTCCCGCTAGCACCCTTTAGGTACGGAACTATAAAAAATAAACCTTTAAAAATCTTTAGCTTTTGTAGAGCACGGATATTGATTCCTGCAACATCGTTGGAATCTAAAATTGAATTAAATAAATGTTCTATAACACAAAAAACCGTCTTCAAAAAGCTAGCAATAACTTCTTTTAAAGTCGGATTTTGGTTAAAAATATTGTGGGTCGCTGATTTCACTTGGACTGACCTATTTATAGGAGTTACCCCATCGAGTCGAGTATAGTTGTTCAAAGCTCGATGAGTAGATAAATACTGTATTTTTTGTTTACGAAATTATTTGAGTTCATAGGAATCAGAAACCACCTAAGTCAGTTTTATTACAATATTTGGTTCCGAATAATTTTTAAATTTCCCATTGACCTACGAGCTTGGAATTTGGTGATCATGTTTATTATTATATATATTTTACAAACAAATCGGATTTTGGTACGGAACCCTAAATGTGCGAAGTACGACACGCACTTGGCCGGTTTAATCACTAATGTCGTCAAGAGAGCTAGTACATCAATTTAGTTTTTTTATGAAAAGTCAACAAAACAAAGGGAAGACATGTGTTTCTATTAACTGTCACGGGATCATCTTAGATTGACTCAACAATACACGACGTGTTTTGGCAACCAGGACGGCTAGCACAAGTGGCCAACGAATCGTTTGTCGCTCGGATCTCCCTTTCCATCTGTACGCTTAGCACAAGTTGTATTTTCTCGCTTGTCGCTCAGTGCGTCTCTATCGTTACATACTACATAGGAAGGGAGATCCGAACGACAAACAAGTCGCGGACCACTTGTGCTAGCCCTCCTGGTCTGTAACGATAGAGACGCACTGAGCGACAAGCGAGAAAATACTACTTGTGCTAAGCGTACAGAGGCCCTAGACAAGATGCGTTCGCTAACTAGCGATTCGATTCGTTTGTTTTTTAAACCAATCGCGTCACTGCTAGATCACGTGACTTTTCGTATGACGTGATCTACCAGTGACGCGATTGGTTTAAAAACCAAACGAATCGAATCGCTAGTTAGCGAACGCATCTTGTCTAGGGCCTCAGGACGGCTAGCACAAGTGGTCCGCGACTTGTTTGTCGCTCGGATCTCCTTTTCTAAGTAATAGCCTAAAACGATAGACACGCACGAGCGACAAGCGAGAAACTGCAAGATGTTCTTAGGGATCTATTCTACTTGATTAAACCATATTGCCTTTAACATGTTGTCGTATTGTCAACGCTACGATAGCTCTTATTTACTTGACAGTAATGGCGGCCGAGTTAAAATTCACATACCTAAGTCTCTTTTGTATTAAACGATGTAAAAATAATTAAAAGTTACGAAATGAATAAAACTAGTCCAAGGAATTCCCCATTTAAGTCCCTTAACAATAATTAACAAGACATTAATATCCGACGATAACCATTTAACGTAATTCAACGTCAAAACAAAACTAAACGATGTCAAACATCGCAGGCGGACGTAAATTAAATACCTCGGACATTTTGTACCGACAGGTGTATGAAGTGTAGGTACAAATATGCTTTAGGTATTTAATTATAGGAAAACATATTGTGTCCCATAAAATGTCAAGTTAGTTTTAATTATTTGGACGTTGGAATTTAATTGATTGTTTATATCACGCCGGTTGGTAACGATTTCGACATCGACCATTTACCTAATTTTAAACATGTTAGTTTTCTATAAACGTTTGTTTTTGGGCATAGGTAATATACTTCGTTATTTTTGAAAACCATTTAACAGTTTTTATATCTATAATCTACTAATATTATAACTTGGAAAGTTACTCTGTCTATCAGTCCGTTTGTTACGTGTTACGGATAAATCGCTTACCCGATTTAGATTAAATTTGGTATAGAGATAGTTTGAGTACCGGGGAAGGAAATAGGGTATTTTTATCCCGAAAAATCTGAGAGAATGGCGATAAACGGAAGGGTCGCAGGAAACAGTTAGTTATATAATGTTCAAAGTAGGTATAGCGATAATGATAACGATATTATTTCAACATAAAAAGACTCCGTTTATTATGTCGGACTTGATCAATACTTAGATACCTACCTATTCATTTTAAAGAGCCGAAGTATGAGTAAGTAGGTCACTAAGTACCAATTTCACCTTACGATGTTAATAACCACTTAACAGACCATTATAGCTTTAACAGTTGTCAAAATCTATGAACTAACAGTCGATTAACATTGATTAAATTTAACATCGTAAGGTGAAATTGGTAGTAAAGCTCTTAGAATATAAGCAGTGGGAAATGTACCTACTGTCATGTAATTTCAAACGTACCTAGATAGTATTTTACATCTGCAGCCACTTTACCCGTATTTTCTATTCCAGAATCCTACCAACAATCGGAGCAGCCACAAAACGTCATGGACTACATGTCTCTGAAAAACTTACCACCATCAATACCGTCCCAGCAGAACCCACCATACTTCGCGCACACAGCCGTCAGAATCCCGCCACCACAAACTTCAGAACCTCTATACGATAGGCGACTCGCCACCTCATGGCTTTTGGCCAACCAGGTCCAAGCTCAAGGCCTCCTAAAACCCTACCCCATTTCCCCGTGGCAAAGAATCGTGATACCTTACCACCAAGACTCGAAATTCTCCCCCTACGCCGTCAACCTCCACAATGATCTCCTAACGAGAATAAACCCTGATGAAGTCAAATCAGAGAATTCAGAACACATTTCAGTGGAAACCAGTGATGACAGCTCAGATAGACCCGAGACGGAGGAACGGAAGACGCCAAATGAGAAGGAGAAGAAGAAAAACCCGTATTCTATTGAAGAGTTGTTAAAGAAACCGGATAAGATGGTGAATTCTAATCCGGTGATGTTCCAGAACTTTCTGCGCCAGCCTAGCGGGAGTATGATCGAGTATGGGAGGGAAAAGGACTCTAGTGATCGAAGCTCGCCTGCTAGCTATTGCTCTGGGCAGAGTTCCAACGATTGTTTCACGGAATCCGCTAGTTCAGAAATTAAAGCGGGGAACTAAGATAGATTGATAAGTTCATCATCATCATCATCAGCCCATATTAGTCCACTGCTGGACATAGGCCTCTCCCATTGCACGCCAAAGAGCACGATTCGTGGGCACTCTCGTCCAGCTCTTGCCAGCCACCTTGCAAAGATCGTCGCTCCACCTTAGTCTAAGGGCGATTGATAAGTTATCCTTATTTAATTTGTAATGAGCATCAAACAGAAAACAATTTACGGTTGCATGGCTTAGGAATGAGTAAAGGTCTTTGAATGGGAGACTTATTTACCTCATTTGATTGGCATGGCCCTGAGTAGCTCCTAGACCTATATACCTGTAGTCGAGTTAATTTAGGGTTCCTCTGGTAGTGTTGCCGCATTCCCACATCCTACATCAGTAAAGGGAAGAATAAACGACACTTGTCTTGTACATGTAAATGTAATGGATGGACTATAGCAGCAAGTAAAATTAGAGCATATTGTTATAAAGTTGTAGCTGTAGATTTATGTATAAGAAGTTGCCATATCCCGGAGATTACAAGAAATGTTTCATTCCATTGTTACATTGATATTTTTATTTTCTGTTTATTTCCCTTATTATACGTGCCACCACTTATTGCCATACTTTAAGTACAGGGTGGGCCATAAGTGTGTTGGCGGTTTGAAAATTAAATTTAAAAAAAACTACTAATTGTACAATATTTTTATTACTATTTAAAAAAAATAGATTTTTTGGAAATTTTATGACTTAAAAATAATGTTGTCTAAATGACGTCCATCCGTGGCTTGGCACTCCTGAAGGCGGAGTTGCAAATTCTGGTAAATTCTGCCAAAGGTTACTCTCGGGATATTGTTGATTTCCCGGATAATGTTCCTTTTAAGTTGCTCTAAATGGCTTGGATTATTCTCGTAGACTACTGATTTCAGGTAACCCCAGGTAACGGCTAATGTGTCAATAGGGCTACTGAAAACTGTTTTTCCCGGAAAACTCATTTCCAAAAGGGGTGATATTGAATGGCCGGCACGCAGCCCTGATCTCTCCCCATGTGATTATTTTTTATGGGGTTACCTGAAATCAGTAGTCTACGAGAATAATCCAAGCCATTTAGAGCAACTTAAAAGGAACATTATCCGGGAAATCAACAATATCCCGAGAGTAACCTTTGGCAGAATTTACCAGAATTTGCAACTCCGCCTTCAGGAGTGCCAAGCCACGGATGGACGTCATTTGGACAACATTATTTTTAAGTCATAAAATTTCCAAAAAATCTATTTTTTTTAAATAGTAATAAAAATATTGTACAATTAGTAGTTTTTTTTTAATTTAATTTTCAAAACGCCAACACCCTTATGGCCCACCCTGTAGATTGTCGATTAAAATGTTGCTCGAAGCTAGTAACATAGCAAAATGACAGAAAACAGTTGTAATTTTTAATGTATTTTGTATATACTGTAATTTATATTTTGTCTGGCGCCCACTATACTGGGTATGGTGTATATTACTTATTGTTTATTTAAATTATGTGGTCAATAATCAATGTAAGTAATTATTAGTTACGAGTAGAGTAGCGGAAATAAATTAACTTTAATAAAGCGTAATATATGATTCTGTGATATGTAAAATACTAGTTATAGCGAATAGATAAAAATATCTCGAAAACCTGTATTTAGATTTGACCAATAGGTATAAAGTAGTTAAAAATTAGCTTTCATTCCGTAAACATTCCGCAAGCAGTTAATTACTTAAGTACACTCAAGAGCAATGACAATGGGTCGCGTTATCTGTAAATTTGTACGTATTGTAACCCGTTTTCATTGTCTTCAGATTTTTTTAGTTTGACTTATTCCTTTAAACACCTATCAATATTAACACATTCAGTACCTGAAATGCAAGCTTCATACAAAATGGAGATGATGTAGAGTACAAGGTCTAAAAGTGTTAACTGGTACGAACTTACTAATTTGCGTAGGAACACGTAACTGTTGTTTGAATAAAACAGCACAATAAACCAAATATTTAAAGCTACTGATTTTCATTTCTAAAATCCGAGAGTGAATGTTTGTCCCAATCCCAAAATGATGTCCTCTTATAATATAACTCACGGCGTCGTCTACCAAAACTGCCAGGATTCTCGCCACATCGAGAGGGCCACCAATCTACTTTTTAGAGTGCCTATTACTACCTACGCCTATGCCACAATAAACTAGAGTTACTATGTGCGTCCTACGCTGTCCATCCGTCGGTCTGTATCTTTTGAACCGTGATAGAGGATTGTATTTTTTTTTCAACTGCCGAAGGACGAGGCTAATGCTTTTGTCCTGCGTGTTTGTATATGTAAGGTTTTGTGTTCCCTCGAAAAGGCTGTGAGGATGGGCCGATTTCAACAAGCGGATATAAATATGACGAAATAAATAATAATAAATGGTGGTTAATTAACATTATAGACAACACAATCAAAATATGCAGGGGGGTTTTCAAAACTTGATTTTTGTTAGGCTAGTTACTCTCTTTCTCATAACTTATACAAGAATGACAAGTTAACAAGACGGAATAACCGTTTTTTTTTAATTTAAAGCTGTGACCAATATAACCCAGTACTCGGTAGGTATGTCAATAATTCCACGGTTGGCTCAGTGTAATCGCCACTGACACCGGAACTTCGGTCTAAGATAACTAATAATCTAGACTGCCCATAGGCATAACTAAAGTTAATGCTTGGGTAGACCGTATGCTGGTATTACTAGATATTTACAGTTATTGCGATATTTTTAGTATAGCCAATCAGGCACGCAATAGCCAGTTACTTCCAAAGTTACAAACACTGTGACAAGGTTTTAAGACAAGTGTTGTATTGTAAACGCGTGCGGTTTATTAATGATATTATAATGAAAACGACACTTTAAAACACTCAATTTTAATGTTATAATAACCTATGCTATTGGAGTAAAAATAAAATTGATAAGGTAACTTTAAACTTCATTTTTGAGTCATGCATCGGATGAGATTTTACGACATATTGATACCAATGGCGCCATCTAGTTGCAATGTACAAAAACAAACAAAATAGCGTTTCATTTTTAAATTTGAAATAGAAACCGAAACGTTCGAATATGCGTTCATATTATTATGAATTCACGATATCTTTGCTACAAGATTAATCTTACCGTTAAATGAATTTAATTCAAATGCACGTTCAATAATTACATGCGGCCTTACCATTAGGTTCGATTATAGCGCGTGGGTAATCGCTAGTGTCGTATGCAAATGGCCGACCTAATAGATGTATTATGGAAATCTGCACCGGAAACTTACTAATTTCATACATTTTCCCATACCTGACGTTGGGCATTTGGTGACAATAATACTTTTCTATTTGTCGATTGTTGTAACGTCTGGATGGACTACCGTTGGTTGTTTGATAGAGAATATTATGGCATTAAGATCGCTATTTGTACCTATTGTGTATTTGTTAAATAAAGATTAAATAAATTATTACAGAAACGATTTTATTGTTGGTGCCCAACCAGGGTCCATAAATATCTCATGCCTTATAAGTAGTTATAAGTTACCTAAAACCTGAATTGTCTGTATATTGAAATAACTATATGATAACAATAATAGAAGTTCATATAACGATTAAATTAATTGCTGCATATTTACAAATATGCCTGTTAGTGCAAAATGTGGTTACAGAAATATCAGTAAGTCTTTAGAGTTTTTGGTATTTCTGTAGCTCTGCCTAACCCACTCTGGGAATGAAGGCGTGATGTTATGTATGTATGTATTATTTATAAACGTATCTTCTCTCCGTAAAAATCGACGTAGTGTCCTACCAGCTTATTAAGCTTTCCTGTTAATTTACTCTTTATATGTATAATAACTTAATAGGTGAAGACGAAGGGCAGTTATGCGTTAGAGTAAGAGGCAAGCATATCGTTCTCAGTCTAAGGCTTATCTGCGTCTATATAGAATAAAATTAAAAATAATTATTTTATTTATTTTTCGGAAACAAGATTAGTTCTAAGTTTAATTTTATTTGTTTTGCTAACCGTCCTGTATTAATATTATTTTAAACAATTTTATTTATTACATTTTTTTAAAGGATATTCAACAACAAAAGGTGTCAAGCGAAAAGCAGCGCTGCGGTTCCCTGACCACAGCATTATGCTGAGTTAGCACATTTTTGGCGCCACAACACAACTCATGCATTCCATGTATTTTTGTCCTTGCTATTTATTTTTATTGTTGGGTTCAAATTAATTACTTTATATTACATTCTATTCTATTTTTATAATCGCCGCTCACGTGCGGTAAATTGGATTAGAATTAGAAATACGTAAAGAAGCAATAAACCTAAAACATAATTCTTTTACTGCAGATCCTGATCCACTATCCTGACGATGCCAAGTATAAGATGCCTCAGTCGGAAATTCAACCTACTGGTTCCATAACTAGTGTAATGGCAAGATACAATAGAATTAGTGAAAAAAATATTTTTATATTTTGATTTCATTTGGTTATTACTTTAATGGTTATGATATGTATCAGAATAGTCTGTATTGTAAATTATCTTCGTCAATCATAATACATCTGAAATAAAAAAAAAACTTTTGACATTGACAAACTTCACAGATAAGATGACAGTTGTCTAGGTGACAACTAGTCTTTGGAATGCGTCGCACAGCAGTTTTCCAAAACATGCACGAAAAATAAATAAACATTACAAAAACGCAAGACAATTTCACATACAGATATCATAAAAGACCACAATGCTTGCAGAAAATTTGTCGAAGCAGGTTAGTTGAACTTCTATTTTTAATTTTGAAATTGCTTGTCTGTGTTTAGGTAAATTGGATTTTTTTCTTTAGAATGAAGAAGTGGAGGCATTGAGTTCAATATACGGCGATGACTGGGTAACTGAGAGTGATCTGACGCGGTCCTACACCGTGCGGGTGGAAGAAAACAAGCATGAAGCTATTTTATATGTTACCCTGCCGCCAGACTATCCGGCCAAGGGTCCTCCGAAATTTGAACTTTCTGCACCTTGGATGGACAGAAAAGATAAGGCCGACCTGCACCAGGCGTTGAACGATGTTTATTTGTATGTGGTTTATTCCAAGTTTTTTTTTATATATATGTTTATTTCCTAAAGTTTAACATACCTGTTCTGATTTATCTAAAAGAAATCAGTTATCTGACTGGAAAATGGTAAAAAAGATCTTATTGACCTCTAAATACCCTCTTTAGTTATACCTCTATAACTATAATGTAGAATAATCATTGTGATGGCTGTATTTTGTGTTTTCATGATATCAAACACTTAACCTCTCATATGCTTAGGAGCAGATCTGCTCACAAAATTTGGATATTTTTTTAAGCTTATTTTATCGGACTATATTGTAATCCAAAGAGACTAGAATTTGGTATTTTTTCACCTTCTGCATACAAAGGGTTAAAAAGGAGTGATTAATCAACCACTAGGAAAAACAAAAAGAGTTGTTTCATTGATATTACTGTAGTTTGTTAAAGTGTTGTATTTATGAAAAGTCAAAGAAATAAATTTTAATATAGATTCTATACAGTCTTTTGTTTGGGTGAAATATTTTTTGTCGTGTATGTTTCATTGTGTGTGTATTTTTCGTTGTATGTGATGTGTGTGTGTGTTGTCACATGTGTCATCCTAGATTGAACTAACCATAAATAACCATAACCATTAATAAAACATTCAAGAATATTTGTGAGATGTTTTCAGAGAGAATGCAGGTGAAACGGTTTTGTACCAGTGGGTGGAAAAAATAAGAGAAACATTACTTGCAATAAAGCCACCAGAATCTGAAAAGAAAATTGAGCACAAGCCCTCAGAAGATGCTCTGGACTTGTCACAGGTGATATATTATTAGTTCTCCTGCTATTATTTACCCATTTAATTCTGCTGCCATGTCTGTAAACATAATGCTAATGCATATCTTGATGATTAATAATCTTTACAGGTTTTTTTTTTTTTTTATTTTAAGGAGAAGGCACACGAGCACTCAGGCCACCTGATGGTAAGTGGAATCTGAGACCCATAGACATTTGAATTCTCAAGATCTCAAATGCGTTGCCAACCCTGAGGACTAAGATGGAATGCCTCTATGCTAGTAATTTCACCGGTTGTCTTATCCCCACACCGGAACACAACAGTGCGAACACTGTTGCTTAGCGGGTGGTTAATGGATAAGATGGTGGTAGCGATCCGGACGGACCCTGCACAGGGTCCTACCACAACTAAATTATTATTAAATTAATTGTACCTAATTATGGAGTAAAATTAAATAACAGTAACTTTTACATGTGAGTAACAAAAATTAACTATATGAATTTATGACTAATTTTCGTTACTCACATGTAAAACTTACTGTTTCCTAATTTTAATCCTAGGTACAATTAATTTGAAAAATACCCTTACTGATGATTACCATAAACAATTATAAGTGATGCTGACACTGGGGTGCGGCATGGATTGAAGGTTTGATAGGAACAGGTAGAATGTTACTACATAATTTGCTTCTGGTTTTAGACTATGATCTCAGGTGGTGTAATAACACAGAAGTATAAAGGCCTGTTTGCCTGATATTTTGTGTTTACTCTGCAAATTGTACTTTTTTCATTGCTGATTCCGCTTTCTTTTTAATTTTTACTAGATAACATACTAAAAAGTAGTTTTTTTTTGTTGGCAAACCTTGTCTGTCATCTGACAGTGACAGCTACTATGCTGTGTTTTGTTGTCTGTGGTGATAGTTAATCTTTCGTGATTGTTATTTTGTTGATTTTCTGATGAAATCACAACATAACATAACTTTATTAGTATGAAGTCACTAAGTTCTTATATTGGTTTATTGTCACTTGGTGTAAAAAGTCGCTTGAACTTGTTTGACTTAACTGATTCTTCTCGAATTTCTTATAAAACATTGTTAACAGTTAGAAACCGGAACCGGTACAAGAAAAAAAGGAGTACTACAGATATTGCAGTCTGTATAGTCTGGCAAACGAAAGCTGTGACAGAGAAAGAGCGGCAATTTCAAGTAACCTGCAGCTTTTAACATTGACTGTACACTGAATAAACGGAGTTGGTACTCCCAACACTGATGTGAAAAGATCAGGAAATCAAATAGTATCAACTCCGTTTATTCAGTGTACAGTCAGTGTACACAGCTGCAGGTTTTTTGAAATTGCCACGGTTTCTCTGGGACAGCTTTCGTTTGCCAGCCTAGTAATATATATTTATTTACTTGTTATCTCTTCCAATATATTGTGACTGTATAACACTTGACTCATTACAATTATATGTATGTGAATAGTTTATTCACAAAGTCCATAAAAGTAATACATATGAATGTACAGTTACCAGTAATAATATATTTTAAAAAACTGGCCTCAAAAATAATAATAATGTTGTTACAGAATTATCAAGAAGTCTTTTTAGGATAGTTGGTATTTCTGTAGCTCTGTCTACCCCACTCTGGGAATAAAGGCATGATGATATGTATGTATGGCCTCAAAAATATCTCACATGTCTTTATTACTGGAGGCATAAGCGCGGGTCATGTGTTTAAGCGCAATGTTGTATAATATATTATTGCTGGTGACTGTACAATAAGGCTAATATGTCTATGGTCTACTACCGCCCTAAGGTAAGGTAAGGGTGCTTGCTCATTATAAAACGATAAAGGGTTGGCAACATTGTGATTTCATAGGAAGTTGAGTGAAGTTAACTATACAAATGTTATCCCTTTAAGGAAACTCTTCCACCTAATCTTTGGGAGATTGAGAAAAAAGTGCAACACAAGTACAATGTTCACAAATACAGAATTCCATCATAATATTGAATTAAATTAATTTTCCCATGATTATGTATGTCTGCATAGCATTTGTTAATAGTTGATGAATGATTGTTTGTAATAATGTACCCCCTAGATACTAACATGATTCTTTTAGGACTAATTATATTCTTTGTGTTAATCCAGTACACAAACTGTCTGTGTGTTGATTTTCTTTTTAAACACATTAAGATGATTGGGTGCAATTGAAAGTTAAATATCCCGACATACAACTATTATAATATTACTAGTTAGGCAGGCAAATGGGCAGTTTTCAATAGAACCAATCATTTACAAAACAAGATATTGATCTTAACATTGTTTCATTCCAGTTGGATTTGAACTGCCCGAAGATCACACATGGAGAAGTGATCTTGGACAGGAAGAGCTCGTTTCAGGGCCACGCTGCAGAGGTGCACAGCATAGAGGAAGTCAAGTGAGTGGGGTATCACTAAAAAGGTCCGTTGTGCGACAAAAATAATCCTTACTAATATTTGTTGCACAATGAAAAAGTTAAATGGATAATCTTATTGTGTGAGTTAGCGAGGCCAACTTTTTGGTACTTACCCTTAAATGCTCGGCCAACTGTCGCTTACAGACTGGGCAACCAGACCCACGGGTTATTGCCATGCGAAGCAGTCTCAGACTGGTTTTTTTTCCACGCTCCTACGCTCGCGGAAGCCTCGCATAGATGCTCTGAGTGGACCTAGTCAGTTCGCGCAAAAACAAAAAGCGCTCTCAAGAGTTGCGACGTGCTTACTGACTGACCAAGCATTTGCCTCGTGATGCGTCTCGCTCAGTGATTAAAGTGGTAACAAGGATCCACTCCACCAATTCAAGCTTATTCTATAGAATACTAAACTTCCTTTTACATTTAAAACATTAATTTCATATTTACAGCGCTGTTCTAAACGTTCTAAAACAGAACAAGAAGATAGCCCACGCAACACACAACATGTTCGCGTATCGAATAGAGCGCCAGTCCGGCAAGAATGCCACCATGCTGCAGGACTGCGATGATGATGGAGAGACCCACGCCGGCGCCAGGATGATGAAGCTGCTGCAGATACTGGACCAGAAGAACACCTTTGTGATGGTGTCGAGATGGTACAGTAAATAGATAGTCTTTAACACTCTCAACCAATCTCAATTCCATGTTGATGGCACCATGCAGAATATTCACATCATAATTATGTATACATAAGACTCCATAGTCGGGTTCATATACGCGCCCGCGCAGAACTTGCGCTACCTGCCGGTCACTGGGTCGCCGAGCCCTTTAAGCTAGGGTTGTGTCAACCAAGAAGCTAACTGTAATCGGAGAACCAATGACCGCAAATTACGTAACGTATATTTTGCATCTCTTTCTGCGGGAAGGAAGAACTAACAAACTAACGAATACATAATTATATTGACTGGTAGTTTATGAAAATACTCGTACCTAATATATTATTCTTTAACTCTACTACCCACGACCCTGGCCTGTAGAGATAATAGAACCCGGCAGCCGAGTCTTCGATATTCCTTAAGTACTCTTAATCTATAGCTAGTAGTGTGTATAGTATTTATTTCATACTTTGTTTTATAATAATAATAATAATAATAATAATAAATGTTTTTATTCAGATAACTAGATCCATGTGTTAGTACATACAATTCAAATCTTACATCTAAGTTAGGCAGAACAATAATAGAAAAATACATTTTAAACAATAAAAATATTTATCTATACGTATATTAATTAAGTATTCTAAGATGGGTTTTGGTGAAATTGGTATTAGAATTGGGGCCTATTTAAGTTGTTGGTTTTGAAACATGACCCAAATTTGAAACTCATAACTTTATCATATTTGATATGCCTACACCACCGCAGATAACAAAATTCAATGTGTAATGCTAGTCATTGCCAACGGGTTCTGAAAGCTGAAATACTTATGATCGTGTGTACAGTGGCGGCGCAAGATCTAAACTTAATATGGTTAGGTTACATTACGCGAGGCCTTTTGGATTTGCCATACTTTTTCAAATTTCAAATTTATTTTCGGCACGAGGCCGCCTCTGCTTGTGTAGATAAAATATTAAAACGTACCTACGTTTTGTGTTGCCAGCTCCCTGGGCAAGTTGTCAAGTGTTGATAAACATTTTCCTTATAATTATGTTGTTTGTATCAGGTACGGAGGGATACAACTGGGGCCCGACCGGTTCCGGCACATCAACAACGCCAGCCGACAAGCTCTGGAGCTAGCAGGGCTACTCAAGAAATGACACTCACTTAATAGTTATGAAACATTATTGACTAGATCGCTCAATGGGAGTCAGCGGCAACAGATAGATCAGATGGTTCAATTTAGTTCCTGCTAAAGCAATCAACACGCGTCGTTGCCGCTGTTGTTTCACTGATAGATAGAAAACCAACGTTAAAGATAACTACGCTGAAACGATGAGTCGTTTAGCGTTCCATCAAAGCTAATAACTTTCACTATTGACTTAACGTTCAATTAAAGTCAACAGTCATGGACATACAGACAGGCGTCAGTCATAAAGTGGTTTGCTATTAGAAGACGCCAAACGACAACTCGAAAGCTCTTCTATTAGCCATGGAGGTGTTCCTATTGCCAGCTGCCTCACCAACATACCAGCCCAATTATATTATCAATGACGGCCATGCCAAGAGTCGATGCTAAAATCAGAAGTATATGAAAATAAACTTCCTAGTTTCTTCACATTTGTTACTCGTAGTTTCTTGAATAAAAGTGAACTAAAACAAGCTTGCATATAGTCCTTTCGCTTAGATAGTGTCGCTACATCCGCACGCACTTGTGGTTATTGTAATCAAATATGAATTTAATTCGATTTAAACTACCAAATTCACTTGCGGGTACGCCGCCCGCATTCTCTGTTTACGCGGCGGCATCCTTTGACAAAAGGCGGCATCTGCCAACGCGCTAGGCGGTGACACTATCTAAGCGAGTAGACTATACACAATTCTATTTTCAGAGGTGTCTGTAGATTTTTATGACCACCTAGTTCAAAGGGATGCATGGATTGAAATAATGTCAGTCTAATGCATAGCCAAATTTTACATTCGAAGGCAAAGTACCTACTAGGGAAGTAATCGGCAGTAAGTACCATTGCGCTGTCGTCACGTGGCTCGTAGATACGTTGCCATAGGGGGTTTCAATGACGCAAAGGGAAGATATAAAAATAAGTTCGGGAGCCCCTCACTTGGACCCATCGCTACTTATACTTCTGTTCAACTGCATACAGCGAGTTTGAAACTCGCTAGATGCTCCTTGCATGATCGGCCTAAGTGTTTTCCCTGTTATAATAGTTTACACTAGATTCATTATATTTATACACGGTAGAAACGAATAAACTGCCAAATTTTAACCATCGATTGTAGACCCTATTTTGGAGTATATAATGTTGTGTAACATGAAGTCCAATAAAGCATAACTTCCGAGATTTTTATTTGTTTTAAAACAATTTAATTGTTAATTTAATTTGAAATTTGTTACCTATATCTAAAGCATTATTTACTAAGAAATTTATTAAATTAATTTATGTTCTATGTTGATGATATTGCTACATACAGCATGAATCTTTCTAGTAAATAATGCGATTTATGAGTGTATGGACTAAAAGGAAATATGGCGATGTATAAAAATGTCCACTTGAATAATTTCGTCCCTGTATAATTTTGACAAAGTATAAAAATGTCCACATGTATATTAGACGACATATAAAGATGTTGCGACAATAGACTAAAAGAAAATATGTCGATGTATAAATATACTTTGAAAGTAGTCATTTTTATATTCCGACTTGATAAGACTTAGACATTTTGAAGTATTGGCTTTCTAATACTCGGACCAATTTTTATTTTATATGTAGACATTTTTATACATCGCCATAATATTTACTTTTAGTCCAACGACGCATAAATCAATAATGCTTTAGGTGTCATAGTGTGTGTGTGTCATAATTCAAATTAAAGGCCTATTTACTGAATAAACATTTTGATTTGATAACGCGTTCGTAGAAAAAAATTGCTGCGCAAATTATTTTTAAAGTTACTCATTTTTCGTCGGTGAGATTTTAAAAATCGCACCCTTGGTCGGCAATACAAGATAGCGGAGTCTAGTGCCTAACGGCCGAACCCTATATTCAAACTGCGCACAGATAGCCTTACTTCGGATTAAAATTTGACACATTTTGTATGGGCAAATGTCAAATTTCAACCTAAAGTAAGCCTTATCTATCCGCGGTTTGAATATAGGGTTCGGCCGTTAGACGCCAAAATTATATTTTGTGTTGGCGACGGTGTAGCGTCTTTGGCACGTCAAATTGCTGTCAAACGGTGTTCAGGTGATTTTGGAAATGAAATGTAATAAATGTTGTTTAACGCATTCACTGCCAGGGAGCGTCGGTGGCAGTGAATGCGTTAAACTGTTGGATTACATACCGCATTCGCTGCCGTTATTTTTAGCCCAGGTCGAATCTCATTCTCAACCGGTAAAAAACGTACCAAAGTGCCTGATTTCAACAGATTTTTACAAGTTCGCAATTTTTAATATAATAAAATAATAAAACTCCGGTGAATGAAATCTAAGCCATTATGTATTGGGTTTAGTTAGGAAAAGGCTTATGTGCGTTTCCGGCAGTGAATACGATATTTTTGTGTTTATGTAATTTGTAATTGATTAGGTACGATTAATTTATGACGAACTGCCTCTTATTTTCCCAACTGGACAATGACAGGTGACAATGACTATGATACATGTCATGGCTCAGCATACATGAATCCCACTGATGCGGTAACTTGTCAACTTTGCAATGTATGTCGAATATTCTCCTGTCATTGCCATTGTCAAGATGGTACAATAGGGGGCTGGTCGCTAGCTAATTATTATATTTTATTGAATATGAGTTGTTATATTTCTAATAAATGAATGCAATGCACTGTCTGTTTCCATGTTAAGACCACTAAGATTAATTACAGTAATGTGAAAATTTGTTTATGTCCTTTCTCTTTAAAGGATATGATAAAAATATCTTAAATAAAGAGGTAAAAGAGAGAAAGCGATCTAAAAATGTTAATTCTAGAAAATAAAACAGTAATTTAGGGGGGAATTTTAGGTATGCTCGTAGGTGGTAAATATTGCTTAAATTAAAAAATAAATAAACAAGGTAACATTTTTACTGCCATCATAACTTTTACACTTCGTACGCATCAAGTCGTGTATTGTGTTACAAGTCTCGGCGTCAGTATAAATTGTCAAGTGTCGCGACATATATCGCAATAACAACATATTTAGCGTGAACGACTCGAATTTGTATCGAAACTGTCGCCACGAAAGTTCTCAATGCGTAAAATGTAAAACGGGAGCCTATATAGAACCTAATTTGTCATAATATTACTAGCAAACGAGCAAAAAAAACATTGTTAACACTAAGCCTTCTAATAACACCATAAAGCCACCCAAGGGAGCCACAGAGCCGAGAGCCGCTATTTATTACAAAACATTATATTACAAATAATTAAACAATTCTTATACGGCATACGTTAAAGTGAGAATTAAGATTATAAGATTTGAATGCCAAGGTCGGCAAATCACGTCATCGGATTTTTGTGCCTCCAATACCTTCATTTGGCGTCGGCATAGAACGTTAAAATTCCAGTCGCTGTGGCATTCAAAAGGTTAAATAAATATTGCCAGAGTACACCCATGATTTAACCAACTTTTCTCTCAAGTAGGTATCCACAGTAATAATAATAAATAATACCTAATTCTAGTACCGATTCTTGTTCTTAGCATTGTCAGCAGTTTTCACTGTAATGCACTTCTTGTCCATGAACTTTAGAAGATCCTGAAAAGAATAAAAATAAAATAAATAAATATCACGTGCCAATGTCACACAAATTGACCTAGTCCCAAACTAGGCTGTAGGCTGATACTATGGGTACTAGACAACGATAAACATACCTAGATAGAGATATAAATACTTACATACATATAAAACATCCAAGACTCAGGATCAAATACTCGTGCTCATCACACAAATATGTGCCCTTACCGGGATTTGAACACGGGACCGCTGGCTTTGGAGGCAGGGTCACTCCCAACTAGGCCAACGTGTCGTCAAGAGAAACTGATGATAACTTTTTAGGGTTCCGTAGCCAAATGGCAAAAAACGGAACCCTTATGGATTCGTCATGTCTGTCTGTCTGTCCGTATGTCACAGTCACTTTTTTCCGAAACTATAAGAACTATACTGTTGAAACTTGGTAAGTAGATGTATTCTGTGAACCGCATTAAGATTTTCACACAAAAATAGAAAAACAAACAATAAATTTTGGGGGTTCCCCATATTTAGAACTGAAATATATTTATTTTTTCATTAAACCCATATGTGTGGGCCACCTATGGATATGTCTTCAAATATGATATTGAGGTTTCTAATATCATTTTTTTCTAAACTGAATAGTTTGCGCGAGAGAAACTTCCAAAGTGGTAAAATGTGTGTCCTCCCCCTTGTAACTTCTAAAATAAGAGAATGATAAAAACGATATATGACGTATGATGCAAACTTCCACCGAAAATTGGTTTGAACGATATCTAGTAAGTAGTTTTTTTAATACGTCATAAATCATCTTGCTGCTACGGAACCCTTCATGGGCGAGTCCGACTCGCACTTAGCCGATTTTCTTTTATGAAATTGCTATTCATGAGATTTGACCGTTTGACGTGGAGATAGGAGAAACTATAATTTTCTCAAGTGGCAACCACCAGATTTGGGTAAAATGCATGCGTGTTGCCAATTTCGTTACCCATTTGTATATTATTTTGGCACGTCAATTTCTTTTAATAAATGTGCAAGTAACTTTGTCTGTTTGTTATGCTTTCACGCTGAAATTTGGTATCGAGATAGCTCGAACTGCGAGAAAGAACTTATGTTTTTTCCACGAGTAGCTAAAAAAGACTTATACGCGGACGGAGTCGCGGGCAACAGCTATAGTTAATATGTAAATAGGGGACTAGAAGGTGCCGTGCACCGGAGCCCTCAATCTTATCTTTCAGATAGGCCCTTTCGAGTCTATTCCGACTAGTTACATTATTAGTTCCATAGATGGAACTAGATGGTCTTTTTTTCAAGTAGTAAGATACATTAAACCCTGCATTATTAATGTAACTACTTGGAAAAAAGGCCAGGTAGTTCCATTACGGAAATCATCTTCGTTTAATGTAACTACAAGGATAAAAAAGTCCATCCAGTTCCATCAATGGAACTAATAATGTAACTAGTCGGAATAGACCCCCTTTCGAACTGACTTCGACCCCTTTAGGAGTAGATATTATGTCTGAAATTACCTTCGAACCCTCTCAGCTGTTCGAATGTGCACGTTTCCTCACGATGTTTTTCCTTCACCGAGGGTACCGGGAATGTACGTAAGTTAGAAAAACTCATTGGTACATGGTGACCGCGGGCGTTCGAACTCGGTACTTTACGATCACGTCAAAACTCACCAGCAA
This sequence comes from Acleris holmiana, assembly GCA_949316455.1. NCBI lineage: Eukaryota > Metazoa > Arthropoda > Insecta > Lepidoptera > Tortricidae > Acleris > Acleris holmiana. The sequence goes on from OX438785.1 coordinate 7,866,502, forward strand.
ACTTCAAACTGAACTAGCGCAAAACTTAAATTGTTAAAACCTAAACACTTCTTTCTTATGCACCAGGGACTTTGGTAACCTAGCAACACCTCTGACCTACGCCTTTTACCTTGGGATCATAACGGTGCCCGGTCGCCGCCAGCCCTTTGTGAATGACGTCGATACTGACGGGCTCGTATCGTAGGATCGCCTCGTGTAAACGGCTACGACACGACACGTAGTTGTGGAACGCTATGTGTAACGGCACCCGGCAGGAGTGGAGCTGAAATGCAAAGATAGAGGCTATTTAGGCTAGAATACACGACGTAAATCAACAGAAAGTGACAATACTATTACATACTGGTTGTTTATTTATTACAGTAATATATAAAGGGTAGGGTGTCCCAAAATTTACGCAAGATTTACCGTCGTATTAGTATGGTAAATCTTGCATAAATTTTGGGACACCGTTTACATATATTATATTCATTCATATTTTATTGCATAAAAATCACATGCTACTCAAAAATAGGCAAAGTTAATCATATGAAACCCTGTTGGGTACGGCAATAGTAGGTAGGAGAGATGCTGAGGTTTACATAGCTTTATCTTCAAAGAAATCGTTTAATGATTAGTAGCATTATTTATCATGTTTTAATTGGTTCTATATTTTTGTTATTTCCTAAATGCCTATTATAGCTCGTTCGCTTAGATAGTTTTGCCGCCTTTGTATCGCACCGCCTGCCTTGGCAAGTGCCGCATTTTTCAATGGAAGCCGCCGCGTAAACAAAGAATGCGAGCGGCGTACCCGCAAGTGAATACATCGAATTAAATTCCGGTTTTAGGAGGAACCATTTCATAAAGTTCTTTTCAATTTAACCGGTTTTGAGATAAAAAAAACTGGTTACTCCAGACGCACGACACGCACTTAATACAAGCGCCGCTTAGTGTTTCAATTTAGTACAAAACTTTTGGTTTGTAGACTCCGCTTGAGGATTAAACCGGTTAGTTAAGGTTCAAATAAAGTACTCAAAATGTTCGCGTACCGTAGAAAAGTTTGGAGCAAAACCGAAATAAACCGGTATTAACCGGCATTTTTGAAACCGGTTCCGAGCCCTGGCGATTACCGTTGTAAAAAATATCGCGATAAGAACTGACCTTAGCCTTCTCCCGTTTCTGAAACACCCAATCTTCAACATCACACTCTATATTCCTGATAGTAGGCACTTCTCTAGTCACCATAAAAATATCATTCTCTTTATCTGATATATTTATATCTCCAAAATTTTCTGGCCCTATTCTAGGTGATTTGGATTCTTCTCTTTGTGATTTCGCCTTTTTTCTTGGCGATTTGTAATTTTTTCGCGGTGATCTTGAAGTAGAAGGTTGACTTAGGCTATCTTGTTTTCGTTTTTTAGATGGCGACGGTAGTTCTTCAGTGGATTCTACATATGGATGGGTTTGGTTGTACAGGTGAGTTAAGAGTTGTATTGCTGAAACAAACAAAAAACAAATATTTACGAATGTGTTGCTCTACCCAGGACCTTTCTTAAGCAAAAAAAAATGTAGGACTATCATGGGCAATATTTTGCTATTGATAGCTTGAATACACACAGCACAACAATGCAGTTTCTCCAATTTCTGAAGGATGTCCATCAACTATGATACTAAAAGTACTAAATAAATATTTACCTCTTTTCCTTTTAAATGGTTTTAGTCCATATTTGTCTAATTCTCTGTTTCTTTCTGGAGACGTCATTGACGCGTAATCCACCATAGGAGTGACATTGTCAGTCTTGACTATGTATTCAGTTTGCTTTGGTGTTTCGACATCAACACAATGATTATCTCCTCTCAATGGTGTTTGTGATGCATCAATTAGTTTATTGTTATATACATTTTTATCATCTATTTGATCTGAAATAGTATCTATGATATTTTTAAAAGGAGTTTTTGGTTTTACTGGTGATTGTTTGCCTTTTACGTCAACCATAGGCAAGCTTTCACTCATTATAGTAGCATTATTTGCACTTCCCATTGTATTGCTTGACAACCTACTAAAGCTAGGCAGATTATTTAAAACTGAAAAGCCACCGAAATCAAAATGGTTTTGGACTTCTTTGTCTTTACTTGGTGAGTTTACTTCTGTATCAGAGAGCTCTAAGACTTCAGTATAATTATTATCGATTAGCATGGGTTCTTCTTTATTTGGTGAATTTGCTTTTGTATAAGAAAGTTGTAAGACTTCTGAGGTCTCATGTTGACTGTTAGTATGATAGGCTTCTGAATTTGGTTCATTAAAGTTATCTTGTGTTATTTCCAAAATGTTATCTTGCATACTTGCAGCATTAGCACAGTATGAAATTGAATTCATATTTTCTAATGCTTCATCATAATCGACAGACACATCATCTTTTTTACCAAGGCTGCTATAATTAATTTGATGAATAGAATGATTATAAGGAGCAAAATTGGTATCTGCCTCATTGGAGTTTGAGGTTTGAGTTAAATCAACATTTTCCTCTGCTGTAGCAACTTCACAACTTTCATCAAGGCTAATTACTGACATTTCTTTGGTTTCTACAATACTTTTTACTTGAGTGTTCAAATTTGTTTCATTTTCCGGGTATGTATCACTGTTTTCTGGATTTAAATTACCGTGCTCAGTATTTGCTTCATCTATCTCAGTATTTATACTAGGTGACTGAACTTCAAGGTAATCATTGTCATTAAGTATTATTGTGTCATTTAATGATTTATCTGGCACAGGTTCTTTACCACTAATAAACACAAAAGGCAATGTGTCAGTACTAGTATTTGAAGATTGGGTTAGATCCATATGTTCAACATTATCAATGCCTGTAACACTTTTATTGGTTATTATGTCAACATCAACATCACAGTGTGCTGTTAAATCAATATGTTCATCAATTCTTTCTAACACAGGTTGAGATGATGCAATAACACATTCTGTCATCTCCATAAAATCATTTGATTTCCTTCTAGTTACATCAATTTCTTGGGATAACTGAGAAAGAGGTTTTGTATGTTTATACATGCTTCTCTGGGAAATTATACTTACACATTCAGTAAGATCCATAACATCACTGGTTTCTTTAGTAACGTAAGATGAGTATTTCACAGGACTTTCTATTGCAATTTCATGGTGAATTTCAACGACTTCATCATCATCATCATCATCAAATATGTCAGGTGATAAACTTCTAGTTGGTTGAGTCACAGTCAATAACTTCTTATCTTGCATATTTATAACCTGACCAGGATACTTGTTTGCTGCTGTTTTTTCATTGTCATCACTAACAACAGTAACATTATTCTCAATATCAACAGGATCAGTTTCTTGTGTTTTTGCAGCAACTTTTTCAATAATACAACAATCAATGCTCTTTCTTTGTTTTAAATCTTTCTTCCTTAGAATATCTTTGCTAAATTTTAATGATCCACTAAGCACAATGTCTACCTCGTCCTGGGAACATTCTATTTCGGAAAATGTAATTTCTGATTTTTCTTGTGTAGGACTTGCAGGTCTGCCTGGTATATTAGACCAGTTTTTTAACAGACATCCCATACTATTAGCTGATTTTTCTATTAAATTCTCAACATAAAATACATCATCATCCTTTATGTCCTTATATTCTACATTAGTAGCCATATTGTATGCAAACAAATTAGAAACATCTATATCTGTGTAAATATTATTAGGTTTTGAATTATCACTTACTTCAAAAAGAAGTTGTGAGTATCTATCTGATATAAGTTGTTGTTTCTGTTCAATAGTTGTTAGAAGTAGTTTATAAGGCTTTTTCCGCTTTCCTTTTTTTCTACTTGTACTTGGTTTATTTATTGGAACCTTAAAACCATATTCTTGTAAAGTTTTGCGTATGACACCTGCTCTCTGCTGTGAACTTAAAGGCTTCGAAGTTAATGCACTATCTGCAGTCTCGGTAGTTTCTAAAGACCTGGATAAAGCAATTGCTAACTGTAGTTGTTCTGAATCAACATCTATACCAGATTTCTTACACAATGCATCAAAATCTTTTGAATAAGATATCAGTTCATTTTTCCTTTGTTTCAATGCAGTCCGTATATCTTTCTGGCCTTTTATTTGTTTAGCAACTCTCTTAGCTTTGGGCTTAGCAGCGGCTTTCACGTTTTTGGGTCCCTTGAAGCTCTTCTTCTCTTGGAAGTCAGAAAGGCTCTCATCCATAACAGTGTTACCAGTAAAGTATTTGCTTACTACTTTACATTTGCTGGCAACAAATGAAACAATTTTATTAAATATTCAACTATTGTTTATTTACAAAGGAAAGAATATGACATGACATACCTATCCAAACTATCTACGTTCATAATATTATTTATGTGGTAAATCAACCCTTTTATCTTCTTCCATCAGTCGTCGTATGGTGTCCCCGGATCTGATGTGCATGCCACTGCCTATCATTATTTTCCTTTCTACTTCCTCAACAGGATCCTCGTAAACCACTCCAATAGTCTCTTTCATGGGTTGCGTATGATTAGACAACCTGTAAACAACACCAGTTTTAAATCAACATAAGAACATAACCTCAATGGTACGATATAAGAATGTCGGTCAATTCACAACACAAGACTTACTGAAAAAAAGCTCCCCACAATAAACCGACGCCTAAAATGCCAGCAGCAAGACGGTTTCTAAATTTCGCTGCTGGTGTTCCTACTATTTTTCTCGGCTTCCATTTTGACGTATCGACACCAATCGCCATTTCTGGATATATTTGATTGTCATTGAAAAACGTGGTGTATTTATTTGACGTTAAATAAACAAGCGACGTTTTTAATAGAGCCTGAAATAGCTTGCCCTGCCTAGCCTACCTGCTGGTTCGGAAACGAAATGAAATGTCAATTTTAAAAGTCGCTATTATTATTGATTCGATTGCTTAATACTTGCTTGTTTCATTTGTTCTAATTAAGTTTGATTAGGTTCACCATGTCGTTACTACAGCAGTTATCCTTTACTGAATTCAAAAAAGTAACAGAGACTATTACTAAGGAACAATGTGAAGTTTTTGCAAAACTGGCAAACTTGGAGTTAGTAGTTTTTTCCCGTTAGAAATGTTATTCGGCGAGTGTTGTATAAAAAAAGACCACTAACTAATTCTTACAAATAACATTATTTTCATTTTATCAACAAGTTTTTTTAGAGTTGTTGGTATTTCTGTAGCTCTGCCACACTGGGAATTAAGGCGTGATGTTATGTATATATGTAACTTGAATTTTAATGTTTCAGGATCAAATTTGACGATTGTAAAGTACCCGGTGAGGTGTTACTAAAAAGTCTAGACAGAAGTGGGTGCACCCTGCAAAAGTACAAGCAATTTCTTGATACAGCATTACAATCCAAACTTATGAAAGCTTATTTTAGACCAGAGGCTAAAGTGGCAGTTCTCATTGCTAATGAAAAGTACCAACATTTATCTAAACTAGTCACTCCATCCATAGACTGTGACTCGCTGGCCAGTCATTTTAAACATTTAGGTTTTATTGTAATTACCATTAAAAATACCAGTAGTGGGATTTTAAAAGTAATACTGGCTAAAATATTTGATATACTCCCAGAGAATACATATAGTAAGTATTTTGAAATTATAGTATTTGAACTTCTTGCTTGCATTGTGAGATTAACCCATCAGAGGCTTTAAGCACAGATCCATGCTCAAAATTTAAATATCTTTTAGTATTTTTTTGCTTAATTATTGTGGACTTTATTGTAATTAGAGGAGACTAGAACTTGTACTTTTAAGACCTCCGGCATACGAGGGGTTAAAAGTAGTTCATATTTTTAAATTAGAAGTTTTTAACTTATTCTTATTTGATTTGTTTTCAACTAAAGTTATTTTGTCATATTTTAACATTTTCCATTAAGACTGAAACAATTGAAATGACCTACAATATTTCCTGTACTGGGATTTTCTTACAATATGTATTTGAATCAAGACAATGTATGATATTTCAGGTTTTATATTCTATGCTGGTCATGGCTGCGAATTGTGCAATACGAAATGTATGCTTGGCATCGACTGTCCTTCCGAAGGCATCCATCTGAGCCACTGCGTGACTGAAAACTATGTGCTTCGGGAAGCCAACAAGTGCAAGCCAGATCTATGTGTGTTGATCATGGATATGTGCAGACTTAATTTAAACAGGTAACTTTAACATTTTTACTAGAGGTGGGATGTATTTACTGGAATTAATTTTTGCTTGGATGTCATAAGATATTGAGCATTTAGGCATATTGGCATATACAGTAGGGTGGGTCGCTTTAGTATAGGGATTTTTGATTTATGTATTTTTTTTTCTAATAGTAATAAAAAGTTGACCCACCCTTATCGATTCAAAATTCAGAAAAAAAAAGTTTTGTATGTTATTTCCGTCTACCCGCGCAATGACATTGAAAATTTGAAAAATTCTGATTTTCTCTAAAATCTTAGTTTTTTTTTTTTAATTAATTCTACCATTTAAAAAAGGTGTTTTAATATATAAAATGCAAGTTAGATATTAAAAGACGTGTATTTAATCAAAAAACATAGTATACATATTTGTGAATTTACGATATATAACGTTTAAAAAGCGTTAAAATCCTTCCTGCTTTCGAATTTGGGCATGATTTTTCGGCTTTGAATTTTTGCCTTTATCATACCTTCCCTGGCGTTTTTGCTGCACAACTGTAAAGAGGCTTCTATTACTGTCTTTACCGCCCGCTCTACAGCTTGTGTATGACATGGCAGCCGTAGGAAAAGTATTTCGTCGTTGCCCCGTGACTCCACCATAGAAAGTAGGGCTTCATCTGTAACATCGCGTAGTATCGGAGGTTGAGTGTATTTTTCCCGCCAGTCAATCAGGTCAATATAGCACGCAGCATCTAGATTAATCTTGGGCACCTGGAACACACGAGGGCTACGAAGATCACCAGAAGTAGGGACATTTCTGGCTTTCAAAATACGCCTGGCAGCAAGCTCTCGCACGTGCTTCTGAGGATCGGCTAACATAGCCAGGAGCATGTTTTCCGGGTGAGCGAAGTACCGTCACAACCAATAGATACTGTGTCCTGCAAAGACATACCTTGACTAATGAGGGTTTCGTGAATTGAAAATTCTAAGCTTTTGGAAGATCCATCACAAGGAACGGCATAACCAATATAAATCGAATCGGGCTCCTTAACAATTGAAATATGCTCTTCTACTTTTGTAATCCGATATTATTTTCCCCCTTTGACAAGTTTGAGCGTCTTATCTTTTCGTCCGTCGAAATATATAGCAGGACAAGCCGCGCCTCAGTCACAGTTTTTTCACGTAGTTTCTGTCGCGCCCGACGTAGTTTTGACTTATCAATTATGTCGTCACTCATCTTAACATCGTGCAGGACAGCTGAAGCAACAGCAGCAGCGGCTCTGTCTGAAAGTCCGTAGCGGTCACTAATACTAGCTAGATTCTTCAGTGACCGAATTTTACGTTTTTTGGCCGGTGGTGGAGCCGATGAACATTTTGGCGAAGCCTCGCTTTCGGATTCCGTAGAATTATAAGAGCTTTCGTGAACAGAGCCTTCCTGGGGTGTTTTCGTAGTACTGTAATAAGTTTGTAATTTCCGTTTTCGCTCTATAGATTTGATATTCTTCCGAGTTGCCATCAAATCAATTCTTTCCATGAACATTTTCCTATTTGTTCTCTGATCAGTTAAGAAATTTTGTTCTGCTATTGGGCATTTTTTTTCTTTAGGACAGATACAAAATTGAAAGCTCTTGCATTTACATGCGCTTAAATCAAGCAGTTTTTCGGAATTCAACAAAAAATCTTGCTTTTTATCCTCTGATAGACGCATCCAAGACTTAATAAAATTTTTGCACTTAGCGTGATACGCTTTCAACAGTTGCAATACACGAATGTGAGGTATTATTGGTATGGAAGCCTTTAGCCATAAACTTTCGATTTTTTGAGTCACTATTTCGGAAATCTCATTAATGGTAGGCTCTTTTTTAGAATTCTGTTCGAGCTTAAGACGATATCTTACTAGGTTATAATATTTCATGACATTTTTGTAAGTGGGTAGTTGGTTTTCGCTAAGCTCATCAAACGAACCAAAAATACGACAGTTTGTTGTTCTTCTACTGCATATCTCCATGACAAATCGCACTTCAATTAATACCAGTCAAATTAACGTATGAAATTAATAACAGGATCTGTCAAAAAGTAGCGCGACCTTTCACTTTGAGCTAATTGCTGTCACTAAAACAATGCATCGTGATTTACGCGCGCATCGCATACTATGCGACCTTCCCCCGCGCCCCTCAACGTTTCCCCGTGACTCACAATACTTGTCTATTTAAATAGCTATATTATTTTAAAAGTGGAAAGAGGTTTAAATCAATTTTATAATGATTTTGACACCTAATTTCGTAATTAGGTTTTTTAGCACTTTTCGAAAAATTCAAACGCAATGCGCGGGTAGAAAACGGATATAAAAAAAAATAAAAAATAAAGTTTATTGTTTGTTTTTATCAGGATCAACAATCCCGCGCTATTAGTAATCGTAAATAAATAATTTAATTTTTCGACCCACCCTAATATACAGAATTACAAAATGTAAGGATGTATAGATTTGTTTTATAAAATAACTCAAATGTCTGCATCTCCACAATACAATAGTTATTTATATAGTCAAGAGCAATGGAGACTGGTCACTTACAGGGACCGGAACCGGTTTCCGTTAAATACGCTTTTGATCAGGTTATTCGATAGGGTTGATTTTAAAAACCCCATCAGTGCGCCAAGCGTATCGTTGGCTAGCCGCAATTAAAGGGTTGTACATTGATACGATGGATTTGGCTTTCCGCTGGCAGTCTTACCGGTATCAAAGACCCTTAATACGCTTGGCGCTTTTAAAGGGGTTTTGATAGATGTCAAGATATTTCAATCACTGCGCCCAATTCCTACAACTTATTATTGCACAACCTAACAATAGAACGGTAAGCGGTCGGTAGGCGCACGCGGCGACATTTAGATGCAAGCGGGCCTAAGAGACAGCAATCAATAGGATTAACTCAGCCCTATTGATACGCTGTTTCTTCCAGCTGCAAACACCCTATCGGACAACAAGCGCAATGGAAACGGTAACCTTATTCGAAAAGGTAGCCATATCGATACGGCAACACAATCGATAGGGCTATCCGTTGTACGGGTAGCCCAGTGATAGGCTTTTGAATCGAAAGCGCTTAACGAATAAAGCGGTTTTCCCGTTCTTGGTCACTTAGTACAGAATTTTCATAGAAAGTGACCTGTTTGTATGTAGGGGTACATTATACATACAGACAAAACTTTTAATTATTAGAGTTTTGTAACTCGGAAATGCCTACAAGTCCACGTACTTCCAAATTCTCTAGAAATAGACTATTTAAGTACCATGTATATATGCTACATGAATATAAACTCTGCTGTTTGAGATTGCAAATGTGTATGGGCTTCCTCTTACCATCTGGTGGCAAAAGTGCTTGTTTACCATCTCAAATCCATAAAAAAAAGATGCAGGATGAGATTGGGCATAGTGCCTTTAGCGCTTATGTGCAGCAGAGGGCTTCTTTTGGCTGATATGTTTTCAGCATTCATTAAAATTTATCAGACAACCATTCCTACCAGTGTAATTTAGTAATAACTATATTTTCACACTGAAATTTACATCTTTCAGGAACACAAACCCTCAAATCTTCACAGCAATACCTGACATAGAAGAATATGAACTCTATAAAAACTGCCTCATTGCATATTCCACTCAATCAGCCCATGCAGCATACGAGGTGTTACAGATAGAGTGTTCCACCACCATAGATAATAATGTTACGTATGAACTGAAGACTGGGGACATAGATAAGATAGTCCCGAAAGGCAGCCAGTATGTGAACGCTTTATGTTCTAGGTTGGAAGATGAGTTAGATGTCAGTACCTTACTGGATAATGTTCATGGGGGTAAGAAATAAATGAAATAAATTGTATAAAATCATTTGAGGTAAGTGTTTCTAATTCTAAGAAGGACCAGAGGAATTTATTTATTTATTACTAATTATAGCTGGTGTATAATAATGTCATTGACAGACACTAAAGATACCTATACAGTTTTTTTTGGTACAATTTCAGCTATCACATCTCGCTTGTGTTTTGTCTTTGCTAATTTGTGAATTTTGAAACAGCTAGCACAATGAACTCTAGGAAAGAGATGAAATTACTAGCATAGAGGCATTCCATCTTGGTCCTCAGGGTTGGCAACGCATTTGCGGTCTTAGGATTGCAGTCTTAAGATTGTAGTCTCGAGAATGCAAATATCTATGGGTCCAAAATTCCACTTACCATAAGATGGTCTGTGTGCTCGGTCGCCTTCTCCACGCAATAAAAAAAAAACATGGCAAAGAAATGGCAAAGGTTGTCTGGAAGAGATCGCTATTTAGCGGTAAGGCCGCCTGTTGTAGCCGTTGATTTAAATGTACTGTTCCGTATTCTGTTCTTTTTGGTATTCAATAAAGAGTATTTGTATTGTATTGTATTGTAAATCAATTATATTTTTTTTTCCAATTTCAGATGTAGAGAATTCTATGAAAAAGCAGAGACCAATCAAACTTCAGTGTGGAGTTGCTAAGAGATCTTTGCATGATCCTGCTAGAGGCGAGTTACATTACCTTATTTTTAATTTCTAGTTTGGTTATTTTTTGCTATAATTTCTTTAATTTGCCATAGTTTTAGTTTTATTTTGTATAGTTAGTTATTTTTTTTCTAATCTTTGCATAATATGTGACAAATATTCGTCTGCGTGCTGAGGTTGTTTATTGCTATTCCCTTGGGAACTTGACCAACTTTTCAGGATAAAAGTATCCAATGTCCAAATTTTACATCAATTTTAGCTTTCAAATAAACGACATAAATAGACACATTCGCATTTATTATAATATTGGTAAGGATTTATTATAAATTTAAATGTTTTTTTTTTTGCGTTGAAACATTGATGTACATGTCGGTTGTCTAAAAAACCGAAAGGATCGGGTTATAGTTTCAGTATAAAGGGTGGAAAAATGAGAATCTACAGAAATGCTAATGGCAAAAGCCACATTTATGGACGCCAAATCGAGTTTATATGTAGCCGTCTCTTTCTGTAGCTCACAAACATAATCCGTGAGAGCGAGAATCCTAACTGCTTGAGTTCTGTACCCTGATTAACCGCATATTGTTCTAGCTATTTCTCAGCACATGTAAGAACGTGATTGAGGCTCGTCTCTTAAATTTCATAAAAAGGTCTTGATAATTTTTTTGTTAAAAATACATTAGTGGTGTATTTTGTTTCAGGTGACATAGATGAAGTTATAACTAAACTTAAAGAAATAGGTTTCACCTACAAAGAATTTTGCACCATTATCGACAAACAAAATAGTGATGGATGAAGATTAAACAGATTCAAGTAAAAATGAAGTAGCTGAAATAAAATTAACATAAACAAATTATGACTGCATTTAATTCCATATTTTACATTATTTCATACTGCACTAACGCTCATAACAACTATTTCTTTACTGCTGATGGTGGTTGAAAGTGGTTGACTATGTTTACCCACCAGCTGTCCTCGACCCCCTTCGTGAACTCTCGGATAAATCTGTAGTTAAGGATGAATATTTTCTCTTGAAATTCTGGTTGCACCCTGCAATTTAAAAATACAATGACGTATACAGTACCGGCCAGTAATATAATCACCTTTGTACTTACATCTCATACAATTACCTACAAATGTGACTCACAAAAATTGACAACCAATCAAGAACTAAGTAGTTGACCAATTGCATTGCTATTATTCAATTCGTTAGCTGATTAAATAAGGTTCAAAATGGTATATAACAAATGTTTGTACATATAGTAGTTTAAAAAAGTTTAGTATTTTTTAAACCATTGCCACGCGTTCATACTAAATTTACGAGATTTGTAGTAGGTACATATTGCTCTAATAACTTGCCACAAACAAGCTCTACTACTATGCCACCTCAAAGGAATCTAGTCTAACAAATGAAGGTTTAGATTTTTTTACGTAATATAATGAATTTGATTATATTTTGTACATTTTGTTACTAAAAACAGTGATAACGGAACACGGGTTTAGATAAGGAAAATAATATAACCTATTGTGGTGTTCCGCATAAATTTAACTGTATTTATGTAAAAATAAGGCAAATGTTGCATTAAAAATAAAATGACTTTATGCGTAATAAAAAAATTATTAAGAAAAAAAATTAAAGACCAATTTTTTACGGGACAGTACTACTTGGATAAAATGTAGAAATAAGTTGGTTTTCTAAAGAATATATAAATTTGAAATGAATTTGACCTCCACAAGCATCACCAAAAATCCAAACGTACAAGTTTTGACCTTTGTGGCTATGTATCAAATAACCAATCCCCCTTCATATTGTTCTGCTGCATTAAGCTTACCCCAGCGTGACAGGAGGCAGGTCTCCGGTCTCCTGCATCTGCTTCAGCCCTCGCAGCACGTGGTAGCACATTGTGATCTCCACCCAGCGCTTGTCTGACTCGTCAAACATTACCCCTACCTGGAAGCATAAAGCATTTACTTTTTATAGGAAGGAAAAGGCAAATGGCCACCAAGCTGAATTTTAGCTTAGTATTTGGTGTGGCACGGACCAGTGTACTAAAACCGCCTCCACTATGCCAAGAGTAAAACAACAGCCAAAAACAAAAGGATTTTAGTCCAGCATCATTAGGTTTTGGGACTGTTGATTTGTGTACAAAGATTTAGTGTGTCTGTAGTGTGTGACAATGACAGTTTATTAACTTCAAAAGATTTATAAACCAGTGTTAGACTTACTTGATATGGGAAAGCGTAGAAAATATCCTCTTTCTCAATAGAAAGCAGCTGTCTTTGGGTGACCGAGAGCTTTGAGACAGCTGTCTTAAGGGCTGTGATGGCATCCTTATCCACTAAGCCTTCAAGAGATTTAAAATCACTCTTTTGAAGGGCTTCCGAGACTACCTGGAATAAACAGCAAAATTGATTTATCTCTTACACAACGACACATTAGTCTAGTTGGTAGTGACTCTGCCTATGAAGCTAGTGGTCCCGGGTTCAAATCCCTGTTAGGGCAGATATTTGCGTGATGAGCACAAGTGGATGTTTTCTATATATTAGAGAATAAAAATTCAATTTAGAACAACGGATTAATATCACCACAATATTTATTTATTGCCCTAAATTAAGTTAAGTGGGTCCAGAACTGAATGTTTTCTCAATACATCAGATTTATTAGAAGTACTTAACTGTTGGTAATTTAACATTCAGAGTATAAAAACCACAGTAACTAATCATTCTCTTCATTCTCTTTGCATTATGTGGGAAGACATACCTGAACTGCATGTTTGGAAGCCTCTATGAAGTGGGGAAGACTAAACTCTGGTTCAAAATACGGTCTGATTATCAGATTCGCAAACATCCAGTTCTTAACGAATTTGATAAACGACGGCCAGATGACAGGCGGGAACTCCATTAGCTGCGGCAATTTCCTCGTCTCCACATTATTCTCGCAATAGCCCCGATATTGTACAAGAGCGCTTGTTGAGGTTATAGGAACTTGTTTTGGTAAACATTTAAAGCTTACTCTGTTGCATATCCTAAAAGAATGCCTCGCGAGGACTTGCCTTAGAGCTAAATTCATGTTTCTATTTCGATACTGATATAAAAATGCACTGTTACCGATAAAACTGAGGAGCCACTCATAAAAATAATAAAGTTCCCGTATTTATATAAAAATTACTTAACTTTTTGAACCTGTCAAACTGACATGTCTGCGTAAAAACTATGGTATAGTAATTTATAGCGTGAAAAAGATAAATTAGTGAATGCTACGCTAAGCATTTTTAAACTGACAACATAAATTTATAAATGGAGTCGTGGTTAAATTAAAATTTAAAGTATACTGGGGCTTACTAAATGAAGGTCATTGAAATATTACGGTTGACCGGTGTTTTCCCTAATTCTGTATTTATTATCAATTATCAATCATTCATTCATTATTCATTGAATTCATTCTCACATATCGTCGGTTAAATTCGCAACCCTCGTAAATCCATTTGACTCAAGTTTACAGGAGACACAAAAAACAAAATTACATCATGTAGTTGCAGGGAAGCTTACCAGTTTAATTTATTCATATAGGTAAAAAATAGTTAAGTTATCATATTTTCAGCTCAAAATGCCTATAATGATTCTAAAACTATGAAATAAGGGAGTTACGAGTATTGCTATAAGGGGAATTCACGAGACAGATGGATATACACGGTTTTCTCTTTAAAAAAATGCCTTGGTAGTATTGTACAAAATATTATTTTAGGATGAAAGGTACTGAAATAAAATGCAATTTAAAATTATTAAATCAATTTTTATTATTACACAACATAATAGTTATATTTTGGTAACATTATAGAGATCACATGTTACATTTTGTATCAAAAATAAAAATAAGTCTTAGTTTTCATATCAATTACACGTTTTTCAGTCGTTTATCGTGTTAATTTTTGTATCAAAAATAAAAATAATATTCTTAGTTTTCATATATTTAAACGTTTTCAGTAGGTTCTTAATTTTTATTACTTAAGTAAATAAATAACAATATAAAAGAGATCAAAACGACTAACTGTTTTTAAGCATTTTAGCACAATTACCTATCATTACTAAACTTATCTTATCGAGATCAACAATAAAATTATAAGTAATAATTGAGCAATGTATTTTACTACAATACCACTACGTTTATTTTAAGGCACGTCTAACTTTATTCATAAGGTATAGCATCGTAAAATGCATGAAAATCAGGTTCTAGTGTTGACTTTAGCTGCTGTAAATGATCGAACTTAGACTTCTTAATTTTGAGTCTTTCAGTATAAAGTTGTGGTAAATTTTGCATGTCAATGGGATTAGGCTTTTTAATTCTACAAGGCAAAGGTTCTTCGCAATATTCTTCCGTAAAGCCTAATTTATACATGATTTTACCATCTGGTATATAACTGAGCTGTCTCAAATTAGTTACAACTGGATCTCCTGCTTTCTTTCCTGGTCGTATTGTTTTATAAGTTTGCACTGATTCGCAGTTTCTGAAAAAGGTATGATTCAGATATTCCACATAATAGGGTTTTTTCTTACAAACTGTTTTTGCAATTTCGACATAATCAGCAGGAACATTAATTTTCTTTTTTCGGATCTGTCTTTCAATGACTGAATGCATGCTATCAGCTTCCATCTGTGTGTGCCCCTTCTCTAATATTTTTTGTTCGATAAATATTTTTGTCTTCATAACAAAGTTCAGAAGTGCGTTTGAAAGAGTAACATTTCTGTAAAGAGTAACATGTAAGTAATACAGAAAACCACGTATCTCCGTAATGAAATGTGAAGCAAAACTCGTAATTCCATGCAGTCAAAACACATTAACACTGAATACTACGTAACTTCATACCTACTTCATAAACGCGTGATAAAAAGGAGACAGAAGCAAACGACATATCAATAAAGAACAGAAGTTAATATATACTTACTTTTTAAAGAAAATCCAGCATTTCGAATAGTCCGTACAAAAACCCGCGTGCACTCTGTAAGACATCTCGCGACTCGCACAGTACTGAGGAAGGTTGGGTTGGGGAGAGGAGTTACGAGACGCCGCTTCAACAAAATGGCGGCTTAAAGTTACGAGGTTTTCTATTTATACATTTTTTAAATAACGGTTTATTTGACGTTTGAATGTAATATACAGATCGATGCGTTTGGTGATTGGCTACACGATTCAATAAAAAAACGATTTTCGCAAAAAATGGACTTACGGGGTTTGCGAATTTAACCGACGATATGGTTAGTTTGTGCTCCTAACCAATTTATAGTGAGTAAACAATTTGGCTCAATTTATAATCGATCGACTATGATTTATATTTTTTTATTTAACCCCTCGTCTTTCTTGACACATATCTGTGCACAAAATTTGGATAGCCTTTGGTTTTCTTGTCCTTTTTTTTTCGCTTTTCATCATAATCCGAAGAAACAACTTTAGATATCAAAATTATATCATCGTATTAACTTCGTTTATTCAGTGTACAGTCAGTGTAAATAGCTGCAGGTTTTGTGAAATTGCCGCTGTTTCTCTGGGACGGGTTTCGTTTGCCAGAGTCTATGATGTGGTGCGGATGGCCGATGGAAGGAAGTCGTCGTTTCCAAACACCGGAAGACATACGAAATCGCGGTCCACGGACCTTACATTAAAAATCGAAATTAAATATACTTTTTGGTCTAAGTAAATATTTATTTTTCAACGTAGTCCCCACGTAACTCAATGCGAGCCGCGCAGGCTAGTCACGGTCATGAAGAAGCGGCGCGCTGCCGACGCCGCCGACCTGTTCGAAATTGGCGCCGTGAGGCCTTTTGGATTGGCCAGCGCTAGGCAAACTCGTGTCCAAGATTAGCTCGGCTCGCTGCTGGTCTTGTCTTGATGAAAAATGATTTTCTTTTTCACTAAATGGGGTCGTTTTCCATGAAATCGCTGTAAAAGGTTGGCATAATATTCGCCGATAAACGAATACCTACCTTTACCTTTTTTACCTTTCATTAGGTAATCGACATTTACACCCCGAGCATCGCAGAAGACAGTAGCCATAACTTTATTCGCTGATAAAACTGCTTCTTTGGTGCAAATTCTCCTAAAGCAATCCATTGTTTTGACTGCTTCTTGGTTTCTACACCTATGATGAATTGATGATGAATCCAGGTTTCGTCAGCAGTTAAGAAACGACGTAGTTAAGAAGTCCTTTTCGTTTCACCTAAATTTCGCCAAACATGCCTCTGACTTTTTGATCCACTGTGAGCAATCGCGGCACCCAACGGGCGGAGAGCTTCTTCATATCCAAATAAGTGTAAAAGACATTACGAACCCGTTCGTCTGAAATGCTTACAAATATCAGCTATCTCACGGACCTTTACTCTTCGGTCGTTCAATACGATGTCATGGATTTTGGTGATCATCTCTGGTATAGTGACGTCAACTGGGCGTCCGTGTCGATCCTCGTGCACAGTGCTTGTACGGCCTCAAAAAAACAGTAAACCACTTGTGGATCATTTTAATCGATGGAGCAGTAATATTTGTCTAATTTGTTTTTTTGTATTCTTGGTGGTTTTTTTCGCAAAAAATAATGTTCAATCAGAACACGAAACTTCACGAAACAAACTACCTAAATTTGTGCAAATACCAAAGTTATTGTTTCCTTTTCATAGCTGTCAAAAAAACGAGTCGTGCGAAGCGGCTGAAAATATAGTTACGATTTACCTCCAAAAAGGCTCATTACAAATTGACATTAATGAATTGGTGAAAAAAATATTTTCATATGATTTTACCAGACTTCTCACTTTGCCCTCGTGATTTCATATTTATACTTACGCTTGATATACCACGCGCGTAATGCTTGGAATGTAATACAAGTGCTGAAAATGTATGAATTTTGCATAAATTCTTTCAATGTTTATTATTTTCCGAAACCATCGATATGATTTCTTTTCCTTACCTATGGTACCGTCGCAATACAATAGATCGATTAAGACTATTTCTGTAGTATTTGCATCACTATTATACAGTGGCGCCACCACGCTAACGTATCGCTCGCTCCTGTGCCTTCTGTCAATGTCATGTCAGTAAGAGCCGGAATTGTCAAAGATTTGCTTTGTTTGCCATCAGCTCAGCTTGCGAATTCAATATTGCGTTAAGGAAGTTGTTATACATTTTAAAATAATATTTTTTTTTTCAACTATGGACGACCAAGCTTGTCCCCGTTGTAAAACGACAAAGTATCGGAACCCATCGTTAAAATTGATGGTAAATGTATGTGGCCATGCTTTATGCGAAAGTTGTGTCGATTTGTTGTTTTTGAAAGGTAATTTATTATTATGTTTGTTCCATATATCTTATATTTTATAAATAGATAACCCACATGAATCTATTTACAAGAAATTAAACTTATAACTACCCTGTGAAGATTTACTGTTTTTTAAATTTTAGGTTCTGGATCGTGCCCCGAATGCAATGTGCCTCTACGACGAAGCAACTTCAGAGTTCAATTATTTGAAGATTCAATGGTCGAAAAAGAAATTGACATCCGGAAACGTGTTTTAAAGGACTACAATAAGAAAGAAGAGGATTTTGCAACTTTAAGAGAATACAACGATTACTTAGAAGACATTGAAACCATTATTTATAATTTAACTAATAATATAGACATAGTAGCAACCAATAAGAAGATAGAACAGTATAAAAAGGATAATAAGGATCTAATCAATAAAAATAAGGCAAAAATTGGTTAGTACTTAATTATAAATCTCAACATTTCTCTCAATAAATCGAATTTTCAAGTTGGGCGCAACTCTTACTTGTTTGATTGCTAGTTGGCTAGCTAAGTCTTGTTCAATAAATATAAGGTCAGAGTGTTAGGGATTAACTTACTTGAGAGCTAGTTTCTAGAGGATTATATTTGATGAAACATAGCAAGCGGATCAGGCGCATATAATATATGCATCCTTTGCTCTTTTTAGTGTTTGATACGCAGCGCCCAGAATGCGTGCCTTGGGCACTTGTTAGTCCCTGAATGTTGTAAGAATCAGATGGAAAAGTTTGTAGCAATACGCAATGTCGCATTCTAAAGAAAAACCTTTTATTACAGGCCGGGAAGAAATAGAGCTTGAAGAAATTCTAGAAATAGAGAAGCAAATGGAGGAGTTGAAACGAGCAGAGATACTCCGGATGGAGCAAGAAGCCAAGAAAGCCAAGATACGAGAGAAAGAGGCTTTAATTGATGAGCTGATGTTTGCTGATGGTGAAGCTAAGGACATCCTGAACACATTTGCTCAAACTGCTATGGCTAATAAGCAGGAGGCTGAATTAGTTCCTATTGTGCCAAAGGTACAAATGGTTTCAATCTTACATTATTTAACTAGATTCTGAAGGACTATTCCTATAAGAAATCACATTACTGCTATTATATAACAAGCTTTTTGTAAAGGTGGATTTGGTTACGTGGCAGCAAATTTATAATTATTTTTAGAAATTAATATTTATAATCATTCATCTCCAGGTCACACACTTCTCCTCTGGCGTAAAGTTTACTCGTGGTGCAAGTGGGCAACAACCTTTACCCACATTTGATGAGGGTCCCCTGTATAAATACGAGGCTCCCATCATTCCTGACCGGTGCGGACCTGATGCTCCAACCGTCCAGGAAATAGTTACTGGAGGATATCTGCAACATGTTAGGTATGTGTGTTATGGAAGTAGCTGCAAATGTCCATGGTTCTTAGATTTCTTGTTTACTAAGAATCCTGTGTGCTTGTTTACCTTTTGCATTTAGTCCCTTTACTATCTCAACCTCATACCGTATCTAATTATTAGTTGGAAAAGCGATCTTGTTTGAAGAAGAATAAAGACTACTTTTCTATCAAACTATTTGATCAGATAAGAGGTTGAGACTTTAAACGGACAGTTTCCAGTTTGGCTCCTGAACTTTTTACTATATGTTTTACATTATGGAAATAGAATTGATAAATTATAAAGAGTACAAACCCCATACTAGTTATTGTTTAATGTAACTCATTCATACTGTTAGTTATCTAGCCTAATGTAAAGGTGCAACTAGTCACCAGCCAGTTTTGTAATGTATGACAAAGACAAGGCAAATAAGCTCACCACACAGGCTACCGAAGGTAAGTGGGGTCTGAGACCCATAGACATTTGCACTGTCAAGATTACAATCACAAGACTGCAAATGCGTTGCCAAAGCTGAGGTTTTATTTTACTTCTGAGTCATTCACTCTCCCGCGCATGTTTATGTGCAACAATTTGGCTCGCGAGCAGCTCGCCGCGCGAGGCAAGCATCGCCGCGAGCCGACGTGGTGTGTCATACAAATAGGCGTTGGAAACGACGACAGCCATCATAATTAACCAAATTATTAACAAAAAGAAGAAGTAATCGCGGCGGTGTTGGAACGGCTCAGCAACTTTATCAAATTTGTATGCGCCTCGGCCACAGACAAGTTAGAACTTGTCGTCTGCTGGCGGCAGGCTCGGATACACGTGCATATGACGCTCGGCACGCATACTGAGGCGCACAGCGCGTGCCGCGGACGAAGCAGACCACAATAAGGTGGGTACGAATTAGAGTAGCCTCGAGTTGAAGCACGCACGACTCACCTATTTTGCTCAAATTCGTATGCGCTTACGCGTTGTACGCGAGCAGCGAGTGGCGCGCGGCGAGCCGTCTTTCGTCCGTGCTCAAAGGCGCCTCGGTGTGCGAGCTTCGCGTAAATTGGACGTGTATCCGAGCGTGCCGCGGGCAGAACGACAAGTTCTAACTTATTTGTGGGCGAGGTGCGTACAAATTGACCGAGGCAATTTCTTCTTTTTGTTAATAATCCGGTGAATTATGATAAACCCAGGCGCGGCTGTCATCGTGTCCGACGCCATTTTGAAATGTTTTTGTCCAACAATTTGGCTCGCGAGGAGCGTGCCTCAGGCCGAGCCGCTCAGATTGGTACCAGGTAGAGGAGAGCCGGGCGGGCTGGTGTAAGCGGGTGTGGTGGTTTCAGAGCGGAGACGGAGGCGGAGCGCGCGGGCGGGTACGCGGCGCCGCTGCCGTGCCTGCGCGCGCTGCAGGACGCGCTCGCCGGCCTCTACCACGCCAGCTGACCCGCGCCCCGCCCCGAGCTCGAGCCCATAGTCGTCATCGACTGACAAACGCACTCCAATGACAAACCAAATCGGCCTATCCATATTATGCTTCGATTTTTTTCACATTACAATAAAGCTCTCCACACACAGGCTGGAAGCGCCGCGGAGGCGAACGTATTGCCGTTACAATGCTCGTATAATGCGCGGCATGTAAGTAAAAACTGCGCAGAAGTCGATTTTAGGGTCTCACCTGTGGTGAGAGCGGGGCGGGAGTCGCTCCTCACCCCCGCCACCCCGCGCACGCGTCGCTCTCGCCTGGGAGTACAGTCGAAACTACCTACCTGCGCAGTAGCGGCCATGTTGGTTTTTACTTACGTGCCGTGGATTATAATGTTCTCTGAATTCCTTCTGGCAAAGTGCGATGTATAAGGCAATATGCCCGCCTCCAGCCTCTGTGTGTGGACAACTTGTTCTAATGGAAGAATTGCAAAAATATTGTACATAGTTAAGGCCCTAATTGATGTCAATGTTTAATTGAAAAAAATGTTTTTCCTTTTGTGTAACGAAGATTAACTGTACAATTGTATGACTAATTCTCGTTACACAAAGGAAAATTATTTTGTTTCAATTAAACTTTCACATCAATTAGGTCCTTAATACAATATTATTGCAATTCACCCTAATGTTGAAATAGTATATTGTGCATCAAGCGAAGTAAGAAGAAGATAACCAACGAGAGTATTAGAAAGCCGACGCCATACGCGGAGGGCTTTTAATGACTCGAATTTGTTATCCCCTTACTGCCCGTGATACACACAATGTTTTTCATCACATGTGAAAACAGAAAAAATATAGACTATTAAAGTAAACTACAATAAAAAAATTAATGGCACTAGACTCGTTAAAAGAGATTGTCTACATGTGAACTCAACTTTTTTCAATATAACTGCCATTAGTTTTCAAACTTGACGGCCATACTGCCAGATTGTACCGTTTTTCAATATAAAATTTAATTAAAATAATTGCAAATGTGTGAAATAATCGTAAAATATAAATATAATGCAATTAAATTTACCGTATAAGTTTTATGGACGGTAAAATTCGTTTGTAGCCAAGTTTTGAATAAAGGAAATAAACCTTGCTGAATTTACACCTCCTTAGTCCGAAATGATGTACTAGTGGGTTCTATATTTTAAAACAACCCATAACTCCCTTGGGAGGTAAATAGGCTATAACTGCCCAATACGCCTGCTTGTTTTAACACCCTTTCCCAGCAGGTGTGATGAAAAAATATTTATGTACGTATTTTGATTCTTGTTGTTAATTACTTATTGAAGTGACGATGAAGGCAGCGGGTAGCGCATCGTTTTTCCACATTAATTTTATGCAGGATTTTCGGTATTGGGTGATGCTTATGAGGTGAACGCCTCTTAGTATTGCAACGCGCCGCTTCCGCTCTCGGTGCGTTTGCGCCTTAAACTGGAACGACCTTGTAATTTCAAAAGTATAACATGGACATGTTTATTAACGCATTCACTGCCAGGAACGCATATGAGCGTTACTGTGTCACCCAGTGACTATTTAGAACGCGGATTTGTTTTTAAAAAGTATAAGTGCTTTTAAAACAATAGACGAACCTAGGGAAAGACTGGTAAAAAAAGGGAGGGAACGCGTTAAATCGTGGCGGAGGCGTTTTAAAGTATGGGGACGCTTCACAACGCGCCTTATCCACCCTCAGTGCGTTTGCGGGTATTACACTGATTTTAGCTGTGCTAGTCAATGTTTTATGTATTGTCATAAAAAGGGTCAATCTCATTTAATTTTGTATAAATTTTTTGTTCCGTGTGTGGTTGCCGGGTTAGAATAGTGCCACTCCATGTCTTCCCGTGGATGTCGTGAGAGGCGACTAAGGGGATAAGGGCTTGTTAGGCGATGGGCTTGCAACCTATCACTAATACACAGGTATAAAATATAAACGTCTTAGCCTGTTTGTGCAAAATGTGGTATCAGAATTATCAACAAGTCTTTTTAGAGTTGTTGGTATTTCTGTAGCCCCGCCTACCCCACTCTGGGAATGAGGGCGTGATGTTGTGTATGTGTATGTGTATGTCGAATTTGAACTAAGGTTTGTCATGTGAGTGTCATGGTTGTAAAAGTTTTGAAAGTAGGCAACAAACGAAATTGTTAAGCCACTATAGAACCCTGTCATAATAACAGCGTCAAGTCACAAGAAATAAATTGCGTCAATAATAATCATTACCTCTGCGATAAGGTTCTATAGTGATAACAATTAAAGTTGCTAAAACTATCATGCGAAGTACTTGACTTCGTCTTTGATAGGTTCAAGTACCTACAGTACGAATACTGTAAGTTTACCACTGACAGAGAGTTTGCAATTTAATTTTCAACTCTAATTTCATACAAATAAATCATTTTTCAGAATACTGTTACCGACGTCTACCAATTTAGTAATAACTATCTTGAACTTGGCTTGACACGCTCCCGCGTGTCTAGATTTTATTTGTACGAGATTAAAGCTGAAAATTAAATGACGGCAATCCACGTGTCAGTGGTAAACTCCAAATATATCGTAACGTATTATTTGATATTTTTACAGATGTGATAAAAATACTTAAAGTCAAGGGATACTGTAATGTTAGTCATCCAAGTATTGTAACGAGTTGCTTAGACAAGTGTATATACTTAGTTAAGCTGTTTAATGGTGTGTATGTTGTTATTGTTGTTTCGGTAATAAATTGAGTGCATTTACAAAGACGCGTTTTATTTTACGCTGCACACGTGTTGCTCGTGGGATGACCATAGGGCTGAAGAGTTTACGTGAGGTTACTACGTGCCGGAAGACCTCAATGTGTTATGTGTAAACATCGGCGACTCGTGGCAATTAGGTAGCAGTACTGTGGGGCTAGTCAAGTTGCAGTCGACAATCTTTAGCGATTATGTTTCGATTGAATAATGTATGGAATTGACGTAAGCCACTGAGATAGTACCACGTGACTATCTCGGTGGCTTACGAGTATGGAGTATCAGATGTTGATGATTGCGTATGTCCAACTCACCGTCAGAATTAAAAAAATGTTGATGGACATACTTGTAATGGTTGGAGTTGTAATTTGTTTTGCGATGATTAGTCCCGAGTTAGGTACTTATCGTATTGACAACGTTAATATAGGTATTTTGTATGGCAACGCACACGACCACTCAGGCCACCTGATGGTAAATTGGTAAGTGGAATCTAAGACTCATAGACATTTCAATTCTCAAAAATTAAAAAATCCTAAGACCTCAAAATTAAATGCGCTGCCAACCCTGACGACTAACATTGGAATGCCGGAACGCAACAATGCGAATACTGCTGCTTGGCGGTAGGTTAGTGGGTAAGATGGTGGTGATCACCACTAAACGTCGTACCTGAGCTGGGATTCTACACGGTACTAACGATATCTTATTTGAAGTGTTTCCGTATTGTCAACGTTTTGATAACTTATGTCAGTTACAATAATGGCGACTGTGACATAAACGATTCTAAAACACGTCAAATGCGATATAGTGATAACGCTTTAGAATAGAGGCCCGCAGCGTAATGGCGCCCGAGTGAAAAGCAATATGACAACGTGTCAAAAGTGATATGGTTATGACGAGTAGAATAGAGTTCGTGGAGATTGCAAAATTGGCCCTAATGTTGATAAAACGAACTCTCTCGCTGGTGACGCTCTTTAAGCTATATCCAGTAAGTGTATTAAGTTATAGAGACCGAGACACGTGCTTTGAGCCGGCTTTTGTCGGCACAGAACTCCAACGTCAACATTCCTGTATTTGAGGGGCTTTGATGCAACGCACTCACCTCCTAACCAACGTAAAATGAACCTTGGCACGTGGGTACAGGGTTCTCGTAGTTCCCGCTTAGTCGAGTTATGTACATAACCGCGGCACTTTTACACCTTATCGTTTGAACAATATTTGCTGATTGCTTCTACGTTTCCTATTAGTCCTAATTACTTGGACTAACTTGGAAATCCTAACCTTAAATTCATCTATTTAGGATTCATTTTGAATGATTGGTTTAGTGAATTTAGACCTTCTTGGTGTAGTGATCGTTATGTGAACAGACGCACAAATATATCGTATATGCATTATCGCTTTTTGTGATTTCTGGAGTTGCTGGTGAATGCTCAGGAAAGTGCGTTGCTCAATATCAACGGGTTAGATTATTTGAGGATAAGATAGCAATTGGCGGTTTGCGGAACGCATACTTCGGTGCTTTCTTCACTTATCTACAGGATATTGTTTTAATTAAAAAACACCAGATTAAGCGAGGAAATACCGTGAGATGTAATGTAGGGAGTCTAGATGTCACTCCATCCGCGAAGCAGTCGTTTATATCCCTCGGAAAATGCATTTTTCTGGATTACCTAAAGTACCTATGTCCTTGGAAGCTAATAACATTCATAGTTACAGAATGATTTTTTGGAGCTATCCAATGATACCTCGCTCGATGTTATACTTCCCCTTACTAATGAACGTTGAATAAGCTTGGAATAGTTATACCATGCTTTTCTTATCTGTCATTGCGACATATAAAGAAAAAGCATGGTATTACAACACACGGTATGGTATTGAGGATTTATACATTGTATGGGATTTATTTATGTAATGTAGATATGTCCTTTACTTTACGGGAGGTACCCGATTTTTTTACAACCATTGTGTCTTCTGAATAGTCATTAGGTATCCATCCTTTACCGCTTTATAAATGTAAGTCCGACTGAAAACACGGCTGAAACATCAAACTTATGATACTATGGAGTGCTATGGAGTTAGTATTGTATCGTGGTAATTATGAATTCAAACTACTTATATCTTAAATGTGGCATATCACATATGAACACACGCACGCACGCACGCACACGCGCAAACTACTAACATAAGTACTACAAACATAAAAATGGACAAGTAATATGATAACTAATTTCCTATTTAAAGTCAATTGGAGCCGTCTTAGATGATTTTAGTAGGTATACTTAAACACTTTAATCGCCTGTATCTCAAGAACCAATGATGTCTACTTAGTTGTGATAGTTTCCTTTAAAATTGATTTTATTTAAGATTTTTTCAGATTTTTAGTATTTGTAGTTTTGGCTGTGAGGGGGGGACGGGGGGACGGACGACACTTGAGTCTAACAAAAATTACCGCTTTAAAGCTTAATATTTCATAAACAGATTACTTAATCGAAAAACTGTTTTTACAAACCCATAATATTTTTGAAAGACCTATCCAACAATACCCCATGCTATAGGGTAGACAAAAAAAAAGTGCATCCCCACGTTACGTGTAGGGGAGGTAACCGTTAACGTAACTAATATGCATATTCATGTCATGGCAAATTGCAGCTTTCTAGGAGTTCTAGGACTAATAGTCTGCGCTAGGCTGCGGACGAACGGACGGACGGACGGACATGGCGAAACTATAAGGGTTCCTAGTTTGACTACAGAACCCTAAAAATAAGCAGTATATGATTGGGTAAAATATGAAGTCCATATGCGCGCATTTTAACTTTGGTCGGTAGTATTTTCGTTCGTATAAGTATATTTTAGATTGATTCCGTTCTCGTCATATTATTGTCTCGACACACTCTTGTTTCGGCACGTAGGTAATTGTTTGGACCAATTTTGTGTTGCACAGAAATGTTTATTACAAAGGTATTATGATCATAAAGATAATGATATAAAAAATGGTTTATTTTATTTTTAAAACAGTATAGCATTAGCAATGATTGTTTAATGTGACAATGACAATTCTACGAAACCGAAATGTTCGTATCCGTAATGTGCCGAGACAAGAATGAGACGAAAAATAATCAATCGCATTTTCCATGGTTTTTGAGACATGCTTGGTCTATGGATGGTCTTTGCCTTGGTATTCTATGTGGCTTAGCGTGTTCATAGACATGTATCAGTCAGTGGCAGTGATACATTTATTCGACTTAAAAAGGTTAGTAAAAAGTAGTTGTGGTAATATGTTGACTCATTATTGGTTGCCACCGTCCTCTTATCCCAGCACGAGAATCCCGTACATTATCCTCGGTGCTATAACCACGTCCCTGTCTCGATACAATTAGCATGTGGAGTCCCGCGCGCCCGGGGCTCCCTAATTGGACTTGTGTAAACGCGCCCCGCCGGGGGCGCTGCGCCGCGCGCCGGTGTGGAAGCGGCTTTAATATTGGGCGGTTGTATCACTTGTGTAGGGCTCTCTTAAAACCAAGAGGTGATACCAATACCACACCGCCTAACACTAGAAAAAAAAGTAAGACGAAACAAACCATAAACAGTTACAGTTGTACCTATAAGCTAAGTCTAAAAAAATGTGCGAAACTGGGCACTGTTACATTTGGCCGCCAATGATATCAAATTCAAATTCAAACTCAATATTTTTATTTCGGACTGGATAGTTTTACTATGAATTGGACAGTCCGGAATAAAAATATGGAATTTGATACCATTGGCTTCCCAGAAGCTCATTGTTCATTGAAGGACGTTAAGATGCAACAGTGCTCATCTTCGCACATTTTTGTATACACAGTTTATTCAACTGTAATTGTTTATGATTTGTTTCGTTTTACTTTCCGAAAAGGATAATGCAACTGAAATACAGTTCCATACTCCAACTAGCTGATCAATGTTCAAATTGACATTAGAGCGACAAGATCCTAGGTTTATTAAGCAAGACTACCTACTTTACAATGAAAGTATGTGGTCGCCATTAAATGTTCAGAGCAGACGAGGTGATCCAAATATCTTAGATATAAATGGATGAGGACCACCATAGTTAAGCGTAGTTAGCCATACAAACAACGAAGGCGAAATTTATGGTTATTTTGTTGTCGCACAGCGGAAAAGTTTCTGAACGCAACCAAAAAAAAAAACATTGACATTGCGTTTTGGCGGTTGTGTTACAGAAGTTGATTGAAAGAAAGTGCTACTCTAGTCTACTGACTGTTAAATTAATTTTGCTAACTATTGTATTTCCGAGCGATCACAAATAAAATTTACTATGTTTTTGTTGTGTGTACTATATTTTTCGGCCCTATAACTCACCTTGTACTAGATCTTGATAAGAAAGGCGGGAACCCTAGTTCCATTAGATAATACAGATGTACAAAAAGTACCGTGACCGACTGAAATAGCAAAACACGATAGTACATTTCCGTCAAAATACGAAGGAAAACAATTATGCAATACCTACACCTGTACCACTATACCGATTTAAACAGGAAAATTGTATCTGTATGAACGAACTATCTATGAAGATCCAAAATGCCTCCTTTATACCAACTATGAATGTGCACTTATGTGGTCCATTAGTAGTAGGTCAAGTTGTTATGCCACTATGTAACCCGGTCATAATGACAGCGTTAATCATTAATGCTAGCTTTCTTTCATGTAGTTTGACGCTGTCATTATGACAGGGTTCCATAGTGGCATAACTATTAAAGGCCTTGATTGTACTAGCGCTATTACATACAACTGATTCCTTCAAATAAAAGTATGAAAAAGGTTTTATTGGTTAATCAGAGCTATCATATTAATATGCTACATTTCATGGTTTCACATAAATTGTCCGCATAACATAAATCCTGCAGGTCCCGTTAGTACCAAATATGAGCACGATTCGTTATTTCCGCTTTCCAGAACAAGGTGCTAAAGTTCACGGGAAGTGCGCAAACGTTCTATTTTAGTTGTAAACACGAACAAATAGAAACAATGGATGCCATACTTAGTTGGCGTGAACAAATCCGGCCAACTAGCGCGCTAATATTGACTTCTTATTACCGCTTGGTAACCGTGATGCCAGGCTATCTGCCACAGAGGGAAATACACTGGATGAGACAAGTTTTCTTTTCTAGCCTATTAATTAGACCCCGTTATCACCCGCCAAGCATCAGTGTTCGCATTGTTGTGTTCCGGTGTGGGGATAAGACAGCCGGTGAAATTACTAGCATAGAGGCATTCCATTTTAGTCCTCAGGGTTGGCAACGCATTTGAGGTCTTAGGATTATAGTCTTGAGAATTCAAATGTCTATGGGTCTCAGATTCCACTTAGGTACCATCAGGTGCCTCAGGTTTGCCTTCTCCTTAACATAAAAAAAGGAATCGGAGGTGCAATTTGGTAGCTCTACATTTTTAGGCGTGGGTAAAAATTATATTGAAATATACTCGAAGCTATGTCGATAGTTTTTCTCTACCATAATGATTGTCTTAGATAAAAAATAAACGAGTTTATTTTGATTATTTAATTCACTGGCCTGCTCGAAACATTAAAAAAAGTTAAATTGTAACTTTGAACAATTGTGAAATAGCAACCATTGTATTTTGTTCTACTGATAGCGGATTCTGCTTTTGATGACATTGATTATCATGGAATACAAAATAAAAATGTTACATTTTGTCTAAAAAATTGTATGTAAAACTAATTGTAAAGAAAAACCAAGAGTATCGATATCGACATCATATTTTTTTTAACCCACGCCTAAGAACGTCTAGCTACCAAATTGCACCTTCGATACCGGGGCCTACTAATTATACAGCGTGTAAATTTCATACGGGCATATATTTTAACAATAGTTAATATACACCCTAATTAACATAAAAACGTGTGTAACAGCAACATTAGTTGTATTTCTTTTTTTCTTACTAATTAATTCAGCAAGCAATGTATGACATTGCGCAATTAAATTAAAGCATCTACATAATAGTCATGTTATGCTCACGAATTGTTATGGTTCGCCATTTGTTTACTTCGCCCATGAAAGTAAAAAAATTCGGTCATTAATGCAGGCGGTGCACTCGCCTGAGATTGGTATTTAGTTTCCACACATTTCGTCCTTGCACTTGGATACAGGCGATACATTGACGACCGATGGACGCTCGCACACTTCGTACATTGCTCCTAAGACAAACTTTAAAAAATTTACTGCTCCTCAATAATAAAAGTTACCAACAAAATATCTTTCTCACATGATTTGTATGATCGTTAACTACGTCAGGATAAAATATATGCCCGTATGAAATTTACACGCTGTATGAGTGTCTCACTTCTGGGCAAGGGCTTCATTACTATATCTCAAATTAGTCCCTATTTAGTGCTTCTTTTAGACAGTTGCTATATTTTGCGCCACTTACTCAATAACTAAAGGAAATCAATAGAAAACTTGGGTATCTTACGACTCATTTATGACATTTCAGTTCAAAAAACAGAAAGATTATGGCTCTCTTTATCTGTGTGTGTGAGAGAAATATAGAAGTGAGAAATAATCAGAAGTATACCTATAGGGCTAACAACCATGGCCGCGCTAATGTTCGGCCACGGGATCGCCTTCTTCTGCCAAAATGACATTCTGTTCTGATATCTATAGGACCTAAAAAGTAACTACTTTGTGCTAAATCGGTTTGTTGAACACATAACTACATCTGTTCTCATTTTTTACTCGTCGATACCAACAATATTTTGGAGCTGAAATTTTACAATGGGGCATGCTTCTTCGACCGAGGATTGTACGCTTCTAGTGACGATTTTTATACACAAGTTTGAAAAAGGAACGAGTTAAATGTCTCTTAAATGCAACTGTTAGATGCCAGTACACCAATTTTTTATAAATATTCAAATTCGGAAATGCTCTTCCAGCCCGCTTTACGTCCCTGCCAGTATCGTGCAGTGTTCGGATAATATTGTGATTCCAGAGACGCCGCCCGGAGATACCACCAGGTAATGTCCGTCTCCCGCCCATATTGTATGGACTTTAATATAGGGTAGTCTGCAACCCGCAACTTTGAGCTCGTTACGAGTTGGCCGTTTTAAGCCATAAATTTGAAACGATTAGGTCTGCTTTGGAATGTTTAATTTTCTGTTGTTTTTATGCATTGTTATACAAAAAGATTAGACAGCTAATAAGGTGTTCGTTGAAAGGTTGATAATTGCATAATTATGACAGTTATACAGCTAAATTGCTTACAGCGAGAACTTGCGTTTGTTTACGTGCATATATACAGGGTGACATCAAAGACGGAATCAAAAGTGATACGAATTAATCAAGCATTAAAGCGGGATCCTAACAATATAGGCATGTAGGTGTTTAGATGTAGTATTCAGACTTAATCACGCAATGATCAAAATTAAATAATTTATTGTAAACAGTGTGGTCTCCTTAGTTGACTGAAAGAGATGCAAAGATAAACATAGAAACAACAATACAAATAATTGGCAATTACTGATTTGAATTGTCACTGTGACTGAAGTGTCAAAGTAACATAGTCTGAATAGGATCCATTGAGGGTAGGTATGATGATTCTACGTGGACAAAGTACACAGGAAGAAGCTAGTATGAGATACAACTCATTTACTAACCACATGTAAGGGGGCGATAACAAGTTAATAACGACAGTTAGCCCGTTTGTTAGTTAACCTAACGAAGCTACTGGTCCCGGGGTCAATCCCCGGTAAGGGCAACTTAGTGTGATTCGCCCAGATAATTTGTTCCTGAATCTCAGATGTTTTTCTGCTATGTTGACAATACGATAGCAATAGAGCTAAGGACAATGTAGAATAAGACGTTTTAATCTGCGCTATGTTTTCGCCATTATTATATCTTGAACGATTTCACAACACAATAACGTGATAGCTTTTACCCATCCCCATACATAACAACGCACGTTCATCCTCCAACAAAATGTCTGTGGAATAATGTGGATCATCAAATAACCTGCATATCAAATTCGCGCTATTGTATTGAATCCATTGTTTTAGTAACGGCGCAACTCGATCTAAGATGGCGGCGGCTAAACGTCATCGAGGCAATATGGCGGCGCAACGGTTATTGTTTGAAGTGAGTTCGGCTTCGACGTTTGAAATGGCGTATATTCCATGTCAAAAGGGGATTTAAAAAATGCATATAAGAAACAAATGACGTTATTTTAAGAGTTATATTATACACTTTGTTAGGTTCTCTGCCTTTTCGCTGACAAATCTTTGACAAATGCATCGTTTCGCAACCTATTCATTTGCCAACCAGCTTTTTTTTCTGTAAATGCAATTATTTCAGGATTTTCCTGAAATAAATCCAGAATTCGACGAGATTGGTACTGGACTTAAGTGGGATCGTAGACTCATAAAAAATTGCAATCTCAAGAATTAAATCTTGAGACTGCAAATGCATTGTCAACCCTGAGGACTAAGATGGAACTAGTAATGTCTTATCCCCACACAGGAACACAACAATGTGCACACTGCTGTTTTGCGGTAAAAGGATAAGATGGTGGTGGCAACCGGCCGGACCCTGCACTAGACTGAATGCTAAAATGGAACGCCCCTAAATTAATGAATGAATTAATCTATACTACTCGTAATATTATCAATGTGAAAGTAGCTCTGTCTATTTGTTAAGCTTTCACGGATAAACCGCTGAACCGTTTTCTATGAAAATTGGTATGGAGATACTTTAAATCCCGGGGAAAGTCAAAGGGTACTTTTTATCCAGAATAATGGGACGTTCTCTGAGAGAATAGCCATAAACGACTTCTGCGCAGACGGAGTCGCGAGCAAACGATACTAAAAAAAACCGGGCAAGAGCACGTCGGACCATGCTCAGTGAAGGGTTCCGAAGCAGTTAAGTACTTACTACAAACATAAAAATCAACAAGTACCTAGTAACTAATTTTTTATTAAAGGCAATTGGTGCCGTCTTAGATGATTTTAGTAAGTATAAACACTTTAATCGCTTGTATCTCAAGAACCTAGTCGTGACAGTTTTCCTTTAAAATTCGTTATATGTTCTTTAATTTAAGATTTTTTTCCTGATTTTTAGTATTAGTGGTTTTGGCTGTAGGGGGGACACGGACACACTTGAGTCTAACGAAAATTAGCGCTTTAAAGCTTAACATTTCATAAACGGATTACTTAATCGAAAAACTGTTTTTACAAACCTGTTATATTTTTTAAAGACCTATCTAACAACACCTCACACAATAAAAGGACATCCCCACGTTACGTGTAGGGGAGATTTACTGTACCACTTTGTTGGCGTGACTAATATTCATACTCATATTACAGTTTTCTAGTACTAAGAGTCTCTGCTCTAGGCTGCGGACGGACGGACGGACGGACGGACATGTCGAAACTATAAGGGTTCCTAGTTTGACTACGGAACCCTAACAAGGATTCGGGTTATGCGTATACCCCGATTCACCGCGCAAACCCAGCTATACCCCGCGAATTTTTATTAGCCAGTAAATTCTCAGGTCTATTACATAAACAAATTAATCGGCAGTTAAAACGTGCAATACCCCGCGGGTTTACTCGCGTTTTATAAAGACGGATAGTCCGGGTGAGTGATGCGCTACAGCGATGATGGAGAACCGCTACAGCCCAGTATTTTGATAAATAAATAAAGTATTAGTGATGGGACACGTTTGCGGTATCGATGTTTTATTTCATCGAACAATTTTATAATTGTAACGAGAAATAGTATGCCAAAATAGTATTGTGTTTGTATAGATTTTTAATAAATAAAGTACCATTTCTAGACTGTTTGCGATGTAGAGGCAGTGAGAAGTTAAATTGTGATTATTTGTTTCAAATATAATTTAAAATATTTATTTGAGATTTAATGATTGATCGATGTAATATTGGATCAATATCTAATGGGATTAAATGTGTTTTGTAATCACTCAGTATTTTGCATCCGCTAATAATTGTCTGTGTCTATTTCCATTTTTTCTTTGCATTATAATGGCAAAAATCAGTTCATACTACCCTGCAAAACCAAAACTTTAATACTTGTCCACATGCTGAGCCTTCTGTCTGTGGCATATGCAAACAAACTATAATGCTAGAAATGCAAACATCTCAAATAATGTACTTGAATGTTATGTTGAAACAATTGACCTGAAGTATGTTGTAATTTTTTAAGACAGTTCTTAAGAAAAATGAAATTACTTTGCGCTTTAAATAATAATTATATTAATGGATGTTTACCTGGAGCAACATTGAAATCTCCATTATAGTAATTAAAAGGAAGATGGGGATTCTGTAATGTATTTTCCATCCTATCCTACTAATATTATAAATGCAAAAAATCGTGTTTGTGTTAGTTTGTTACTCTTTCACGCTGCAACAGCTGGACGGATATAGAATGGAGATATTATGCCCTGGATTTAGAAGTTCCCGAGGGAAAAACGATAATCGAAGTCTTCGTGGACGAATTCACGGGTAGCAGCTAGTTAAGTATACAACGTCAACCCTTATTAAATAATGTCAGTTCAGTATCTTAGGTATACAGTATACTAGGGTTGACACTAATTTCGTAATTTCTTTTTTACGGATTATTTTGTAACACGTTGTATAGAAGGATTTTTAAAGCCACAAGAAATATTTTTTTTACAACACACGAATTTTCTGATATTCTTAATGAATAAATTGTTTTTTTTTGCTGTGGGAATATATCGACATTCTTATTAATCATACCATCCGTATCCTAGAAATAGGTACAGTGTAAACTGTGCGTTAAGGTGGGCGCTGTTTTTATTTCGGCCAGGCTGATGCGATGACGTCCGTGCATGCCCGCTAGTGATCAATTTAAAAAATATAAAACCCACTAATGGACCCGTTTCCGCCGACCGCGTTCCTATTTCAAAAGTTTACCGCGTTTGACATTTTATAGTTTTTTTTTTAAATGGCTGATTTATTGCTTGGTGTTATTATCAAGTCAATTTGTTTCTGGTGCAAGTTTAAAAGGTTCGATGATTTGATGAAACTAAGAAACCTATAAGGTTTTATTATATTTGAAATAATAAAAATTGGAAGTAATACAGAACATCCAAACAACACTCGACCTCTTCTGACACAAATTTCAGCGTCAGCACAGCACCAATCGCGAAAAAAAAACAAAACAATATCACCTCCTTGGGCACTCAATTCAGTCATATTTGTATGGAGTTTCTTCGCAAGGGGGCTAAACGTAGTGAGCGTATAACCTTTGTAGCGACCTCGGTAAACAAAGGAATAAACATGGTGCTCTATGAATAAAATAAAAATAGCATAGATGATATCGGCGAAACGGGCTGAGTATGGGATAGGCCGAGTTATTATTCTCCTAATAACTGGATCGTATTAACTTCGACGTAGACTCATGAAAACATAGAGCGTGCAAAGATTGTTGATAAATAAGTTAAGATAGATTAAATTATGATTGACGGCGATTTCGTACGTGACTATAAAACTACTCTTTGGGTAGTATACATATGATATATATACGTATATTATTTATCATATGATAAATATCGCAACACCAAATCAAATTTGTTCTGCTTCATTTCTGACTAGAATTTTCTGGACAGCTATGTTATCAACTGCTTACGGTGTTACGGTTTACGTTAACTACAGTGGAGATTTTATTAGATCAGCTCTGAGATACCATGATAGTGCACGGTTAATGGGTTTGTAATTTTATGCAAAAAAAGGCGTCAATCAGTTTTACCGTTTTGAAGAAACCACCAGCTGATACTTTCGTATTTCAAGTATTTCCAAAAGTTATCCGATTCGGATCAGATAAATTATTGCCCATAATTTTTGTATGGTACTAAGCAACCACACTTCGACCCTGTAGCAAGTTATATGCAATTACCCTCTTTACATACTAAGCTATTTTTATGAACAGGTTTCCTCACGATGTTTTTCCTTCCCCGTAAGAGCATCGGATATCATATATTGTACTTTTACATGAGTTAGAAAACGATAGATATAAGGCGACCGGGGTTCGAAACCAGTCAACACCGTAAACCTTTAAACCCCACCTCTCTCAAGGATCACGATGATGTCTAGAAATATAGTCTTGTTCATCATTATCACAATCGTTCATAACGTAACCCTGCCATTTGTTACAAAACGTTTCGCAAACAGAGTCATATCACAAACATATCATTTGGCAAACCACTTTTTTTCCCGAAACTGTAAATATTTTTAGGATTTATTTCAAGACTATCTTGTAAAACCCTAATACCTAGGTTAGGTTAAGTATGTAATTTTTATTAAAAAGTTTCGGAAAAGACCGGATTGCCAAATGATATGATTGTGAAATTAATCAGTATGTAAAACGTTTTTTTATCAAATGATGGTGGATGGTGGCCCCATTCATAACCTATAAATGAATAAAAACTCCTCTGCCAGTTCCATACTTTCCTAGCCCTCCAATATCTTTATGGCATTTATAGATTATTCATTTGTTTGGCATCGATACTCCCGTTGTCGTCTGTTCGAGTAATTGCCGTTGTCGAACTTAGACAGCATCTATTCTACTGGAAGACAACGGAATCAACTAGAATGTAAACTTTATTGAAATAGAATACAATCTGTATTGTAAGGGAATACTATAGAAATATGACAATTTTGTCGAGTAAAATTAGTTTTTTTTGTAACAGTAAAACATTTTAATAATGTGTACTAATTAATATACCTTAATTAATTCGGTTCCCTCCATTACGCCGAAAGTTATTTACCGAATATATAGTTGCACCGATTTTTTTAAAAACATCCACGGACTTGAATTTGACTTGGCCAAACTTGACACTCAGAAATGCAATAGAAAAGTCGTGTTTTCAACTTAGCGTTATTCATTCTAGAGTCGCCACTTCGTGTACAGGTCCCCAAAACCGTTTCATTAACATGATGCAGTGATAAATGCTCTTGCCAATTTCTACTTATTCAAACCTATTCACTAAGTCAATGACTCGGGTGAAGTATAAAAAGCCAGTACAATTAGATATAAGGCACGTGTCTTTAATTTGCCTTGATTGTCCCAACTGTTACAGTTGGAATAGTAATAAATGCTTGTTATTTTGGTGTTATGACGATTATGTATGACGATGTAGAAAATGAATCTGTCTTCATAGTAATGAAGTAGCGTATCACGTGTAACTTTTCATTGAATACGAAGACACCCGCCACTTGGTTCGCGTAGAACTAGTTTCGCGCAACTACTCCCATTCCTTCGCGGGTAGATTTTCGAAAAATCCTTGCTGACTGCATGCACTTCTAGGGGGTTACATAGTCTCGCAATATTTCATTTCGAATTTCATAAACACGAATTTCAAAATTCCGGTTCTGAAAAGTCCTAATCATTGCTAATCTGAATTTCAGTTTCACCAAACATCAAGATCACCATTGTTTAATTTTCCAATGTTCATGTACCGGTCTATAACATTCAGCATTATAAGTTTTGGAGATTCGTGGTGGTCAATATTTGTACAAATAACATTAGGACAACTAGTTATATAAAATTCAAGATAACTCGACAAAATATTTTTTCGGTCCTGTATAAAATAAAAATTATAGAATTCGGTATTTTTAAACTCAGAATTAAATTATACGAGATTTCAGTATGATCCTCTAGCATTATAAATTTTGGAGATTCGTGGGGGTCAATTTTTGTACAAATAATATTAGACCAGATAGTTGCTCTTATGTTATAGTGTGAATATAATGTAAGGGATAAAATAAAGCTAATAAATAAATAATAAATAAATGTTATAGTGCCCGACCTATAAGAAGTAACAGCATCAGTAATTTGTGTTAAAAACCGATAAAGGTCGTTTTACTAGAGCTGCAATGAAACGAATGAATGAAACTTGTATCACGTGATTGTGTGAGAGTCGTTCTTTTAAATGTATTTCAAATTTCAAACCGAACTCCTAAATTTATTTTACACACATGCATAGTTTAATTTACTAAATCAATCCATTTGTGGAAGCTTTTGTGAAACGAATATCCCAAATGCGTATCGTTGTCTAGCATCCATAATAAAATCTAGTTCAATTTGTGTCTGATTTTTCCTCTAATAATTTATATTTCCAGAAGCTTGCACTGTGTGACAGAGGCTTAACAATTCAGGTTGAAATGCGCATGGTAGTGACAGTTCCATCTTACAGTAAATATTATATTTATCTATCTCAGTATCTAAGCTGGGGGGTTATTATTACATAGCTATGCAGTTAAGTTTACGCTGAGAGAAAGACACAGACCTATATAACTACTATAGCTTTGTCCTTTACATTCGCTTTAAAATGAACTGCATAGCCGTGTCATAATAACCCGCTAGTTTCATAATAAGTTGTGTAGAGTTTCTTTGGATAACTGCATCGTGAAATGGCGCGACTCAACCAGTATTTTAATGAAATAATGCTACAAGACAATTTAATTGTAGTTTACTTTAGTGGAGACACCAATTGAGACTATCTTGCAATTTGCACTGTCCATTGAGCTTTATGTTATCTTGATTATTCTGACATTTTGACCTAATTAGACAGATCGGCTGGCTAGCCCAGTGGTGTAAAAACGCGAATATGACAGCTCGAGGCCATTGAACTGTCCAAACCTGGCAAGTTCCAGTCAGCAAAAGAGTACCTGCTATAGGGAGTCATATATCTCTTACACTTTGCCAACCTGTGTCAGGTGTAATAGCGAATTTGGCGAAGTGTTTAAAGGTGCAAAACTAATACTTGTATCTGTATAAACCATTCGATATTCTATATGTATTTGAAATTTCACGTAAGCTCCTCATTACTTTTGTACACAAATACATTTAACAGGTGGTTTACTTCATTATTATTCATTTTCATATACAACGTGTTACAAAATAATCCGTAAAAAAGAAATTGCGAACGTAGTGTCAACCCTAGTATACTGTATACCTAAGATACTGAACTGACGTTATTTAATAAGGGTTGACACTACTTTTGTAATTTCTTTTTTACGGATTATTTTGTAACGCGTTGTATACTATGTGAAATTGTCTCAGTGAATGACAGTGACCGCCGTGTATTTTCCCCTGATATCGTCATCATTCATCATCATGAAGATATATTTTTTTCCAAACATCTGGACATTCTGGAAATAACAGCAACATTGTTCAAAGTCTTAGTTTCATTGGTCGGTAGCCCGCATGCTTTTTGTGATGCATTGCATCGCTGCAATAGCTCCTGAACTAACTCTTCAATAGATTGCAAGCATGCGGGTTACCACGTCTATGCCATCCAGTCGAAAAAGGCAGTATAGATTTCTAAGTCGGCACTCCAACTTGCCAAACAAAGTACTTACATAGTCATGGAGTTTAACTGGTAAGGCAGCATCTTTTATAGGGTTCCGTAGTCAAACTAGGAGCCCTTACCGTTTCACCATGTCCGTCCGTCCGTCCGTCCGCAGCCTAGCGCAGAGACTCTTAGTACTAGAAAGCTGTAATTTGGCATGAATATGTATATAAGTCACTCCAAAAAAGTGGTACAATAAAATATAAAAAAAAATGTTAGTGACAAATAAGGTGATTGAACCAGTAATGAACAGGGTCATTTACGGACTATTGAATCTTATTTTACAGAAGATAAAGTTTATTCATTTGTTTTGCAACAATCAATTTAGAACCTTATGATCTTTAAATTAAGAGTAAAGTGTCCATTATTGGTGCCTGTCAGCTTAAAGTGCCTAACACTGGTGCCATCACCCTAAAAACTCTGATCGTTTACCACGGTATCCTCTGTGATACTACCTACTTTTTCAAAGAGATGAAACAATATGTACCACAAAAACAATTCTGCGATTTCAAAACAATACTTTTGTTTATTAGAAAACTCAATAATGTTAATGAGGGCCCCACTGGAATGTCGTGAAAGAACACGTTTACAAGAAAGCTTTAAACTACGGGACAATTTATAATAATTTTTTGCTGTGCAAAATTCCTAGGCCAGCGCTAATTTATAGTTGAAAAAAAAAGTACCATTTTGCCTAATTTAAAAAAAACTCACACCTTTCCACCAGCTGCTTTCAAAGTTGCGCATCACAAAGCACACCCTACCTTAACCCATAGATTTAAACGTCAAATTTAAACAACACACAACCGTCTTTCTCCCTTATTTTTAAAACAGGAAGGTTCAAATTA
Organism: Acleris holmiana; assembly: GCA_949316455.1. Taxonomy (NCBI): domain Eukaryota; kingdom Metazoa; phylum Arthropoda; class Insecta; order Lepidoptera; family Tortricidae; genus Acleris; species Acleris holmiana. The sequence goes on from OX438785.1 coordinate 7,906,255, forward strand.
TACGCGTTTTTTTATAAGGTCCGCGGTCGGCGTTTTGTTTGATCCATTGCAATTACAAGTTTAGTGATCGTAAACGGAACAGAAAACAAAATGGCGGAGGTCCCCATTGTTGTTGGGTTGCCAACGTGGAGGGCTGTAAGAATTAGGCACGGAAGCGAAGTTGCCTGTTACTTTGTCCGTTAATTAGATGTTTCTTTTAACGGTGTGTTAACTGTAAACCTATAACTAGGTGTAACTGTTGTATCCTTATTTATACATACTAATTATAAATGCGTAAGTAGCTCTGTTTGTACCGCTTTCAAAGCTAAATCACTGGACGGATTTAAAGGAAATTGGTATAGAGATAGTTTTAGCCCCGGGTAAGGGCATAGGTATTATCATATTTTTTTGTAAAAAGTGGACTGTTGTCACGGAATAGCGATTGTACGATTTCTACATGGACGGAGTCACCGACAAAAGCTAAGGGATTCGTTTCAAATTATAATTAGTCATTGCGGTTTTTTTACATGGTTTTGTTAAGACTAACTTACCCCGGAGTCTGAAGATTTAATTCTTAAGTTAAATTTAACAAACTTTTTTAGAAGTAGGTACTATATGTACAGTCAGCAGCAGAAGTAAGAAACCGAAGAGCTCAAAATGATCTGGGGAGTCTTCAAAGAAATTTTGAAGAGGCTCCTTGACGTCATTGGAGACCGAAGAGCTGCACTTTCCTCGGTCAACGCATAAGTTTAACTATTCAGCGAGGAAATGCTGCCAGCATCTTCGGTACAATGCCACAGGGCCCCTTTTTAGACTTAGCCACTTAGTTTTACTTTAATTTAACTTTAGGTCTTATTTCCATTTGTAAGTTTTTATACATTTAGTCCTTAGACTAGATTATTAGATGACGACACGCTAGCCTAGTTGGGAGTGACCCTGCCTTCGAAGCTAGGGGTTCTGGGTTCAAATCCCGGTAAGGGCAGATATTTGTGTGATGAGCACGAGTATTTGTTCCTGAGTCTTGGATGTTTTCTATGTATTTAAGCATATATTTCTCTATATAAGTAAGTTTATCGTTGTCTAGTACCCGTAGTACAAGCCTAGAGCTTAGTTTGGGACTAGGTCAATTTGTGTGACATTTACCTGTGATTATTTATTTATTTATTTTATATACTAATTTCATGTTTTATATTTTTAAACTAAATAGGTTGTTATTATGAAATAAGCAGTTAATTTATTTGAAAAATATTGAAAAGGGCTATTTGTTGCCTTAAAACTGATGGCAAACTAAAACGATGTTTTTTTATGGATTAGTTTGAAAAGGTCCTATCATTCTTACAAAGCGTGTTTTTAAACAAATACAACTTTGATCTACCAATTTTTGCTTAAGACAAAGAAATCTTCAAAAACATTTTTATCAGCTCGGAATTCAAAAGATGATGTATGGTTTCCTAGGTTTCTTTAGTAAAATAACTAACACGTTGATTTATCGGTGTTTGCCTAGAAGCTTTGAAAGCTCTTAAAGTCGCTAGAACTATGAATTATATTGAACAAATGGATAATTTAAACCTGAATTACCTTTTTCTTAAATGTAAAACGGATTGAAGGGCAAGTACCTCTTTATCTTATTAGCACGAAGTACTTTGTTGTTGTAAAGTTCAATGTTAATTTCAAAAGTTGCATGAACTATGTTATGTGAGATTTAGATTTCTAACCTAACCTAACCTAACCTAACCTAACCTAACCTAACCACCATTACTTTAAAAATCTTGACAGGAAGAAATTACACCAAGATGTGCAATTTGAAACTAAACGATGTCTGAATTAAAATTGAACTCGTGCTACTTTTTTAAGAACCAGCGGTTATTTAAGATCCTATAATAAGTAGATTTAACATAAATATCAATATTACGGCCGTTACCGACCGCATTATTCCCCATAAAACTCTCGTTCAAGAAAATCAATTTGGTAAACAAACCGGCAATAATTTTGCGCATTTACCTTACCGCGGACGTAAGCTTGCAAATCTTACAATTGATGTATAATCATAAATAAAAGTTTTTCCGTTCGTTTATCTTGAATAACTTTAATTCCCTTGACATTTTGGTCGTGATTGCAGTGACATTTGACGATGTCGTGGTAAGGGCTTGCAGTGCATTGCATCGGTCGCCCTCCAATGCGACCCTTCCTTCCCCTACTTGCAACGAATCCTATGGAGTACTTACAACGGCGAAGCAAGCCAGTCTGGTTTTGTGGCTCTCACTGTGCGGTTCGCGGGCGCGACGCCTCTACAAACTATCAACAAAATTCCGAATTCGAAAAGCGAACGCTGATCGTATTTGTTTCTTAAACGCTGGCCGGTTAAAAAGTTCGCTGTCCAAAGATTCCAGAAACTTTTTGGGAAGTTTTAAAAAGTTAGTTTTTTTTTCTGGACTTTGGAAATGTTTTAGTGATTACATTGTTATGTTACCGTTTCTGTGTTTTACGTTTATGTGTTGTTACGTTTATGTTTTGAATTTTAGTTAGTGTTTTGTTTGGATTTTGCGGTGTTTTTGTGAAGTGGATTTTGAATAACAATGGAGCTATTTTGGAAAGTGCTAAGCTTTCTTCTATTATTAGCACAGGCAGTGTTGGCGAACTGGTGGTGAGTCCTAAGTTAAAAAAATGAAAAAGTTTAAAAAGGTTTTATTCCGCGGCCAGTTGACCATAAACTTTACAAAACGCTGTTTATTTTAAAACTACTGGCCACTAAAGTCTCACGGTTTAAAATAGATGCCGTCTCGTTTTCTTTATTAGGATCTTTACTTGTTTTCTTAGAGTTTCAAAGTATTTTATATCTATTTGTGCTAGTATAATGTATAAATAAATAAATAAATAATCACAGGACAATGTCACACAAATTGACCTAGTCCCAATTTAAGCTCTAGACTTGTACTATGGGTACTAGACAACGCTAAACTTACTTATATAGAGAAATATATACTTAAATACATAGAAAACATCCAAGACTCAGGAACAAATACTCGTGCTCATCACACAAATATCTGCCCTTACCGGGATTTGAACCCAGGACCCCTAGCTTCGAAGGCAGGGTCACTCCCAACTAGGCTAGCGTGTCGTCAAAAAAAAGAAATAGAAATAGAAAAAGTGTGTATAGAAAGGTAGGTACGCTCACTGAAATAAGCTTATGTTGATGTATTTAGACGACTGCGTATTAGCAGATAAATTATAACTGTTATTTTTATTTTTGTATAATATTACGATTGGTGTATCTTAACAGAGTTAAATTGTAACCTCAATGTATTTTACCTCATTACAAGTCACAAAAAAATCCTTTGTTTATCGTTAGTCACAACTTGAAAATAATCCAATGGAAAGTAATTATTTAAACCGGTATCATAAAAAGTGTGTTAGCACAAAATAAAATAGACATTAGTGTCGTTATATTTTCTATATTTTTATTTCATATACACTTTTTTGCATATATTTTGCATTATGTTCTGTATACAGTAAAATCGCAGACTTAACGAAATAACTGCGTTGCCAAAGCACATGTAACGAAATCAGATATTGGTCACTCGTAAGACTTCCCTCTATTTGTCACAAGGGATTATGCTGTCTCAATTATTTACAGAACGGATTACATGTAGGTAAGTTTACAATAATCGGTTATCCCCAGGCAAAGTTGAGTAGATCCGGCCAAGGACTAGCAATAAAAAAAATGGGACTAAAACCTTTATCATCATATTCATCATCATCATTTACCTGGAGTAATTTCCATTCTTCCCTAGTCCGAGCCTTCTTTTTAGCACATTGATACGGCACGACGCCTACTTTTTTTAAATTGGTCTAGGTAAGTTCTTCTTGGTCTCCCTCTTTTCCTTTTTCCTTCAATTATCATCTTTGTGTATTAGTCATGCCGTAACCGGTGACCAAACATCTTCCCGCGCATAAAACATTTGAAAGAATTTCGCTAGTCACTGTGTTTTTGCACAAAGTTTTGCAGACTGTCAGAATTTGTAGTTACAATTCTCCTGTCAAAAATTACTTACCATTGTTTAAAGGCCAGCAATTACTCCTGGAGTTTCTATGTTGTTGCGGTTCATTGGAGTTGGAGCTTATCGCTGCCCAACATGTGACCTGATGGCTCGTTTGTGTCCTTCTTACATACAAAATATTATTTAATTCCGTTGCCCGTGAATTCATCCACGTAAAATTCATTTTCCGCTAGTTCCATGAAACTTTCAAATTTTCCACGATAAAAAGAATAACAAGAGCTAATCCAGGACTTAGACTGTCTGCGTGCTAAATTTCACCCAAATCCCTCTCGCAGTTTATAATTGTTTTTCAAACGAACATGCTATATGTGTCACAGAATAAATAAGCGTTTTATTTCTTTAAATATCCTCTGGCGCTTTCGCGTTTAGAATTAGTCAGAGTATAAAGGGATTCGAATGATAAGGTGCTTAGATGTTTGCAATGAATTTGTCTTAGAAGTATACTTGCTCGTATTTATAAGGTTCGAAGACTTCGAAGGACGCCGTGCTGTATTGCAATCGCAACTGAGTACTCTCACGCGTACTTAGTTATTTACAATGACAAAGCAATAAATATCGCAGAAAATGGTATTTGTAAATACATTGTAAAGTTTAACTTACTGTAAGAATAAAACTCATGTTGTTTCATTATAAATATTAAACAACTTGAAGGACGTAAACGCACTGCTGGAAACAGGTAAAGTAAAAAAGAAATGCATCCCAAAGGTACGCCACAACTAACTGTGTGTGTTGCCCAGTATTCAATTAACCCAAGACTTTAAATTATCATAATATTCCAGGGCTTTCTACTATATTTTATTTGGTCTTTGGTCACAGGTAGCCATACACTAGCACTAGCTCTACAAAGTACCGGTTCACTTTAAGTCTTATGAGTCAGAATCCGATTTACATCATATGTACACACTTTCTTTAACTCCGATAACTACTACTATGACCACCTCCATCACTTCTACTAATACTATACTAGTAGTAGCAATTACTAAGATCAATCGTGTATTCGAGTTTTTTTTATCCCTCACTTCTGTGCCGTTTCCGTCCCATTTCTTCATGTAAGTCTCAAAGCTTTCCGTCTACTTGTTGTAATACTAGTGTTTCTTTGAAACTTATCTCATCTACATAAATGATTTATATGAAGTAGTTGAGTAAGTCGTTTGCATTCACGTATTTCATAATAATAGTATTGTCTAAGTAGTTAATTTGACCAGTGGTGTTTGACACAGGACTTAGTACTCAATCCTGACGCCAAGCATGTACGCACTGATGTTTCGGTATGTTGAAATTAGCCGCTCTTGCCATAGTTGCCATTACGTGGCCTGTTTTCTCTTTTGCCTTATCCTTGCCAGATTCACATTACCTAAAAACACAAATGCTAACCACAACAAAAAGTTAAAATTTTGACGCGTCAAAAATTCATACAATGGTTTTATTTCCTTCTAATAACGCAAATCTGAGATGTTTATTGTTAATACCGTTAGATATCCATCCAGGTGTTTAGCGGCAAGGAACAAAACTACGGCCATGTTCACAAAAGAGGTTAACAAAGCGAAAGTTATTTTGTGCCAGTACCTAGCCGGCGCTATAAATAATTTTAACTGCCCGCGTACTGGCCGGAAAGGAGAGCTGGAGACGAAAAAAGTCGTTTTGCAAAAAATCAAAACCCAAGTTTTTAAACCTTTCGTAAAAAGTGAAGAAGCTTTTCAAGATTTGTAATAAAAAAACAAATATACACACATCAAAAAGGTCTAAGTGATCAAAAATCTCCCTTCATTATTTGATATTTTGCAATTTATTCTCGAGAAGTCCAGTCTCGTGTCACGATGGAATAGGCAAGACAATTTTCAAGTTCGAAATTCAAAGGACAGGCAATTAACTAACGCGTTTAGCCTAGTTGGTTTGGGGTTCGATCCTGGGCAAGGGAAAATATTGGAGTGATGAGCACGAGTGTTTTTGAGCCATGCAACGTTGTTTTTTTTACTTATTTTACACAAGTAATGTTTTATCCTTGTCTCCTACTCATAATAGTACAAACCTCAGGGTAATTCTTCTTTATTTATATTGTTATTTATTACGTCGTCAAACTTATCTAACATAATATACGGTGTCTGATGATTATTAACTACATCTTCACCAATGATAAGAAATTTTTTCAACTCTGATCTCTAAAGACGAAAAAAACGAATACAAATCTTTGTAGCGCATGCTTTTTACGGATATAAATGAAAAGGTCTTTTTTGGTATTAATAAACATGTAATATAATTCCTAATACCAGAAATACAGATTATTTCATAATGAGTAAATACTAATGTATTACGAGCATGTATTTGAACCGTCACAACCGCAACGGAATAGAGAGGTTCGTGGGTACTAGATTATAAGCCAGATTATCTCAAAGCTAGACCAATTCCGATGCAAATGCGGACAGATCGGATCAGTACGGGTTTGCCCGGAATTTTGACGCCAACTGTTAATAAATTGGGTTTAGCCGAGAAGTTATTAATTCCGGTTAGAGTTAAACACTAATCTAACGATTGCGTGATTTCTAATATACCTAATGGTGGTTGCAGCCAATACTCTAGTTAGCATACTGGCTTTTATTATATGTGCAGCAGTTTGTAGCGATTAATTGTTTAGATGTTTATTATGGCAGTGTGGTTGCCGGGTTAGAATAGTGCCACTCCATGTCTTCCCGTGGATGTCGTAAGAGGCGACTAAGGAAATAAGGGCTTGTAGTACTGTTAGGCGATGGGCTTGCAACCTGTCACTAATGGTAATCTTCTTGACCTGATTACAGAATTTTAAACAAGTCTTTTTACGGTTGTAATTATTTCTGTTGCTCCGCCTACCCCACTCCGGGCATGAAAGAGTGCTGTTAGGTATGTATGTATGTATGTAAACACTTTATTGTTAGGTATGTATTATGTATGTTTATTATGGTAACAAAACTTTAAAATTAAGTACTAATGTAACAACAATCCACAGACTAAAACAATGTAAAAGTATTTCTTCTTTTCTTCTTAGCATTTCTCAATCTCGTTAACGTAAACCTACATTCTTCTCTGTTCGGCTTCCTCTATCCATTTCACGTCCCCCTTCTTCAGATCGTCGTACCAACCCATGTGGTCTACCTGGTGGGCGGTTTTCTCCTTAGGGTCTCCATTCGACCAGCCTTCTGCTCCATAAACCGGGCCTGCCCACACCCACTTTAGTTTCGCCACTCGCTTGGTTACATCGGCGACTTTACTTTGTTGACGGAGCAACTTTTTTTTCCTGTGCCTCAGTGAGATTTCCACCAGCCACATCTATAATAATATTATAAATGTGAACGGCACTCATTCTGTCCGTCGGTCTGTACCTATGTCTGTTTTTTACGCTTTCACGGATAAACCGCTGAACCGATTTAGATGGAGATAGTTTGAATCCCGGGGAAGGACATAGGGTACTTTCTATCTGCCTCTTACTATATGATAAGTATTAGAAATTACGAAATACACCCATGAAGCCTATAATAATACATGAGTATGACACTGGAGATGACACGGTGAACAACGCCATGAAGCCAATAAATGTGACCTTGAATGACGTCGCTTATGTTATTTGTCCCTTTCTTCGCTTCAAGGCATTTTTCGCCGTGCAATCTCAAGTGTCATATAGAAACTTCTTGAATACACCTCAGGGATTATCCTACATTGACCCATGTATTACAACCAATTAATATTTACCCGAGTCCGTAAAGTTGGTTGGAGAAATCCGACATAAACATGTAAGCATAAAATCGGTCGGAATACAGTTCGCAAGCCTTGGGCCTGTATAAAGAATAAAAAAAAGTTTTTTTTTAATAATAAATAAATATTACGGGACAATGTACACAAATTGTCCTAGCCCCAAAATAAGATCTAGGCTTGTACAATGGGTACAAGACAACGATAAACTTACTTATATTGAGAAATATACATACTTAAGTACTTATAAAATATCCAAGACTCTGGAACAAATATTTGCGCTCATCACACAAATATCTGCCCTTACCGGGATTTGAACCCGGGACCACAAGCTTCGTAGTAGGGTCACTATCAACTAGGCCAACAAAAAACATGCAAAATGAGTACAATAAAAAAAAAAACTAGCCCATTAAAATAAAGCCTAAAAGTAAAAAAACTAAAACTAAACTGAAGGTACATATAATATTCCAATAAGACTTATAATACAACGTGTTACAAAATAAACCGTAAAAAAAATTACGAAAGTAGTGTCAACCCTAGTATACTGTATACCTAAGATACTGAACTGACTTTATTTAATAAGGGTTGACACTACTTTTGGAATTTCCTTTTTACGGATTATTTTGTAACACGTTGTATACAATTCAACTCAGTAAAATCATACTGCTTTTGACATGCTATCGTATCGTATTGTCAACTTTACGGATAGCTATTTGACAGTAATGCCGGCCGAGGTAATAACAATGGCCAGGGGAATTAAACTTTATACATATAGCTGTTCGTTTTCTTTCAATACGCGCTAATGTCAGAAAAGTAAAGAAACGATTTAAAGTTAGATTATCGAGGATCCTGCGCACGGGCAATGTCAAGACTATAATCAAAAAACAGAAATCCTAAGGCTGCTGTTTGCAAACGCGTAAAGCTCTGCTGAAAACTTAACTTTAACGTCCTTTTGTCTGATTCTTTATTTATTTTAGAAACAGTCGTAAAACAAGTTATTTCTCTATTGTTTATTACGTTACATTTCACGTAGAAGAGTTACAAAAGCGAAGAACAATAAAAAGTACTATATTATACCTCTCCAATCTGTATAAGTTACACACTCCCCCGCACATCCTAAAGTATATTGTAATTATCTTGACATACTGTCCCTTCTCCTTTGCGACACTTAACATGTTTAAAACAGTATGTTAACTAAATACAGCCCAAACTTATCTTACAATGATAACGCCTTTTTGTTAAGTGAAACGATTAATACACTTATGACAGGCTTTTAGGGGTGTTTAGCAATATTTAGACTTTGGAGATAGATTTAAAAAGCTTTTAAACTCATGCACCATAACATAAAATTAGACCAATATAATCTCCAGATAACAGTCTGGTAGAGTTACTACTTTTCTTTATTTTGCCATACCAAAGAAATATAGTGTTAATATTAATTTGACAGTTACTGTTGTCTGGAGTGTAATACGTTTACAGACTTTTACGTTTCTTACTTTTTTTCTAGTATTACTGACGCACAGGTCTTGTAGAAATGTTTCTTTCATGATACTTCCACTTTCACACAAAATGTATTAGCTTTATCACTTGGACAAGGCTTACACCGCTTGTTCATCCTAATATTATTGATTAGTGTGTTAATCAAAATAGAAAGAGATTTATCTTACGCCACTTCACACGTTAGCCGTTAAACTATAAGAACATCGGCAGACATTACCCGGGGAGCCTTTTGTACGTGCTGGGTTGTGTGCGAATAAATATAAAATTATCCTTCAGAAAGGGAAACGCACAGTAGGCACGTTCGACCTATCTAAACGCTGTTTTAATTACCAAGAGTGCCTTCTGTTCTTGTACTTTTACATAATTCGGTGGTCTCGTGTTATTTTTGTGCCGCCTCACTGTGGGACGAAAATCGGCTCTAGAAGACATAGAAATCGAAGTTCTCATTTTTATAATTTTTTGATTGGGATTGGTTTCATTTGCAGTTATAATGCTAAAATATTATTTTGGTTGGATTGCGTTTGAAAACTGATGAGTTATAATTTTTTTCCTTAAAATTTGTATGGGACGGCATGAAAAAGTCCAAATATCTCTGAAACCGCAAGAGAAACCGTTATATCCTCGCAGATGGTAATAAAAATAATTATTTGTGATTTTTTGGCGTAGTGCATATTTCAGTCATTGCTGCGGTTTTTTTTTTAAAAATCGATGTTATTTTGTCTTTTTTTTAAGTCCGTGGCGTATTTTTTTTTTCTACTTATGTAAGAGGGGGGAGGTAGCGGAATGCAAATACTCTTCTTACATATATAAAAAGTAAAATAAAAAAAAATCGTGATATAGAAATAAAAGTAAAAAATGTAAAAAAAAATAACTAACCATAATGTAACTAAAATAAACACGATACATAATATTTTTTATAAGGTTGATATATCGAACGAATGATCTATATCGGACTCATTTTGATATAGATCACACGGATCTGAAATCTCTCGTTCCAGTTCGACTTCCTGAACCGAAAATAATGACCTAGTTTCGGCAAAAAAATCCTGCCTTTTCTTCTTATCCAGACTAGGTCTTATTGCCGTAATATGAGGATCGGAGGATAATAGAAGCATATTCAGTATATCCTCGTTACAAGCTTGCCTACTCCTTTTCCTAGAATTATGCTCCCTGAACCTCCTAAAATCTTTATTTCGAGCTTCGGAAGCCTCTTCCGAGAGACTTCCAATAGGAACAATGGCGTTGCTGGCGATAATGTCTGCTCCATGAATCAATAGCTTATGCACAGTTGACGGCATATAATACCAATCATACATTGCTATGAACTTTTGAGCAGTCTTAAAGGCATATTCCTTAAATTTCATAACATCAATTTCTTCTCCAGATGTTATTGCTTGCAGTATTACAGCAAATCTGCGAACAAGTTCTTCATCCAATCCAGTTATTGCTGCAGTTTTTTCAGGAAACTCGAAGAACCTTCTTGCTGTATTGCCATCGTTTGTGGTACCCGATCCCTGCTTTACATTATCGATCAAAAGGTTGAGCTCTTCTTTGAATCGGTCTTGAACAACTTTTTTCGTCTCGTTCATTATTTTATTGAGTTCCTCGCCTTTTGCAGCCCATTTTTTAAACCTCAGTCTGTAAGAAATGTGTAAAAGGCACTCCATTGAATTTATACGAGCATGTAGTGAAGATAACCCGAATTCATATAATTCTGTCGAAATCTGTTTCACTACAACTGAATCTAACTTATTCATTTCAGTAGGCTTAGCCAAACACAAGTAACACGTAGCATTTGACTTAGCTTTCGATAAATAAGTACAAATTTTACCATCTATCATGGTCATCTTCAAAAGGTGTTTTATTTTAGCTGTATTGTATTCCGTAGGAAGTAGACCCTTAATTTCTTCTTCGAACTTTGATTTTAACTCCAAAACTACGGCTTTACTTTCCTTAACAAAACGGAACATCAATGGGCGACAATAAGACGGTGAGCAGGGTTTTGGATTCGTCCATAAAATTTCCTCACCACAAACCAATTTGAGTGGTGCTAATGATGCCATGAATATGCTCGAGTCATCGTTTTCACCATCCATTTTTTGTTTATATTTGCTCTGGCTGGATGCACCATCAAAACCCCATTTCGATATCAGCGTCAACTCTTTCTCTTCAATATTAGATGGTAATTCTTTTAGAATCCTCTGCGTAGTCAAATCCAGTAAAGCTTGAAGTTTAATTTCAGCTGATGAATCCGTTATGGTTATAGCGGATTTCGGAGGGTAGCTTTGTAATTTCGCTGACTGAATCTTGTAGTATGATGGATAAAGATCTTCGGCTCCTTCTTGAATCGCTGACTCTCTTAAGGTCATGTATTGCCATTTAGTCAGCTTTAATGCCACGTAAAGACCGAGTGCCTTATCTGGTGAATACGTAACTGAAGTTTTTGATTTCTTGATCATTTTTTGTATATTTACTGCTGCTTCAGTATTTTTGAGCATGTACTCAATTACGGATGCTATATCTTCACGCCCATCTTCTTTCAAGAGTTTTACCGCTGCATATGTTAATTCAGTTGAGTCTTCGCCTGTATAACTGTCGAATCTTCTCTTTTTTTGCTTGATTGATAGTTCTTCAAATGGTTTTCTGGATCGCATGGTCATTGTTCCAGTTGAAGTAGATGGTATCGAACATTCTAGTAAAGTAAAATCAGTCGTAGTTGACGATTCCAAAGGCTCAGAACACGAAGAATCTTGAAGTAGTCCAGGGCTAAGTAGATTAGTTTGTAGACAGCTGGGCCAATCAACATTAGCTTGAAGCCAACTTTCGTAGTATTTTCTGAAGTCTTTCGTATTCCGGTTACTTTTTTGCCATCTCGTAACTGCAGATCGAGTAAACTTTGTACAGAATTCTCTAAGTATTTCTATTTCGTCTTCAGATAAACTGGAACCCAAACGTTGCACCACTGCTTCGAACAATACTTCATGATTAAATGCCGGCTTCTTGCTTTGTAAAACGACAAATAGGTCCAAGTTGGTAGAAAAATTTGTCATTTTTAGGTTTTAGCAGGAGTACAGATGTTCACAGTTATACAGAATAATTGCGATTATCGCTCTCGGAAAAATGTCTGGTCTATTTATTGATGTGAGCTAATGATGATTCCTTTACCACTTACTTCGTTAAGTAATCACCTACTTATTTATCAATCACTTATCAGAATTAATTACTGGATCTCATTAAAACTTATTACTAATTACTCAAGAAATCATCACAAACTATTTACAACCAAAATAAATTAAGTATAATCCCATTACTGAATATAGTTCATTAAACATGCACAATAATCTCCTCATTACCGGAAAAATATTTAATTGTATATATTTTAAGCGATCATAATTAATCAAAAAAATGTTTGATTTATAATTTGAGTATAAAATATACAAAATATAAATATTCAAGTCTTTTATTGATAAAATAATCCGCCAGGACTCACTAAAAATTAACATCGATTTTTAAAAAAATAACCGCAGCAATGATTGAAATATGCACTACGCCAAAAAATCACAAATAATTATTTTTATTACCATCTGCGAGGATATAACGGTTTCTCTTGCGGTTTCAGAGATATTTGGACTTTTTCATGCCGTCCCATACAAATTTTAAGGAAAGAAATTATAACTCATCAGTTTTCAAACGCAATCCAACCAAAATAATATTTTAGCATTATAACTGCAAATGAAACCAATCCCAATCAAAAAATTATAAAAATGAGAACTTCGATTTCTATGTCCTCTAGAGCCGATTTTCGTCCCACAGTGCGCCTGCGACTTACTGTTTCCACGTCGTCGACTGTGCTTACCTCCTACAACAATCTGGTACAAGATTTTATGCGCCAATAGCGTCCGCTACTAAATTGCATATCTCCTTGTTTGGCCCGCTCTCTCATTAGCGACAATTAATGAGCTGGCTTCGATTAGGCTTTTGTCTTTTTTTACATTTATAAGGTTAGAAAAAGGAGATACTAAAACAGGTAATGGACATGATTTTTGATGACAACAACAACAACGTCTAAACATTTTAAGTATTTGAAATGGAACAGAAAAAACCTAAAGCGTATAAATACCTACTAATATAGTAAATGCGACGGTCACTCTGTACTTGTTTGTTACGCCTTTACTGCAAAATGTTTGAAAGCTTACATTTGAGCTTTCTTAGAAATATTTAATAACTTCCTTTGCAGTACTACATTTGCAAATGAGCACTGAAAACGCTTTCAAGATTAATTATTGTTTGATTTTTAAATAATTAATAATGTTTAATAGTGTATATGAGCATCCATCCTTGAAAAACGAAACCTAATAATAGTAACACGCTCATAAATTGACCAACCAGCGTGTCCTACGACAAATGTGCTCGGAGGTGTATCCCCTTAAGGTGGATTCACAATGAAGAGGGGCAAGTGACGAAAATGCGCCTTAATAAATAAATAAAACACAAATACTGAAAACGAATATACGAACCTGAGACCAGACTTATTTTAGCAATCGTTACGATTTTTTAACTAACGTATACTAATGGGGTATTCATAATTATCATCATGCGTAATTATAAAAATGTTGGCTAACATCAGAGCCTATTGCCAAGTTGCGTTTCGATTCGTTTTGTTTTTAAACCAATCGTGTCTCTGGTATATCACGTGACTTTAAGTCACGTGATCTACCAGTGACGCGATTGGTTTAAAAATCAAACGAATAGAAACGCTAGTTATCGAACGCATCTTGCCTATAGGCTCAGATCACATCTCCCAATTTAGGGATTACATAAAGTAAACTGTACAATAATTAAATAGTATCCTAAGGTGTACCGAAATACTTAAGTAGAAAGTTATTTTTTTGTTACCGTATGAATTTTGGTAACAAAAAAGGAACTAATCAAATCTAGTTCGCACTTAATTATTGCATAGTTTAATGTACAATCGGCTAAATGGAAACCTGACTCACCATAAAACTGCGTGACAGTGACACTTTGTCTGTTTTTCTTTGCGTTCTTGTCTGTCGTCTATGAATTCGCCTTAGCTAACTCCATATGTCCTCACCGCCCCATTGAATTCAAACGGCCCGTGCGTTATCACTTTACCGAGAACTGATACATTTATAGTTTCGTTTAGTTTCTAAATGCTAATTGGACGACCGGGCTACAGTTGTTTTAGTTTTCTCTGGGAACTAGACGTAGTGTTCGTCTTTCCGTTATACGCGTCGAGTTGTTTACCAAGCATTTGTAGAATCGCTTATCAAACAAACAGAAAATAGGAAAGGGTACAAATAGCTATTTATAGACGAGTAGAATAAGGTAATTTGAAAACTATAATTGAGAAAAATGAAAACTAGATAAACACACTTTCAGTATACCGAAGAGAAATTCGTGGGCATCCTAAGCTTTAATTTTCCTTGAAATAACAATGGTACACTCGGGGACAAATTTAAAGTAACGCAAAGAAGGAACATTTTTATAAAACAAATATAATGTTGAATAATGTTTTTTATATCATTCAAAAGGTTATTTTGTACAGTTTAGGTATAAAAAAACAGTAAAAGATAAAATAAATTTAATAAATTTGTTTAAATGTTAAAGTTCTACAGCGTACTGTAATCAACTTCTTTGCGTTCCTCTTAAATTGTCCCTGAGTATATTTGAAGCAGCAGCTAAAGTTTTTATCATAAACTTCTCGAATCTTCGGAGAAAGTAAAGTAAGTACACTGGAGCCATTACCCCAATGGAGCCGAAGTCGATGACAATGCCCTGTCCCATAACCTCGGCGACTAACTATCTCTTGCAGAATTCACTTTATGAAATTGGTAGTAAATTTGTATGAAATCCGTTGGTGCAATGCTGCTTTCTACAGTCTTGGATTATTATGAAAAGTAAAAGGTATACCTACTTATGATAATGATTAAAGTAAATTTTTGCGTTGTGTAAGCAAACAACAAAAAAAATATTAAAAAAAAATGCTCTTATTTGCGTCTTTTTAAGTGATAGTGCACATTTTTCATTCAAATCGTTAGTTATTTGCTTTTCTTTTTTATTTATTTTAAGTTTACGAATTCTACACAGTTATTTTTCTATTGATTAGTTGACTATTAATTAAACAGTTGTCGGTTAACATCTATTTAGAAAAATAAATTGCCAAAATGATTGCCGTCTCAGTAGACAAACAGACACTTGTAAACTGGTTTTTAAACACATTAAAGAACATACCGTGACACCAAAGAAGGTGGCTAAATGCATAGTAATATTATAAACATTTTAAATCTAATGTGGTTACCAATAGAGTACACAATTCTTTGACTACCACATTGCAGTTAGCCGCCTTTTTTGGTATTACGGCAGAGTACGTAATTCATCTAATTCTCAGAGGAAGCCATCCATCAACCTCATGCTAATTACGTTTAACACCTTTTATTGTTCAAATAATTCGGGGTTCGAAGTGAATAGCTCCGGATAAGCATCAGCAAGTAGAAACCGTATGCTAATGAGATTTAGTTTGGTCTGGATGTGAGATAAGAGGGTAGATAGCGGTAGAACAACTGTTGCTTTGTTTTTACGTGTCTAATTGTTCTTAATTTGGAGGCGAAGTAATCAAGTGTCCAAGGATAGAGGCTATTTTGTTGATTTAAAATGTATAATTAAATTAAATGATTGAAACTTTTTATTTTTAGTGTAGTTAATTACCTTGTAATAAGTTTTACTTATTCTGACTATCTAACGCATAGCAAAAACTTAGTTAATCAGTGGTAATTTTAAAGCTTTAATTCGCAAAAATAAAAAAAGTCGTGAATTTAAACCTCTTTTGATTTTGATAGAGTACAAAAAAATGTTTTGAAAAAATGGGAAAAAGTGATCCTAAATTATGTTAAGCGGGCTCCACATTGCGAAAAAAATGGTGTAAGTGTAATAAAAAAATCGTTTTTGCCAGCTACGTAGGTAAATAAAAAAAAAAGATTGCATTTTTTCTACTAAGTGCGTGTATTTTAATTCATTTTCATTCAAATTTGGCGCATTTGGCTCAAATTTATCAATTTTTAACTATTGAGTTAACTACAGATCAAGCCCCCTTAAACAGAGCTGTATTGATTCGTTGTTCTAAAACCACACACCGATACAAGGACAGCATTATGAGTAACCACATTTAGCCTGACATAAGACATAAGACACGAACATAACTTAACGCAATTGAGCCAAGAACATGGCACCAGGTTAGTTGCCGCTGGTAAATATACTGTACCCAGAGTGAGTAGTTACTATGGGGACAGGCTTATTGAGAAGCGCTTGCCTTACATCCTCAACAGCTTACCTGCGGCTGTTAGACTGGAGCCTGATAAAAATAGGTTTAAGAGAGCTTTGTATAAACATTACTTCAATAATATTTTAATTTAAGTATTACAATTGATTATTGTTAGGAATTGTTATACTAAGACTGGCGTATCCCACAGTCAAACTGTGAAAACTGTTTTGCGGGACGTTGTCTTATAATTAAGCTTGGTATTATGTTATAATAAATAAATAAATAAATAAAAAATAATACTAAACAATAATATCAACAGATTTACAATGCAGCGTCTATTGTAAAAGCGACTAATCGTGTTTATCAATGCGGATAATCGTGTTTTTAATGTCATTGAGAAGGCAAACGAGCACACAGGCTAGCTGATGTTAAGTGGAAACTGTAACCCGAACACATTAAAATGAAATGAAATGGTTTATTTGCTGAACATGAGTTATGACAGGCATTTATAAATTTGTTTTCTTATTTACTATTCCGCCACAATCTGCTCGGTTGAGCATGCAAAATTATATCTTTAGTTGTACATAATTATCTCTCGCATTTCATACAAACTAAAGAAACTTAATCCTAAGCTTAACCTATTATCTGCTAACAGTTCTAATGTTTAAAAATGCACTCACTGAGTAAACTCATAGTTCACACAGTCAAATATACAGTTTTGTTTTAAACATTTTAAAAGGTAAGTGTTCGCATTCGCATTCACAAGACTGCAATCCTAAGACTGCAAATGCGTTGCCAACCCTGAGGACTAAGATGGAATGCGAGAGTGACGGATTTGCCGACTGCGATAAAGGCGACCGTAATACGTGTACCAGGATAGCAAAGTCTCCAAAGTGGTGCGGTTGGTAAAATGATAAAGAGTGCTTTCATTTTAATATTCAAGTGGTTAAACGTGTAGACAAACATACCCCTTAGAAGGAATTGACTTGTTTATTCATAGCTTGATGTGTCAACTAAGTGTTAAGTTAACGAAAGCGACAAGTGTTAGTTTTGCAGATATTATTTTGATTGAACTTTTTCCGTGCTAAACTATTCTAGAACTATACAAGTTTTCCTTGATTTAGATCAAATTCAAATTCAAATTCAAATTATTTATTGCGTCATACGTTGTACATGAGTTCTTTAAGTGGTAAGTCTAGTGATCTGGGGACTTATGCTACGTTGTCTCTACACTCTGTATTGCTATCGTATTATTTTTTACTCCGGCATTCTTAAGTAAATTGAAGCTATCATATCGTTGATGATACGATAACATGTCAAAAGCAATAAGGTTTTACCCAGTTGAATAGAGACCATGTAACGGCGGTTATTGACGATTAACTTAGTGATCATTCATACAGAAGTTTGTCTTAGTACGGTTATACTCACGCAAGCCCGTAGCGATTTAGTTTTAACCCTGCTGAACCTCAAGCCTACGTAACCCGTCGCCCGCTCCCTGCCACCCTATTTTCCAAAACCAACGGACACATGCTCTCGAACAGATTGCGCCCAATTCAATTTTCTAACACAATATTTCACACAAAACATGCCGGATAAAATCATTTATAAAGGCGTCACAAAACATTTACATTTTGATGACTGCAGGGTTGGCAATAGTAGGTATCAACAAAAAGGTTTAGAAATTAATTTAAACATGAGTTACAGACTGCGCTTAGTGGTATTTATGCGATAGAATTTCTTAATTTATTGTTGTGTAGTTTTGTTTTTTTATTTAAGTACATAACTTAACTTAATGATGATGCACAAATGAATTCTAGAACCTTAACTTTAGCTTGTTTGTTTCGCATACCGAGCACCTCTGGATTTTAATTTAAAAAAGTGTTTTGATTTATCATATTTGGAAGTTTTTGACACTGTGTCTTCCATTGCAAAGTTAATTTACTAACTGTCAGACTTATTAGTAGATACTTAACAGATATAAGACCGACTGGTTCAAATCCTTTACACATAATGTCACAACAGTATCACTATCATCTACATTAAAATAATTACTACGATTACAATGCATGAGCGGGTCTAATCTTGTTTACGCAGTACGCGCCACGTGGCTGTACAATAACCATTCCACTGTGGCAACCCTACGGCCCAGGGCGAGTGCATGGCGCGTCGACTAATTTGGTGATGTTATACAAGTCGCCTCACTCTTTAGCCTGCCTATTACGATATTGTCTGTCATAGGGAGGGGATCATTTTTGCGCATTTGTTTATCGATGTCGAGTTTTTGCACATGCAAAATATAGCCGTAAAATTATCTATAGGTACTTACGTCAGGTAAGGGAGATCTGTGGTGACCGGGTTTCAGTTTATGATTAAAAAGAACCAATAGTAGGATTCCGGTAACCTTCGGGGAGGGAAGATGGCCGATTGAAAAATGCCCGGCTTTTACTTTTGATTTATTCTGTTTACTGATTTACTCTATTCACTTGACATTGGCGAAATCACTGTGTGGACCGCGATTTAATAAAAAAGAAGAAGAAGAAGAAGAACCAATAGTACTGGGAGAAAGAGGAGTTTGAATTAGTCAAAGTAAGGAAGTAAAATTATTATTGAAAATTATTTGTATATTTTAATGTAAATAAGTACAGAATACTTGTTTGGAAGTGTAAATATTAAGAAAATTTATTATTTTCCAAACTTTAATTCTGCTTGCACTCCCAGCTGGTATTAAAACTATTTATCAAAACATTGACAAAAAAACCGTCACTTCATCCAGATAACACTATTTTGACAGATTGGGGCCGATTTCATAAAAGTATGTAACTTGTAATACAAGTGGAAGTTTCTTTTTAGTACGTACTGATGAAAAGAGAGAGACTTCCACTTGTATTACAAGTTACCAGCTTTTATGAAATAGGCCCCTGGTCTCTGTGACGTCTCATTAACATACTACGGCATTGAACGAAAAACTTGAAACTACGAAACGGTTTAAATTTAGAAAACTAATAAAGTGAGTGGCCAGTATCTTTCACGTAGATTATCAATAGGGAGAGATTTGGATCGCTACGTAAACAGCGGTGCATAAACTAAAGGCGGGAAGAATAGGTCATACTTTTACCGTAGCCAGATCATAAATAATACCGAAGAAAGAAATGCTTTTTTTACACTACGCCATATTATGTATCAAAGTGTTCATGGTTTGCGGAAGTTTTGAACTGGTTAACCAACTTTTCTTTCCCTCTGTTACATCAAAGTTGTAAAAGTGCTTCAAGGTACTAATTAATATTTTAATTTATGTGTTTTACTCAAAATAACAGAGATGTTGTGATTTAAATTGGAGTTTACTAAAGGTACTATTTCGATTGCGTATTGAATTATAATTTTTAAGTTCAGTAGTTCAATTAATATCCAAATGTATATTTATCTTTTATGGTGTAAGAGTGTCAAGAAGCTAGAGGGGATCTGACGGTGGGAGACCCCAGGGTCACTTAATTGCTCCAAAAAATAAATAAATATCAGGGGACAATCTCACACAAATTGAACTAGTCCCAAACTAAGCTCTAGGCTTGTACTATGGGTACTAGACAAAAATAAACATACTTAAATACATAGAAAACATCCAAGACTCAGGAACAAATATTCGCGCTCATCACAAATATCTGCCCTTACCAGGATTTGAACCCAGGATCGCTAGCTTCGGAGGCAGGTTCACTCCCAACTAGGCCAACGTCACTTATGCGTTGCCGGCCATTGAATACTGATTGCACAAACACAAAATATTAACTGCTCCCCAAGAAACTGATAAATGAAAATATATAATCTTATCGTCTTTGTTTCGAGAACTTTCTAAATGCAAACAATCGACAACCGCCCGCCCATCACTACCCCCATATGAATATTTAATTTCACCCCTTTCGGCGTGTTTATTTATTGGCCGTATATTTCATAGCCTGGGGTTGTTATGCATACGTTACTGCGTCGGCCGTGATAGTGCGGGGGCAGTGACGGATAGAGCCAGGGATAGATGCAGGATTCTAGTTGTAATTACGAGTAGGTCCGACATAATGAGTCACGGTGAGATGCTCGTTTGTTTACATGCATACATTCAAATCGTTTATACACCTCTTTTACATCTCGGTAAAGGTGCACACGGGGAATATTTTGAGCAATTTATAGCCGGTGCTTCGGACGTCTCATTATACACTTACAGCCTGTATCACAAAAGTCTGTAATTCATGGGTCAAATAAATTCAGCCCTTTCCCATTCTTACACTTAAAAATAAACAAAGAGAGGGGTATCTTTATTTGACAGATGAATTTTACTTCTCAGTTATGCCGTGTGGTTGCCGGGTTAGAATAGAGCCACTCCTTGTCTTCCCGTGGATGTCATAAGAGGCGACTAACGGAATAAGGGCTTGTAGTATTGTTAGGCGATGGGCTTGCAACCTGTCACTAGTAAAGTTCTTGGCCTGATTGTGCAAAATGTGGTTACGGAATTATACACAAGTCTTTTTAGAGTTGTTGGTATTTCTGTAGCTCTGCCTACCCCACTCTGGGAATGAAGGAGTGATGTTATGTATGTGTATGTGTGTCTTATGAGATATATATTTTACAGGTGATTTCATAAATTAGTTAAAAAAACGCTATTAGGAAACCTATTAAGTAAAGGTTAGAACGGTTGAAACAAAAGCAAATTATTTAATTTATTTAAATAAAACCAGTTGATAAACATTGTTCTTACGAAACAGTATTTTCGGAAACTCCAAGTAAACCTTTATATTGTAGAAAGGTAAACTCGGTATGAAGTCAAACTGAAAATATTGGGGAAGGAAGTTCAGCGAAGTTTTCGTATAACTCGAGGTGTTGTGAGTCAGTGTTGAACTTTCAAAGTTAAGTGAAACGATGAGAATGGTTTGGTTAGGCTCTCATTAAACTTGGTACTTGCTCTCTGAAGCTTTATTCTGATCGGTAAAACCATATTGTTTTTGATATTATTATGTAGACGACACGCTAGCCCAGGTGATAGTGACCCTGCCTTCGAAGCTGGGTTCAAATCCCGGTAAGGGCAGATATTTGTGTGATGAGCTTGAATATTTGTTTCTGAGGCTGTTTTCTATGTATTTAAGTATATATTTCTCTATAAAAGTAAGTTAATCGTTGCCTAGTACCCATAGTACAAGCCATGAGCTTAGTTTGAGTCTAGGTCAATTTGTATGACATTGTCCTGTGATATTTATTTATCTATTATTTATTTATGTTATTGTATTGAATTTCGGCCACCATTACTTAAAAAATATATATATAGCAAAGTTCACAATACGATAGCATGGTAAAAGAACCGAATAGCATAGACCCCAAAAGTTAGTGTGAAGGGTAAATGGCACCTTTATAATTCGGTATTCGCTGATGACGTCACTATAATTTAAACATGGCGAATGCTTCAATACTCAAATAACTCTTTCATAAAATAATAGAATATTAATTTGATAAGCGAGCACGCTGGTGCGTTAAATTGTATGCAGTGCCCCCTAATATGTTCACGGCTGCTTCGCTTTTACATAAATTTCAATGAAATACGACGTCGATATTAGAGTTTAACGGTTACTTTGTTTGTGCACGCAACCGTCTTTTAGGCTGTTATTATATTTATTTTATTTTATTAACGTTAGTGAATGATCCTCCCAGGCGTCTAACTAATAACTTACAAGTTACATACTCCTTAAAACTATCGTAATGAAACAATAGTAAAAAAGCGTCAACTTTGACGAAATCTTTAAAAATGCTTGTACTTATGTTTATGTTTACCTGGCATTGAAACGAGCTTAGAACTAAATACAGAACGCGAAGAGTTACTGACAAATAACTAAACACGTTAAGTTTAAAATGTTTGTATTATAAAATGTAAATCCGTTATTGGCCGGTGATTTATATACATAATACTTTTTTTTAATTGTTATATATTGAGCTGTGGATTTTGTTTCAATAAATAAATAAATAGAAGATCAGTAATTTTAAAACAGTCGTTGATCTTTAAATTCTTTAGTATACTCGTACATCGACACACATAATAACAATGGAAGATTATAAAACCGCCCAAGAACGCGCAAATTTCCAGGGCCTCTATTCTACTGCGTTAAAACGATATCGTGTTTGACGTGTTTTAGTATCGTTTTTAACTCGGCCGCCATTATTATCAATGACATAAGAGTTATCAAAAAGTTGACCATACGGAAACACGTCAATGACGATATCGTTGTTAACGTGTAGATTCCCTGTACAATTTTAGTCAATTTATTATTGATTGGTCGAACCGAACCTCCATCGTTTTTTTCGATTCTGATAGCAATTGCGATCGCGAATAGCAATTGTAATAAATTTTCAATATTATTGTCTGTTGCTGGTCAATCGTTTTGTTCAACAAACCGGGTCTGGGAGTTTTTACAGTTGTATGCATTTTATTGGAAAATTTCGACACAGTTGTTATATCTAATAACACTTTAATAATTCTAAAGAGGTGTTGATACATGGACAGAACAAATATAGGAAAACCGACACACCAAAAGTGATTCCTTATGCATTATTTAGTAATTAACGTAAGCCTACGAAGTTTCCGAGAAGTTTTCGGTGGTGTCATTTCAACTTTACATGAAGCTTCCGGTAACGTTGACAAAATAATGCTAAATTAAATGTGTGATTTGCAATTTGAATGGAAAAATTCGATTCCTAGTAAGCACAGTGTCTTTTCAACGTAACTTTTGAAGTATTTGTCAAAGCGAAATCTATCGAAAGTTTAACTACTACTTTTTTAATTTTATATCGATAGAAAATATCATATATTACGAGAAAACTTTTTCAATTTATTTATTTATTTATTTCAGAAACATACAAGCTAACAGTAAACACAACTACCAAAGCGCTTATACATTAAATCAGATAAAAAAGAACAGTACACAATATGATACATAAATACACAACTTATTGACTAACAGGCAGAATACGATTTACATAGTTTTTTATCTTCCTTACAAAAGAAGCGGGCGTATCAAAAAATATATCAGCATCCAGGTCGTGCATGGTTATCTCATTAAGGAGCAGCAGGACACACAAACAGGCGTCG
Organism: Acleris holmiana; assembly: GCA_949316455.1. Lineage (NCBI taxonomy): Eukaryota > Metazoa > Arthropoda > Insecta > Lepidoptera > Tortricidae > Acleris > Acleris holmiana. Next base: position 7,929,905 of record OX438785.1, read on the forward strand.
ACGCCGCCGCGCCGACACCGCGCCGCCCACGGGCGCGCCTTCGGGTGCCGGCCAGCGGCGGCGCGGCGGCGGCACCGCCACTCTCACTCGACCCAGCACAGGAGGATTCATAACCGAAGCCCGAAAGTATTCATAAAATATAACTTTTAAAGCCTAACTTACACAATAAAAAATAAAAAAATTGAGAGGGCTGATTGTTTATTTGAAAACCTATTTAGTTTACAATATAAAATGTAGATACTAGTAGATAGGACTTTCAAATAATCATTTAAATCTCTCAATTATTTCATTTTAAATGTGTATTAAAAGTTATTTAAATTAGTACGATCATGTTCTTGGTAGTGCACTGATTGACCTGTTGAGACATCAAAAAAGGTTTTCTCGTAATAGGTATATGATATTTTTTATCGATATTAAAATTAAAAAGAAAGTAGTAGAAATAACTGATAATTATTCCCATCTGTTACCAGTGGTAATTACTGGAAAAACCAATTCTCAGTAGTTGCCACCTGTTTATTTTAGTGGTAAGGTAAGAGCTGGGATTTTTATTCCCAGCAGTTACTAGTGGTAACAGATGGAAAAAAATATTCCCAGTAGTTACCACCACTTACTTTTTAATTTTAATTTTATTAAAAAATATCACAAATATAGGAAAAATATTTTTATGTGTACGGGAATAAATACGAATTAAATACGCGAATACTCGGTCTGAACACTCTGAACAGGCCATAAACACGTCTCCATGTGACACGGATACGGATACCCGGCAAGTCTACACGAAACCCTGACAATTATTATTATTATTATTCAGGGAGTGGCTATTCAAGGCTCCAAAGCCTAGTATCACTGCGACCAGGATTGATCTATTGTGATCGCCACAGCCTACAGTTCTCCGCTGAGTCCTGTTATTGCGAAGAACTTCAGGACTTTATTGGCGCCGAGATACTTGATCTCCTCTGGGCACAAACAAACCCTGACAATACTGCGACTACTAATTTAAATGTTCAAGATTATAATCCGGGCAGTGTACTAACTTAACGCGCTGTCGACACATTGAAAAAGGTTTTCCCTATATTAATGATATTTTTATTGATACTATAATTGAATAGCAAGTAATGTTAACTACTAAGAGTGATTTTTCCCATTTGTTACCAGTGGTAACTACTGGGAATATTTTTATTCACGTATATTAACAGGTGGGAATAACCCAGTTTTGTATTCTAATTATTATTACGTTATTTTGGCAAATATCGTTATTATTAGTTAGATTTAAAACGTCTCACCTTTTAAAAACCTATTGTATTGATTTTTTTACTTATGTATTAATAATGAGAAAGTTGTAACTTAATTTTGTAGATAACACGTCATTGTCTGAGTTACGATTCTAAAGATTATTCCCACCTGTTATTACCAAGACCAAGTTCTTACTACTGGTAACTACTGAGAATTTTTATTCCCACTAGTTACCAGTGGTAACAACTTGGTGGTAACAGGTGGGAATAACTCGATTCTAAGGACTAGTAAGACAAGAAATGCATAGTAGGTACGTAATTTAGAAGTATTAAAACTAAAGGCCTATTAGGGTTTAATTGTAACATGTTTCGTTAGCATTTAATATTTTACTTAATTGTTTTGATTTGCTTTAATTCTAACAATACGAAGAACGGAATTAAATACCTATATTTTTGTAATAGAGTTACAATATCGTATCCATATTGTAATAATAAAATATTACAGAAAAAGCTCTATTATTGTGATAAAAACTTGCTATTATATGATGACTAAACAAAGTAATAAAAGTGTTCTTTGCTGGTATTATTATGTGTTAATTTATTTTATTTTTATTTCTAAATTTTTTGGGTAGTTTTTGTCATTTTCTCGAATATCGAGAAACGCAGAAATTAGTTTGTTGTTTAATAGCTACGGATACTATTGAGCCAAAATATTGGTAAAACGTCATATGACAGAAGTAGGTATGACTTTTTAAAAATCCTTAAATGTTCCATTACCGGGACCTACCCGCGAGTACAACACAGTTAGAGGTCCTTTCATGTGCTCTATGCCTTGCTCTATTGCCTTTGACACGTTACCGTGTTGTTATTTTTTCTCGGCCACCATTACTGTCAAGTAAATAAGAGCTATCGTAACGTTGACAAAACGATAACCTGCCAAAGGCATAGTTTAATGGAGGCCCAGGGTATATTTTTAAACCCAATAATTTATCACTTACCCAGAACTACGGAGCAGCACGAATTAGTCGATATTCCCACGACATACAGTCCACATTCCCACGTGATTCTCGGAAATGTATCGGACCTACTTACGGCAGGAAAACCAAGTACCGGGAATATTGTAGCATGATCCAGATTCCTTGAATTTTGATGGCGACACTAAACTTGCGGCTATCGGTAAAGCTATCATTTACAATAATGTGCCATATTCGTTAATAAATCAGTAAAATAATCTGATTTACTCAGTGTTATAATGGCTTTCGTTACCGCCGCTGTTGCTGACAGTTAGGTAATAAGAACTACCTACGAGTATAGGCATCGGAGCAAAATACTTTTCCGATATATTGTGAACTCAATATCTTTGCCCTTGGTGTTATACAGTGTGTAAATGGTATACGGGCGTTCCTTTTAACTGTGGTTAGTATAACCCCTACTGAGCACATTTAGGCAGCTTTGTTAAAATTAAATAAAAAAAAAACTATACAAAATAATTTAACACGCAATGTATAACGAAAAATGCAATTAATTAAAAACGAAAATAACACCTGACGGATGGACTTCGATGTACATTGCGGGTCGATAGTATGTTCAAAAATTAATAACGGTGCATACGTTAGCGTAATCAAAATAATTCTTTCTGTTAATGATTAGTAGAGTCTTAATCTATGTCCAGTTTTAATAAACGCCCGTATACCATTTACACACTGTATAGGTACTTAAATAAGAAGGTGAATGCTAGTTCTAGTTTCTTTTTGAAAAGCTTATTTTTGTAAGCGTTACTCATGTAAATTGCGTTACTGGTTGGCGTGGTTGAGCCACCAACTAATAAACATAACGCATTTCTTTGTTTCAAATAAATATAAATTGTTTTTGCACATTTAATACAGTTCTCATGGCGGTGTAAAATAAATAAAACAAACCTCGCGGTCGCGGATAATATCGCTTTCCGCTGCGGTCAGTGGTAAGGCTGCGCCTTGGAAAGAGCGATTGTTACATTAACAAAACCAGGGCCTCTATTCAACTGCGTTATAACGATATCGTATTTGACGTGTTTCCGTATTGTCAACGTTTTGATAACTCTTATGTCATTTACAATAATGGCGACTGTGACATAAACAATTCTTGAACGAGTCAAACACGATATCGTTTTAACGCACCTGAATATAGGCCCAGTGGCTCTACTTTGAAATCCGTAATTCGAAATTCGTCTATTGCTATCCTTTTTGCTATTGATGCGTTACTAATTTGCAAAAAGTAACAGGGCGATCTGAAGTTTGAATTGAGGATTTTAACCTCGTAAGGCCCAAGATATTTTTAGGACGTTTGTAATAATGACCCAGTGTCCTAATTAAAGGCACATATGCTTGAAGCCGAGAACTTTGAGTTGCTATAAAATATTAAATATAAAAAAATCCAGGCAAAAGTCAAAGGTAAAATTCCGTTTAACGCATTTTTTTTAAGAATGGTTTTGTTCTAAGTGAATGTCCTTATTTTAGGACTCTGGGCCGCTAATTGACAAATTTAAACATTAAATTGGGCCGCAAGAACTACAATTCTCAGTCTTAGAAATAGGACGTTGGGCCTTGCGAGGTTAAAGTAGTTCCAAAACCCCCACTACAAACACAAAAAACTATATCAAACAACAAGTTATGAATTCAATTTCTTTGGTGCTGTCTTAGATGATTTTAAGTAGGTACAAACACTTTAGCCGCCTGTGTTCAGGAACCATTCAAGTCATGATAATATTCCATTTAAATTCGTTTTATGTGCTTTAAGGCTATTATGAGCGAGATGACTCGAACACAAATATTTGTTGCAACGCACCTCTACAATACTATTTAAGTATTTGTAATTAGCAATTAGCCAAAGGCTTCATAACATGTATATATAGTAGCGTTATTTAAACCTAGCGTAGCGTTATTTAGTGGTGGTAGGACCCTGTGCAGGGTCCGTCCGGATCGCTACCACCATCTTATCCGTTAACCTACCGCCAACCAACAGTGTTCGCATTGTTGTGTTCCGGTGTGGGAATTAGACAACCGGTGAAATTAATAGCATAGAGGCATTCCATCTTAGTCCTCGGGGTTGGCAAAGCATTTGAGGTCTTAGGATTAAAGCCTTGAGAATTCAGATGTCTATGGGTCTCAGATTCCACTTACCATCAGGTGGCCTGAGTGCTCGTGTGCTTTCTCCTTTAACATAAAAAAAACCTTTCTTCTATTTATGACAGCCAGTCGCTCCGCGAATCAATGAATGTAATTACAGCTGTAAGCATCACATGTGGTGCAAAATGGTGTTTGACCGCAACCACCGGCAGTGATTGCTCTTTGCGTGCCCAGGGATGTTATTGTAGCAAAAAAATACAACATCGGACACTCTTTGAATCGTAGACTTTTTATAACTTTTTTATTTTAAAAAAAAAATTATTTAGTTGTATCGTTTGAATGATGACTAGAAGTTGGAAAAAATACTTAAAAAGGGTAGGTATTGACGACACGCTAGCCTAGTTGAGAGTGACCCTGCCTTCGAAGCTAGGGGTCCTGGGTTCAAATCCCGGTAAGGGAAGATATTTGTGTGATGAGCACTAGTATTTGTTCCTGAGTCTTGGATGTTTTCTATGTATTTAAGTATATATTTCTCTTTATAAGTAAGTTTATCGTTGTCTAGTACCCATAGTACAAGCCTAGAGCTTAGTTTGGGACTAGGTCAATTTGTGTGACATTGTCCTGTGATTATTTATTTATTTATTGGTTATCAGACTGCTGTTGTTGTATTTCCGTGTGATTTTGCATTATTTTCCACGATTTACTCTTGATTTCTCTATCGCATAAAAATATTCCAATTATGAAAAAATATTGTTCTAATTTTTAAATTTTAAAGTTAGAAGCATAGTAAACAACCAATTGCTTGTATTAGGAGGTCCCGCTCTATAAACCCGAGTCAGGACAAATAAAAATAAAAAATATCTCTAAAAATATTTCGTTTATTAAATTTCTTCGTTATACGACAATAAAAAAACAAAATCAAAACCAGCCCCGATTCTAACACTTTTTTGGATGCCTTAGTAAAAAACCCTTATAATGGTTTTCATTGAAACCCTTAATTACGAACATAATATCCTTCCACCGTGCCTTCATACTACGGGGTTAGACCCGCATTCCGTTCTTTGATTGCAAGCATATTTCACACGGCCAAACATTTTAAGAGCATATTGAACCTTTTTAGGGGTGGGTAGGAACTTGTGTTTTAAAGAAATTTCTAGAAGATGAGGTATTATTTACCCTCTTATTCACAATAATCTTCTTTTTCTTATTTAATGGTTTTCACTATTAATTTACTATTTTTTTATTTTTTTGCGTCCGTGTGAGTTAGAATAGTGCCGCTCCATGTCTTTCCGTGGATGTCGTAAGAGGACTAAGGGATTAAAGGCTTGTAGTACTGTTAGGCGATGGGCTTGCAACCTGTCACTAATACACTAGTAAACTTCTTGGCCTGATTGTAAAAATGTGGTTACAGAATTCATACAAGTCTTTTTGGGGTTGTGGTATTTCTGTAGCTCTGCCTAATGAAGGCGTGATTTTATGTATGTATGTATTATTTTAACAAGGTTTATTTCGCCAATGTCGAGTTTTAGACAATCACCATGACCATGACTTACCTATATTAAAGAAATAAGTCCATGGATATCACACATGAGGACGATTTTTCGATTAAAGAAATGCTCTGGTGGACTAAACAGAAGCACATGGGGTCAGCTCCGGAGGCTTCTGTCAAGTCCTATTCATTATAATACTTATTCGCAATGACTAAAATGTATTTTAAATATGATTTGTGACATTTGAATTTAACAGACAGAGATTTATGAATAAGGGGGAGATTTACATATAAATCTCTTCAGTCATGACCGCTAGACCTAAGGACAAAATTTGGACGGGATACTCGTAGTACTATTGTACCCTAGAGGCGCACCTATGGGATTTTATTAGTCAGTTGCCAACGGGAAAAAAGTGGAAAAAATGGGAATCGAAGTCAACGCGTAAAAAGTCACGCGCCTCTCCTGGTAATATGTTTGGAGCCTAGGATTTCAGACATGAATTCAAATCTAGGGTTGTGTAGTAATAGGGCAGTTTTTTTCGTATGTGAGCTGTGTTATAATTGCATTTTATAACTATGGTATCACTGTAGATCAAAACAGAGCTGCACTAAAACAGCATATTTTTAAAGGCTGCTTGTGGCTGGCACAGTATGTTTTATCTTTTTTACTCATTAGTTAGAATCGCAATCTTTTCGGCAATTGTGTAGCAAAATTACATATTAAGGTGTGCATAATTTAAAACAGCGTTTTTGCACGCAAAACAAAAAGTTCAACTTTGTGGAACCCACACAAAGTGTTTAAAGCAGAAATACTTAAAAATCTTTTTTGTCCAATAACGAAAACGTGTAAAGGGTAGACCACCTCTGACTCTGGTAGCCGTGTAACGTACGACCGTCATTAATTTTAAATGATGTCAGAGGTTGTCAACAGTTTTGGGTTGATATCTTTTTTTAAGGCCAATAATTTTAGAGGGTTTATGAGTTTTGATTATAAATTGTGGAATTATGTATAAAATGTGGATCGGTTTCCGTTTCCAGTTTATAATTGATGATTAAATGACCATTTATTCCTATATTAGGTATCTAATACGTGTTTGATCAAAATAGGCCATCAATTATTAATTAATGAGATATTTGTTCTTCTCACCAAATGTTTTGCTACTTAGAATGTCAACTGAATATTCGACCACAAGTGATTCTATTCTTTAAGTCGTAAAAGGAACTTAAAGATGTTAATCACCTGATTTATTTGACAAATCCTAAACACATTAACGCAAACATTCACTATCTCAGATCGAAGCCCACATTAACCAGCTACCATCAAGTTTTTGTGTCGTTTTTCCGAACCAAAGAAGTTATTAAGCCGATACCATCGGGCCACAATTTATTGTACATCCTCTATTAACGAAGACCTCTTGTGAATTTTAATACTTAATTTAGCTTCTACCTATCGGGGCTTGCAGCGACCGGCACAAGGTACGAAATAGCGCGGAAAATTATGAAACAGAATCATTCATTTGTTTAATCTCCAAAGGTGTAAGATATTTTGGTTTTTGTTTTGTTAAACTAGATTTTGTTTCGGGAATTTATTTTACTACGATGTCATATTGAAAAAAAGCTTCTTTTTGCTAGACTAGACGATAAAAATGTCACCTTTTGGGGTTTATTTTATTTACTATATATTTATTTATTACGTTAAGTTGTAAATGTATCGTATTGTATCGTGAGTTTGTGAACTCTGAATGGGTTTCAAAAAGCCTCTTTTAAAAATCATTACCATTCTGCAAAAATGCTGATTGTTATCGCGCTGACTTTAAATAAAACTGTCATCATTATTCAAATTGAGTGATCAAAACATAATCAAGCGACTATCGCAAAAGTCGATCTATAATATTGCTTACACCGTAATATCCAAGCAGCAGACATATAATTAGAAAGTAAATTGTTTGTCGTCGACCGATCGAAAATGAGCTCTACGTATGTAAGAATATTTATATAGTTATTGGAAATGTTAAGTTCTTCTCTCTCGAGATGTTAACGTTTCTCATTTTTGTCGTGTTATTAACAATGCGTAATTATTATGAGAAAGACTTTTTACAAATTGAAAATGTTGAGTATTTCTGGAAAGTTGCATCTCTATCGAGATGTTAACGTTTTTTATTTTATGTCGCGGCTCGCATCATGCGTAATTATAAAAAGATTACAGTTTTATGCGCGTGAGCATTAAATAGAAGATAGACGAGACAACGGCGCGTTTAGAAGACATTAAGTGTATACGTGGTTCTACAACTAGTTTCTTCTGATGATTTTACTGTTTTTTTATTTATTTGTGTTAACTAAATTGCACGGAGCTTTTTTGTGTTAATTAGGTGCAAAATACCTGAAAGAAAATGCCTCCCTCTCAAAATAAAACTGCAGAGCCACCACTGAAACACACTGTCAGATTTTAATGATAGTAAGAACCACTTCGACATGGGCACCTTTTCAAAGACGTGCATCTAAGGACCGTCACGTAGGCTTACTCTCTAGAGAGGTTAGAGGGATTAATTAGTCACTTTTCTGGGGGGTGATTTTTGACTTTCGAGCGCTCGAAAGTTTCACTCGAAAATGAGTAAAAACTGTGAAGCCGTATTTTTGAAATATAAGCATTTTTTTTGATTGAGTGGTTCACACCCTTTTTTTAAAATTAACTCATTAGAAAATTGTTTTGACATCTGTACAATCAATCAAAACGTCTATTTCAAATACCTTTCACAGACAAAGAACTACCAGACTAAGCGTTTGATTTATTAGTTTTAATACTAAAAGTTTATAGTAAACATTGTTAGAAAACAGTATGTATGTTTATTTATGTTTAAAACGTGATTTTTAAAAACTGGTATTCATTGACTTTCTGCTTAGAATGAAAAACGTAAATACAATATTAGTCAATCACCAGCTTTCGAGTAAAGGCTTTCAAAATACGGGTTCATGCGAAAATAATCGTGACATAATATTTTCTTGTGCTAATATTTTCTATCATTTGACTTTCATTTGGAGCACTCGAAAGTCAACAATAGCCCCCCAGAGCCTTTATTCTAGTGGATGAAATAAAATTGTATGGTTTTTAACTTAGCCGCCATCACTGTCAACTAAATAAAGCTATCGTAACAATACGATAACATGTCAAAAGCAATATGGTTTTATCCTTCGATATGCCTTGACTATAGGCCCCCGGGTGTTACAGGTACTTACTATCAGCCCTCTATTTCATCATCGTGACAAAGCCACGTGACCGGTGACAATTCGGTATACATTGCAAAGTTAACACGCTTCTACATAACTGGGTTTCATTTAAACTGCGCCATGTACCACCATACCATACCACCATACTACCATAGAACGGTGTCACAGTTACATTATTAAACTATTTGATTGACAGTTTTTCGACTTGAATCATAACGTTACAAAGACGGAGTTCTATGGTGGGTTAGGGTTCCATTGGGCTGATAGTACACTATTTCAACTGTGACCTGAAATGTCAGGGTGGTGAAATACGGGGCAGGTGACCCACTGGGTCGTTTTCTTCTAGCATAAATAATATATATATATATATATATACCTATATGTAAAGTGCAATATATTTATTAAAATACCCAGTCGCCCGGTGGTCCAAGCTCCGGTCAACTCGACTCGCGACTATAATCGTGTAAGCTTATACGCGTCGCCTACTGTTCGAGATTCGCTTAACAATACACCGTTATTCCACACCGGAGATGGCGCCAGCAGGCCACTGTGAGAAGAAAATGTTATTTTGACGATGTTGAAGCAAGATGGGCTAAACCAATAAGAATAAAGCTTGAGTTGAAACAAATTCATTCTGCATTCTGCTGACGGTAACGACAAGCAAAATTAACCGAAATGGTGCTATTGGATTGACAAGCTGTCATACAGTCGCTTCGGTCACCTGTAATTTAATGCATTTTATAAAAAACCAGGGGCTTCGCCCCGCTGCAAATTACTGAATTTCTCGGTGACCTTTTAATTTTTTTCTTTCATGAGAACCTTCTCCTGACAATAAACAAACACAAAAAAAAGAATTAGCAAAGTCGGTCCAGCTGTTCACGCGTGATGCCTTGACCAAGGGAAATAGGGATTCATTTTTATAAACATATATAGATACTCGCGTACATATATAATTCACAGATTGCAAATTGTCTAAGCTAAGCGGGCTTCTAATTGGTTAGTAGTGGGTGGAAGACAACGGATGAAATGATTAGCATAGAGGCTTTTCATATAAGTCCTCAGGGTTGGCAACGCAATCGTAGTCTTAGGAATGTCATCGTAAGATTAAATGTCACGCCCTGTAGCTCTTAAAGTATTGATCGCAGATTAAAAACAAATATGACCAATTTTGTAGGAAATTTTACATAATAACTTTTGCCAGAATCATATTGCTATTGGTACAAAAATTCCAGATATGAGTAAAAACGTGAAAAAAAGGGACCTTTAACCCCCACTATACCCTCGGCACAACCCCCACAATTGAGGACTTTTAGTATCTCCATCTAGACAGTTCAAGGTGTATTACTGTGCCAATTTTTAAATCTACACGAATATTACCCATATTAGGCTTAATTTTCTTTACAACGTAGGAATTATTAACCGACCGGTTCCTCAGGGAATAGCGATATACGACTTCTACGCGGATGGATTCGCGGGAAATATCTAGTTGCATATAAAATACTACATAAAAATACATACATAACACGCCTTCTTTCCAGGGTGGGTCGGCAGAGCTACAAAATACCACATTATGCAAAATGAGAAATTTGCTAGTGTATTAGTGACAGGTTGCAAGCCCATCGCCTAACAGTACTACTACAAGGCCTTATTCCCTTAGTCGCCTCTTACGACATCCACGAGAAGACATGAAGTAGCACTATTCTAACCCGGCAACCACACGTAAAATAATAATTCACATTAAAAGCGGGAACCTCTTTTCAACAGTATGTATTAAAATTACACTTCCACTTGTATTACAAATTAATAGTTTTTATGAAACGAACCTCTGCGCCTACTGTATTTGTATCTTTTCAACGATAATGTTTAGCAAATATGTGCATTAAGCCGTAAGTGGCCGTCGTTGGCCAGCGATACACTTAAAACAGAGCTTTATGCTTAACGGGTTATTGAGCCGCGTCCACAGTGCGCAGGCGCATCTACACGATTTACCAATGTCGCATAATATAGTTTTCACTTCTCACGCTCTGAAATGTTTCATAATAGCCATGTATATGCGGACTAAAGTGATGCATTTAATCTCTAGGGACAAAACTACTTTTTCTTTTTAATTTCCTTATGAGTAAAAAAATACTTTGGAAAACCATAAACAGCCAGATACAGGTTGCCATTTGATGATGTTGCCCTTGTCGTCGGAGTGCGCGGTGGAGGGCATACAAACTCCACCGCCTCAATCTTCATTTCGGAAATGTTGTCTATGGTATATGTCATATTCTAACCACAATAACAACATTATTGTTGTCCTTGTTAAAACTATTATAGTTTAAGATTTACTTTTCTCGCAATCGAAGTGAAACGCTTCCTTTTTTCGTATTTTTTTTGGCATATGATCTGTGACTCAAAGCTCATCAAACCTACAAGAATATGGCGGTGTCCTATGACCTTATTCTCCTGACAATCATGTTGACATATTTTTGAAACTTTGGACTCTACCATATTTTGGGTGCTAACTGTACCTATAAAACAACCAAACGAACATATTAATAAACTTTCACATTGTTATTGTGTTTTCATTTTATTTATATGTCTCGCGCTATCCAAGTGGGTGGGAAGTTGTTACTGCATTTTATTTGGCAGGTATAAATGTTAACACGTATGATTTTGAGCTCGTCGGTTATTTACTGTGATGCATTGTAGAGATCATTATGACCCTGCTTATTTTAATATATGTTTGACTCAGTTACTTAATCATTTAACCTTTTGATTGGCTAGCAAAGTCAAAATTTAATAAATTCAATATGTAACAAAACTTAATTGGTTAACAATTGTATGGCTATTTTTCGTTACACAAAGAAAACAAATTAGTTTTGCCAGCTTCTTTGGTTTTTAAAGAACTTTTTAAAAAAATAGGTGACGTTAGGTATACAATGTAAGAAACTACAAATAAGTACTTTAACGGCCGAACCCTATATTCAAACCGCGGACAGATAGCCTTACTTCGAAATAAATTTTGACACATTATGTATGGGCATATGTCAAATTTCAACCCGAAGTAAGCCTTATCTATCCGCGGTTTGAATATAGGGTTCGGCCGTAACACGTTAAAACCGATCTTAACCTTCTTCTTAATACCTAATGCTTAAAGTAATTTCCCCTTGGTAATAATAATAATAATAATCACAGGACAATGTCACACTAATTGACCTAGTCCCAACTAAGCTCTAGGCTTGTACTATGGGTACTAGACAACGATAAACATACTTAGATAGAGAAATAAATACTTAAATACATAGAAAACATCCAAGACTCAGGAACAAATACTCGTGCTCATCACACAAATATCTGCCCTTACCGGGATTTGACAGGACCCCTAGCTTCGAAGGCAGGGTCACTCCCAACTAGGCTAGCGTGTCGTCGTAGCGTGTGTGGTCTTCCCCTGTCTCTCATCTGTACATTTTCTTCAGGTTAAAGTGGTGTCGTACTAGACCCAAGCAGTTGACGGAAGACCAGGTGAGGGTGGTGTGTACTCCACCGACAAGGGCGTGGCATGCATGGCGTGCATTATAAATTAATTATCTCGGAAAAATAACTAGGATTATAAAATGAGATTCCTGTCAAAAAAAATAGCATGGAAAATTAAAAAATGTTTTTTTTTTAATACATAACCAGAATGCAAGCATATGCGGCGGCCTGTTCGCCTGTCTGTAGCTATCTCCTACATGACGATAAAATTTAAAGTAAATAATTAGAGTGCACTTAACAAGTTACTTCAAGAAAATAACAATATTTATTTATATTAGTGTGGGCGAGGCCTCATCGCCATATGAAAAAGACATAAACTTACCATTTATAAGCAGTTTCTATGCACTTTAATGCATTTATTAAACTTTGACACTAATGCAATGTTGCTCTGTGCGCATATTATGTGATAATCGATTCTTGGATCCGATGGGCACTGCAGCTTACCTGGAGATAGCAATCTTGGTTATCTATGTTTCTCGTATGTTTAAGGTAAATACTGACTTTGCATGCATTTATAGTTATTCTTCTTACATAATTATCTTTTTATCCTCCAGAGACCCGGTGTTCCACTGGAGGTAGGTACATAATCAAGGCAATTTAGTCACGTCACTATTTGAACGAGAATAAAGGTAATTTTTTATGGAATAGGAGGCAAACGAGCAGACAGATCGCCTGATGGTACCCATAGACACCTGCAGCACCAGAGGACTTAATTTGTTATTTTAGCTAATATTTATATGAATTAGACAAAAATAATACAGTACAAACTAACGAACGAACTTGAAAACTTAGTGTAGACTCATCAAATCGGGTCTTTTACCATCGTCGCGCATCTAAAATAGGCGCAGAATTGGCGCTGGTTAAAGCCCGACGGATGATATCGTTAAGGCTGGATGGAATGACGGAAAAATCTACCAGCACTTCGCGTACTGCTTGAACCGTGGTGACCAAGCCGATCAGCGCTAGCGCCACACTGGCAGCGGCGAGGAGCACAAAATTGTGCACCCAAGCGGAGTGAAGTTGATGTTTTATAAGTTAATGAATCCAATTAGGTTCCTGTGTTCGGTGATAGCAATCGCTTTATCTATGTTACATCCATACATGTATACATGTCATTACGCCTTCATTCTCAGAGTGAGGTAACTCTTAAAATACTTCTTAAAAATTCACATTGCACATTGCACAATCAGGCTAAGATGTTTACCAGTGTGTTATCTATATTTATAATTGAAAATGGCATTTAAGACGTAATTGATATTTATTTCCTTACTGGTACATTTGTTTAAAGCCATTTTACTCCCATGTTGTACACCAAGTAAACAAGGTAAACTTTGGTAAGGAGCCCCTAAAAAAAGAATTATTTTCTCATCTAATGCTAAGAAGATAAGGTCGTCGAAGAGCTCAACAACGTGCCAGCCTTACTAGACCCCTGCTCTACTAACCAAACCGCATCCGCTTTGCTGTGTGTCACAAAAGGAATAAAACGACACACGACATCGTTTCTTTTATTATCTTACCTAAGATAAAATGTGCAGAACTCGTTTAAACTCATTGGAAAATAACCGTTTATTTGCAATTTGCAACAATGCCGAATAAATTCCGATGCACAAAGAAACTGTTTACATTATAAGGCGCGTGCGGCGCGAGCGCTGTTCAAACTAGGGTTGTGAGTTGTGAGTTGTGACAAAAATATAAAAACCGTCCAAGTGCGAGTTGGACTCGCGCACGAAGGGTTCCGTATCATTATCTATAAAAAAGGGCAAAAAATCATGTCTGTTGTAAAGTATAACTAAATATTCTGTGAATATTTCAAGCCAGTTGCCGTTATCAATATCGAGCAAAAACATCACCTTTTTTGTATGGGAGCCCCCTCAAATATTTATTTTATTACAAGACGACAGGTTCCTAGTTGAGGGTGACCCTGCCTCGGAAGCTAGCGGTCCTGGGTTCAGATCTCGGTAAGGGTAGATATTTGTGTGATGAGCACGAGTATTTGTTCTTGAGTTTTAGATGTTTTCTATGTATTTAAGTATTTATTTCTCTATATAAATAAGTTTATCGATGTCTAGTACCCATAGCACAAGCCTAGAGCTTAGTACGAGGTCAATTTGTGTGACATTGTCCTGTGATATTTATTTATTTATTAATTCTGTTCATTCTAATGACGGAACCTTAGATTTTATGGCTCTAAGAATTTGCTTTGGTTTGCCGTTAAGAACAGCCATACATCATGATTGGTCTGATAACTTTTTTCAAACACATCCCTTTGACTACTTATTTATTTCGTGAAGTTCGCATAAAAATTCAGTTGCCTGGAAGCTGAAATAATGTTTCCCTATATTTAAAAAAAACCCATCGGTTACCACATGTACGAGTATGTATAGCAACGAGTGAAGTTGAACTTAGTCTTTATAATCACTATGTCCATATGGCATTTATTCTACTAGGGTCAAACAATATTGCTTTTAACGTGTTATGATATTGTTTTTAACGCGACCGCCATTACTGTCAAGTAAATAAGAGCTATCGAAACGTTGACGATTAAATAACATGCCAAAATTGGTTTTACCACGTTGTACTCTCTCGTTCTACTTAGTATGTTAGGAAAGATATAAACTGAGCAACAAGCGACATATAGATAGCCTTACAGCTTTAGTGCTCAACAAGCATTGAAATAAAAAAATAATATAAATTTAATGTGTATGGGTCTCAGTTTCCGCCTTCACTTACCTTCAGGTGACCTTCTCCTTGTCGAAAAAAAAAACAAAACAAAATATGCAAATGCGATTGGCAACCCTAATTTTAAGAATAGTGCACGTCTGCCCTTATCTCGCGATGACAGCCCCCGACATTAGGCACTTAGCGCGGATGCCAATCCGCTAACATTTAGTTTGCTTTACAACAACAACGCAACTCCACGTCAAACTCTGTTGCACTTTCAGCCGTAACTTAACACGTTATGATTTAAATTAGAATAGACACTAATTTAAAGTTACGATGATATTGATAAGTAGAGAGTTGTCGAACGTGTTTGAAATGAAACTGAAACTCTGATGCAGATTATGTTTTTTTTTTTATTTATTGTTGTGCTAAGGTTTATATTAAGGGCCTTTGTAGTGATGGTATTGTATGGTAAACATGGCTGAAATAGACCAAGAAGTTAACAAAGCTAGATCAAAGACAAATGATTTTTAAATAATTTTAAGTACGTTTAGCCAATATCTAAATGCTGGTTACGTTTCAATTTTCTATCGACTCGAAATATATGGAGTTGACATAAGTGCTCAACTCGATTTGTCATTCCTTATATTTTATCGATTTTCGACAATCGTTAACTTATCGATATGCATCTTGACTAGGCCCTCACGGGTTACTAGAGGCCCCAGAGAATATATTAGCTTAGCCAGGTCTTGCAATTGAAATTTCCCAAAAAACTCCCATTTTGTAATTAGGAATTGTATCAATGGATCATTTCGGGAATCTAATTGAAAACCATTTATCATAGCCATTTTTTCTTAAGTAAATATTATGCAACGTTGTGGAAAAATCCAAAGTTTAAACAAAATGTCAAAGCCCAAGAAACCAATAAAATGTTGACATCAACTTGTGTCATTTTCAGAATATCCTAATACATTCTTCATCCTATGTCAGACTTGTAACTACGATATAAACTTGACAATTTGAACATTCGTCTGAGCTCTAGGATTGATTAAATATTTTGGACAAATGCCAGTTCGAGAGCGGTTAAATAGATATCAATTTAGTGAATAATGCTCGTCACGAAACTCCGTCGGTCTCGTCAAAAGATCTTAATAATTAATTAACATCTGGATCTATCGTCGTTTATCGCGGCGAGTTATATTTAAACGGGGTCCACACCAACTGCAGAGCTATTGTAATCGCGTTTATCGCCGTGGATAAATTTAGATAAAGCACCTTTCTTGCACTTAAATAAATAAATACTAGTCGGAAATTGACATTGATTTTTTACATGTTTCCTATTTTAACTTCATGAATGTTTGATACTTCATAATTAAATACGAAAAATATGCCAATAGCTTGTTGGACCATGATGATTATAGGGTCCCGTTGCCTTAACTTCAAACACAAAATCAATATTTAAAACCACTTGTACCATCAAATTTTCAATTAAAAGTTATTTGGGGCTAAAGTAAAAGCACGTACTTTGAGAGCGACTGAGGTCCGATTAAAGTCTGGCGACTGATTGCAGATAAAAGAAACCCCTTCGGAGCAAAATGCACAAAACGCAAAATGTACACTACACGCAAAAAGTAATCAATGGCAAAATGCACCATACGCAAAATGTACACAACGCATAATGTGAAATACGCAGAACGTACAAAACGCAAAACGTACATACGCAAAATGTGACACTACATCACACTTTTCGTTTTTTTGTTCATTTTGCGTATGTACGTTTTGAGTTTTGTACGCCCTGCGTATTTCACATTATGAGTTCTGTACATTTTGCGTATCGTGCATTTTGCCATTGGTTACTTTTAGCGTGTAATGTACATTTTGTTCCAAAGGGAAAGAAACGGGGATGTTATTCTCTTAAGCGTATCACTTTTCAACTCGACGCAGCTCATATTAACTGGTGAGTTTAAGTAGTCCCGTCAGGAGTCCTATCTCAAGTTATTCGCGTCTTGTTTGTCACTCGGATTCTCTTTCTATCTAGTCAGTAACGATAAAAGTCAGAAAATACAACTTGTGCTAATCGTAATTTTATAATGTGGTTATTTTCGACAATTCGTTCCCTAAAAATAGAATGGCGTGAGGTGAGAAGTGAGTCGATGTCTATGTCGTACAAAGCTTTATACGACAGAACTCCTTTCATCAGAGGAACTTAGCACAAGAATCTGGCTGTACGGTTAGTGAAGACCCGGTGGCCGCGAGTTATTTAGACCATAATTAAACCGCTTAGTGGCTGAGCGTTGTTGCTCGTTTAATCGTTTAAATTAAACGTTTTGTTTCCAGATTTCAATTACTAGGAGCTTAGCTGAAATTTTGATTTATTTTGTTTCTTCATTTCGAATATTTCCTATTTACGATAACTTATAATGACGTCGATTTTACCAATAAACTAGCAGATGGTTTTTCAACTGTCAAAATGACAAATAAACTGTTTGGATATTTATCTCAACTCCAGTAACCTGCGGGAGGAAAGATGGCCGATTGAAAAATACCCGGCTTTTAAAGGTTGATTCACAAGAGCTGGCACGAATGGATTGAACGTAGGTAATATCTTTTGTCACTGTGTAAGTGCCGATGTTATACAGGGGCTTCCTAATATTTTGTAAACAACTAGAACTTTTTCGCTTTTCAAGAAAAATTACATATAATCTGCACATTATTAAGACTGCGCAGTATTATTACAGCGGATTTTAATACGACTGCGGATCTAACGTTACGAAGCATGTTGTACCTACCAGTCGACGTCATATTTTATGTATTAACTAGATTGAAAATTTTACACCGTATTTGGGCGTAAGACAGGATTGTCTAAGAACACGATTATTACATACTTGAAACAACGTGTATGTAGTCTGCTATGTGTTTCTATTTACTGATATTTTTAAACTGAAAGCCGTGATGAAAATTTAAGATGTGCACTAGTAGGAAATAAATGTTAAACTAAATTCATTACCTACGAGATTGCGCGTTGATTTGATCTTTCAGGACAAATGTATATTCATATTTACCTACGTACACCTTTATTTTTAAATCAAACTTCAGGTGTAGTAAATGCAAGGGGAATGAGCGATGCATTACAATCCCAAAACGACTTTATTTGCGTATAAAAGCTGAAGATGTTAATGTCGAGAACTCGTGGAAACTATTCTAAGTGAAATAGCTTTTAAGCGGAGACTCGGCGATGTGAATAATTGTGATTCCGCGAAGTAAAGGAAGAGTTACATGCACCTAATATGAGTACACATGTTGAAAAATGTTCAATATTATATTATTATAAAAATACTAGTGACCCGTTTAGCCCGTGTGGTTGCCGGGTTAGAATAGTGCCACTCCATGTCTTCCCGTGGGTGTCGTAAGAGGCGACTGAGGGAATAAGGGCTTGTAGTACTGTTAGGCGATGGGCTTGCAACCTGTCACTAATACACTAGTAAACTTCTTGCCCTGATTGTGCAAAATGTGGTTACAGAATTATCAACAAGTCTTTTAGAGTTGTTGGTATTTCTGTAGCTCTGCCTACCCCACTCTGGAAAGTAAGGCGTGATGCTATGTATGTATGTATGTACTAGTGACCCGCCCTCGCTTCGCTTCGGTTTACATGAGTTTCCTGTATAACCCGTATATAAACCAGAATTTATTAGACATTAAAATGCGTGGTTTAGGTTAGGAACCGATTTAAATGAAATTTGGTATGGAGATAGTTTGAGTCCCGGGGAAGGACATATAGTAGTTACTTTTTATCCCGAAATATTGTACGATTCCTGAGGGAATAGCGATTACCCAATTCTACTCCGACGGTGTACCGGGAAATAACTATATATTGTTGTAATTATAAATTGAAAGTAACTCTGTCTGTCTGTTTGTTACGCTTTCACAGATGCACCGCTGAACCGATTTAGATGAAATTTGGTACGAAGATAAAATTATAGATTTATAGATAACTTATATACCCAGAAAGATACCAATGTTGTCTAGACATGTTCTGAGTAGTTTACCCATTTAGATAGATAAACAACTAAAACGAAAGAAGAAAGAAAGAAAAGATTTGATCAGCCACAACAGAATATATACATAAATAAATAAATAATCTCAGGACAATGTCACACAAATTGCCCTAGTCCCAAAATAAGCTCTAGGCTTGTACTATGGGTACTAGACAACGATAAACTTACTTATACAGAAAAATATATACTTAAATACATAGAAAACATCCAAGACTCAGGAACGAATACTCGTGCTCACCACACAAATAATATCTACCCTTACCGGGATTTGAACCCAGGACCCCTAGCTTCGAAGGCAGGGTCACTCCCAACTAGGCTAGCGCGTCGTCATACATAATATATATATTTATTACCTTGTATCATTAAGAGTATTTGTTTTCGTATTTATTATTAGTGTAATTGTTACTAAAATTTTATTTTGGTGGTATCCGTCTCAGCACCAACCTTCTTTTGTTTCTGCTTGGCCCATTGGTTGACTGGTAGAGAATGCCTTAAACCATTAAGTCCGCCATTTGTACCTACTTTGTGTATTGTGCAATAAAGTTTAAATAAATAAAGTGTCATTCTATGGAACTTGCTAACTATGTAAACAAGCCGCCATACTAAAATTGACATTAGATGTCAATTTCAATATATTATTTGTTTACATAGTTAGCAAGTTCCATAGAATTACATCATAAATATATAAATAAATAACAGACAAATAAAAAGCAAAAAATAATTATACAAAGAAAATGATGGCGAAAAGGCTCAGCAACACGCCACGAATAACTTCGTGACGCTGATATTCTGCTAGGACCTAGAACTAAAGCTAATTTACCTAAAGGGCCAGTGGAACGGGAGGAAACGATAAGAGGCAAGGTCGTGTGTGTTAAGGTCAAAGGACATTGATAACATACATTTTACAGTCTTAATTTAATAGCGCGCACATACATCGCACTTTTAGAATTATATGACCTAATTCAAACATTTTCAGCTTTCGATTTCGAGTCATAAATTTAGTATTATAGAGACCTAAATCGAAAATCAAAATATGTGTATTAGGTCACTATAATTCTAAAGATGCGACATATGCTCGTAAGATCCGGTGAGATATAGGAAGTACATAATCAAGGGGATTTAGTTTAAACTTTATTTCAGTGTTCATAAAGTTCATTTTCATTTGCTTCAGTGATGAAAATGGCATTTAAGAGCAAAGGTAATTGAACTTTATTTCCTTGCGGTTAGGTTCAAATTCCCACTTATAAAAATCTCCCTCTTTGTAGTATGGTGGGCGTCACGAGGATATAGTATTATTAATATTATTGCATGACTTGTACAACATAAGCACATCCTATACCATTACCGTATTATCTGCACATTGGCCTGGTTGGTAGTGGCCCTGCGTACGCAGCTAGCGGTCCCGGGTTCAAATCCCGGTAAGGGATACTTTGTACGATGAGCATTTGGTTCTGAGTTTTGGGTTTTTTACATGTATGTATACATATATATATAAGCACATATTTCTCTATATAAGTAAGTTTATCGTTGCCTAGTACCTTTAGGACATAGTACAAGCTTAGAGCTTTCCTATATTTTGGAACTAAAGGCCAATTTGTGTGACATTTGTCCCGTGATATTTTTTTTTATTTTCACACTCCGAATACCGTGTTCTTACAATAAATGTATTTGTGTTTGTCTTTGTAACTAGATACTAAACTAGTAGGTATCTACGGTAAGGTCGCCCATGTAAACCGTAGGCACGAGTTAAAGGGTTCGCATGTTCATAATAGAAAGTGAATGCGAACCTCGGCCGGGCATTTTAGGGATTCGAGGCGCATCCCGCATTCCGGTAATCGGAGCGTCAGCAGTAGAGGAAATGTATCGTGTTGTAGGGAAACAAATACAAACATTTACATTATAACCAACAAATAGATAAAAAACCCATTTGATCGCGACCTCTTCTTTCAGGGGAATTAAAATAAATAAAAATAAAATTCATTTAATTCAGACTACGAGATCCACAGAGATTGTTAGTATTATACAGAGCTTAAATTACTACGTTAGTGCCTAAACTTAAGTGAAGAGAGGACCAGTGCCTGATCAGGCCACTGTTCCATCTCTCAGCGACGACGGACAGGAGACTGTGGCGGCAGCGTTTGCGCAGCGTGTCGCGTGGAAACCGTCCACGCGCGCGTCCGCGAACATACCCGACGCACTGCAGTTAGCCAAGATGCGTTTGCTAACTAGCATTTCTATTCGTTTTGTCACGTGTCACGTGATCTACCAGTGACGTGTTGGTTTAAAACCAAACGAATAGAAGGGTGAATCAACTTTTAAGGTACTCCCCAATTTTCGACATGTCTCACTATGTCACCTTAATTTGGTAGAATGCATTTTTTTTTTTGATGTGGTCAATATATTGAATAAATCAGACAATTAAACTTACTTTCTAGCTGACAATTTTAAAAATTCTTCTATGATTTACACAAATATATCAGGTAACGCAGGGGACGACGTTGTCCCCGGGTTTTGTATGAAAAACGTGCATTTTCCACTGCGTTACCATGTTTTTACAAAATTATAGAATTGGTTTATGATTATGAATAGTGAAATCCGAAAATCTGATTATCTAATTTTAACATGTGTAAACCATAATCAATCTCGCATATTCTAGTAAGTTTTTATTAGCGTGTAGAAAAGGAGGACTTTAAAAGTTGATTCACCCAGAAACGCTAGTTAGCAAACGCATCTTAGCTAGACTATCGCCGAAACGATCCAACCGATTTTCAGGAAACTAAATTAAAACAATGTCTATCCGTTTGGGAACGATGCCACATGTACACTCAGATACATAGATACAATACACACATTAAATTATAGTACTTACCCCTCTTTTTTTGTCGGTGGTTAATGAAGAAAAAAAATTGGTCGTAGTACGTTTTTTAAAAGGATTTTGCAATAAAAATTAAGCAAGTTAAAAACTTAATTTAGACAAGATTTTATTTAAAACCTACTTACACGACTTTTAATTGTCCGAATGGTTTTGTTTTTAAAGAATGTCAGATATGTGTATTAAAATAATTAATTATTTTAAACCAGTAAGTGTGGGAACCAGCGGTTATTGTTGTATTTTACGGGGTTTTCCCGGGTAAGGTAAGGTATTCATTTTTTTTGCAACAATCAATTTAGGGCCGTATAATCTTTGAATTAAGAGTTAAGTGTTCATTATTGGTGCATGTCCGCTTAAAGTGTCCAACACTGGTGCCATAACCCTACGTTTTTTTAGCGTAAAAAATACTTGGTTTTTTTCCATTAACGATCAAACATTCACCTTAATTTTTTTGCTGGCAATGTTATTGAAAACTTTGACTAAACATATATTAAGTACAAATACAGAATGAGAAACTGAATTCTCATAGTTCTGCGGTCGGTACTCGTATCTTGAAGCCGTCATTGTTGCCGCCCCTCCATTCAGCGGTTCCTTAAGAATTCAATTAGATTATCTTTCATAAATACATAATTAACAAACACAAGATATACCAATTAAGATAAAGTTAATTAATAATTCATAGCATAAGCCGGGGAAGGTAGGAATAAGATGAAGCTGCAATTGAACCTAGATGATTTGAACTGCTGCCGTAATACCAAAGAATCTAACTGCATAGTCTTAGCACAAGCATTTCAAATTGTATGTGGCTACCAATAGAGTATATAATGCTTCAACTGGAACATTGCAGTTAGCCGCCTTCTTTCGCAGACTGGTCTTCTAAGGATGACCGCCGATATCCGACCATCATCGGACATGTCATCATCATAATCATCATCACCGGCCTGCGGCAGTCCACTGCTGGACGTAGGCCTCTCCCAAGGCACGCCACTTTTCTCGATCTTGAGCTTTGAGCATCCAGTTGCTGCCAGCCACCTTGCGCAGATCGTCGCTCCATCTAGCAGGGGGGCGTCCAACACTACGTTGGCCTATGCGCGGTCTCCACAGCAGAACTCGATTACTCCATCGTTCATCTGACATGTAGCCGCGTGATATTGGTCAAAATGCATTTTTTTATCACAGTCAACATCTGCTTATCATTACCAAACTAATAAGTCTAAACTCTGTGGGTCAAGTAAGGTAGAAACAACACCTTCCGAATCCATCATTAGATTAGATCCGCTATGTAATACTGTTGTATTGCATAGATATTGCGTTGTCAATAGGTCCACATTATGATTACTCAATTAAAATATGAATGATTGAATGATATTTATTTTCCAGTACATTATAAGTTCTATGTTATGTCAAAGTACAAAAAATTACATTGAAATCGTAATTAAAAATATCCTAATATAAGTAATATAAATGTTTATCGCAATAATGGGAACTAGTTAAAATTTACTTACTCAATTTGAAGAATACTGAAAAATAAATTAAATTAAAGCTTGTCACAACAGCTAAAAACATTGCTACAGTTTAAACATATTTTTTTATTAATATACTATAAAATAATATAAAAACATATCCAAGGGTATCGTACGAACTTTCATTTTGCAAAAACGTATATTAAGTGAGGTTAGGTTATACTTGGGCGTTTTCCAAAAAAAAGTGTAAATCATTCAGGACAAAATTAAGAAAATTTTACTTTTCCATTTCGTCACGAAAATTAAAGTATCTAAATGTATGGCTAATTTTCATGACGAAATGGAAGAAGTTAAATTTTCTTAATTTTGTCCTTAACGATGTTCACTTTTCTTGGAAAACGTCCACTTTTAACAACTTAAAAAAATTTATACAACTATGCCAAATTTCAAGTTCAGAGAAAAACTGGTTTAAGAAGTCTCACCATAAATGTTTTTTTACCATTTTGGTACGGCAAAGTAAAAATAGGGCGGTAAATACCTTCTTACGAAACGGAAGCTTAGCTTAGCTTTATAGTTTGCCAAAATGATGATTTTGTACAACATTATTGAACCCATAATCAATCTCACATTCAGATACATGATCGCCGTTTTTAGGTTAGTTATTACGAAAAAGAACTCAGATTTAAAAACTAGGTTTATATTTTGACCGTTATAACAATTTTATAGTGACCTACCATGGACCCACCATCCTTATCTTACACGGAACTGAATTATCTCTAATAACTAAAGCAGTAATTAAATTATAAGCTGCCCTCATCTACCTGTCCGAGTGTAACCCTGTTAATCACGGCCGAAGCCTGCAGACACCGCTATTATAATAATACTGATGGTTAAATAATGATTAAATACTGGTCGGAGCCACGCCCACTGTGCGAGCGGGACCGATGCTCTTGCGCTCGCGGTGCACTTTGATTGACAGTTATAGGTAAGTGCAGAACTTTTAATCTGCGAATTCTGCCAAGTACGTAATTTTATAGAATTCTGAACTAATCATGTAAAATAATAGAAGTCGTTCTAGAGGTTATTTCGCGGTTATTTAGTTGTCTGACTAGAAACTACATAATAGGGACCATGCATATTTTTTTTCTTAGGCTCTCTGGAAATTGCTATGAAAGAGAAGGATAACTCTATACAAAATCGACTACAGGAATAACGTCACAGCTGTTGTTCCATGTTTAAAATATACGGACCTTGTAAAGAAATATGCATTTATTACAGAAATTACTATGTTTAAGCCAATATAATTGAATTAAAATATTACGTAAATAAAATGATGATGCCAAAAAAAACCTTAAAATAAGTTTTACAATTTTAACAAGTCTTTATTCTTTATAAAATCTTAATAAACGGGTCGAAACTTAATGTATTGCGTTTTATATGTTTTTTTTTACATTTCTCCTAAGTCTGACACAATTCTGTTTTTCACGCATATTCCCTATTATGTAATAATACTCATAAGCAATATTTTGTAAACTGACTGTTGAGTTTCTTGTGAGCCATTGGCAGAATGGTCGCCCACTAGTAGTGACCGATTGCCACTATCTCAAAAATTGGAATTGGATTGGAGTTTCTTGTGGCGCTTCTTCTCAGCAGTGGTGACCATGCGGCCTTCTTACTGAATAAACAACTTTTATCTTTATCTTAACACCATTTGAAAGATACATTATTCCAGATGTACATCGTAAAAGAAACTCCACATGTTTATTCCATCAAGTATAGGTAGATATAATTCAGATATACATTTCGAATATATCTCCTTTATCCTTTCCAACTCCAATGTCCTCTATGGACCTTCTGTCATACCAACGCACCGGTTACTCGCATTTGACATATGCTTGTCACAATATGAATCATTTACATTCCTTCTATTTTTTAATTAAATATCAAAGCTAATAATAATTATAAACGTAATAGGCTATTTTATCATTTGAACCGAGGGCGGGACGCTATCTTTATCCATACTATTACAATATAATACACTACCTATTATGAGGTATAAATGCGAAACTGTGTTTGTTTGTTTGTCCTTTTTTCACGGCTAAGCCGCTGAACCGATTTGAATGGAATTTGGTATGGAGATAACTAAGGTCTCGGGGAAGGACATAGGATACTTTTTATCCCGGATAATTTAATAGTTCTCGAGGGAATAGCGATAAACGATTTCAAGTCGTGGGCCAAAGCAGGGTTTATTATATAATCATCTGAAACAAAGCAAACAAAGAAGCTGGCATTGTCCCGATCTACGGGTATACAAGATTAAGGTTAACTACTCATGAAGCAGAATCAAGCCCACCTGGTTGGTACTCACACCCGCAGCAGAAACGAAAGGCTCAGACTGTGTCAAGTTACCCTTGTCAATAGTCACAGACCATAGTATCGCCGTAGATATTCCCATCATATAAAAACTCCTTGTTAGGCAGAGCTCCTAGTCAAAACATATCACATTACCTGATATGGTTGAAAGTGCTGACTTTTCTGTGAATCTATACTCTGATTTGTTTGAATTGGAAGGGTAGAATTAATTGAAACTGAATGGCTTGTTATTAAAAACAAGCCAATCAGTTCATTTTAAAAAGATGAACCCATAAAGGAAATAAAGATTAACAAACCTTTCATATGCAGTGTGACTGATCCGGGACAAAATTTTAGATATCCTTTTCTTTAAGCGCAATTTTGTGAGAGAATAATAGAGCTCGGTATTTTTTTTTGTCCGGCTACGAAGGGTTAAATCAATGCCAAGGGTTCCAAAGTTAAAATATTTACTCGTAGGTAACTTATTAAAAACTAACCGATGGATGCAAGTGGCGCAAGACTGCACCTTGTGGCAAACTTTGGCGTAGGCCTGTAGGGCTG
Source organism: Acleris holmiana (assembly GCA_949316455.1). Lineage (NCBI taxonomy): Eukaryota > Metazoa > Arthropoda > Insecta > Lepidoptera > Tortricidae > Acleris > Acleris holmiana. The sequence continues at coordinate 7,956,438 of OX438785.1, forward strand.
GACGTCTTTTGGGTGAGATGATGATGTATTTCCGGACGCAGTAGTTAAAATGGTTGGACATCATGAAAGTGAAGGTCAAATAATAATGCTCTTAGGAGCACAGGAAATGTATAGCGGCTGCCTTTAGATAAAATATTACACAAGAAATTACTAAAACGCATGCCGATGCTGGCTATGATGCAGTTCGACGCGTTAACCAATTCGCTACGTTCATTCAAACAATCAAACTATTAACAATAGACTGAAAAAAAATAAGCCTGAGCTCCTTCACAATCCCCTACAAAAACCCAGGCCCGGGATAACGCAATTCTATGTGCATTGTGGGGATTATGTCTCATTCATGGTGTACGAAGAACTTGAACAATGAGGGACGGCTTCAGGGTGGCTTATCTTCGTGTTTTTCGTTGAGTGGTAAACAACAATAGTACAATACTTTTGAAAGAAAGAAGGAATTAAATCTTGTTAGCGTATACGGTGCTAGGGGCCCTGAATTCTGTACAAAATTAACTCAATGAGGAGATTCTTGCATCGCCTGATAGAAAAATTTAACATGACATTGGTGGAGTGAAACAAAGAGTAGGTATATTTGATCAGTACTAGGGAGTCAGCAATATCCAACAACACGATCTTATGTTAGTAAGGCTAGTATCTTAATACAAGGCAGCCTCGATACTCATTATCACTATTCAAATGCCAAATGTTAATTGTGGCGATCTTTACGAGAAGCCAAATGTTGCTTTTCAAGTTTACCATATCATTTCATGTCAAAAAACTCCAGAAAGTATGTTTCTTAGTTTATCATGTTGTTACATCCCCCTTGGTTATAACGATTTAATGATCATGATCGTTCGACCCTGTCTGTATCACGATTGGATGATCAACCTACGAATTTACACCAGAAAATAACACCTTATTTCTTTTAAGTGTTAAATTCCCATACAAAATTACTGGTTATCCCTTACTATTAAATGTTTTTTATCATCAAGTTCGGTCCTCTGGCTCTCATCTAGTGAATTACCGCAGTGTTCTCTTTTTCTTTGTTTCTATGTTAATATGCTTATTAACTTACCTATAGACTCAATCAGTTTCATCATCATTAAAATGACTTCTAGAGAATTCCAGTGCTTATGCATAATTCTGCATGATTTTATCTACATTGATGATCTTTGGGCGGACTTATTTAACAACTGTCATTTTAGAACTTCAATTAAAACTTGTCAGCTGGCGACCATCCTGTCTTCCTCTAAACACTCTTTGATTTAATGCTCCTATCATATGCATTGCAGTTTACACTAAGATTTACGAGTAAACAGTATACCCATACATGCATCGCTCTGTCAGTATGTCACACGCTATTAATAGAGAATTGCACGTCCGCTGTTTGTGGCTCGTTAGAGGTAGGAAACTGTTTGTCCGTCTGTGCTTTGAAGTCAAATAATTATATCATTCTCGGGTTATTACTTGTGCCATAGTCCAACTGAAACCTTTGAAGATACTTTGCGTTTTAACGCCTTAGCAATTTAATACGCAGCTGGAATGGGCATGCTTGATATTGTTGAAAGAAAGCCCGAAAGAAGAACATAACACGAGTGAGGCATAAGAAATCAAAATAACCACATTTGTTTCAGAGAGCCAGATGCCAATACTTTTTAACCTATAATATATTTCATCCGTAAATACTTTATCTTAATTTTCAAGAGTTCCAATAAAACTGCAATTTAGCTGTTTGGCGGGTTCAACAATGCAAGAAACTTTGTCCAAAGCAATGTGGACAATATATTTCTAAATATATATATTCCCGTTTAAATAGTATTTGCACGGTTTTTGTTAAGTTTGGACGAAATCGATCGTGTTTCAATAAAAATAAATAAAAAAAATAAAAATAAAAATCATTTATTTCAGACCTCATTACTGATCCATATTTATATGTTAGTAACACACTACTTAAAGTACTTAATACCTATTTGTTAGTAACACTACTAAAAGAATATAAAAAGAAATGAAATGAACATGAAAATAAAACGACATCACACACACACATCAAACCGCTCACTTGGTCCTTCCTATGGCAATGCCAACGCAAAACTTCAGGAAAGGGCAGTCTATTCGTTCAGCCAACACCCTCAGGAGACGTTAATAAGACGTTAATACTGCACGTTATAGCATGAGAATAATAGACATATGGCAAACTTTTGATGAAGCAAAACCTGCACTGCAAGCCAGTAAACAATGCTTTCCAAACGTTTGATCGAATAGCAAGCAGCCATGCGCGTGGGCAACGCGAATACGAATAGCTGTCATCGATGTACAATGCGCCGCAACATTTGTTGCGAAGAACGCATAAACATATACTATCCTGAAACAAAGGCAAGTAAAATTGATACCTTTGTAATGTTCTCTTGCCTTTTTAGCTAAAAAAAATGTAAATTTGACAAAAGCTTGATCTGTCTGGTACAATATTACTTAAACCTTACAAACTATGCGCTTCACTTATTAGTAAAACATTTGTATTCAGAGGTATATTAATAGGCTTCCTTTTTAGGGTTCCGTACCAAAACTGTAAGAAAGGAACCCTTATTATGATGAGACTTCGGTGTCTGTCTGTGTCACACAAAACCTATCAAATTGAAATTTGGCATACTCGACTTGCTTGCCTGCATCTATTTATACATATATAAAAAAGTTGTATAGCAATTGGAAATGGGATTAAAAGAGGTTTAAAAATGAAAGAGATATCATATGACAGGAATTGATTTTAAAACGATTTTATCTCAAATAATCTCATGATCCACTATCGTAAAAGATATGAAAGAATGTATTTAGAATTATTGAAAGTCAAAAAGATTGTATTGTTCGTATCTGTTAACAACGATAGCGTCCCACCGTACAAGCAGATGTCGTTCGACGCACGCGTCGATTCTTGTTGCAATTCCAATCGTTTTGCTTGTGTGCGTCAATAAAGAGAAGTCGGGTTTCACTTGTCGAAAATGCATTAGGCGGTTTTTTAGTTCATTTCGCAGTCGAGAAAGGTCAGTGTTTTGTTTAGTAAAACGTGAGGCATCTTAAAAGGGTGCCAAGTGTAAATCTAATACAATTGTTTAACTATGTTGCATAGTTCACAGTGAAAATGAGCACAGTACGTGAAATTTAACACATACAATCTTAAACGCTTAAGAAAGATGTACTTACATATTTGCTGGGAGATGCTTTTGTACATTGTATTTCTCATTTAATCCATGTAGCATTTTGTACAACTTATATTAACAAAAACGCGAGCCTAACAATTCATAAATATAAGTACCTACAATTGTAAGTACATTTCTTTGCTATCACGACAAAATAACAAAATGGCTGCCATACCACTCTTTCCACGGAAAGTGAAATTGATTATTCTTTTAAAAGTAAAAGCATTATTAAAACCCCATCTTATCCTAAAAACCCTTATGATTTATTCCCACTTTCAAAATGGCCCTTATCTGTGTACACATTAGCTGACTGTATGACAGAGTACACAATAGTAAATCTACCATTTAAAGCTGACCTCTAGAGCTATTAAGACTGTCTTTAAGCGGCGGTCTTGTAAAAACGGAAGTTGTTAAAAACGTCTACACCTTTTACAAACACATCTAACAGTACGAGATGTTTGATGTGTTCGACAAACGTTTAAGACTTTTGAGCTTGTAAATAAATATCGACTTTATTGTTGTAGATGTAGAACCTATAATAATCTTTTTGGTCTGTGTTGAATCGAATGCCGGTTTTAAAGAGGGTGACAATGTTAAGGATGGCTCTGAGACTCGATTTCATTTGAAGATTTATTATTTGTGGCGTTATCTAGATTATTAATAGCATTGATAAAGGTTGTAAGTATTATTTTTAATTATTGTTTTGACTTTCTGTAACCGGTGACTCTGTCCTCGTAGAAGCAATCAAGTTTTATTTTCTTATCTCCTGATGAAATAGTCTTTATCTCGCTTTAAATACCTTCCTCATCAACTTTGCGTATTGTTACTTTTAATTGTTATTTTTTTAGTGACATATGATAAGAGTTGCTGCACCGACTTTGAATTGCCACTTAACATATTTTCAACTATACTACCATATATTCATATGTCCTCGGTAGGTCATTCACATAAATGAGAAAAAAACAAAGGGCCAATAATGCTACCCTGTGGCACGCCAATAACGTATTATATTTAAGTATGTCTATCCTATTTCCAGTTATGATTTCTCGTCATTTCTTCACGGCCCGAGGTCATTAGTTACGGAAATGCAACAGCCTGCAAGTAATCTAGCATTGTACGGTACACCACACAGCTTGCTCAGCGCTTCACCATATCAATATAGGGATAAAGATCAAATTCACAGAGATAGGCGGTGGGCCGTGGTTCAGTGTACAGTAGAACTAATAGATTTCTGTTGATGTTGCCCTGATGACTCCGTAATTATATGTTTTCTAATGAGGTGGAGTAGTTACCAAGTAAATTATTATACATTTAGTTTTTTTTTCAACTGTTATATTGAAAGCCTGGCGAAGATTATTTGCATGGCGTTTTGAAACTGTTCTTTGGCCAATTTATTTTAAGCTCTAACCGTGAGGTGGATACGGAAGTAATGGAGAAGTAAGGAATATGTGAAAGCGAGGGGCCTTACAAATTCCTCTTAAATAAACCGCAAGGTAATAGTGATATAAGTACTATGTTATCCTTAAGTTTTTATACCTACATACTTACTTGGGATAAATGAAAGTAGTAATTTTTATACTTCGACTTACATGGGTATTTTTCAAAGAAATTGTACCTAATTAAGGACTGAAATTAAGTTACGGTTAAGTTTTACATGTAAGTAACGAAAATTAAATATATGAATGGACGACTAATTTTCGTTATTCACATGTAAAAGTTACCGTAACTTAACATCAGCCCTTAGATAGGTACAATTTCTTTGAAAAATACCCACATAAATTGGTCAAAAATATGTTGTCGTATTTTTTACTTTAAGTCCACATTCATATAAATTGTTTTTTTCTGTGCCATTAAGTGTTTACATACATACATATACATACGCTCTCAATAAGTTACATAACATCCATATAACGCAAGAAAGTGGTACCGTAAGGCCAAGTCCACACAGTCATGCCACAACTGGCTACTTCTAAGGTCTACCAGCCACAAAAATGGCAGAGGAATGCTACTCATGATTTCTCGACGATAGCAAAGCCAATTTTCTTTCGATCAGTCTAAACGTATGAACAAAACGCTGATGATCAGTGAGATCAGAACGAGTCTATGCGTAAGAAGCTTAAAACTTCAAACTAAAAGCTTGGAAGCTTTGCCTGAAGACACTGCTGCCGTAATACTAAAGAAGACGGCTTTTGCATAGCAATAGTAAAAACCGATAGAGTTCAGTAGGTACTACGGCAGTCTGCACAATGAACCCTTGCGAGTGCCCGTAGGCTGCTTACAACAAGGATCTCCTAATGATACAATGTCATTACTTGGTTAAGATAGAGATATAAGGAAGGATTATGATGTAGTAAAGACACTATGCATGAGACCCTTGTAAACATAGACTTTTGCAAATCAATATTTAAGTTTTAATTATCATATAGTTTAATTTTATGCAAAAAATGCAAATAATAGCAATAACCGAGTGTCATGACTTAATAGATATGCCGAAGTAGTTTACTGAATAATTGATAAAAATTTGAACTACTTGGGCGTTTCCCAAAAAAGTGTACATCGTTAAGGACAAAGTTAAGAAAATGTAACTTTTTCCATTTCGTCACGAAAATAGCTAATTATTTGAATTAACAATTAGTATGATCAAACAACAGGCCCTAGGAGGTTTTATAAAATTAACCCGTTGACTGTCGCTGAGTTTTGTAACACCAAATACAGATAGGTAAAGTTTTAAAAACAATACTGTACTGTAATTTAAAAAAAAACTTGAAAATTCGAGGAAATCTTGTTCAAATATACTGTTTTCAAGTCAACGCTAGTCGCGTTTATTCATGCTATTTAAATCCTTTTGCTATATTTTTTTACAATATAGGTAACTATTTTTTTTGTAATATTACTTACTATTCAATCATCAAAAAACTATCAGTTTATTTTGTCTTGACTAGGTTCATATTGAGGCCGTAATGTTGGCTATCTCGAGGCGTGCTTTGTTTGTGTTAGAGCCGTCGTAAAGCACGTCTAACGTCTAACGCGTCAAGCTTCGGCTATTCGAACACTCGTGTCAGAGGTAGTCGTGACGTCGCATTCGTCAGGAGGCGGTGCAAATAACTAGATTCGGAGGTTTTGCATGAATTATAATTACGGATCATCAGATCAATGGTGGGAGCATGCAACAGGGACTAACCAATAGTCTAATAGTGGTGAAAGAAGAGAACCTATGCCCAGCAGTAGGTGGTTCTGTACGCCTTACAATCTAGACACTCTCTCGGCTTAAATAGTATTTATTGATGTTGTTGCAGATATTTTTTAGTCTAGTTAGTATTAAAGTTTAAATTGAAACTTTGTTCGTTATGTTTGAAGTTTTAAGCGGTAGCGCAACTGTAGAATGATTAAAATCACAGTTAAATTATACTAAACTCTTTCAACGTTGTAAAGGTTACGACGTTTGTCCAAAAGTGTTTTCACTTCCTGATTAATAGACAATCATAGAAAAACGCATCGAAATAATATATAATACTTTTATACTGGTCATCGATCCTAAGTTTATGGCGACCCTAAAATTCATTTTCTTAGTTTTTGATAATCGCTAATGATAGACTTACGCATGTTGTTTAGAAAGCCCTAAGAGACATAATTAACATTCTTACCGATTTTGTGCTTTATTTCAATGCCTACAAATGTATTTGTAAGCAAAAATACAACTTAATGACTAACTAAACTTCCTAAACCCGCTTGCGCGCTTGCCTTGTCCTATACGGCTAGGGTGGCCCATGAAATTGTGCATTACCATCATTGTACTACGACCTTACATTAAAGGGACTGTGACCCCAGGTCTGAGCCAGGATATGATGATGGGCATGCGAAGTGTTATGACGCCAGCCGTGTATTGTGCGATTTGAATAATTATCGGCGGGGATAGGGTTAATGGTTATTGTTATTGGAGATAACGAAGGTGTAACGGTTGTTTGGGGTGATCTTATGTTGGGCAGATTCATCTGCGGGTCTTATCTGACACGATACATTGTAACTGACGACACATGTTTGTGTTGCCTTGGACTAATAAAGTACGGTTAACTTGGTAATGAAGCTAAGTAAGTAATTCATTTATCACCTAGAGCGCAAGTGAAATACCGGATCTTCGACCAGGACCTTCGAAGAGCATCTGATGCAGATCCGGGTTCTATCCTACTTTGTTTTACCGTATTGTAATCGTGTTGTTGACGAATCGGCAGCAGTGTTTATAGAGCTATTACCACGATATCAATATGATAGCAAAAAGGGTAATTACATACACACAACATCACGCCTTCATTCCTAGAGTGGGGTAGGCAGAGCTACAGAAATACCAACAACGTTAAAAAGACTTGTTTATAATTCTGTAACCACATTTTGCACAATCAGGCCACGAAGTTTACTAGTGTAGTGTATTAGTGACAGGTTGCAAGCCCATCGCCTTATAGTACTAAGTACAAGCCCTTATTCCCTTCGTCGCCTCTTACGACATCCACGGGAAGACAAGGAGTGGCACTATTCTAACCCGGCAACCACACGGGGCAAACGGTAATTACAATTTGTAATTATGGCAATGGTCCAGCAGATTTTTGGGATATACACTATGGAATCATGATAGTATTTTCGGCACGTTTGAATCGCTTATGGATCAAACATAGGGTAATAAATAATAAGTGACTTTAAACAGTTTAACAATTTACTGGTGCTTGTGTAATATTAGATAGATTTTAATGGTATGACTTTTGGAGAACGTGCGTGTATCATAGACAATAGTGGCAAGTCCGGTTTCAATATCAAAAAGATAAAGAATCACAACATGTATTCAAACAGTCTGAAGTGTGTTTTGTTATCCGAATGTCTTTTGAAACGGAATAGTGAGGATATATTGTTCACTTTCATCTTTTGATCATAATGTAAATATTTACTTGAAGAAATTAATCTTGGGTTAGAAACAAAACGACAAGATGGCAAAATGTATGTCTGTGCTCAAGTTTATTATATGGCATAGAGAACAAAGAGAAAGAGAGTAATTTGGCCATCTGAAACTATTACTTCTCACTATTATTCACACATTTTATTTAATTGTACTTTGAACCGTTCAAGAATTTTTCAAATTTATAACTTCCGACTGCGTACACTTAACCGTTTGCTTTTCGTAAACACGATCGGGTTTCGATACCGTTGGCGATCAGTCGGGTCGAATGCGCCATCGGTAATTAGACTTAACCATTGTTCACGCGGTGTCGAGAGAATGAGCTATTTTCTAAACCTCGAACCTCGTAACAGTTGATTAGTAAACGAACAGATAACGTGGTACGTTTAAGACGTGTTTCTAAGCGACATGACCGCGTGACAGTCTTGCAACAGCGGATGTTTTCACGTTAGTGCAGTTGCAGCGCTTTCGTATCGAAGAATCAACGCAAGACTGGTTTTATCTTTATACATTTTATCCCGTGTGGTTGCCGGATTAGAATAGTGCCACTCCATGTCTTCCCGTGGATGTCCTAAGAGGCGACTAAGGGAATAAGGACTAAGGGAGCTTAGTTTAGGACTAGGTCGATTTGTGTAAGATTCATACTTACATACATACATACATAAAAGTCACGCTTTTATTCCCAGAGTGGGGTAGGCAGAGCTACAGAATTACCAACAACTCTAAGAAACTTGTTGATAATTCTGTAACCACATTTTGCACAATCAGGCTAAGATGTTTACCAGTGTATTAGTGACAGGTTGCAAGCCCATCGCCTAACATTACTACAAGCCCTTATTCCCTTAGTCGCCTCTTACGACATCCACGGGAAGACATGGAGTGGCACGGCACTATTCTAACCCGGCAACCACACGGAAAACGGAGATTCATACTTGATAGTAATTTATTAAAAATACGTACTAACTCGACGACGGGTCGTCGAGGGAATAGTCGCTGGGTTATTAATTTATTTGCTCATTTAGTTTTTGGTAGATTAAGTTACTTTTGACGCGCATTTGACGACACGTTGGCCTAGTTGGTACTTGGTAGTGACCGTGCCTTCGAAGCTAGCTGGGTTCAAATCACGGCAGATATTTGTGTGATGAGCACGAGTATTTGTTCCCGAGTCTTGGATGTTTTCTATGTATTTAAGTATATATTTCTCTATATACGTAAGTTTATCGTTGTCGTGTACCCATAGTACAAGCCTAGAGCTTAGTTTGGGACTAGGTCAATTTGTGCGATATCGTCCTGTAATATTTATTTAAATACTAATGCTTTACACATTTTTTGTTAAATGTTCTCTAATTCTGACAAGTATTAAACCTTTTACAACAGGTAGCTCCATCAGTTTACCACCTACGTCATAAAACCCTGATCCAAAGCATTCCACTGACTCGTTAAATATAAAAGAAAATATTATTAAGAATGCCATTGTGATATTATATTATAGGGACGTGTCAATAGGCCGCAAGAACCCGCTAAGTGACCTTATGGTGGTCTCCATTTGCACCTCTTTTTAGGGTTCCTTACCTAAGGGATTCCAAATGGAATTACTAAGCTTACACTGTGCGTAATTAAATAGATGTATTTTTTAAACCGTAAAGTTTTACGGAATATTTATTAAGTATCAATTATATTATTTTATCGAAACGCTTTTCAACGAAAGTATGTTATCAGTACGCAGGTTTATTTAGCAGTAGCAAAGATTATTTAAACCGTTGGTACCGGCGCCTTTCGAAAACATAACGACGGATTTCCTAATATGTAATAAAAAATGTACTGTAAATGTATTTTTTTTAGTTTACTCCATAGCAAAAAGGAAAGGTAAGAAAACGGTTCGATGGGCGGTAAGGAAGCCTCGGAGCGCAAGTCCGACTCACACTTGGCCGGTTTTTTCGCTTCGTCAAGTTATTTGACCCAAAGACGAGCATTAGGCATATTTAGGTGTTTATGGCGGTCGTAAGTAGGGCTCGGTTTGTACAAGCAATCAATGGTTATAGGCAATGGGGAATAAATATGGTAAACTTGAGTAGGTAGAGACAAATTGGTGGGGTCAAAATACTGATACTTTCAATCAACAGTGGCCCTATACAAGATGCATTCTGCGAACGTTATCGTAGAGAGCAGAGAGGCTAGACGAAATGCGTAACGCTAACTTAAACGAATTTTTAAAACTGTCAAAATGTACAGAATTGACATAAGTATTCAACTCGACGTTCTGTGAGCTTACGTCAATCATATACGTTTTCGATTACGATAACGTTCTCGCAAAGCACCTTGTAAGTAGAAACCTCACCTTAGATAAATAATTGCCCTATTTGCAACTAACGAACACCCGCGACTTATTTATCCCATTATTTTTATCACATTTTACGCGTTAGGTAGTGAGTGAGTTCATCTCACGAAAGCGGTTGGGTCATACTTGTAGTTGAAACGCGTATAAACACGCACACTAAAGCGACGCTTAGCGACGACAGCTACGCACTCAGAGACAACGTGTTCGTGACACACACAAGTATGGCCAACCCGCCTTCGTGAGATAAAACAAGTAACCGAAAATGTATAGGACTGATGTAATCGCCGGAAGTTCGCGTTGAGCGCTTGTGTCAATTTCATAGGTTTTTACAGAATTATCAAAAAGTTAAGAGTTGTTGGTATTCTGTAGCTCTGCCTACCCCACTCTGGCAATGAAGGCGTGACGTTGTGTATGTGGTAACATACTTAATATTACCAATACAATTTTGTTTATTGTAAAAGATTATTTACACAGCATTACAGAATTCCATTAATAATACTGTGAAACTAATATAAAATAATATCACGGGACAATGTTACACAAGTTGACCTAGTCCCAAATTAGGTTTGTACAGTCGCGTCTAAAAGTATGTATACAAAACAAGATTTGAAAAATATGTAGCCACACATTTTCATCATAAATATGTATCTATTACTGACACCAAAAAATTGTATTCATTAAACTGTTTCAATATTATGTAATCACAAAATGCTTCAGAAAGTTGCATACTTAAATAAATTCCATTTAAATGTATCCACCTCGTAGTCAAAAATAAGTATACATGAATGGGTTCCATATACATATAACCACACCAATTTGGCAAATATTTGTATACGCCGTTTGATTCATAGATATGTAAACACGATTTGATATTTTGATGCGTCTAAGTATATGTAAGTAATTGATTTTAAAATGAAGTTTCTTCAATGTGGCTAGTGACTTTCTTTTATAATAATGTAACCCATCTGAAGTTACAAATAGGTAGTGTTGTTTTCGCTAATCTTTAGTCTATACTTCTTTATCTATTCACTTCAATGTGAAGTGTTGGAAGTGTTGACAAGTGCAAATGATGCCTCTTGTTCTTGTTCTTGTTGTTTGTTCTTGTTTGTTGTTGTTGTGTCTTTATATTCATTGTGTTTAAAAAAAAATTACAGGTATCGTAAACGATAATACCCAAGATATATCATGGAACCTTATCAAAACATGGAAAACAAAGATTTTTCAGCTGCCTCTGCCCAAATGCATATTACGCGATGTTTTCCTGGATGTACAGTCACCATCAGATAGATCTAACCGGACAGCGAGCCCATAAAAATGTGTTGCAATGGATTCCCAAAAAAGACTATCACGCGAAACGGTCAGAAAAATGTCATGTGACACTTCGTTTCAATTATTTGCTTGGATAAAAAATCAAGAAGATGCAACTGCATAGTAGACCGAAAAGATTTAACTGGACAAACATTCAGTGTATCTAAGGTGACAAAAGTTCAAAAAGATCTTTCAAACTACCTCTTTACGGTAAAACTTTTTGGGAAGTTTAAAAAATCAGGACAGAAATGACAAATGCCAATATTGACATTAAGCTCACAACGTAAACAATAACCATAATATTCTTCACATGTCCAACGATACAAGAGTCGTTTTAAAATATTATGCGTGCTTTTCAAATATATGCGAAAACGTTAACCAGTTTGTCGCCGTGACTAAACTGCCGCCTCGTGTCGACGGCATGTTGCCGTGGTCTCCTGTTGGTTACTCTCGCCGTACCGCCTTAGGGGCACAGAGTACTTGATCAGTTTCCAGTAGCCGTTCATGTGATTACATGAACGGCATTGAAACCAGCACGATGGTCTCGTGTATGATGCGTGTTCAACAAATAATCTCAACGCAGTTTCGTCTCGTGCTGCGAATCACAAACACGAGATAGCTTGAATCAGCTTATTGCTCGGTGTGTAGTGTTTATTTATGTGTGTTAATTGTATAAATAAAAATAAATTTAGTTTAATTTGAACGTATCCATTTATAACTTTTATGCTGCCCCTTTTTGTAAGCTTTTATTGAACTTGCAATTTTGATAAGTTAGATCAATTTGCAAACCATATTTCTACCACTTGCTGCTACCGGATTGCGCTGAAATTTGGCATATTTATGTAAGTAAGGTGACAATGCAATGTTATTTATTATAAAGTGGTCATAGGAACTTCGCATCGAAACAAGATAGCCCCATCGTGTTTGGGCTCGTTGGGTTTTTCGGTATAAGCAGTGATTACTGTGCACAAAAACGTACAGACCTTAACCCAAACCCTTGTAAGTAGGTACCAAAAACAAAATTTCGGCAGACACTTATCTCAGCAATAGCTGTTTTAAATATAATTTAAGGTGTCAATATACAATTTAGCCCTTGAGGATTTCCTATGGCTGCCTTCTGTCTCCATCAGCATAGCTCGATGGGACAGTTATTATTAATTATTATTATAAGTAAATATTCTCATCCAAATCGCATAAATACGAGTATGTTAGTTACAAGTGACGCTAACGTAAGTGTGTTAAAAATACTGCACCAATAAAAGTAAAAACAGTAAGAGTAAAAGAGATGTCTAAATTCTGTCACGGCGTAAGTAACAAATATCGCGTAGGGGAGGCCGGGGCTTGTTTTAACGAGGATAAGTATTAACACGTCAATAGCGGCCAAATTACTATAATCTAAATCTCGTTTTTTTATTCCTTCCATGGATTATGATATGATACCAAATACGTAGTGACCCATCAGTTGTCAGCAGGACTCCAAACGGAAAAGTTGTGCGCCGCGGCGACTTTTTGCAGATAAATAGAGTTTTTTACGATTGCAATTTTTTGACTTCCTCACTAATTGTTGCCACAATGAAATCACAATTTGGTGTTGAATAAAGCTTTTTTGATTAAGTAACGATAGTAATTGTTATTATCATGTTATTTAATTGCTTTAATTTTAAATGTTTTTTCTACTGTTGCAGGAGTGACCGCTACCCTGACCATGAGTTACAATTACGATACTCGCTAGAGATTCTAATGCTCTGTCCCTCTCACTCTACTATAATATTGTGAGGAACAGAGCATTCTACTCGCTAGCGAGTACGATAATTGCAACTCATGGTAAGGTTACGGGGCTAGTTTTAACAAAACAGGGGTATCTGTGTAATCGTATAATGTGACAAAAGATTTTATTCGTGTGAAAAAAACCAGAAAAAATTAAGATATTTTGATACTAACGTTGATTATTGTTTAACTTGGCTTGTCTGTAAGGCTGAAAGTAAATTAAAGTTACCACTATGCAATTTTATTATTTTTTAGCCATTCGATTTTTATATCATTGTCGATTATTGTGTTACAAACCCCTTTGAAGAAGACCTCTTTTTTATAATAATTAAATGGATATGAAAATAAAACACGTACGTTATGTACTTTAAAGCTACAAGTATACTTATACTTCTATCCATTTTGTGCTACAGGTAAAAGCTTGAAGTGTAAGATTATGCCCGGCTTCCCCTACAAGAAGTCACGGGGACTTTCCTTGACAGCTGACATATTCTGCCCTGCTAAGCCAAATAGCAGTATGTCAAATAAGTCTCCTGTAGCAATCAAAACCTTATTACTAACAAGAGAAGATTGAATCTACTTTGGCAATTGAATCTGACATACTGTGTTTTAGCTTAGGAGGGCAGTATTGTGAACAAATTCAATTTTAAACTAACGAACAGTGATCAAAATGTAAGCCAAGTTCGCCTACAATAACCATCCAAATATTTAAAATGAATACCACATACAAGTCTATAAACAGTACTTTATTTTCCTCAATCCTACACTTACTTGAATTAAATAAGTTATATAAGTTATAACTTAATGCCATAAAGTTCAAAATGATTTATTGGAATATGGTCATAAAAAAAATGGGCAAGAGCATGTCGGACCATGCTTAGTGTAGGGTTCCGAAGCCGTTAAGTACTACAAACATAAGAATCAACAAGTAATAATATTTTTTTTATTAAAAGTCACTTGGTGCCGTCTTAGATGATTTTAGTAGGTATATGTTTATACCTACTAAAATCATCTAAGACGGCACCAAGCCGGCCTTTGATTACCTGTATCTCAAGAACCAATGATGTCTACTTAGTCGTGATAGTGTTGCTAGCGCTTAAATTAATATTTCATAAACGGATTACCTAATCGAAATACTGTTTCCACAAACCCGTAATATTTTTGAAAAACCTATCCAACGACACCTCACACTATAAAGTAAACGAGAAAAAAATACATCCCCACGTTACGTGCAGGGGAGGTACCCTAAAAAATTTTTTTTTGTACATTTTATTGTACCACTTTGTTGGCGTGACTTATATGCATATGCATGCCAAATTACAGCTTTCTAGTACTAAGATTCTCTGCGCTAGGCTGCGGACGGACGGACGGACGGCCATGGCGAAACTATAAGGGTTCCTAGTTTGACTACGGAACCCTAGAAATTGAGTATAATGTACCTATATTTTATACTTTTTTAATGCTTTTTTCAACACAATTATAGCCTATTAGGTACATACCATTATGCTAAATTTTGAGCATGTTGGAACTATTTATCATTATATATAAGAGTATAAAATCTTTCATGATTTTTTATTTACGAGTCCTATAATCTGTTCATTACGAAAATTCAAGAATATTCTCTGTTACTTGATAGACTTTATTCTAAGCTGGGCCTGAAAGAATTAACTAACACAAATGAAAAAAGTATTAATAAAAATACGATACGTAGAATAATAGCCCGTCGATAAAAATGAACTTGGCCTGCGCACTTCTAATAATCCGAATGAGGGTCTGATATCTCTAGTACCAGCAAATCAGTTCATATGAAATTGCGTATGTGTGCGTTCTATTCTATACCAGCCTTCAACAAAGTACTAATGGCGAAAGACAATATTAAAAAAAGCGTTCAAATATTTATTTGGTTACGATACGGACCGACGGACGGACGGTTTTGTATACCATTTGCGTTTTATTATAATTACTCTCTTAGTGCTTTAAGGTTTTATAAAAATACGATTAGGCTGTTTTGTAATTATTAGATCGCATAAATAGTGTGTGGTAACACTGGTTACATGGAAATATAATACCTAAGTATGGAAGCCTAACTGATGCTGAAAATCGGCTCCACTGACATAGTGCTGGCGGGGGTGCAGCTAATACTGCTCTGTGGAGTCGACTTTTTGACGTAGTGTCAAACAGTTGTTTATAATGGCAAAAATAGTTCGATTTTAATGATTACTGGATTTAAATAATGCTGCAAAAATGCCAAGTAGCTTTGTGAGTTGGTGCAGGACCCACCCAGATGCAAAACAAAGCGATATTTATTTGACTACTTAGTGAGTTATTGAAATTTTCATATTTCCATACTAATGTCATGTCCGATTTTTTGCAATACATCTTTGAAAAATATGAATTACAAGCAAATGCTTCGAATGAATAGGAAATTAAATTTCATGTCATCTTTACTATAGTTACTTTACATAATAAAACAAATAGGTGACATCGATGGTTCCACCGAATAAAGGTGCAGTATGTCAAAAGCTAACTTTCCAGGAAAAAATAAATACCAGTAGATAGATACCAAAATATGAATTCTATTAAAATATGAATACATTAAGTATAAGTGCTAGTACCATTTCATAGCTTTTATTCTAGTGTAGTGAAGCGCAGATAGTTTGTGCTATAAAAGTTTACACGTTTCTAGGATTCCATAGTCAAACTAGGAACCCTAATAGTTTCACGATGTCGATCCGTCCGTCCGTCCGCAGCCTAGCTCAGAGACTCTTAGTACTAGAAAGCTGTAATTTGGCATGAGAATATTCATATTAGTCACGCCGACAAAGTCGTAAAGTTAAATTTTGAAAAAAAAATGTTTTAGTGTACCTCCCCTAAACGTAACGTGGGGATGTTTTTTTTTCTCGTCTACCACATAATGTGGGATGTCGTTGGATAGGTATATCAAAAATATTAGTAATGCAACCTTTCATTAATTTTTGTGTAGAATAAGTACTAGTCTATTGCCTTGATTCTTTAGGACTATTAATACTATTGTTAATATCAGTTTTCAACAATTGATAGCTTACTTATATAAGTTTGTCTAAGAAAATTTCTTAACAATAACCAAGGCGTTCTAATTAAAAAGGACAAGAATGTAAAAAGTACAAAAGTTGTTTATTCAGTAAATAGGCCGCACGGGCACTTTTACACTTCAAAATTTTAAATTCCAAATTCTATTAGCGCTTCCGAAGAGGAGACCACTGCTGAGAAGAAACGCCGCAATAAATTCAGCAAAAAAAACGGTTAATGTTTTGTAACTCTCAAAATTTATCAATCCATCCATATAATTAGGTCCACAGTCCTTTGCATCTATAAAAAGTCAAACTTCGAAGTAAACTGAAAAAAAAGTTACGGCCGCTTATGCAAGCCGCAAGTTCATATCATAAAATTGTTAATTTGTTGCTCCATCACAAAATAATAATGTTTTTTGTAATTGAAATAAAAAAATGTTAAAAAACAAAAAATCGTCTTCAAAAACGCATAAAATAACTTTTTTTTAAATTGTAGGCACCTACCTAATAATCGCCGACTTCGGTTCTGTTGGGCTAACCTATTAGGTAGGTGGGTAGTTCTACCAGCGTTTCAACCGCTTTGACTTCGGTGTCGCATTTTTAACCATTTCCCTGTACGAGTAGGATAACCATTTTCGGTTATTTTCTAGGAGTCCAGGCATTCTTCAAAATAACCGTAAATGGTTATCCTACTCGTACAGGGAAATGGTTAAAAATGCGACACCGAAGTCAAAGCGGTTGAAACGCTGGTAGAACTACCCAGGTGCCTACAATTTTAAAAGATGTTATTTGATGCGTTTTTGAAAGCGGTTTTTTTATTTTAAAACATTTATTTTATTTTATACTTTTTAGTGATCACAATACGCTGTTACGTAGTCATACTTCGTAGTTGATATGAAACTAATTTATTTCAAGCGCCCCATACAACGCCGCGGGAAAGTCATAGTCATATTTCAACAACCAAATATTTTTCGTTGTAGTCGCTCAACTGTCTAAATCGAGATATCTTGTCGCCACCCTTGAAATAGGTACCATTGAGGAGTTCCGGTGGCCATCTGTGGACTTCATGATCAGTTCCACTTCACCAAGTTATACTTTCTGAATGCAAATGCTAGATTTGTTACTAAAAATACTAAAATCGCTAAATATGTTTGCCAATCGCTATATTTGAGGAATTCCCTCAATTCCTCACTGATCCCCTCATCAGATTCAGATTTGGTGACAATGGGATCACCTCGAAAGTATAGATACTCTATTAAACTAAAAAATATTTTTTTAAATCGGTCCACAATTGAGGAAGTAATCGGTGAACATACATAAAAAAAATACATACCTACCATGGAACGTACAATCTCCTCCTTTTTTGAAGTCTGTTAAAAACCAATAGGAAACGGCTTTCCAGTCAAGTGCGAGTCGGACTATGCACTACGTATTAGGGTATCATTTAAGAAATAACATTTTTAGGGTTCCGTATCTCAAAAGCAAAAATCGGAACCCTTATAGGATCACTTTGTTGTCCGTCCGTCCGTCCGTATGTCCGTCTGTCTGTCCTTTTATGCTGCAAAAAACGTATGTTTCGACACTCTCAATGGAATCAAAATGTATAGGGTACTTCCTATTAGACCTAGAATCCTGAAAATTGGCAAGAATGAAGGTCCTACAGCACAAATTATGGAAAAGATCCGAAAAATGTTTTTTGCGATTGCAAACTTATTTGCAGCTGTGGTAAAGCGTGGCCCAAACCAGTACCTAAGCAAAGCCGGTCCAGTTAAGCGCGAGTCGAATAACGCACTACGCATTAGGATTTATTTGATAAAGTAACATTTTTTATTACCAACTAAATTTTGTTTGTTGTTGACGTCGAAATAAATAGTTTTTTTTCATCCTTTTTTATATTTTTTTAAGAAAAGAAAACGCACTCAGAAATGGCCAGCAAACTAAGACCCCCGAAACTTTAAGAGATTGTATGAAATCAATAAAATGCTGATTTATAATCTCAAACTTCTGTTTAGATACCTCGTTTAATATATATTTTATTAAAAGTATTAGCTTTCAGAGCTCATATCTACCTAATATAAATATCAAAATCAGACTTGGATGTTATTTTTGTGATATACCTACTTACCAACTATTAATAATACATCTAAATTATTAATATCTAACGAGCCGGTTACATTTCGAATGTTGCTAGAATAAAGTGTGTAAGTGTATATAAGGTCAAAGAATAGGTTCAACCCTAGAATTCACCAGCAGCTTATTCAATTTTTGCCTATGACAGTCATGTTTTGATATTTTTAAAAGATGACTGTATTAATCTTATATACCTACTTTAAACATATCCCAATAAAAGATGACTTAAAAACCTTTGTCAGTTCATAACTTAGGTAATTTCTAAGATAAATACTCTATTTGAATTTATGCGACCATTTCTACCTACATTTAAACAAACAAACAAACCTCCGTCGCCTCCACCGCAGTACAAAATCACAACAAAACTACACATACACATAACAAGTTATACTTCACTGGTTGAGGCTCTTATGCTGAGTAGGGGCCCTTTTCAACGCCATTTTGTGTTATTTTTAGTTGTCTTTTGTTTTAATTGTATAATTGTAGGCGTTAAGTATTTTTAACCGACTTAAAAAAAAGAAGGAGGATTCTCAATTCATCGGGACCAAGACGCCTGGAACGATATTTTTTTTGTCCGATTGTGTATACTTTCTAGTTGGACCCATTGCCAGCACGTCGACATCTGATGATGAGATCTTGGAGAAATCGAAAGAACTCCTCAAATATTAGAGGAATAAATAAATATACGTGGACGACGTAACAGTATTATTATGATCACTAAAAGGTATGAAATAAAATAAATGTTTTTAGTCCGACTGACCTTTACTTTTATTACCTATCATTTTAAAATAAGTTATTTCTTGCATTTTGAAGACGGTTTTTAGTTTTTTCAAACATTTATTTCATTTCTACTCTTTTTCTTTAAAACATCACCTAACGTTTTGACGGAAGAAGACAATAAATTGGCAGTTAGAGTTCCGTACTAGGAACCCTTATAGTTCCGCCATGTCCGTCCTTCTGTCCGTCCGTCCATCTGTCCATCTGTCCGTCTGTTCATCCATCCATCTGTCCGTCTATCCGTCCGTCCGTCCGTCCGTCCACAGCTTAGCTTAGAGACTCTTAGTACTAGAAAGCTGTTATTTGGCATGAATATACGTAGGACCACCCCTGCACGTAAGTGAGGATAGTTCTTTTTTCTCGTCTACCCCATGGAGTGGGGTTTTTGTAATTTCAAAAATATTGCGGGAATGTCAAATATTTTTTTCGATTAAAGGCATCCGGTTGTAAAATATTAAGCGTTACATTGCTATTTTTGTTAGAGTCAAGTGTCCCTACAGCCAAAACTATAAATAATAAAAACAGAAAAATGTATACAAATAAGTGTTTATACCTACTAAAACCATTGATTTAAATCAGCACCAAATAACTTTAAATAGAAAGTTAGTTCATACTTGTTGTTTTTTGAGACGCTATTGTTGTGTTTGTAGTATCAGCTTCGGAACCCTACACTGACCATGGTCCGACATGCACCTGCCCGGTTTTTCGGCGGTACTCGGTACAAATCAGTCTGGCGTGCGTAATTTAGCGATAATTGTAATCATCACATCAATCATTTATTTTTAAATCCAATGTTTTTTGCCTAAAACGAGATCTAAATGATGGATCTGAAAGGTCGTCACATCTCCGGTGTACTTAACACAGGCTAGCTTAGTTTGAACTATTAACCTCCTATGTCCTCGTATGTCCCGTCCGTCCTATCCGTCCGTCCTGTCCGTCCGTCCTGTCCGTCCGTCCTGTCCGTCCGTCCTGTCCGTCCGTCCTGTCCATCCGTCCTGTCCGACCGTCCTGTCCGTCCATCCTGTCCGTCCGTCCTGTCCGTCCGTCCTGTCCGTCCGTCCTGTCCGTCCGTCCTGTCCGTCCGTCCTGTCCGTCCGTCCTGTCCGTCCGTCCTGTCCGTCCGTCCGTCCCGTCCGTACGTCCTGTCCGTCCATCCTGTCCGTCCGTCCGTCCCGTCCGTCCGTCCTGTCCGTCCGTCCCGTCCGTCTGTCCCGTCCGTCCGTCCTGTCCGTGTTCATCTGTTTGTCTGACTGTATGAAGTTCACATCCATTTTACTTGGAACACTAGACATTGCTAAAAATTTTAGTAAAGGAAAAAAATATTTTTAGGCTTAGCACCCCATTCTGTAACATTTTTTTACGCCAGTATTATAGCTCCATTACGTCAGAAGTTATAACCTTATGTTATTTTGTTTATTAATATAAATATTTTTGTTGCAGCTTACTACGTCTAGGTACTTCTTACATTATATTCTATTAAAATAAATTCTGAAGTGACGCAGTGTCACAGATCAGTAGGAGATACACGTTTTTTAAATCAAGATGTTTTTAATATATGTAGCTCTTAACGTAAACTGTCCGTCCTGTCCGTCCCGTCCGTCCTGTCCGTTCGTCCTGTCCGTTCGTCCTGTCCGTCCGTCCTGTCCGTCCCGTCCGTCCGTGCTGTCCGTCCGTCCCGTCCGTCCCGTCCATCCCATCCGTCCATCCCATCCGTCCGTCCTGTACGTCCCGTAACGTCCGTCCGTCCGTTCTGGCCGTCCTGTCCGTCCGAACCGAGGTACTGCTTAACATTTTGTACAAAGATCAAAACTTTTTTTTAGGGTTAGTATCCCATTCCGTAATTATTTTTTACACCAGTATTATCGCGTCATTACATCGGAAGTCATAACCTCGTATGTTATTATATTTCTTAATGTAAATATTTCTGTTCCAGCCCACTACGTGTAGTAGGAACTTCTTTTATTTTATTATATTAGAAGAAATGCTGAAGTGACGCAGATCAGTACGAGATACACGTTTTTCAAATCAAGATATTTGTATCATGGCTCTAAACATAAACTAATAACGAATTAACTCTGCGACAAAGAGATTGCATACAAATCCCACTGACGTGAATACTACTTAACTTAGCAATGTATACCGAATTGTCACCTGTCACTTATCCTCGTCAGTACGGTGGAAAAGGGGGCTGATAGCGAGTGGGATCTGAGACCCTGTGGGACATTTGCATTCTCAAGACTGCAGTCATAAGACTGCAAATACGTTGCTTATCGCTCGGATCCTATTTTCATGTTTTATCTTTTAAGCGATCCGAACGCACCCTGCACAAAGCCCTACCAACATTAAACCCGTCCCATCTTGCTTTTTAACCCCCGACGCAAAAATAGGGGTGTTATAAGTTTGATGTGTAAGTGTTTGTGTGTGTGTCTGTCTGTGGCACCGTATCTCTTAAATGGATCAGCCGATTTGAATGCGGTTTTATGATTGAGGGTGGATCAACTTTTCGTTGTTGTTATTCTGTCCCGTAAGCCAGGAGACAACAGTGATAGAGTTGCTTAGAAAAATGGTTATAATATACACTACTAATACGCTTGGAAGAAAACCCATAAAAGAATGGGCTTGTAATTGCCACAAAAGCCGATGTTTGCTGGATTTATATACTTTAAAATCGTGGTTTTAAAGAGTGACCCAGGAGACGTCACCATGGCAACGAGCTACAAAGAAAAGTTGATTGACCCTTGAAAGCAGGTTTTCTAGCGGTGGTTCAGTCGTTTTTGAGATATGGAGCTTTTAGGAGGTTAAAAGCCCTAGAGGTTCATTTCAGAGCTGATATCTCTTAAACAGCTCAACCAATTTTCATTAAATCTTGCTAAGAACCATCCTGATTAGTGTAGCTTTATTGTTTTAGAACTAAAACTAGAAAGTAGCACTATTACTTGTGGAAAAGATTGCGTATATATACTCGTATGTTATCGACCATCTAGGGCAGGTCAAATACAAAAGTATAAAAAATGTACCCCCTCTACCAGCCCCCTATTTAACCATCTTGACAATGACATGTGATAGGTGACAATTTTGTATACATTGCAAAGTTAACACGTTGATACATCACTGGGTTTCATATAAGTTGCGCCACGTACACTAAAATGTCACCTGTCAAGTGTCATTGTCAGTAAGGTGAAATAGGGTGCAGGAGCGCCTGGCGACATCGGTTGGCAGTTTTACCCCTTATTCGCCGTCCAGCTCTAGGTTTCTCGGGGGCATTGACGACAAAGGTCTTAGAGTCTCTGTTCGTATCCCAAAATAATCGTATGAAAATTGGATTAAAAGTTTTAATGAAAATACTACTATGTAACAATAAAACAATTTTTTTTTTCTATTACGTGAAACAAATTGAATGTTTTTTTTTTTTTTTTTTTAATTGCTACATGTGTACAATGTGATGTGTGATGTGATCGAAAAGGATGATGATGGCGCTGGTGGTCAGAGCGAACATGATAGCCCACAGGTTCCGACGATGTACAGCGGAAGTCGCAGTAACGCGTTTTAGAGATTTTCAATTGCTTTATACCTACAGCCTGAGTGCTTACTTGTCGCAAAGGTCTATTATATCAATGCCCTCCGAGACCAATATAACAACACGTTTAGGGATAAAGCATGCAGCGCGTCGGGCTTACTGGCGGATGCGCGTCGACGGCTCTCCGGCGCAGGCGCACCAGCAACAGCAGCATCCTGCATCATAACGGACTGACTGCACCTTTTGTACCTTCTAATCTAGCTCTAATGCAAATTGATACATCCAAAAAATTATGGCCCATTTGTACGAAATGTTTTTTTTTACCTAAAATGAACTACCACTGGCACCTCACCTGCATAGAATAAGTCTATAAAAATATTTTGGTTTTACGAAGATAGTTTTGATTTGTTACATGATTTTCATAAAGTAATTTTTTCAAAGTAGCGAATTTTCACATTTCTCGTTCTTTCAAAATTGTTTAATCGATTTTCTTAATGTAACGATTATATGTACCTACTATATTTAGTATTATATGTACCGATATAGAGTTAAAATGTTCGCGGTTTATTTTAATCGCTAAAATTACCAGTAGATTATTTAATTATGTAGCATTTTTTCCATTCTAAAAACTTTAATTTGACAAAATCGACGGAGCTCCGCTGAGCGGAGCTTCTATTTCTGGGTTGTTTTGGCCCTCCGGGCCTAATATGAGACCGAAGCTAACCTAACCTACATACGCATATTATGATGCAAAAGTAATTATTGGGAAAATTTGCGATGGAAACATTGGGAACATATAAAATGTGAATAGTAAAAATTACGAATATACAATAATGCTGTATAAAAATCTACATGAAGAAAAACAATAAAAAAAATTGACAATTGTAAAAGAACGCGATGTGAAAATTCGCTACTACGAAAAAATGCCTTAGTGAAAATCATTAAAATCATCTAACAAATCGTGTTTTGACAAATAAGGTGTCGTTGGTTTTGTCTTATACACTGTTGCCACATCTACAGGATTCACCAAATATACCTACCTTATACTTGCCTTCGGGATCGTGCTCCTACTAGGAGCATAAAAATATTACAATTGAATTCCTCGTTTTCATACTCTAATTAAAGTACAAACATTATTTATTATTATGATATCAATAGTACTTCAGCAAGTTATAGGTTTAGGTCCGCTTCTGCGGAGCTCTTGTTT
This sequence comes from Acleris holmiana, assembly GCA_949316455.1. Taxonomy (NCBI): domain Eukaryota; kingdom Metazoa; phylum Arthropoda; class Insecta; order Lepidoptera; family Tortricidae; genus Acleris; species Acleris holmiana. Next base: position 7,980,659 of record OX438785.1, read on the forward strand.
GATATCACTATAAGTCGGTGGTATCGTTTAACTTTAAAATACCCACTGTACCACCAGGGGTAATGCCAGGGGACGGTGGGTCTGAAGGGATATTTTGCGATAGTAAAAAATAAAATTTGAAATACCTATATCTTCTTTTCGTTGCAGTATCAGAAATTATAGTATTCATACTCCTACCAGTGTGAGAATCAGTACTATAATGTCTTCGTGCTCCTACCAGTAGGAGAATTTAGCAGGAGCACGACCCCGAAGGGAATATTCGTATTGAAGTCTCTTTCTTTATCCTATATAATCTGTCCCTGCATAAGGTGCTTTGTTCTGATAAACAAAGTAAAATGTATCGCCTCACATGAGGTCTATTGAGATAAAATAAACGGTTTTTTAATTGTAGAGCATTTTCTGTGCCAATTAAATAAATAAAAGAATGTAAAAAAAAAAAACACAATAAAAGCACGTTTTTCATAAAAAAAAAAAAAAAAAAAATTCCTGATAAATCTTATTTATTCTTTAGTCACTTGAAAATATGCCCATATGACCTCGTGTTATTATTAGCTATAATTATTAATCAACTCATTATCTTTAATTAAAAAAAAAAATTACGTGTCTAAAGCATGCACGACATTTTTGATAAGTGGTCAAAGATATTATGTCGTTTAGCATGTGTTGTCTTTTTTATGTTAAGCGTATTTTTTCGTATTTTTTTTATTTGGTTGACACAAGAAATGCTATAGGATAAAAAACCGTTTATTTCATCTCAATAGACCTCATATGAGGCGAGATATTTCCCTTTGTTCCGATAGGGTTGACAGCAATAATTGATTTTTTATATAAAATTAAACAATTTAAAAAATTACGTTTTTTTTTGTTAGTAAAATTGCATCTAGTTTCATCCCTATTCATTTGTGCGTCTTATCCAGGGACACTGTATTTAATTTTTAAGGGATGCCAATACGATCCTTTGCCGAAGCTTGTAGATGTACTCGTATGTGGCCGTAACGTGTATGGCGTGTAGAAGTTATTTTATAGAATAAGAACTAAGCATAGAAGGAGCTATAAAATATGATGTCTTATTGGAAGAGACGGTCCTATAAGCTAAAACCAATTAGTATGTTCAATATCATATTCGCAAAACACGATTTTTGCAAAACATCATATTCTCAAAACATCATTATTAGCAAGACAGCTACCGCGGAGCTCCTATTTCTGGGTAGTTTGGCCCTCCGGGCCTGCTGTAAAACTAACATAACCTAAACCTACATACGATTCTATAACCTAATTCCACTATTTGCAAATATCATGTTTTGCGAATATCATGTTTTACTAATATCATGTTTTGCGAATATAATGTTTTGCTAATATCATGTTTTGCTAATATGATATTCTGCGAAGTATGGGCTAAAACATCATGATCGTACAATATAACGATCAAGGTGACCAAGGTGTTGAATACACGACTTCACAACACTGGCGTGTACGACTAGTTTTAGCGAGAGCTGGACTCTATACTCTTTCCTTTTTAACTTATTGAACATCATATTAAATTTTTTGATATAGGTATTGATAAGACGCTTTCTTTTTAAGGCTCCTTCTATGCCTTTAATTTTTATTGTATGGGTTATGTGCTTATGTGACATGTATAAGTTGCTAAGTGATTTTTACCTATATGCATTGAAGTTGGTATTACTATTAAATAAAAGGTTTTAAGAGGTTTGAAAGCTTTTATACTTCGTCGCAGGAGGGCTAGCACAAGTGGTTCGTGACTTGTTTGTCGCTCGGATCTTCCTTTCCATCTAGTCTGTAACGATAGAGACACACTGAGCGACAAGCGATAAAATACAACTTGTGCTAAAAATTGCATGAGAGACGACATGATATCAATATTTTATTTTAGTCTGTTTGGATGAAACTTTATTTTATCCAAATCAGACTAAAATAAAATATTTAACCTAACCTTAGACGAACGGCTAAGATTAGGTTAGGAGCTATTAAATTATTGGTATCATAAATACGTCTTACATTGTGCCAAGCACTTGGCTTGATTCGCCTGGGTGAATCGGGTGTATCCCACTATTTCCATGGAAATACAAAAAGGAAATAGTGAGTCATGCGTTTTTTTCAAGCTATATCCCACTAGCTTTCCGCCCGCGACTTCGTCCTCGCAGAAAATTTTCACCCCCTGTTTTATTCCTTTAATTCATTTTCGGGATTAAAACTATCCTATGTTCCGCACAGATTCTTAAAGTATCTCCATGCCAAATTTTATCAAAATCCGTTCAGCCGTAGTGTGAAAACGGAACAGACAGACAGACAGAGTTACATTCGCATTTATAACCACATAAATACGTGACTTGGGTTTGAAGTGCTGCTAATAAATAATAGAATTCAAGATAGACAGCCGTCTATCAATATAATTCGATGACAATTATAAAAATATAGGTTCGGTTCTTGAAAATATCGGAACACGACTCTATTTTCAAGACATATATATATTTATATTAGAGTGCATGTTCAGATATTTTTGTGATGGCGACAATAAAATGTTAGGGGACACTTTTTCTCCTGTTGAAACTTGATATTATTAAAATAAAAACAAAAAAATGCTTAGGGCACCTTTCTGAGAATGACCCTAAACTGAAATACACAATATTTACAAGTCAATTCAATCTAAAAATTTGGACTGTCAAGTGCGTCATAGAATAATCGGGAGATAGACGTATGCAGAGACAAGTCCGCACTGTTTTCGTGAATTGTCAAATCAGTTAAACATACAACTTGCGGGCCCAGAAGAAAAATAAAATAAAATATATATATACAACTTACGATTCTATGCCAGTCAGGCAAAGTTTGTTGTTGCAGTCTGAATACATATCTATGAATCAAACGGCGTATACAAATATTTGCCAAATTGGTGTGGTTATATGTATATGGAACCCATTCATGTATACTTATTTTTGACTACGAGGTGGATACATTTAAATGGAATTTATTTAAGTATACATCTTTCTGAAGCATTTTGTGATTACATAATACTGAAATAGTTTAATGAATACAATTTTTTGGTGTCAGTAATAGATACATATTTTTGATACAATGTATGACTACATATTTATTCAACCTTGTTTTTGTATACATATTTTTAGACGTGACTGTACTATGGGTATTAGACAAGAATTACTTCAATAAAGAAATATATACTTAAATACATAGAAAACATCCAAGACTCAGGAACATACTCGTGTTCATTACAAAAACATCTGCCCTCTCTGGGATTTGAACCCTGGATCGCTAGCTACGAAGGCGGGGCAATAAAATTAGATTTATATACATACATACATTACGAGTACATCACGCCTGTTTCCCAGAGGGATAGGCAGAGACCCCTTTTTTCCACCTGCTACGATCCTGACAAATCTCTTTCGCTTCATCCTTAATCATACATCGAGTCATGCATGCACGTCGGTTAGAATTAGACTTAAGGTTAGGTATAGGGGTAGGTTAGATATACATCATAAAGAACACTAGAAGGCCTGTCATCCATCTTCTTGCAAAATTTTAACCACTCACGGCACGCAGGCTATCCACCGGCACGCGAAAACATCCCATTCTGGTGCTGGCGACGCCAAATGCGCATTAAGCAGTGTTAGGGCACGAGGAAACGGTGAGTTCCGATGCGACACTGTATGGGCACAGGCGCGGACAACGGGGAACGCATACGGGCTCTAAGGGCAATCCTGGCCACTTGTGGAACTGTCACACCAGAGTTCCACCAGTTCCAAACAATCGGACTCTCCGCAGAACACGACACACAAACGCATAGAATTCTTCCACTACTACATTTCAGTTAAGCGCCTTCTTTGGTATTACGGCAGTATTCCAAATGGGTAAGGACCAAAAAGTTGGCCACGCTAACTGCTTGAGTACGTGGTAACATTAAATTTCTATGAAACTTTTCCGTTGTACGACGAAAAGTATCCTTACAATTGTAAGGATACTTTTCGTTGCCAACGGAACTTTTTACAGCGTTCGTTGTTTGTATGGTTAATTACGCTTAGGTAACTATGGTCCAACTTTTCGGTCCTCACCCAAATACTCTTTTCTCAAACATGCTCGGAAAGAACCGTTTTCCGATTGAAACACAAGGACAGAAAGTGCCTCATTTTAACACCTAGGAGTAAAAAAACCATATGAAAACAGTTTCGGCCCATGTCTATATTTTATTTGAAAATGATCTCTATTGCCTGTAAAAACAAATGAACTATGAAAAAAATCCCATACACCCAATTTAGTAAAAGGTGGCAACGCTGGGGCGGCATGGCATGATTAGAATAAAACCACAACATTTTACTTTCTTGATTTTTAAATATGAAGACGTAGTAAATCTAGAAGCTCAGGCCGAGGAATACCTGAAGAAAAGTTTAATTAGTAAATCTGAAGACGAAGGATCTCAGGAGCACTGTCTAAAAGCATTGATCTATTGATTGATCTAGGAATCTAGTTCAAAAACTCACCAAATTAGACCTGTTTATTATGTATTATTGTAACAAACTTTTAAATGAACACTGATATCAAATCTCCTCCTTATTAGGTCTAAGAGAAATATTCTAGATAATTGTAATCATGACTTTTGTTAGTATCTGAAAATAAGAACTATAGACTGTCCCTATCTAGGTCTAGGATAAAACTGATTATTTTTTTCTAGCGATATCTTTGTTTCTCCAAGACGTATGCACACTACTTTCAAATTTATAGTTTTTCTAAGAAAATAATCTCCAGCCAATTACATGAATTACTTAAAGAAACCATTCACTAATCTAATGTGGTCTAAAGGCCTCTCTGCACTCTGTACCTAGTTATGTTATTAAGGTACAACTTCTTCTTCTTTCTTTGCCCCCGCGGCGACTTGAACAGCTACTACCGCGGGGATATGGCGTTTCCACGTGAAGTGATTTCGCCAGTGTCAAGTAAGTATATATAATTATAAATCAATATAGCAATAAAACACAATCCAATCTTCTCTAGGAAGATTGGGGGCAACGTTGTACGGTGATTTGTAGGTCAGAGGTCAAGATAGTTTTAACCTCTGCACCACTGCGAGTCCACTTGAAACGAGAAGAAAGATGCCAGATACACGAAATAAGTCCAAGTCTTCAATCACTGTGCGACACAAAGGCATAAAAAGTACAAATCACTATCAGAAAAGAACTTTGAACACCTAATTACCCAAAAATTAAAGTCTAAAACAAATCACACGTCCGCTATCTTTTAACGTTGCAAATGGCCCCAAGGTACAACTACATCTTTCAATTTACATTTTTGAGAAGGACAGACGGCTCTGATAGGGTCGTCGTGTCACAAGACCTTGGGACCCTGTTGCTTTAATATTACAGGCGAATAATTCTGACCAGGCAAAATAAATCTAAAGGTACGGCTTAGAGACCTTTAAGAATTCGAGCCTTCTCTTTCCTTAAAGGTCGGCAGAGAATTTGCAATTCCTCTGGTGTTTAGAGGACACGGTGACAATTTACGTGGCGAGAATCTATCTCTTTTAGATGAAATACCTTTCACACTATTAAAATAATAACTTTTCTAGCATATTTATATGAACAGCATTTTCTTTAGTTATTGAAGTCCGGTTCAATAAATAGTTGTGCCAAGAGCGCGAATTTAAAAAGTTTTTTCTTAAATCCGGTTGCGTTACCTGATAAAGGCTAGCGACGAAAGCATTATGCCCCTCACTTCACACAGTGGGCCCGCGCGCGGACAAAAACGTTTCATTGTGACGAGAAATGCCGCCGCCGAAGACTTACATTCTTGATCCTTACATTAATTTGTCATTTAACTTTACTGACTGACCATTTGTGTTATAAAAAAATGGTGCTCACTGTTGCTTTATGTTCAATAATAAAAAAGTCATGGAGAAGGCAAATGAGCACACAGGCCACCCTGATGTTAAAAGTGATCTATGACCTATAGACATTTGCATTCTCAAGACTGCAATCCTGAGACCGCCAATGCATTGCCAACCCTGAGGACTATGATAGCATGCCTCTATGCTAGTAATTGCACTGGTTGTCTTATCCCCACACCGGAACACAACAATGCGAACAGTGCTGCAATCCACCCAAAACATGTTGTTAACGCATTATCTTAGCTTCCTTAGAAAGTGAACATAAACATAGGAGTTGACATTAAATGAACATTTTTAATGTAAATTAATGTAGCTGATATCAACTACCAAGTCATCGTATTCCACAACCCACTGGTCAACTTTCAACGATGATGTGGACAAAAAATCCGAACAAAACCCACGGGTGCCGACAAAGTGAGGTATAACATAACTTTAAAGGGCGCCCATTGTTACTGCTAGGTGGCGATTAACAGTTAATAATGCGGTTTTGTCAAAGTAGTTTACATAATGTCTGGAATTGTAGTTTTTGTCTGCCAATTCGTGCGGTCGAGACCAGTAGGGCTGGTTTGGGATTCAAGTTATTTAAAATTGATTTGTTATCATGAATACTTTTGGTGATATCTGATGATATAGTTAGTGATGGCTATTCCGGTGGATCTCTTAAAACAATCGGGATGGTAAGAAAAAGTGGATCAGAAATTGTTTTCGTTGTTTTTGTCTTTCATCCCTCATTTCAATGTAAAGATCGTTGGTATCTATCGCTATATAATATCAACGAGCGCACAGATCAAGGTATAGTTGTCGAATGAGAACGAAATCTTTAACAGATTAATAAATTGATGAATAGTCGAGATTGCTTGTTTCATTGCTTACCGTAAATTATACCAAGTTCGAGCTTGTTATCAAACTATTGACTGGCAATTTGTACTGCAAAGGTACTCTTGTGGTTGTTATATGTTTTCCTTAAGTCGACAGGGCGCTTGCGCCCTCTGCAAATGTACATACGTTTGGTTTAATGTTCGAACGCCTTTTCATTTGAAAAAAGAGCGAAATCTATTTCCGAATTTAAGTTTTCTTTTAAAAATTAAAGTGGCTGTAAATATTGTACTAGACTACGATGTTTAAAGAATAAAACGAGCTATACTCGTAACATTTTCACTTCATCACCTCATAAAGGGTAGGCAGTGAACAAAATTCGATTTTGCTGCGAGCGTGAGACAAAGTATTTTTTTTTTTCACTATGTACAAAGGTGGTCGTGGTGTGGCACCACGGGGGTTGCTAGGTGGTGTTGTTTGTCCACCATGTTGTCTTTTTTTACCTTAAGGTACTACGAGTAATATGTTCTCGCTGCAGAGGTGAAAAGTTGTATGCGCAACACGAGACCAAAGTATTTCACTCAGGATTCTAACCTACAATCACTCGATATGCTCGTGATTCAATTCTAGAATCCTTCGCTTGCTCGGGGTTCAAATTTCAAAATCAACACTCGCAGCAATAACCAACTTTGCTCTATTCTTGCACAAATAACTAATTTTGATTTTTTTATTCATTTCTGTTTTACTAAGGGAATAAAGGCTTTTAGTACTGTTAGGCGATGGGTTTGCAACCTGTCACTAATACACTGATAAAACATCTTAGCCTGACTGTGCAAAATGTGGTTACAGAATTATCAACAAGTTTAAAGTTGTTGGTATTCTGTGGGGCTAGACAAGATGCATTCGTCAATCGTTAGCGATTATGTTTCGATTTAAAAATATATGAAATTGACGTGAGCCACCGAGATAGTACCACGTGACTCTCTCGATGGTTTACGTCAATTCCATACGTTTGACTCTCGAAACCTAATCGCTAACGATTGTCGAATGCAACTTGTCTAGCACCACTGTAGCTCTGCCTACCCCACTCTGGGAATGAAGGCGGATGTTATGTATGTGTGTACGTATCTTTCAAACCACGATAGAAGTTGTGAATGAAATATGAAAGATTTTCACCGATATGAATCATTTGTAGAGGAGATTGGGGGAAAATCTAAAGTGATGATGGTGATCAAAGATGGTAATAAAATAATCTTATAGTAAAATAACTATTGATTCAATAAAACCCCCGCTGCCCTCATAAGCCAATAGGCGGTATCTCAAATTTAGTAGAGAAAGCAAATTCAACCCTCTCCCGTTAGAGACTAGATGTATTTGCTACAGGATTTTTGTCTCAGCAGGGCGGCTGCCCAGAAGAAGGAGTTGACATTATATAGCACTCGACATAATGTCAACTCCTTCCAAAGCTAATATCTCTTAAAGGCTCAACCGAATAATAGCTGTCTTTTTCTCTGAGCGTAAACAGAATTGCATAGCTAGGTCATAATAACCCCCCTGTGCTTTTTATCGGCGTTTCCAAAAAAAAAACTTACTTAAATTGTAGACAAGTCATACTGTTGTTTTCTGTACTATCTGACTACAAGCCAACTCTCACGTTTGGCTCGACAGATGCCAGCCCGATAAGCATAGTAACCGCAAAGGTTACGCAAATTACTACTATCTGCACTCAGCTTGAAGCGAATTGATGGCAAAACAAATTTATCCGTTGTAAAATAGGTTCTAGCTAACTCGCACATTTATGGGGAGACCTGTCTTAAAACATATTTGATAGATGCATTCTGCTGAGAAGTGCCGTTAAGTTAACCAAATGAAATCCATACTAATATTATAAATGCGAAGGCAACTCTGTTTGGTTAAATCGCTAAATACATACATACATAACATCACGCCTTCATTCCCAGAGCGGGTTAGATAGAGCTATAGAAATTTCAACAACTCTAAAAATACTTGTTAAAAAGATAATTCCGTAACCACATTTTGCAAAATCAGGACAAAAAAATTACTAGTTTTTTAGTGAAAGGTTGCAAGCCCAACGCCTAACAGTAGACACGGAGTGGCACTATTCTATCCCGGCAACCACACGGGGGCTAAATTGCTAAACCGATTAAAATTACATTTGATATGAGGATAGTGTGAAACCTGGGGAAGGACATCTAGTTATTTATATAAGGTTCTTTTCGGGTGGTATTTACAAATCGGGGGACAATCTTACACAAATTGACTCAAAGGCCCAAACTAAGCTCTAGTCTTGTACTATGGGTACTAGACAACGATATACTTAATTATATACAGAAATATATACTTAAATACATAGAAAACATCCAAGATTCAGGAACTAAATATTCGTGCTCATCACACAAATATCTGCCCTTACTGGGATTCGAACCCGGGACCTTTAGCTTCGAAGGCAGGGTCACTACCAACTAGGCCAACTTGTCGTACCCTATACTGGGCTTTTATGCTATACTTATAGTTATATGTATAATAGTCTTATTTTTGTAATTACACCAATTTGTGTATGTCATTTTTATAATTACATATAAAATGCATGTATGAAAACAATAACAAGTCAATTTGTGTTTTTAAAATCAACTATTCAATTTTAAATTATGCTAGTAGTGTTGTACCTATAGGTACAGTCAACGTCATAAATATGTTTACATTTTAGTACCTTGTCACTTTCATTCACTGACACAATTACATATATTATATATGAAATTGTCTCAGTGAATGAAAGTGACAAGGTACTAAAGTGTAAACATATTTATTACATGAATTGATCCATTGAAATATCTGCAAATTAACTGTGCCTGTTGAAGCACATTATGATAGGGTCCTGCATCATTTGTTTATGCACTAGTTTAAGTATTTTGTAATAAATAGTTTTATTTTAAATTTTATTTAACTACCGAAGGACAACATAAACGACTATTTTAAAAAAAAATATTATTTTCCTTTTTATCTCCATTGTGACCATGTTCTCCTGGTGCTCGATCGGAAGTGTGAACGATGGGTTATTGATGAATATCTTGACTAAGACTATTAAAAAAGTAGAAACAGGTTAGTGTTGACTCACATTAATAAGTTTTTTTTGTCATCTTAGCCCTAAATTCGTATAATGAACAGTTAACTAACTAATTGTAATTCAACCGAGGCACTAATTAGTGCACTTCATATCAGCTAATTGACTGAAACAGGTTTCAGTTCCACTGCGTTTTCGTGTCCTGGTTCAGATACATTTTAGTCAAGATTACGACTAATTACAAGTTTAAAAAGTACTTTACAAACTTATCGTGTAATTTACCGTTTTAATTAGTTCAAAAAGGTTATAGTTAAGTAACTTAATTTTTATTTTGGAGTACATTTGGCTTCTGAAAATATATCGATAAATAAAAGATAACACAGATAAAAGTTGTTTATTCAGTAAGAAGGCCGCATGGTCACCACTGCTGAGAAGGAGCGCCACAAAAACTCAACAGTCAGTATTTTTTTTTAAGAAATATTGCTTATGACAATGATAGAACTTAACCTAGCATTAAGTACATAAAACCATCAATATAAAGCTGCATTTATTTTCATTAGTATTTATTATAGAAATGCGTCAGAAAGTAAATGGCTCTACACTACACACCAAACCCACCGACTTGGTGACGCAATGTTATCGAGGAAAAATTATAAATCCTCCGATTTGACGTCTTTTTTTACTTCATTAAATACTTGAGTTTTCATTTCCTACATTTTCTCATTTTTATTGCTCTCTATAATTTTTAGGGTTCCGTAGTAACCCTTATAGTTTCGCCATGTACGTCCGTCTGTCCGTCCGCAGCCTAGCTCAGACACTCTTAGTACCTACTAGAAAGCTGTAATTTGGCATGAATATACATATTAGTCACGCCAACAAAGTAGTAAAATAAAATCGTGAAAAAATAATTGTGTTGGTACTACCTGCCCTACAAGTAACGTGGGGTTGTATTTTTTTTTCTTGTCTACCCCATAGTGTACGACGGGTAGTTCTTTAAAAATATTGCGGGTTTGTAAAACTTTATTTCGATTAAGGGATCTGTTTATGAAATATTAAGCTTTAAAGCGCTACTTTTTGTTAAAGTCAAGTGTAGTAGTAGGTACTTAACGCCTTCGGTACACCGAGCCCTACACTGAGCATCCCCCCGCCCGCTCTTGCCCGGTTTTTTTTCTGTCTTGTCCTGTTTCCCGTGGTCAAAACTCCCGGACATGTTAGGAAAATTCCCGTGAGCTGGTGACCGTTGGGGCAGCTATGACCCGAGAAGCAGCGTAGTACAGTTGCCGACTCCAGTGTGTAGAGACCTAACACTACTTATTCTCGAGCCGCATGCTACTGCCATTGCTATGGTATTACTTACTACTTCACAGATGATTAACAGAAATAATCAATAATCAGAGACCAGTTTTCGTGCGGAAACGTCAGTTTTTATGACAAGTTATCTTTGAAACGCTATGATTAAGAGTTACACGCACATAATCACCTGTTTTACATTCGGTTGTGATGGGAAAGCCAATCAAACGGGGCCTTGATCAATAATTAACGCGGAATGTTAATGACTTCTTTTAAAAACAGTTAAATGAGCTTGCAGTTATTTTATTGGGCTATAAAAAATATGTAAAACTGATATTTTTTGGTAAAAAATGCAGCAGTGGTCAAAATTAAATAAATGTATGCAATTCAATTAATATTTTAAATATAAAAATAGCTAGTAATTCAACACCTAATTGTTTTTATTAACGAACAATAGGTATTATAGCATTAACAATATTTAATATAATGATTGAGAGGAAATTTTTTAGCTATCATATAATTGACATTATGACAGTTCTTATATGCACAGTAACGTTTACACTTGATTACGATGTAAAAATAGGTAAACTATAGGTCAGGTGTTCATTAAAATTTATTTCAAAAACAAAATGTCGCATTATATTTGGCTCTAATACGAGTATGTCGGAATAAGAAATATATAATAAAAGCCTTATTCATAGGCTGTTAAATATTGTTAAACCCATTACAATTTAAAAACAAAGATATGATTAAGAAAGTCCCCACCATCCGTTACGAATTAGTAATAATAATTGCCCGGAGACAAAGAAATAATAACTTTTCCGTTGAAAATATAAAAAATAACCGGAAAATGTTTTCAAAAATGCTTCTCTCAACGAAATAGGATTTAGTTAAGTATTAAAGCCTAATGGGCCTGTCCCTCCCATCGCCTCACGACCGTCGCGCTCAGAGATTAACTGCGTCTTCCAAGACAGGCTTTTAATGTTTTCACAAGTATAATTAATTATTTTACATTGATAAAAACTATGTAAACAAAATCCTGTTTCTCTTGCTTATGTGAAAGGTTTCATAAGTTAAAAAAGCATCCGTAGAATTTGGAAAATCCCCTTTTTTAGTCCTCTGCCTCACTGGGACGCCAACTGGGACGCCATGGCGACGTCGCCCTTACATTTTGACGTGGCCAAACCGTCGCCAGGTGAGTGAGCTGCCATACATCTCGGTATGATTTTTTTGGCTACCGAAGCTGGCGACCTCGTTATGGCATCCCAGTGAGGCAGGGGACTTAAAGTCGATAGAATAATAAAATCCTACTGACACGTTTATGGAACATTTTATTAAAATCGCTTTACATTTCCAATCCAATCCAATCTTGGTAACAAATTCTTGGCAATCCTTGGAGAAAGTTTATTTACAGAAGTATAATTTTCGGCTAATTAGATAATGACATCAAAATGGATAAAGACGAAGGGGGTAGAATGTTACCCGTAACGCAATGACTATCATAGTAACAAAACGGAGAGTTATAGACATTATCGCGACTACTGTTTACAGTCAGAATGCCTTCTCTGCGGATAAAGAGTCTGTCCTATTTCCTAAAATACCCTATTCAGGTTTCCAAAGTGTGACGGTTGCAGAAATCGTTACCGAACGCAAATAAGTTCCCATCATTATCGCGTCACAAAACAAGAACCAAAGTAAATTGGCTGTTTAATCGGCGGTAATGGTCGAAGTTACCTTTAATTTTATCCGAATACGTAAACAGTAATTAGGGTTAAAAGATATAAATGGAAAGAAAATAACTCCATTTGGCATTAAAGCCGTTCGTTGCCGCGAACTGAATTTGTGTGTAATTTAACAACGTCAGGTGTGTCACTGGTGCTTAAGTGTGATTGCAGGTTCAGTACTAATGACACGATATTAAGTCGTTTTTGTATTGAGGCAAGGGACTCTGGCTCTTTGATGTGTTAACTGCAGAATTTAAAAAGTCACAGATATTACCAGCGTCGTCATATTTAATTATTGTATACGATTCTTACACAGAAAAGCTTGGCTTTATGTTACGGTAAGCAAACAGTGACGGGTATTAAAATAAATATAGCTACAATAAGTCTCCAGTGATCCCTTAAAATTGGTAAAACTGCCGCTTTTAGGGGTCGTTTCGATATAGAGCAAAGAGTATCGAACAGATTAAGTCCAAGCTTAAAATCTTATATATGGGTAAAGAAAGTGAATGTTATGAGCCCGCACAGGGAAGTCTTAATAAATTTTAAATTAGGTTAGGTTATTATTATTTATTATTATTAAAATCTATCTGATCAAAAATGTGTAGTAAAATAAATTAATTTGATTCGACTAAAACAATGAAGCTGACCTACAAATAATGCTACCTAGGATTGCTTGATCGATCTAGCGAATAAAATAATAGTCCTGGGCCTATATTCTACTCGGTACATTGCATTGTTTTTAACTCAGCCGCCTTTACTGTCAAGTAAAAAGAGCTCTCGTAACGTTGACAATACTATAATATGTCTAAAGTAATATAGTATTACCCAGTAGAATAAAGCGCCAGACAAGACTTTGGTTGTATAAAATCGTCCACTTACTCGTATATCAGACATAAGCTAGTAAAGTATATTTTGGAACTGCTACGTCTAGATATGTATTATTTTAGTAAGCGTATCTTGATTAGCTGTAAAAGATGGAAAATATTTTTTCTCTAAATCTTCTCAAATAACCTACCAATAAACCTAAAATAGATAATCTCAGAGAATCTCAAATAAACCTAGAATAGATAATCTAGATATGGAGTCTAGAAGCATAAAACTACGAGTAAGGTAAATCATTTTCGAAAACTATCAAAATGTACGGATTTGACATAAGAGGCTGACGCGATAGACGTGATAATATCGCAAACGTTAGATCGCATTTGCAAGTTATTGCTGTAAGTTTTGAGACGCAACTATGGGTAAGAGTGAGTGGCAAGTATCTGTATCTCAGTCTTGCATATAGCTGTTTTTCAAAACTTTACTTCACTTTTTCAAATGACCCTTGCACCGTTATTCTGAATAACAGTGCCAATACAAGATACACATAACGGGGCAGTAAATATTATTGTTGTAGGTAAGTTTTTAGTAAAATCTATATAATTATATGCAAGGCTTGTAATATAAATTGCCTGATTAATTGCATGTTTTCCAAGTTGTGTTCCAGCAGCCAGGCTGTTTTGTTCTGTGGCGACGCACGATTTCGTGAAAATGTTGATGTTTAATTAAAGTCGTTTACCTGCAACTTATGGCGAGTAATTCTATACAATTATTGGGATCGATATAAGCTTTTGTTAATTAAGCTAGCCAGCAAGCACAACCGTTTTAAAGTTTTGTATCTTCTATTTTAAGATACGACGATTTCTTCTACGTTTATTTGTCATAGATTATTATCACATTTTAGATTCTAGATTTCGTCTCAAACTACTTTTTTTTTGGCACCAACTTCTAACATAAAAACGAAACAGACGTAGAATAAACAAGTAACTCAAAAAATATTGCTCTGAAAGAAACACAGAATGACAAAGTATTTCTTAGTATTGTTTTGTATTGCAGCCATAGAAAAAAAACAACGATAATCATCAAAATTGTAAGCTATTTTATACAGACGTATCCCCTAGATACTGATTTTGGGCGCTTTTAACGATATTTATAATTAAGGGGGCACCGAGCTTTTTGCGCTCATTAACTTTAGGTATTTTATGCACTCTGTGTATGTGTGCGTATAGCACACCAGCAAGGAGCGAGCCGGAGCCATGCGCCGGCCGCGCGCCGCGCCTGACGAGCCGTGCGCCGATCCACTAGGCGCGGAGGTTGCTACCAATGTTTACAAAATAAAAAAACATAATCGATTCCGAATACTTTTATTAAAATATTGACTATTCTTATAGTCAATATTTTTTCAGTCTACATTTTTTTTTAAATTTGTGGTTTACTGTCGGTAGGTAAGGTAGGATTGAATTACTTGTATGAGGTACAGTCACATCACAAGATTGTTGAGCCACTCTAGAACCCACTCACAGATAGATAGATAGTTTTTAATTAATGTCGTTTGTAAATCTAAGGTGTATTTAGCTAGTGTTAAGTTATTTATAATATTTATTGGGCAAATTGTTCGGCTAAAGAGAATAAATCATAAGTAAAAGCCGTACATCTTCCAATCGGCCATCTTCCCTCTCCGAAGGTTACCGGGAGAACCCTTTCATAGAAAGTTGACGGTAAATTTTGACGTAAATAATTTCTTTTGCGTGACTTGACGCTGTCATTAGGACAGAGTTCTATGGTGGCTCAACAACCCCGTGATTTAATGTGACTGTATATAGAAATGAAATAAAACCTAATTACCTTTATTGACAATATTCTAAGCACAAAATAAAGTGAACTCAATACCTAATGTAAAGTAATAAGAACGGCTGAGTAGGGCAAAAATCCCAGTCATGGACCCTTTCTTCAAGATATTATTTTTAACTGACTTCAAAGAAAAGGAAGTTCTCAGTTTGACCTGTATGTATGTATGTATGTTTGTCCGCGATTACCTCACGTTTGGCTGAACCGTTTTTAATGCGGTTTTCAGAAAAGTATTTATTTCACATAGGAGAAGGTTTTGGTATTTTAACCGTCTTTAAAAAAAAGGATCTTAGTTTGTACGAATGTTTATCCATGATTATTTCCGCAAAAACTTCAATGTCTGATTCTGATCACTATAAAGTATAAAATTAAATTGATGTTTTAAAAAACTAAAAACTTAAAGCTGCTGTATCAATCACATATTTAGAAGTTCCTACTTAATGTTTGTATGTATATAATGTAATGAATAATGTACGCAGGTATCTTTAGAAAAAAATATTAGGACATAAGAAACAACAATAATCAATATCGGATTTTACTTCACGGCATTATTTTGTCTGTGTGAGTAAGCAATGTCATTGTCTATTTCTCCATCCACTGAAAGACAAGAAATTTGGTCCATTGGCATCCTGTAATAAAACAGAACGTTTTGATTTAACTATAATTTATTTATTAACAGAATTAGTTTTTGGATGAAATTTTGTAATCCTCATTCTATAAAAATAATTCGTATTTGGGACTTACAATTCCATTGTGTGGTAAATTTTATAATCGATGTCAACCAATTCATTTACTCTGTAAATTGAAAAAATATAAAGATAATGTGAAAATTCATACTAAATTTATTAAAATGGTTTCCTATACACCTCTTACTATTTTTACGCATACCTCACCGGTTCATTAGGTACCTAACTCTTCGCTTTGTAGCGAAGTGCCAACAACTGGAACATTAACCCTATAAATAAAAAAATATGAATAATTTTGCAATTTTACTCATTTGTTGAAATATAGTTGTTAGGTACTGAGTATACTTACGGAGTATTCTCTTTGTATTCAGATTTCTGGAGATGTCTTGCTCTAGAAATATTGAAACCATCCCAAGAAGTAACTATATTATATAATTAATTATAGTAAAAAAAACCTCGGGTCGTTCTAAGAAGCCTGTTTTGCCTGTAAATGTGTTTTTTTAGCTAAACTATTTTTATATCTTGGTAAATATTCACCATAGAAGTGTATTTTTTATATACATACTAATTAAAAGAACTTCGCGTGTTGTTTAAAATTACTTGTGTAAATAAACCAATTTTGGCCCAAAACATCAAGACTACAACTAAACGATTACAAAGTCTTAGTAATACAAATCGATACATCTCGAAAATCAGTCTATGTTGCTACCGATTTATTTTCTCCTCCCTTAGCGTGGCATTTTGACAACTGTCAAATCAGGTTTCTCAGAACTACTCCACTATCAGTAGGTTTACGATTTTAACTAACTTCATTTCTTCACGCAAGCGTTTAGCATTGTGCTTTAGCCCACCCCTTCTCTTCCTTTTTTGGTTGTGTTTGTTCCCCATTTAAAATAAAGTGAATAATCACAAAAATCGCGATAAACGCAACCAACCAAAAAGCGACACAGCCTCCACCTCCGACGGCCGAAGCCTGACTAATGCGGACATGGGGGAAACGTGACGGCTCTGGCTAAAATGGACGAAACGCGTGCGAATTTAGGTATTTCCTTCATATTAGTAAAATAAAAACACATTTTCAAATCTAAAGTGTAGAATATATAGAAGACGTGTAGTTTTGTTGTAAATCCAAAACTGATGATCTTCCGTGAAGTAATTACGCCGTACTAAGTGTTTATTTTGTTATGTAGAGGTATCTTTGGATGTTTTTTCTATCGAGGGAAGTACAAGTAATCGTGTTTCTAAAGTATATGATATATAGAGTGATTCCTTAAATATCTTACATATGAATTGCATAACTAAAGCTTCAGTAAAAACAATGCAGCAGGCGATCAAACGAACGCATTTTTTTCGTAATTACGTATCGTTGCCTCGGCGCACTCTTAAGGTTTTATTAATAAGCTTAACATAAGATCTACCTTACTGAGTCGATGAAAAATCAGCGATATTTCGCTCTCAGCTGTTTCACAAATGTATTTTACCTTCGACCTAAGTCGCCACTCTCGCCATAATTCTCCCCTCAAGCCCGCAGATTGTAAAATGAAATAGGTCGTAAAACAACCCCAAGTAACGTCTCCCCGGAACTTATGTCCGAACTCACGTTACCCATCAAAGCTTTATCTCTTAGGGAGGCTGTATCGACATTACTGCTTGTGTAAAACTGAACTACATCGACGGTGGAAATTTCAAATGTCGTAAGGGACAAAAGCTTACTTTTCAGAGGAGCCAGAAAACATAATTCCACTTTTTTTAAATTCATAACTTGGAAACTACTCATCCCATTAAGATGATTCTAGGAAGCATACTTTTTAAATAACTTCGCCTACCCTAATTTTTTAATTGGACATCCATAAATACAGTGATTTAGGAAATAGTGTCCCTTACAACAAAAAAATAGGAAGAAAATGTGTGTTACACCTCCGAAAGCACAGTATTTATCTGACAAAATGTATTCTTTTTAGTGCCTTACAACATAGGCATTTTAAAAATATTGAGATATACGATATTGCGCTTAATGAAACAAGACGTTATACAAAGATATTTGACCGATACAACATAGTGTTTTAAGTATTAGAAAGTTACGACAAACTTTGACCAACTCATAACTTTTTTATTAGAAGTCATATCGAAATTTCAATACAACAAATAGATAGAAAAAAAAATACTGACTTCAATGGTATATTTAGTGTACTTACGACAAAATGTCCCTTACGACATTTGAAATTTCCACCGTCGACATCTTGGCTTCCTTTTGAAGATAAAGATTTTTTTGTCTAACATGAGTTAGTTATAGTCAGTCTAGAGCGTCGAAGGCTTAGGGGGTCGACTGGAGATCGTAAGGTACCGAGTTCGAACCCCCGCGGTCGCCATGTACCAATGATTTTTTCTAACTTAAGTACATTATCCGATGCTCTTACGGTGAAGGAAAAACATCGTGAGACAACCTGCATATTCGAGCAGCTGAGTGTGTAAGAGGGTAATTGCACAAAAGATCCTAAAGGGGTCGAAGCGTATCCAAAAGGGCCCATCTGTAAAACTATAACTATCTTTATAGTTCTGAAGATTTCACCTCACATTATTAGTATTTTAAAGTCATATATATTACTAACCCACCATTTAGTTACAGGTGGTAAAAAGTAGAAAGTGCTATGAGCAAAGTGACAGAGATAGTAAAGTAAAAGAAATTTATCGAAACTTCAACATTGTTATAATAAAATTTAATAAATTCTACTTAATCATTTAATTATCTTAGCATGTTTTTATATAACTTGAGACCTGTGGCCCTATGTTTAACGCTAACATAAACGATTGTCCAAAATTGACAAAATGTATGGAATAGACAAGCACTCGACGCGGCCGTCTGGCAGCTTACGTCTATCCTATAACATCTTCGATAACGATAACGATCACGTATCGATCTTGTCTAGGGCCACTACAGTACGGCGATAGTTTAAGATATAATGAGTATCCGAATAAAATAAACAACTAACTAAATAAAATAATTCAGAAAGCAAAAGTCCTTGATGACCGTTCCAAACGCCAACCAAAGAATCATATCGACGGTTAAGAATCAATACCGTCTAACTAACATTTTTGGCGTTTTTCACTTTTTAATGCAGTTAGATTTAGAAAAAAAAATGGAATAGCGTGCCATAATCGTCTAAATTTCATTTTGTGACATTAATAAGTTATCCGCTCAAGAAATACCATCTAACTATTTATCGCGTTTACTTTTCTGCCAATACCACCTATTTGCCCTGACGAACGTCTATATTCCACCGTTGCTTGCGCGGGATTGAAGACAGCAGACGGGCAGCCGGGCAGTGCCGAAGCATTGGTGCTGCGATCGCGGGTACTATGTGGGTGCGAAAGAGACCAATAGAGAGCGGCTCAGCTATCCTGTGACGACGTCTCAGTGTGTCTAGTACTCAAGGTTTCAAGTGCGTAACGTTAACTTTCTAAGGAAAAAAATAGTAAAAAGTGATAAATACATACTTCTTTCTGGCTGCTTAAACCGTATAAGGTATGTTTTGTGTTTATTTATATTTTACGTATAATTATAGTTTATTATTCCATGTATTTGTGTGAAAAAGTTGCAGTACGTAGATATAAAAATTGAGATAGACAATCTTTCCAGAAACTAGTTGATAAACACTTAGTGAGATTCTGTCAATATAACATTATGTTTGAAATCAAACGGCTTACTAAATTATATTTTTGGTAATTTTGTTTTGTCATACCCAAATGGAATGTGATTCGGTTCACAGTGCAATCGAGCGCAAACTTACAAATCGAGAGATTTATTTGCCATCTGGGTATATTTCTGCTTGTAAAGAGGCTAGACTTTCAGATCCTTACGAGGTTATTGAAATTGACCACAATTTTGTAAAAAATTACGCCAATCAATCAGCCTGGTTGTACAAATCTATAAGACCTGGACGTAAAGCAGGTGACCCTACAGTGACTGATATACGTGTAATCGAATATAACCAAGATGAGAATATTAAAGTGAAGCTCAATTATGACCAGGAATGGCTTGCCATACCACACAGACCAAAAAGATTAATGTTTCCAATATTGATTATGCTCCCCTACACACTCAGGTGATCCCAATAACAGCAAGCAAATATCGACACTTGCAACATTTGAAAGCAGTCCTGCCCAGAAGTCTCTGGGCCATGGCATGGGGTCATCGCAGTCGCCATGACTTCTATGACACGCTGCCGCATTTATAAAATTATTGCACTTTTTGATTTTTGATCTCATTACTTACGTTTAATAAAAATAAAAAAGTAAATTGTATTAAGTAAAGTTATGATTAAGTACATAATAAATACATGTTTGATTATTATACCTTTTTTTGTTTGCTTAAACCAGGTTATCTTTACAACCAAATAGAAATACATAGACATACAAAAAATACTGTGTCTAATTTACGAAATCTTCGTTTACACTATATTATAAAACATTCGCTTAAATTAAACAACATAACAAACACTCACTCACAAACTTAAACATTCACTTAATAAGTTAACTTAAAACAAGAATTTATTATTTCGGTTCAGCCTATAATTTTAATAAAAATAGTACCATATTTGAACCAATAGCACCTAACTGACACGAACTTTTTGTAAGGTAATTGTATACAACAGTGATCCTTACAATTTGGGATAAAAATATTTTTTATCAAGGTTTATAAGTATTAATACGTAACCAGACAATAAAAAAACATTTTTTTATTGCTTTCTCTTTAGCCACTCATCTTACAAAATTATAAAAAATATAAGGTTACTTTGAACCAATACCACCTAACTTACCATATCTTTGTTCAGGGCAATGTTAGAAAGGTGCGTCATACAACAGCAGGATTAGTACATTTTTATCATTTTTATCATTTTTAAATACTTACAATAACTTAAAATTCGAATTTTTAAATCGTTTTTTTCGTTTCCTGTAAAATTGAGTATTTGTCACTTGGACAGTATTGATTCTTAACCGTCGATATGTAACTTCCATCTCGCAGACCAATATTTTGTGGCCAAAGGTGTAATTTGTGGCCCTCATTGAAACGTAGAAATGCAGCAAAAAACCCGCCGTGTCCAATTTGAGCTAGTGAAAAATGGACCTTTATTATCCTTACTAAATTATTGTAGGACCTCCCCTACCATGGATCGGTTGTAACAATAAAATCTTACACGAGTTAATCTCATAGGGCCACTTCCAGAAAAAATATAAAGCGAGTTTTAATTTTCTTCAATTCCGTATACGTTACCTACAAATGTTTATTGGTAATTTAAGTAAAAAATACTGAACTAAATTTAGATATTCCCCCATCGACAAAAGCCGTGCTACAGGTTTCAAGAATACTTAATATAAGTTGTCTAAATCATCTTGAGTGTCCCCTGGTGTTACCTGGTGAATGTACCCTTGTTTTACCATTTCACTTCATCGAAAGCTATTTTCTGCCGAAGCCTTATTGTATCTTAAATATTAATTACGTAGGTTACGTTGGGTTCCACTTCTGACTATCACAAAATTTAAACGCCTACAGAAAATTCTGCTTAGTACTTTTCATGAAATTAGTGTCGACAAAACAAAGGTAAACTTTTTTGACCTAGTAGTTCCTGAATAAAAAAATGATGTTTTTGAAAAGGCTTATATTGCAAAAGAAACGTTTTGTGATAGGGAAACGGGACCATACAATTATTACGTTACGTCCTACCACGTTAGGAGCGTCGAGTGGCTAAGGGTGTCGACGTGATGTATTAAGGTACCGAGTAAGAAACCAGTCGTGGCCATGTAACATGTTTTTTTTTATCTCAAGTACCTACATTACATTACCCTATACTCTCATGGTGTACTAAAACATCGTAAGGAAACCTGCACAACAGCTGAGTGTGTAAGAAGGGTAATAGCACAAAAGCTCCCAGAGGGTCAAAGTGTTCCCAAAAGGGCCAATCTGTACAAGACAAGTTATCCTGTTATCTCGTTCTCGTATCTGTGTAGTCTCATTTTGTTTTCTGAATTTAATATTGGAATTGAGTGGAGCCCTTCAAAGCCCTTAGTAGGGGCAAGGGGGCAGACATCGTAACTTTACGAGTCAACTTTACTGCACCAGCCTGCACCGCGCGGGGAAAAAATAAATTGGAAACTGACGCCCTCCTACCGAGCCATTTTATGATCTAAGCCGTGTAAAAAATGAGCTACTTGTCGTTTATAAAACTTATAAATTGGTGAGATTTTATTTCAAAAATCGTAGGTAATTTCGCGAATGCGAATGTTTTTATTTAAACTTCGAGAGAGCCGGTTTTTACTTGAAGTTTTATAGGTTTATATAACAATCTTGTACCTTGATAAATCAAACAAAACAATGTCATAGCCTATGATTAACGACTCGCACTTGACCGGTTTAATATTATTGTTTTCTTAGCTAACATCGTGGTAGAGCCTAAATTGTACATCAGAAGATTTATTTCGTTTCATCTGTTTTTTTATTTATTTAATGATTGACGTAAACACACTCAATACAAGACCCTGGGTACTGTTTGTGTCCCGCGGGCCACCTGCTTTCAACGAGCCCGAATATTATAAAAAACCAAATACCTTCTAATGACGTGGGGAGATTGATGACAATTGCTTACGCTTGCGCACAACAGTGGTTAAAGGTGCATTCGAAAATAAAAAAATGCCCCTATCTGAACTACCAGCACCCAAATACGTCAAGCCTTGCATTAGATCCAGATATAATATTACACCGAAGATTATGAAGTGGAGATGAACTTCAAGCGCCAAACACAACCAGCTAAAGAAAAGTAAAAATGTTCGCAAAGTCAAGGCTACTAGGCTAAAGTGGCTGGTGTTGCCAACAAGTCGGGACCTGGTGTCGCCAATTTTCAGAGCTTGAGTAGCCTAAAGTAGCCCAATTTAACGAAGTTCCTATTTTTTTTGTAGTATTATTACTGCCGAAGCAATTACCCAATTTAACGAAGGACGAAGGGTGTTGCCATCTTTTTATCTTGATTTTCCTTCCATTTTGCTTTTTGCGTGGGTGTACATTTTGTTTTTTTGCTTATATTCATTTTTGTTGTGAGTCACTCATTCAACTAAAAGAACCTTTCATCTTTTTCGAGTAGCCTAAAAGGCGACCAGTCGCCTTTAAGCTTTTTTTGTCGCCGATTTTGAATCTGAGTAGCCGAAATGGTGAAAAATCGCCTTCGTTGGCAACACCTGAAGAGTGTAAAGTATAAAATTTCACTGTAATCGCCATACGAAAATCACCGCAATTTAGTAACGTAAATTAGGCAATACATTACATACATACATACTATCAAGCCTTCATTCCCAAATTGGAGTGGCAGAGCTACAGAAATACCAACAACTACAAAAAGAGTCGTTGGTAATTCTGTAACCACATTTTGCACAAACAGGCTAAGATGTTTACCAGTGTATTAGTGACAGGTTGCAAGCCCATCGCCTAACAGTACTAGAAGCCCAGGCAATATTTTATTTATGTATAAATCGGACAAAACGTAAAATATATATTTTTAAACAGTTTTGTGGGTAAGCATATCATGTTGTGATGTCCATTGTGTCAGCTGACATTTAGATGGGGTTGTGTAACCACCGGGTTTTGTTACAATACTCAACTCAGCATACAGTTTACGAAGATTGATTGCATTTCTTTATAATTTATTAAATCACACATATTAGTACGTAAAAAAAAATCTGTCTTCATTTGTACGTACACATCTTAAATTATGCAAAAAGTAGGTACTCTATTTTGAATCTGATTTGTTTACGTAAACTTATTTATTACAAATAATATAATTAGCTACTCGATAAGAAATTTAGAGCAAAGGCCTAGAACTTTACGTAGCTGTAACCTAATTTTGACCTTTAAAATACGAAACATTCTATAAATATAAACGAATATAAAACGTAGAAAGCGATCGTTGAATTATTGACGCTTCAGATTTTCCACATATTTAATTTCCATGTTTTTCGTAGCTATTCTATAACCGTTACCATTGATAGAAAATAGAAGGCTTACGGTAACGTTAGGTTGGAACGACGTAGAACTCGTCATTAACAGCGGTGGTAGAGAATAACATGGTAGGATACCATCGATAGCCATAAAAGTTAAGCCTTTAATAAACTGCTATTACTTTTATAGGGGCTCTAAAACGGGCCTGCTTTAATTCGGCTGTAAAATACACGTAATGGCGGTTGTTGACTTTATAATTAAGATTTTTAGAAAGTAATTAAAGCTCTCCACCGGATATTTTAATTTAAGATTTTATGCGAAAAAACGTTGTATAATTTACTCAACAACTCAACTCAGTGCATCCTAAAGTATTTGTGCAGAATCTTCCTTTTTTGTTACCGAATAAGGATGAACTTCGGTAACATATTTTTTTATAGTTATTTTAGACATCCTTTTAAATTACTGCATACATTAATTAAATATAATTAAAATTTTGCTGTATCGTTTGAGAGCTTTGATTATAGAGCCTTGACTTAAAGAACAGAAGGGGGCAACAGGACCATGGTACTTAAGATAAACACGTACAATCTGCAACAAGACTTGTCTCTAAAATGGTTATGTTTTTACATAAACTTTTTGAAAGTCTAACGTGTCCTCCTTTTTTATGTTTGCTTTGTCATCAATAATAACATAGCCAAGATTTAAATAACAGAATTTCTTCCACAAAGCAATCCATCTGCAGTGACGTAAGTGAAAACGTTTGAGCCAATAAAAAGTCGAATAACAAAGACCAAACTATTTAATCAAAGCGTACAATCGAAATGAAGCTGAATGGATGCTAAACAAATTATGAAATCCGATCTGTGGCTCAAAAAGATCCATCATATTTCTGACAGACCAATACTCCTGGCTACCTTTTCTAACTTTTCAAAATAAAAGGAGATTACTGCAAAGTAAAGCCATAGCAATATCAACCCTTTTTTAGGTATAAACAAGGTTGTCTATGCTTAAAACGTTTAATAGTTGCGTCGTTTTTAGGGCGGTTTTGTATGCGCTTGTTTGAGGGTCTGAGCGTTGAACTCATATTTTATTTTAATAGTTGGAATAATTCAATTTGATCATAATTATAATGCATTATTTTAGCAGCATTTACGTATGTTTAATTTATAGGATCAAAGAAAATGTTTAGAAGGGTTCTGTTTCGATAAAGTTTAGTATAAGTAGTTTATTTATTTAACAAATTAAATGTTACAATAGTAACTAAATTGCTAGTCAAAAATACGGAATAGCGTGCGGGACTATCGGGTGTCAGATCCGCCATACAATCAGTTGGTCTGTGTGTTCGGTTGCTTTCTCGATTTCATTAATAAAATGCGGAATAATATGCGTTTACCCCTTTGCCGCTTAAAACGCTCCCACAAACTCGTCAGTGAAATCTTGCCATCAACAGTGTTCGCATTGTCGTGTTCCGGTGTGGGGATAAGACAACCGGTGAAATTACTAGCTAGTACTTAGGATTATAGTCTTGAGTATTCTAATGTCTATGGGTCTCAGATTCCACTTACCATCAGGTGGCCTGAGAGCTCGTGTGCCTTATCCTTTCCATATATTTTATTTTTATTTTTAAAGCCTTTTATTAAATTTTATTAAACCAGCGGATCTCTAAAGTTGCTCGTACAATGAATTTATTGGCCTCAGCGAAAGAAACTTGTAATTTTCGCGGTCGTCCCGTCATAAATATCAATTTGAGTGAGCAGGACGGCGAAATTACAGGTTTAGTGTTGCCACTAAAGTGATTTAGTGCTTTCGGCGCGGATAGAGCTTCCTCCACACTGTAATCCGATAATCTACATTTACACGATCTGTACGGTCTTCTATACATATTAGAGTACTTAAAAAATACATTAAGGTGGTAATTTGATTAACGTCTAAAGTCTGATAAGGATCTTTCAACGCGTGACCAAAGTTAAAATTTCCTTCCGCCGTGTTTAGCAGTTACAGATTTATTTACTTTTTTTTTTGTTTAATTTTGGACGTTATACTAACAAATCATCAAGAGTAAATCCTTTCTTGCTCCTGCTATTAAACAACAACTAAAAATCTAGGAAAAATAATAAACTTTTATTGAATGAGTCGTTTTTTATTACTTACTATAATTGTAATTACTCTCCTCTTGCGATATAGACATAGCTTTACCCACATTAAGCACATATGACTTATCGGAGTTTAACTTATCCGCCTGGGGATATTTCGACGACGGCAAGATTGCAGGGCTATTGAATGTTGGCACGAGAAATGATGTTGCACGGCGTTCAACTCACGGTGTTATAATTGTTTCTAGGCAAAAAAGCGAATGTTTTAATGATTAAGTGTTAAATTGGTGTTACTTTAAAAAGCAGGTACTGTTTGTGCTGTTATTTTCAAAAGAGTTGTATAAATAATAACAAGTAACGTTATAGTTCATCATCGTTCGTTCTGGTGAATTGAATACAAATAATTGTTAATTATTGTGATTCATCCTATGAAAAATGAGATACTCACCCAATCAAAAACAAAAATAATTAATATTATTGCTAATGCACATAATGTATTTTTCCAAGTTTATTGTAAACATTTAACTCAATGGGCAATCCCCTGAGAATGTGCTAATAAGCCTTATATTTAAAATTATTAATTAATGCTGCTTAAATACTATCATTATATTATTAGCATTATTTACTTCTGTAGTCATAATCATAACATTTATTTTTAAATCGTATAGTTTTACATTTATTATTAATAAATTAGTGCAACTTCATATCGCATAACATCAGCAACCGCGAAAGTAATAAATTAAGTATCACATGCGGAGAAACAGTAACGTAACTATAAATTGTCTATAATGTTACTATTACGGTAACATATACGTTAGTTATTAGCTAAATTCGCATAGAATTGAACTTACAGAGATTACCCTATTACTTACGAATGTAGATCCATTAATAGAAAATGGTCAAAACATTTCGAATAAAGTTTATTGAGGGTCTTATAAAGTAATGTCATTTGGTCGAGAGCTTGAGCCTGTACTCGTAAGCGGTATTATTCTCTTTCGCACCGAATGTGAGTTCATTCGATCGAACCGGCTTTACGTGACCACTTATTTAACACTCAAACTACTGAACAGGGGTCAAATTAAAAGCACCCGAAAGCAACGTGCCTACCTACATGCATGAAGAGGTTGATGAATGTAGAAGAAGCGAAAAAGCTGTTTGAACCAGTACACCTGACGGCGTTCCATATTCTCTGCCTACCCCTTGACTATCGCTCAAAATGTATGGGATGACAGTTTACTCAAAAAAATGAGAATCGACCAAGATAAATTTTCTCTTAGTCAATTAGTATTCTCAAAACATCATATTCGTAAAACATGATATTCACAAAAGACGATATTTGGAAACATAATATTCGCAAAACATGATACCTATTCTCAAAACATCATTATTAACAAGACATCAATTAGACAGTGTCGACGGAGCTCCGCTGCCGCGGAGCTCCTGTTTCTGGGAGGTTCGGCCCTCCGGGCCTGCTGTAAAACTAACACAACCTAAACCTACCTAAGATTCTATAACCTAATTCCACTATGTGCAAATATCATATTTTGCGAATATCATGTTTTACTAATATCATGTTTTGCGAATATGATATTTGCGAAGGCTGGGTTCTTTAGTGATTCATCTTAGTAGATGTGTCTAGCGTCTTGTCAGGCTCGTGTGGCATCAAGGCGCTTATGCGCAACAATCACAGTGTTGTTAGAAGCAAACAAGTTTTTTTTTTCAGTGTTGACCTAGTGATTTATCGTAACGCACGAAAATGTCATCCCATACATATTGAGCGATAGAAAAGAAAAACGACAGTAGCGTTTGCATCTTAGCTCCGTCACGCCGCGCCAAATCAATAATAACAGTAAATATCACAAATAAATAAATATCACGGGACAATGTCACACAAGTTGACCTAGTCCCAAACTAAGCTCTAGGCTTGTTCTTTGGGTACAAGACAACGATAAACATACTTAGATAGAGAAATAAATACTTAAATACATAGAAACGACAACGACGCGTTGGCCTAGTTGGGAGTGACCCTGCCTCCGAAGCCAGCGGTTTAAATCCCGGTAAGGGCAGATATTTGTGTGATAAGCGCGAATATTTGTTGCTGAGTCTTGGATGTTTTCTATGTATTTAAGTATGTATTTCTCTATATAAGTATGTTTATCGTTAAAGAGCAAGCCTAGAGCTTAATTTAGGACTAGGTCAATTTGTGTGAGATTTTCCCTTGATATTTATTTATTTATTTTATTCATTACAACATTCAAGACTTTATAGATTTTCAAAAATCACTATTAACGTTACGCATCTTCACTAGGCCGTAGGCATACATCGTGTAATGTGTGCGCCCCATTAATTCTGGACTCTCAACCTCACTGCAAGAAAACTGTTAGGTGCCCTTAAGTAATATGCTGCCCTACGGAGCTGAATCTCGCGGGGCAGTAAAACAGCCGATAAAGCACAAGGACAGTAAACACTTTATTGGAAAGAGTAAAACGTTCACGAGGTCCTTTATTGTTATATAAAAGACATCGGATATCGCTCATAAAGCTTTAGTAGG
This sequence comes from Acleris holmiana, assembly GCA_949316455.1. NCBI lineage: Eukaryota > Metazoa > Arthropoda > Insecta > Lepidoptera > Tortricidae > Acleris > Acleris holmiana. The sequence goes on from OX438785.1 coordinate 8,009,460, forward strand.
TACTGTAAGGCTAGATTATGTTTACACATAATGTGCATTGAATTAAAAAAGGGACTGCAATAAATCAACAGTAACCGGCAATTCAATGTACCTATACTATTAAACGAGCAATTTGTATATACATATTAAATTTTGATAATCACGTTCTCGAAAACTACTCTATTTTGATGATAATTGCAGAACAGGGGTTCTTTGGGTCAAAAATCTATCTGTCAAGTCCACATCTTCGGGAAAATTTCCAATCCAAACAGTTTTGTCCAACTTTCGAGAACCTATCAGTGTTTGTCACCGTAACAAGATTAAGCAATGTTTAGGACGAGTGTAAGGGACAGAGCTACATAACCTTAATATAAAACCATTTCAAGCCATTTCTTTGGCTTGTAAAACACCCCCATTATTCTGTAATTTATTTGTAACAAGTGATAAAGCCAAAGTCAGTATGCTTTAATAATAATTACAAATATAGTAACTTATTACAAGAAACTTATTTCATCTTTTATCATTGCACATGGCATTAGTAATCTTTCATAGTAAGTAAATATTTAGCATCGTTGGCAGCAATATCTCGCCGATTCACATTAGTATATTACGTTGAGTGAAGAAACTCCCATTTCCTTGGTCTTCCGTGACGTCTATTAATAAGCACTTTCGAAACTCCGCTAATCTGCGATAATAATAATACCTGAAGTTTATACGGGGTATCCCAGTCCAAAATATAGTGATAACATTCGTATATGTTCATTAGTTTATTACTTATTAGTCATTAGGGTTTTAACGATACTGGTAAAAACCGGGCAAGAGCATGTAGGACCATGCTCAGTGTAGAGTTCCTAAGTCGTCAAGTACAACAAACATAAAAATCAACAAGTAATAACTAATTTTCTATTTAAAGTCAATTGGTGCCGGCTTAGATGATTTTAGTAGGTAGGTATATACACTGTAATTGCCTGAATGTCAAGAACCAATGATGTCTTTTTTTACGTTTCACTGTACTCGTACCACTTTGTTGGCGTGAATAATATGCATATTCATGCCAAATTACAGCTTTCTAGTACTAAGAGTCTCTGCGCTAGGCTGCGGACTGACGGACGGACGGACGGATGGACGGACCTGGCGAAACTATATAAGGGTTCCTAGTTTGACTACGGAACCCTAAAAACGGTTAAAAATAGCCAAACAAGCTTTACCAGTAGCATTAAAACGTGATTATAACCTTGATAACTCCTTGTATACTTTTAAGACACCTAACTCTTCGTTCATAAATATTGAACGTTGAAACTTCGACAAACCAAATTATACCTAAGTAGGTAGCAGTGTAACGTACTCATATAACCTAAGAATATGCCATGCTGATAAAAATGCTTAAAAATAGTCTAATAAGCCGTTTTGATTGCACCTATAACGTCGTAAGTGTACCCCCGTGCTTAATAATGCAGTGTTCATCTGCTATAAACCGGGCAAGGTGTGGGGTGACTCACTTTCTACGCCAGTCGGGGTTTCAGGGAACCGATTATGATTGGGCGGTTGATGGGCGGTTAAAATGGAACGTTAGTCAGACGGGGAAAACTAGATTTAAAAAAACCGGCCAAGTGCGAGTCGAACATTATTACTATAACATTAAAAAAACAGCAAAGAAAACACTTTTGTTGCTTGGGAGCCTCCCTTAATTTAAAAAGTTTTTAGTTATTTATTTATTTTTGAACTAAATACAACCAACAATTCAGTGAATATTTCAAGTGTCAACCTTTATTAAAATCGAGCAAAAATCACGTTTGTTGTATTGTAGCTATCACGGTTCATGAGTTACAGCCTGGTGACAGAGAGACAGACGTACAGTGAATAGACGTAGCTCTGCCTATCGTCTGGGAATGAAGGCGTGATGTTATATATGTAAGTACAATGCATTTTAAAATAAGAAATAAAATAAATATCAGGAGAGAACCTCATACAAATTGACCTAGTCCCAAATTAAGCTCTAGGCTTGCACTTTGGGTACTAGACAAAGAAAAACATACTTATATAGAGAAATACATACTTAAATACATAAAAAAACATCCAAGACTCAGGAAAAAACATTCGCGCTCATCACACAAATATCTGATCTTGCCGGGATTTGAACTCGGTGGGGCCAGACAAGTTGCATTCGACAATCGTTAGCGATTATGTTTCGATTGACAAATGTATGGAATTGACGTAAAGCACCGAGTTAGTCACGTGGTACTTACGTCAATTCCATATATATTTCAATCGAAACATTATCGCTAGGGAGTGTCGAATGCAACTTGTCTAGCCCTACGACCGTTGGCATCGGAGGCAGAGCCACCCCACTAGGCTAACGTGTCGTCAAGGAATATGAATTTCCCATAAAAGTACGCTTTGTTTCTACAATATATGTTTAAACATTAGGCCAAGCAAAACATTCTTCTTCTTCTTTTATATTAATGGCGGTCCACCGCGATATTCCACAGTGATTTCGCCAATGTCAAGTGAGTAAATCAGTAGAGATAATAAATCAAAAGTAAAAGCCTCTTTCAATCGGCCATCTTCAAGCAAAATGTTAATCCTGCTTAGAAACTTGACATTATAAATGTCATTGACTAAATTGTACACTAAACTTGTCAATCTATGTTCAGTTTGAAATTCTCATAAGTTCTAAAGTGCTGAACATTATAGCAATTGTACAGTGCACGTGGAGTCGCGGACAAAACCTAGTGCATACTATGTTTACGTGGAACGCCGTGTCGACACCGCCCAATGTCAACAGTTGCCTTCCTGTTGTGATAACGATATTTAGGCTAATTACCTGAAACTGCGACACCAGCGTGTGTGGACAGCATAATTTTAATTATCATAAAATATGGGGCACGTGTAAAAAGTTTGTAAAACTTGACAGTCTCTGTTATTTTTAACTGCGACACTTGCGAGTTGCGACACTATCTTGAGTAGATGCTTGTCTTGAAGCGCGTCAACGTTAAGTTGTGTTCATTAAATTAATTATTAATTTGTACAAAAATAAAACACTCGATCTTCGATTTCAGGACGATACTTTAGTTTATTAGAAAACACATTACTAGGAATGAGGGCGCCGGCCACTGGGTGCAGTTTTGATCAGTAGAAGCAGCTGATACACGTAGGTAGCGTTGAAAAACCGAATGTTTATTTTTGAATTTTTTATCGTTTTTTCCGGGTTATTTCAGGTTTCTTCCGAAAAATAACACATGGATAATGACAATTTATTTATAGGCAATCACTGACACTCTCGCCACCTATTTCAATTGTCTCTGCCTCCATGTCGTCGGTGTCACCCATTTGTAGGTGCAAATCACAGAGCACTGAATCATCACCGCGCGCCTCTACTAGAGACGGCACTGAAGGCAATATTCGTGCGGCGCAGTTGCGCTGAGCACAATTGCTTGATGCAAGGGCCGTCAGTCTCTATTTGCACGTTGGAGAGTGCACATGATCAAAAAAGCGCTATTATGCCTCATTGTGCTGTAATTTGGTGTAATAATCAAAGTAAAAACGTGAATAAACAAAATTATGGCGTATCTTATCACAAATAAGTATTTAAAAGCAATTTGTAGTTATTTGAAAAATGTGATTTGGGGTTATCTTGGAACACAAAATCTTTTCTTCTTCTTCTTTTTAACACAAAACCTCAACCGCGCCGTAAGCAGTCTCACCAGCCAGTGACGCCAGTAAATGCGTTAGTGAAGTATAGCATTGCATGGCGTCATATCGATAGAGTGCGTCGATGTCCATAAAGTCTCAATGCATTTTTTTATTGCCATTTAAACATTGTTAATTTTAGTTTAATTCATATTAATCTTCCTATACCAACCCTTCCTTTTAGGTTTCCTAATGATAAATGGATATTAGCGACAGGAAAGTTAAACTGGTTTCCTCAGAAACATGATACAATTTGTTCAGACCATTTCGAGGCTGGAAGTTTCACGAAAAGGAGCACCAGAACATATTTATCTTCTGATGCTATTCCAACATTGAAACTACATCCTATTTTTACCGAGGTAATACTTTCACAAACTGATTCATTTCCTAAACGTATAATTTGGCAAACAGCTTTTTTTCCTAAACTGTGAATATTTCGGGATCATCGTGTCAAAACTCTTTAGGATCGATAAGTTTCATAAAAATCCTAAAGTATTTAAAGTTTCGGAAAAAAGCGATTTGCCAAATGATAATGTTTGTAAAACTAATCTGTTTGTGAAACGATTTTGGGAAGACATTAGTGAATGTCTTTATTATTATTTAGTTTGGATACTGAGAGTGTTTGGCATTGTAGTAAAAGTTATATACTTTTCAGATGAATCCGTCCATAAATATCAATAAAATTAACCACACTGGTGATATAATAGCGATGAAACGTAAAAAGGTAATTTGATAGGTAACAACAATTTTCACATCTTAAACACTTTATATGCTTATAGTCTGTAATATTCTAAGATCACCGTAGAAGTTCCACATGAAACTGTTCAAGGTGATTTATCTGATATAGCACAAGCAAAGATGGTAATGGAAGAATGGTAATTATTATGTACTCAACATCTTGTCAATTATCGAGTTCCACATAATTTAATCACTTCATGCTTATGTAATATTTTCAGATAACTGAAGATGTGTCACGATTAAAGCCAGCCAATGAAGCTTTTGACGCTAATACATTAAATATAAAAAATCTGAAAGTTCGTCGCAAGCTCATCCCGAACAGACATACACACCAAATATCCAGGACAGTCCTCGAAGACATAAATTGAAATTATAGTAAATAGAAATGAAAAACAAAGGAGGATTGACATACCCAGCTAAAGATGTTGTTACAGTTTGTCAGAAGGTTACATAAGAAGGGTACATTAAATCGAAACATACAAAACAATATATAACCGCTCATGCTTTGCATTTTTGTCTTGGGGTTAATTTATTTGAAAACCTATTAACACACCAATTCGACCAAGAACCCATGAACAACCATTCAATACAATTAATAAAAGCAATAATGGAAAAATATGTGGACATCAGCCTGAACTATCTTACAAAAAAACGCAACACCAAATTATGAATACGAAGTAATTGTAACAAAACTGTTTTATTTTTGGGGAAGTGACGGCGTTCCGGTTACAAGTTTTAGTGTCTTGATTTTATTAAACAACACCATAAAATGATTCCTTTTATTTTGACACCTAGTTTATAATGCATGTCTAAAGGTATAATGAATAATTTTTAATATTGCCAAAATATTATATTTAAAATAGTCATGTGTTCGACTTTCATAAGAATATCGATAAAAATATCGATCCCTACCACAGCACTCTTAAGCACTTGCGACTTTCTTGTGGCGAACAGTTGGTTGACATCTAAGACAATACGGATACGTCATTTAAGTAGTAGTGCGTGTACTAGTGTGAGTAAACGGTAACGCCCACTGACACGCTTGATTTGTATGGAAAGTTTGGAGTATACCGTCTCTAGTAGGGGCGCGGTTCTGTGCTCTGTGGTGCAAATAGACCGAATATAGATTAAGGAGCAGAAAATTTCATCGTTTTTTTTATAAAAGTCCGAACTAAACGAGTTGTTTTGAAAATAAACGGGTTTTTTTCCGGACTTTTTCAACACTAAACGTAGGTAGGGCATACTTTTGCTCAGAGACCACTAAACGACTAAACCCAAATGGCGATAGCGTCGGTGGCCTAAGCCTTAGGGGTCGACTCGGGATCGTAAAGTACCGAGTTCAAACCCCCGCGTTCACCATGTTGCAATGTGTTTTTCTAAGTTAAGTACATTACCCGATGCTCTTCGAAGGAAAAACATTGTGAAATAACCTGCACATTCAAACAGCTGAGAGTGTGTGAGGGTAATTGCATAATAGATCCTAAAGGGGCCGAAGAGCATCCGAAAGGGCCCATCTGAAAGATAAGATAAGATAACCAAATGGCAAAAAGAAACGGCATTTTGTCAAATCCGTCTGTCTGTATGTCACAACTATTTTACGCAGAGACTGGGAGGTCAAAAACGTATTTTTAGCGCAAGAATTGAATGTGTGTTTTAAAAATTTAAAATGTGCCCCCTTCTCATACTTTCGGATAAAAAGTTTTAATTTTCGAAAAATCAAACAACTTACTTAAACTACACACATTCATTCATGATTTTTTTATAACAGTAAACGGACTATATCGCTACTTCGAATAACTATGGAACTTTTTCAAACCCCTTTTTTTCGAGTGCGATTCGAAAACGCTCCTAAGTACTGGAATTTATTTAAAATCAAAGAGCAAAAGGCGATCGAGTAGTAATGATTGTGTTAACTTGTAGAGAATATCAATAAAGGAGTCTCTAGATGAAAATTGTTTATATTAGGTTACTCCCAACTCGACCACGATAATTTATTAAAATTGAGTAAACCACCTAAGGCAAGCCTATATCGTTTAACTGCCTCAGCAATTCTAGGTCTTATTTCAACTGAAATGTCATAAAAAATGTTACTTCTCCGAACAAAATTAATTAAATAGGTAAACTAACTTAAGTTTAAGAAACAAATAAACAATGCAAAACATCTTCTTTTTTCAACGAATCGAATGCAAAAGCTGTCAATCTCCGTTAATTATCACCTTAAGTCCTCCAGATGCCAACAGATTTTTTTCTAGATACTTAACATAGCCCAATTTATTTGCAATTACTTGTCTTACATCTCTCATATTTGCCCTAAGGAATAAAAGAGGCGCAAATAAAACATTTGATTATTCGGACTTATATAGATTTGTCACGTTATCGAAAACAGCTGTAACATTTTTTATGACAATTGCGGAATAGGGCTTTTTCGGTCAAAAAATCAATCTGTCATGTCGTCAAAAATCGAGTTTCGAGGTAATAGTGTCGTTTACATACACCCGAGTAGAGTTCGGTTGCCCATAATTGAAATACATAATTGAAATGTGCAATAAATAATAATCCACAAAAACGTTGATAGATTTGGTTTTCCGCTCATTTACCAATAAAATCTCAACTCTGCATTCTAGAAGTTTTAGAATGTGTAGAATTAGAACGGACCCTAATAATTCACCGTTTGTTCTAGGAAAGCCTCAGATCTCGAGGCAATTTGTTCGCCTACTACCGACAAAGAACTTTCCGCGAACCGAAGCTCAAAGCTCGATTACGGACCGTGAAAGCTTCTTAATCAATTACAAACCCACACGTTCTGGAAATTTTATATTTATAGTATTCAGAGCTTTCGTAGTCTAGTGGTATAGACTATAGGCAAGTGCAGTAGTAGGTTCGAACCCTAGAACAGGTAGAATTTTCGGAAATTATATGTGGGATTGGAATTGTTGACTGATTTTCGGAGAACTTGCACACGTCTGCGAAGCGTGTTCTCACTTGCTCGAGTGGATAATTGTGGCTAGAAATGGATGTATTAAGGATATTTTTTAGTTTTTTACTGGGTCTATATTTGTCAGCTGTAGTTAACCATTTATTGGGGTTATTATGACATAATTTTGCAGTTCTGTATACGCTCAGAGAAAACGACAGAGCTATATAACTGCCATAGCTTTGTCCTTTACGCTCACCAAAAACTGAACTGCGTAGCTAGGTCATAATAGTCCCCCTGGTTAAAATCATCTCAAGTCATTTTGTTTTGATGAAAATTATGGGAAACGACGACTCCGTAAATAAGTAAATAAATTTCGGGGGACAAATTTACACAAATTGACTAAGTCTATATAAAGCTCTGTAAAAGCTTAGAGTATGGGTACTAGGCAACGATAATCATACTTATATAGAGAAATACATACTTATATAAATACCTAGAAAACACCTTAGACTCCGAAATGAATACTCGCGCATATCACATAAAAAAATCAATGACTGGCATTTGAACGCGGGACTGCTGCTTCGTATATAGGCTTAGTTACTACCAACTAGTCTAACAGCGTACTTCGTGTATATTTAAACATTTATTCATTTAACTGAAAACGTTTATCATACATATTACGAACAAATAATTAATTACTAACATTTTTTTTTGAGAGTTTTTCCCTAATCCCATTTCATTTTGTTGGTGATGGCGAAAGTCCGGCTGCCGCAGTGTCTCTTAGAATTCCTTATTGAACGTTATCTTATAGCAAAGGTAATTTACAAACAAACAAACAATATACTTAGTAACTGCATTCCATTTGTGTGAATCAAAATCACTTATTGTAAGGTATTGAAGAATGCAAGGTGAGGAATAAGGAAGGACACAGGTATGCGATTCTAGTGGGCAGGCTGACAACATTCCAATTTTAAACTCAAAATCAGAACCTAAATAATTTAAAAGTCGCCAGTACGCTCGCGTCACCATAGTTTCGTTTAAAAAAAAAAAAAAAAAAACATGGGAAATTGTCACACAAATTGACCTAGTACCAAACTAAGCTCTAGGCTTGTACTATGGGACCTAGACAACGATAAAGTTACTCATATAGAGAAATATATACTTAAATACATAGAAAATATCTAGACTCAGGAATAAATACTTGTGCTCATCACACAAACATCTGCCCTTACAGCGATTTGAACCTAGGACCCCTAGCTTCGAAGGCAGGGTCACTACCAACTAGGCTAGCGTGTCGTCAAATGATAGATACTTGTTATTTAAATTAAGCTATGTAAAAGTTTTAAAGCTGTAGGTATTAAGGTATGCGAGGTTGTCAAGTTCACGACCGGATGGATAATTGTTGTTTGTTTTGGCTCGAGCCAGTTTGTGAGTGAACTCATACTCGGCACTCCACAGCACATCACACGCACAGTGGTCTCACGGCGTTAAAAGAGAGCCATTACAGGTGAAAAACTTAAGTAAAGGACCTGTTGTATGTAGTTGTGTATAGAATTAATATGGCTTACGTCAAATTTCAAATATGGAATGTCAAACGGTCTATACAGATGTGTTACAACTACATACAACAGGTCCTTTAATTAAGTTTTTCACGTATTCCCACTAGTAGCTATTGCCCGTGACTCCGTCCGCGTAGAAAAAAAACATAGCCCATGTTAATTTGGAATTATGTACGTACCATTCAAGTGGTGAAAGAATTTTTTAATCAGTCTTGTAGTTTTTGAGTTTATTCGTTACATACATACTTATTTCTAATATATCACAGAAAAAATATATGAGAATCAGACCACCGTAAGTAGGCAAGATCTAACGCTAAGCATCTTTGCATAAATCAAAATTTGCATATTCAGTTGTTGGCAACACATGCCTCCAAGACTCAGCAACACGTGCCAGTACAGTCTGTTCACTCTCATCAATCGAATATTTTCCTTTACCGGGGATTGAATCCGGCACCGATCGGCTTGTATACATGGTAAACGCGTCGTCTGTTTCTATGCTAGTCGTTTCACGACCAGAACACACAAGTGCGAAATTTTCAGAACATCCTTAAAAGATTTAGACACTTCAAGAAATTACTGTAAATTTTGTCGGATACATTTACGTAAGAACATTGAGAATGTTCTCTAAAACTTTTGGAAGTTACCGAGTATTTAGACGATGGAGTTGAGCCAAGCGAGCCAAGCGAGCCAAGCGTTACTGTGGTGCACACCTCTTGAATATTTGACGCCAAATGCACTCAGTGAGGTGAGGACGCTCCTTTATAAGAATGATCCAATATTTTTTTTGTCCAAGTTGGACTATGGAAAACGGTCAATGTTCATTCTCATTCTCAATAATTGTTGAGTCTCATACACTCAACAATATCCTTTTCAAAATCACTTTCCACCCTAGCGATGTAAATGCCCTTTCAGCACGCTAATGAGATATGGAAATCTTTATTTTGCGAACAGGAGACTTTAAAAAGTCTTCTTGGTTCGTGTAAATTTGGTTACACTACATAAGAGCGTATGGAAGCGAGTGAGAGGGAAGTACAGACCCGAAGTTTATTTTAAGTACCACTGCCACTGAAATACCACAGAATAAATAAGTGTTACATACCGCTTCCTAGTGGCAGAGTTTCAAACTACTATCTTATCTTTAACCTTTTCAACTATGTCAAATAGAAAACCAGAACTTTGCCTCATAGATACTAAGGTATATTTTCCGCTGTCAACCATGACAGAAATATCCGTCATTGGCGTTGAAAAAATTAAACCTACCGCCAGTGTGGGGATAAGACAATCGCGGTAGAAGCATTCCAATTTAGTTTTCAGGGTTGGCAACGCGTTTGCGCTCTGTCAGTCTTAAGATAGGTACACCTGGAGTATGCAAAGTGTAGGTATGGGTCACAGATCCCGCTTACGTAAAATTGTAGTTAGTCGGAAGGACCGTTTGAGTGCACTGACACGTCTTGACTGTGTTGTGTCTCCTCACACGCTAAGTCAATGTTGACTCGAGAGATTTTTAAGTAATTGCTTGAAGTAGCTCGACGGGCCGGTGCAAACGCATTTGCAGCAATAACACCAAATGCAACGGATTTGCCGGTGATTCACATTATTCATAAAAGAGCTCCTACAAGCTTTTATATTTTTAATCATTGTTTGTGTGTATAAACATTTTACTAAGTAAGGTTGCAAATGCATGTTTTAAAGTTTTTAAAGGAATAAATCAATTTTAAGTTTAAAATTAGAAAAAAAAAATAGTTGTACTTAAACTACTATAAAAGGGCACTTAAATAGTTCTAAAATGTTTCATTCCCTTTAAAAAACAAAATAAACCTTTATCCCCTTGGTTGCAATAGCCTCCCCCACCACGCACTGCCTTACATTAAAAAAAGGAAACTTTTTAAACTTTCCCACAAAAATCTTTGAATTGTGTAATTTTCAAAAATATTTAATCACGAATATTGTAAAATAGTAAAAGAAGTGTTATTCTTAATCTACTTATACAATATTTTTTCATTCTGATTCTGTTACTTATGCATAAGTAAGCCTGTATATAGGTCCGTTCACTGATATATAGGTACATGTGTTAAAAAGAAATACGCGTTATGCAATAACTGATTTGTTCACTGAGGTACCTCACAAACTTATTGATTATACATTTTGCATTCTAAACTCTACATTTGATTATTTCTAACAAGCCATTTTAAATTTAAGACCCATTTCAAAATAATCTGCTTGAAGTTGTCAATGGTTTTTAAGATGCCAAGTCATTTGTAACTTAGGGGAAACTCAACCTTATTGCTGTGGAATGTCAGATTGACTTTGGACCTAAGGTGGGTCACAAATTAAGTCTTTGACTGTACTTGATTACTTTTGTCCATGTTATCGTAAACGAACCTGCCAACATCGCAAGAAAGAGTCATAAAACGGAACATCTACCTTTTCTAAGAATTCCCCTTTGAGAAAACGTATATGTTGTCTTTTGGAGTTCATTGTAATTAATACAGCGTCTAATTACCCTAGACAATCCTAACGAGTACAGAATACATCATAAATTCAAATAAAAAATATATCCTGCTTGAAAATCACTTCAGCAGTTCCTCCAAGACGCGCTGATTGTTACAGCAAAATAAACAACACTAAGCTGCTTGTTCTATAATTATGCGAGGGAGCTCGTTCCGAGTAATAAATACGAGTAACAATGTTAAATAGTGAAGAGCAGGCTTAACTCGAGAGCGCTCCGCGAACAATGATCCTACTAAGGCAATTAAACCAGTACCGGGAACAACCACTCAAATCGAGCACTCAAAAACAAAACTCGCTATTACCTACCCTCGGCTTTTGTTCCATTTTTGAAAAAATGTTCTCTATTCAAACCGGCCAATGCGAAGCGGGCGAGCACAGAGCGTTGATTGGCCGACGACCTCCCTTGAGTGCGCGTGGAAATAAAAAGTGCTCGGGTAAATGAGGCGTGCGCTCCCGCTCTTGCGAATGGCCGGGTGATGGTGTTATTTCGCTCTGTTTTTCGTTTTAATTGCAAGCATGAGAGGATGTAGGGTAGGACCTTGAGTGGTGCACGTGCTCCGGGGAAGCGCATTCAACTTGTTTAGACGGGGAGGGAATCCTGCTCATGTCATCCGCGGGTCGCTGCTGGAGAGGCTTGAAGACGGCCATCATTTGTTATGAATACTAACTAGTTCATTGTGATTAATTACTAAATGCGACTACATACGAGTAGTTACATGTGTTGGCTGACAACACGCGTGGCCATGTCGTAAATGCTTTTTAATATATAGCAGTTCAATGGTTTGATTGCATTAAATCAACGTTATACAGTAACAGAGTTAACGTTTTGCAATTAATTGAGCATTTTATTCCAAATAGGAGGTATGGACACTTTAACTCATTCGTCTTTATTGTATAAAATGAATTTCATTTGTGAGGCACGTTGTTCAAAAATGGAATTCTAGTAATAAGATACTCTAGTTTTCCTGCGACAGATAGTCTGCCCTCATAAGGCAGTATCTCAAATTCAATAGCTAAAGCCGATTAAATTCTATCCCGTTAGTAGGTAATAAGGTTGTATTTGCTACAGAAGTTTTTTTTGAGATACAGCCAAACAATACTGAAGTCGTGAATTGTTAAGCAGGGTCTGAAAATAATGAAATAAAATCAAGAGGGTGTGGACCACTGTCTCCACGCTGGCTCATTGCGATTGGTGACGAGATTGTAAGGCTTCGACGTGTACTGATTCCCTTCATCACTTTTCAGTGAATCACTGATACCTATATCTTCGCTACTAAGTTCAAATTAACCTAGGTAAGACGGGTTCCAACCGCCTTAGATGTGCGTGTCGGAATATTAGCTGGCCTAGTAAAGCTTTTCTCAAAAAATGTCCGTGAAGTAGGTACGCCGCGACGCCTCTCCGAAAATCAACCTACCTATAGGTTGTTATTTTTTGTCTGTAAAGTATATTATTTAAACATAAGTATTTTCTTAACATATTTTTCCTGAAATAATTGTCTTTATTATTATTATTATTATTATTAAATATCTCTCCGTGTAATATTTAGTGTTTCAAAAGGGTTCCACCGCGAATAATTCGAGGACCATCCGTACTACGCTTTCATTGCTTTGTCACTGTCAGGTTTTAATTGTTAAATTTTTTACGTAGGAAGTTACATCAGTTAAATAGCAAAATACGTATTTTCTTTTGCTACTCCATATTTTATACCGTTGCAAATTGCAACAATTAAAATCTGGCCATTCTCAGGGTAACTTGACCATTGCGTGCTTTGCTGCCATCAAGTTGGCAACACTGACTAATAGTGTTACCAACATCTATCCATTTCCTTTTGCCGCCGTTAACTTTACTTCCGGTCGTTTTAATATGAGCTATCATTTTGATACTAAACGTTTATTTTTAAACTGGCGTAAACTTAATTGAATAAAAAATGTTAAAAATGGCTATTTTAAATATAACTTTGGACTTGTTCCGATTAAATATAGCTCGTAACTTTAACAATATGCGAAGCTAATTGGCTCAAACATAATCACACTATCTTATATCATATTTGTAAACTTAACCTACGAAAGTTCTGAAAAGTATAACAGTACCTTTTTTCAGTTTAGAATAAAATAAACATATTGTTTACATGTAATCGCCTTGACGAAGTCAAAATTAGCAATTGGATGTGAATACAAGTGCAATATTTTTTTGTCTTACATATTTTACAACTTTATTGGCGAAAACATGTGCGAATTTGATCGTTGTTATTGTAATGTGAACACAAACGAAGTAAAAAAACAAAAAAAATACACGAACAAAAGTTTCATACCAGTTACTTCGTTTTCATGGGTTTTGACTTCATTATGTCCATCGTCACTCAAGAAGAATAGTAATAACGTTTATTTTTAATTTTACAGGAACTTGGCGGCACCTCTTCCTGCTCAAAGTAACTCATCGCTAGAGACAGTCTCGCTGCATAAAGAGACCTGCCAGAGGCTAGACTATCTCGCGGAGCGGCAGAAGCAGCTGTGTCTACTGTCCGACAAGATGATACAGGTAAATAACAGCAATACGACGTAAGTATATTGTTGCTAAAGATAGTCACACTGTACAAAGAGACCTGCCAGAGGCTAGACTATCTCGCGGAGCGACAGAAGCAGCTGTGTCTACTGTCCGACAAGATGATACAGGTAAATACTACAGCAATACGACGTAAGTATATTGTTGCTAAAGATAGTCACACTGTACAAAGAGAGGTACTAGAGGCCAGCCTACTTCGTGAAGCGACAGAAACGGTTGTGCCTACTGTGTGACAAAATGAGACAGGGTAATAAATAAGTTAACTAGCAACGGAAGCTGAGAAATTTTATACGTTAAGACACAAAATTGAAGCAACTTATGTCTCTTTAAATTTTGAAACCAAAAATATTCTATGTTCGATCTATAAGTAGCCGCCTAAATCGAAAAACCGTACAATGAATGCGGATACACTGTTCTTATCATTATTATCCGAAGATTGCAGGTTCGACTCCTGTCACGGTCGCCACTAATATTACAAATAAAATAAAATATGCTGCAGCAATATACCGACTCACGAAACCCTTTATTTTACAAAGACAAAATCCATCAATTATTTTCTACTCTGACATTCGTTAAATTCAAATTACATTTTTTTTATATGTGTCCAGTGTAGACTATCTGCAACAATAGGGTTTCTAAACGGGCCATGTTTTATTGCAATTTGTGGCCGGCAACTATTGCTATATTACTCTTACTTCGTATGTTAGAGCAAGATGCACAAATTGCAGCAAAACATGACCCGTTTAGAAGCCCCACAACTATTTACAAATTAAAATTTCCCTTAACACGGACCGCCGCAAGAGTCTATCGTGGTTTTAATCAAACTCATAATGACGTCTCATTCCGGTCGCCATTAAAAACGTCTACCGCACAATAAAATGAAGAACCAAAGATTTTATTCCACTTAATGACATTGCTATAGCGATTAAGTTTTACGACACGCAAATTAAATTTATGGAGCAATTATTGGTTTATGGGAAAACTTGATCAAATAATTGTTGGTAGTGAATGTTTTAACGAAGCTCTTATCATTCTCTATGGCAACTAATATCCGACTTACCTCAGTAATATTTAACTGTAGGTGGGTTTCCAGGCTCTTCCAGAGATAACGATTTTGAGAGATGTATATCCCAGAACTTGAATCACTGACTATTTAAATCAAGTTCTGAGACATCCTGTGTAATATAAAATACATATACATTTATGTATGTTTCTAAAAATACGGCGGTGAGTAAAAAGAGAGACAATATTCCTAACCTTTAAACTCCCGTCAGCAAAAGATACGCGCTCAAAGATTTTTCCGTTTTCGGCAAGGGGTGGACGTAACAATATCACGGTCAGAGATAACCGTTGATTAATCATAATTATTTATTGTTAGCTAAGGATTGGTTGATTTAATGATTATTTCAATGGATTACCATTATGTCCAATCATTGTGGTGATTTTTGGGGGAAAGGGGTTGTGTGTAAACTTTTTTTGATGATGATGATGATGATGTTGATGGTGGTGATGATGCAGGTGCTGCAGTCGGGGGCGCAGCAGGCGGTGGAGGAATGCCAGCACCAGTTCCGCCACAGCCGCTGGAACTGCAGCACCGTGCAGAACTCCACGGACATCTTCGGAGGGGTGCTCAAGTTCAGTAAGTATCTAGCCTTAACTCTTACTTGGAGTTAGTTAATTCGTGTATGATTTCGCCTTGATATTTATTTGCTAGGTTTAACAACCTATCGGTTGTTATAGGGTCATCAACTCAATCTTAAAAATACATGTATAGGGAAGATCAATCAACCGGCTGTTGTAGTCGCTATACTGAACAGGTTTTACGTATACCATAAACATAAATATACACCCAGTCTTACGAGTATATTGGCGATCGGCCATCTTCGTTTTTCTATGAAATACATACATACTTAACGTCACGCCTTCATTCCCAGAGTGGGTTAGCCCGAGCTACAGAATACCAACAACTCTAAACTTTCTGAAAATTCGGTAACCACATTTCGCACAAACAGGTAACCAGTGTATTAGTGACAGGTTGCAAGCCCATCGCCTAACAGTACTACAAGCCCTTATTCCCTTAGTCGCCTCTCACGACATCCACGGGAAGACATGGAGTGGCACTATTGTACCCCAGCAACCAAAAAAAAGAATAATAGAAGTGACAAATTAATGTACCGTGAGTTTTGCGAGTGCCCCATACTTATGGAAAACCCATTTCATACTTAATACCTTCTTTGATCCATTCTCAAAGATGTTTACTTTAACATAATTTACGTTTCAAGAACTTAAGTAGGTGTATAAGTTTAGTAGAGCGTATGGAAACTGCTATAAATGCCGTAAGACTTCATTGATTACACTTATGAATATCATTAATATTTAGAAAAATGAAGCAGTTTTTTCTGCCGTGGTTTATTTTATTTGACACTAGTTGTTTCACGTGAATCTATCCTCATAGGAGTCGATTTCGATATTCCCTCAGGAACGGTCCAATTAAACGTACGTACAAAAAAATAATCAGAAAATCGTCTAAATTGTTCACATCTTGTGCAGTCGTCAGGATCAATTTTTACTCATCCTAATACTATAACTTGTGTCATTTCCAATATATTTTGATGTGTTTCTCAAATTAAAGGTCAGGGGAGCCCCGGATCGTTATTTTTTAAATTAAAACATCTGTTAACCGAATTTCACAAACGTCAAACTCGGTTATAGTCTAACAAGAATAGAGATTGGCGTTTATAAATTCAGGATAACAGTTATTTTAAATTAATAAACATGACCCGAATGGGGCCCCATTGCCTAGATATAACAATCAACTTACTATGATGACAGTTTTTAGGTAGTAGATGATGGCAATAAAGCCAATAATCGTAAAATCACACACACACGCACTTAGCGAGTCATTTTGCTTCTAAGAGGTTTTAGTTTCTTGCTATAAAAAGCCTGTCAAGTGCGAGTCAGACTCGCGCTCTGAGGGTTCTATAAAATTGGATTAACTTTGACTTGTCGTTGAAATATAGTTCGACGACTACAAATAAGTTTATAATCGATTTTTTTTTGTGTGAACGAATTAACGATTTTCGGATTTCTTTCCTTTGGGATCGTACCATAATATATAAAGTTCAAAACACACAATGGTCATAATACATAATGGTCATAATATATAATGATTTTATTTCTGAAACCGTAAACTTTTCAGGATTTTTTGAAAGGTCATTACATAGAACCAATTACGTTAGGTTAAATAGGTTTGTTTTATAACAATCCTGAAAACTTAACGGTTTCAGAAATAAAACTATTATATATTATGACCATTATGTATTATGACCCATTATGTGATTTGAACTTTATGTATTATGATACGTACCCGTTTTCTTTACTTGTGCTGTAAGACCTACCTTGCCAAATTTAATTATTCTAAGTGTAACATTATGTAGTAACCCTTAAGGTTTTGATTCCCCTGCGAAGTCACAGAAAATACGGCTCATATGGCCGTAACTTTAGAAGGCGTTGACTTAGAAGCTTGATTTTTTACAGGTTCAAGGGACCGCAAACGTTAGTATTTGATGTTAATTTCAACTTGATACCCCCATGCGTTCCTGAGAAAAAGGGACTTGACAGACAGACAGACGGTAAACAGACGGACAACAAAGAGACCCTATAAGGGTTCCGTTTTTTTCCTTTTTAAGTACGTAACCCTAAAAATAATACAAAAAATCCTGTCCAGTAACAGCATATTGCACTCCAAAAGGTTAGCAATCGGTCTATCGCTTTCCCAATCAACACTTTAAAACCGTACTTCAAGGAACCATTGCAAGTTCAGCTGTTTATTTTCAGACGTCGATCTCCTCACATGTCAGAACGCGCTGACTGACGTGTTTACTCCAACCGACCAGTATACCCTGACCTGCTGACTTTGATGGAAGGGAAGGTCTGGGGTTGTGACGGTATACGGGGATGCTGGGTCTAGGATTTTGGTCGGTTTGAGTCACTGACCTCGCCAGTTTTGAGAATTCCTTTTGATGCGTGGATTGTGGATATTGTTGATTTTTAACGCGGTTGGAACTAACGTTACTTTTTAACGCGATTTGCGTACTATAATTACTACTCGTATATAGAAAATAACTGGGATAATTGTAAGGATGCATTTAATGTATCTCACTACTCCCTAACTTTAACTTTGTTATACCTAAGTTTTTCAGGGTTAAAATGTAGTAAATGTAGTCTTGAAATTATACTTAACCATAAATGCCATTTCTCAATGGGCACACCACTTGAGTAGGTACTATACCCGTTTCGAAATTTTGAGTCATTCAAAACTATCTTATGAGACGAGCATCTTACTAGATCAGTTTATAAGTATGGCCCTTAAGATTAGAGTCTTAATGTTGCAAATGTCGACAATCTGAAGATGGCGAGAAGCCGTTGGATGCGAATAGCAAACTACGACGACGACGATGACGACGCGTTAGCCTAGTTGGTGGGTTCGATTCCCGGTACGTGCGAATATTTGTTTGACGAGCGCGAGTTTTGTTTCAGAGTCTTGGATATTTCTATGTATTTAAGTATTTATTTCTCTATACAACGTGCTACAAAATAATCCGTAAAAAAGAAATTACAAAAGTAGTGTCAACCCTTATTAAATAACGTCAGTTCAGTACTATCTTAGGTACTAGGGTTGACACTACTTTCGTAATTTCTTTTTTTCGGATTATTTTGTAACACGTATTTCAAGTAAGTTTATCGTTGTTTAGTACCCATAGTACAAGCCTGGAGCTTAGTTTGGGTCAATTTGTGTGAAATTGTCCCCGATATTATTATAATTGACCGTCGTAGAGATCCTTAAGGAAGGCCTTAGCCTTTACAAAACCTTGTAATATGAAAAATATTAAGTCACAATGGTGTCTTGTTTTCCAGAATCCCGTGAAGCTGCGTTCGTCCACGCGCTGTCGTCGGCGGCGCTGGCGCACGCGGTGGCGCGCGCATGCTCGCGCGGGGAGCTCAACGAGTGCTCCTGCGACTCGCGCGTGCGCAAGCGGACACCGCGCCACTGGCAGTGGGGAGGGTGCTCTGAGGTAAAAGACTACTCTATTTTTACAAGCTTTTATGTTTGTATGTTGTCCGCGTCAAATCTTGCTAGTCAATTTTGAGCCACTTCCCGTTAATAAAATAGGCTAAAATTTTAACCACAAATGTAAACCCGATGACAATGCAATATTATGGTATCTAAGAGCTGATCTGATGATGGAGTCGGGAGGTGGCGACAGGATCTTCGCTATACTTAATGTAGACCCACGGTTTTGGGACTCATTGGTTTGGTCTTGATAAGCAGACTTTGCAAAAAAAGTACCTACAGTCGATAGCTTGCCCAAAAAAATGAGTTTTTGACAGAAACTTATTATGTTATTTTATATGATACGCCATTAAGCCCTCGTCTGTCTTGTCATAGATCTGTGCCCAAAATTACGATAGCTCTTTGTTTTTTTTTGGTTACTTATTCTTTCGGACTTTATCATAATCCGAAGAGACTAGAACTTGGCATTTTTTCTCGTCTGACAGACGAGGGGTTAATCCGCAAATACAAGTGAGATCGGAGATCAGCGCACCGCCTCTGCTATCAGTGCGTTTGTAGTTTTAGTACCTCGTTCTCGATCAGTCAAATGGTCCGGTCGTGGTCCATCAAATTAAACGACATGAAAATCTTAGCCTAATCACGTCAGTCAGAAGTTTTTCATTTCTCAGTCGATGAACCCGGAAAAGGATGTGGTTTGGTCGTCACAGGCTGCGGGGCGTGATGCCACGGCCCACGGTTCAAGGTTTTTGCACTCAGGAACAAGCTTAGGTTCTAGGTAAATTGGGCAGGACGCCAAACTAACGGATGCCATGCACTGACAGTGAATGCTCACTTTAACTGTCACCACTACTCGTATAGTTTGAAGCAAAGAGAGGGCGACGATAGCTCTATGTGGCGCGGTGGTGAATTCTGATGGTGGTGATTTAAGGTGATGATGACATGTTCTGGTTATCCTTCATTAGCGACAAGGGCTCGTAGAAAGTATCTCTAATGATTACAATCTTGTGCCACAGCTTCAAGTCCTTTCCAGCTGAGACCAGGGTAGCGCAAAAAAAATGGTAGTATTTCTATGTAATTCGTGTTATGATGGTGAAAACTTCGGAAAAGTTTCCAAAGATTTTACCACCATCACATATTTTGCATCTAAATATTATCACAACGGAAATGTCGCTGCATTATCCAAATTGCAATCTACCGTTATCAAATTTAAACATGTCTTTTTCAACCTTAATCGATCTTTATTGTTCCCGTCATATAACATTGAGTTTTATCCATTTCCAGGATATAAGATATGGAGAAATCTACAGTCGAGACTTCGTGGACTCCAAAGAGAACAAGAACAATGATGAGGGGCTGATGAACCTGCACAACAACGAGGCTGGGAGACGGGTAATAATGATCGATAATCTACAATGTGTGACATCCATAAGAACATACATTTTAAGCTTTAAATGCTAAAATAATAAAAAAAACTGGGTGTTGCCTGTAATAGGAGGAATAAATTGAGGGATCGTTTCTACTGTATAAACGTAGCAACATTTGTTCTACAACTTTTACAATATATGTAATTTATTATTTGGGAATTTTCCGAACAAACTAAATAGCATTTTCA
Source organism: Acleris holmiana (assembly GCA_949316455.1). Classification (NCBI taxonomy): domain Eukaryota; kingdom Metazoa; phylum Arthropoda; class Insecta; order Lepidoptera; family Tortricidae; genus Acleris; species Acleris holmiana. The sequence goes on from OX438785.1 coordinate 8,030,103, forward strand.
ATGTACTCCATCCAATAGTCTAGTTGACATCTACTGTCAGCCGACAAACTTCGTAGTTTTCGCAATACATTGCTGGCTTGGAAAATCTAAATTCATGCATTTTTAGTAAACAACAAGTTATTTTCAAAAGTTGTAGAATAAATGTTGTTACGTTTGTGGTGTGGAAACGATCCCTAAATTTATTGCTCCTATTACAGGCAACACCCGGTATAACAATTATCTTTTCTAATGGAGAGTTATTAATGTTTTAAATTTTCTCTAGCAGCAATGTAATGCAAAGAGGCAAACGAGTTAGGGACAAGCAATCAAATGTTAGTGTCAGGTTGTTAGCTTTGTTACCGATACATTGCGTGGAGAATTATTTAATATGAAAAAAAAAGTACACATTATGTTAACAATACACATGTTTTTATGTTAATTAAGATGCATATTAAATGTTGTCAAAATATTTGTTCGTGGGTGAATCAACTTTTAAAGTCCTCCTTTTCTACACGCTAATAAAAACTTACTAGAATATGTGAGATTGATAATGGTTTACACATGTCAAAATTAGATAATCAGATTTTCGGATTTCACTATTCATAATCATAAACCAATTCTATAATTTTGTAAAAACATGGTAACGCAGTGGAAAATGCACGTTTTTCATACAAAACCCGGGGACAACGTCGTCCCCTGCGTTACCTGATATATTTGTGTAAATCATAGAAGAATTTTTAAAATTGACAGCTAGAAAGTAAGTTTAATTGTCTGATTTAATCAATATATTGACCACATCAAAAAAAACTGCATTCTACCAAATTAAGGTGACTTAGTGAGACATGTCGAAAATTGGGGAGTACCTTAAAAGTTGATTCACCCTCGTATGGATGTCACGCACTGCACAACGCTAATATATCAATAACGGTGTCTACTTGTTTCACTGACACTCATTTATTTTATTATTATTTATTTAATCTTCTTTGCACAATACAAATAAATGTAAAAAGTAGAAATGGCGGACTTAATACCTAAAGGCATTCTCTACCAGTCAACCACATAGTCATAGTCATTTCATAGTAAGTACGTATCGTTTCACCGAATTTCACTTCATCAAAAGCTATTTTCTGCTGAAAGCCTGTTGTTTTCAGTTTATATTAAACATTAATTACGTAGAATAAGTTGAGTTAGCCTGTCTATGAAATTAGAATTCTGTAAAATTATACGTTTCTTGAAATTAGGGTCAGTAAGACAAGGGTAAACTGTCAATAACGTATAGTATATCGATGTTTGGACCCTATAGGTCAATTCAGTCACCCAACAAAACTGTTGAGCATACTTAAAACCTAGTCATTGTTATTACCATGCTTGACGTTTGATGTTCAATGTGACAAGGTACTAAATGCTCAATATTTTCGTTAGGGTATAGAATATAGTACCTACAATTAACAGAACTCGTAATCAGACAAAAAAAAAATGCGTTTTTTTAAGGAATGACGTGTTACTCTAATGCCCAGTTGCACCTTAAACTTAATGTCATACGCTGTTCCTTTTTTACCATAGAAAGAAAGAAAATTTAAAATTGTTCAAATAAACTCAATTTAGAACAGTGTTCGGAGCAAGTGGGTTATATTAACGAAAATATTCCGAACTTAAAATATGTTTAATTTGAGTAAAAATGCAGATTACATTTTTTATAATGAAGAGAGACGTGATTGTCGTCCGGATGAAGTTAGCAAGATGGCGCGTGAGATGGTAGGGACCCACCATCTCACGCGCAGCTGACGTTATGTCAGTGTAGTGTTGCCAGTGGCAACACATAGACTAACTATTTTATAATGCGCCATAGCAGTTTAAAAGTGAGAAAATGTATCCTAATGGGACATTACGAGTTGAGTTAATTCATCTATGTATGTAGCGGAGAATCTCACACAAATTGACCTATTCTCAAACTAAGCTCTAGGCTTGTACTATGCGCACTAGACAACGATAAAGTTACTTATGTAGATAAATATATACTTAAGTTCATAGAAAACATACAGGACTCAGGAACAATACGCGCTCATCACACAAACATCTGCCCTTACCGGGATTTGAACCCAGGATCACTAGCTTCGTGTGCAGGGTCACTACCAACTAGGCTAACGTGTATACTTTTACTGGTAGTTCGAAAAAGTATACAAAGACACATTATTGCACATTAAAGAATGACTCGATAAAACTATATTAAAACTATCAAAATGCAAATTGACATCGTGTTTAGCATAGTCAGTTAGCTGCTTCGAAGCTAGCGGTCGTGGGTTAGATCTCTGCTAAAGGCAAATGTTTGTATGCTGACCCATAGTAGGTTTAGGACTACAGTTTATTTTATTGATTTATTGCAATTATACGTATGTACAAAATATTTGACATAAACATAACAATTCAATAACACAATTTCAAACATAAGTTACCTATAAATTATATTTGTGATTATGGCACATTTGTTTATTTATATATCTTCGTAACAGCTTATTTTATATATGTTTATCTATCAGGAATTCCTCTGTACTACTAACATTTTAGATAAGTTTTTTTTTAAATTTGTGGAGAATTCTTTTAATGTTGGTTCCGTAGTAACTTTATCGGTAGCTTATTATATATAACATTAGATCGATAGTGTAGGCTTATTCTAAACATTTTCCTAACCTAACCTATCCTAACCTAATCTCCCTAGGTAGAATTAATTTATCTTGGCATCAAGCGCTTTTGACATGGTCATAATTTATGGTCATAGTTTAGTTTAGGACTTGGTAAATTTGTGTAAGATTTTTCTATGATTGAATCTCTAAATATCCCCCGCATCCACGTACACCTGCATCGGTAACGTATGTGTGTTTGTCCCAGGCGGTGCGCGGGCGCATGCAGCGCGTGTGCAAGTGCCACGGCATGTCGGGCTCCTGCTCGGTGCGCGTGTGCTGGCGCCGCCTGCCGCAGCTGCGCGCCGTCGGGGACGCGCTCTCCACCAGATACGAGGGCGCCTCGCATGTCAAGGTACGGGGACCGTAATAATCTGATCTTGAGTTTAATACCAGTCTCAAGAAGGGGATCTTACTTAAGACCAAGGAGACGATTTTGGAATCATTCTGATCTGTGTGATTAATACCAAAAAATATTTCACGCGGAGATCTTGTTTATTGGGGGACTTGTATTTGATTAAAAAATACAAACTTCTATAAATCGGTTGAAATCAACCATTTTGGTAAGCTTTAGTCACCAGATAAGAATTAATAAAATAAATGTTTAAAGGAATAAAAAAAACGGCTCTGAACTCATCTTTAGCCTTTTTAAAAACGGACGCCGGCTTCAGTTTGACTGACCTATTAACATTTTAAAAGAAGTATGTTTTCAAATATAAAGATAAATTTATTTGCATTTTATACCTAGATACAAAAAGAACAAGACACAGTTTTTTTTCGTGTTTTTGAAGGCGGTTTTTCGTTATTTGTAGTCCCACTTCACAATTAACAAGAACCACAGGATATTTCACGCTCGCCGCAAGCGACGCCGCGGAAAGGTGCATAGTGCATGTACCATTTAAATGTGAATCGTCATAACCGGCCAACTATTTTAATCGAGATATCTTATCGCCACCCTTGAAATAGGTACCGTTGTGGAGTTCCAGTGGCCCCCTGTGGTCTTCATCTTCAATTTCACTTCGCCGAGTGATCCTTTCGGAACATAAATGATCGAGTTATTAAAGAAAATATAAAAGTTTCTATATGTGGCTATAATTTTTGAGGAGTTTCGTTAATTCCTCATGGACTACAGAATCATGGAATCGAGGAAGCCGTATTCGACTGAAAAATAGTAACTTCAAACCGATTCACAAACGTCGGAGTTATCTTCCTTTTTTTGAAGTCGGTAGAATATACTTATACATGTAGGATGCGTGAAATGAATGACAGGATGACGTATGACAAAAACTAGGGAGAGTTTTTTTTTATAAAGCTGCATTTGCAAGTACTATAATACCTACCCAAATAGATTCAGGGCATTTATGATCCAAACACGTTGACCCACAGCTCAGAGTCGCATGAACGACGGTATGACGCTTTGTATTTATATAATCAAATAGGTAAACTCCTAGTGAAAATCTAGGACTTACTCATCGAACCACTTACATTAAAACTGACGTAGTCCCCATCGTCTTTCAGATCGTAGAACGGAAGAAAGGGAAGAACATCCGAAAGCTGCGCCCGCTCCATGCTGACATGAAGAAGCCCAACAAGACCGACCTGGTGTACCTGGAGGACTCCCCGGACTACTGCGAACCCAACGATGAGTAAGTTAGGATGAAGCAGTTAGGCTAGTTGGTGGTGACCCTGGCTAAGATCATCAATCGATGCAATTTTGGGTTAGATCTTTGGTAAAGGAATAATCGTAGGAGATATTTTATATGGATATGCATTTACTTATTTTCAGTCAAACAAACTATTATCTGGAAGGGATCCCTTATGAATAAGTTCGCCTCTGATATTTCTTTTGGGTTTCTGCTTCTTTTAACTTTATTTTCTGTTTGTGCATTCAAGAATTTAGATGCGCAGCGCCTCTATGGAACTATGTCAAAGTGACGTAATCAACACGTACAGTGAGTGGCTTAGAAATCCATTTGATTGACTGAAACCTGTAACCTACTTGATAGATGGAGGATGCAACGAAATGTTCAATTTTAACATCGATACGATAATGTAGGTACATAATATCCATATCTCTTATATTCTTCTAATCTATAATTCCATTCCATTAGCTTGTGTGGTTGCCGGTTTAAAATAGTGCCACTCCATATCTTCCCGTGGATGTCGTTAGAGGCGACTAAGGGAATAAAGGTTTTTAGTATTGTTAGGCGGTGGGCTTGCAACTTGCAACGTGTCACAGGTAAACATCTTAGCCTGATTGTGTAAAATCGGGTAAAAGAATTATCAAGAAAACTTTTAAGATTTTAGGAATAAAGGCGTGATGTATAATTTAACTCGCGGATAGATTCCATGACATCGAGTTGAAATTTGACATATTTCGATTGTGACAAAAATTTAAATTTAACTCTTCTGTCTTCTGTCCGCGGTTTGAATATTAGAAAAAGAAATAGTCCCTTCAACGGCATCCTCCATAAAGAAGTATTCAATCTTCCAGACTTGGAATCCTTGGAACCCGTGGGCGCTCTTGCAACCGGACCTCCGCCGGCCTTGACGGCTGCCGGCTGCTCTGCTGCGGTCGAGGATACCAGACCAGAGTCCGGGACCACGAGGAGAAGTGCCGGTGCCGGTTCGTCTGGTGCTGCAAGGTCCACTGCGAGCTCTGTCGGTACAAACGAGACCATCACGTCTGCAACTAACCAAATTGGGGAACTAGCAATGCTTGATATTAGCCCAAAGTAATACTTCTAAGGCCCTAGCCGTGAAGCAAACGCTAAGACTAACGTTTTTCTTTTCCACGTGGTCAATTGTCATTACATACATTTTGAGCATCTTGGCTAGGACCTCTGTAAAATTTATTGATTGAAATCGTGGAAGTCAATAGCGATACCAATGTATATCAGGACGCCTTAATTGTCAACTCTGTCAAGAAAATATGAGCTAAGTATCATAACGTTAATAATATGATAACAACAGGGGTAAGAACACTGTAGAATAAGGGCCCAGAATGATATTTTCTGCAAAGTTTATTCGTTTCCCTATATTTTGTGAGTATGATATCGCCCTTTTAAAATTATCGTTGAAACAAAATGTTCAAAATTAATAAAAATGAGATTCTGACTAGGAGTAGCCACGGCTAGGGCCCAAAGAATGTATAATTATTGTATCTTTATAAACAACCCCATTATAAAATATATTGTATTGGGGACTCTATTTGCTGGCAATATTGGGAGTAGGATTTTCAATTTCTCTATTATGTTTTCGATAGCCTATATAGAAAAGCCCCAAAGTTGAGCAAAGGCCCATCCCCTAGGCTTCCAGGATTATACAATTTCTTCGTATACTACTTTAGATTGTGAAATAGGTCTATTGCTATCACTTATCTTTACATTGCTTTATTCGGCTGATAGAATTTAGATTAACGTCATATTGTGATAGGTTTTCAAAGATTGTTTAGGTAAATCTACAATACTTATTCCGTGTCTGGTTACAGTCTGATTTACAGAAATAGTAAGTAATCTTGGTGTATTTGTAACCAGTTGTTATGACCATGCATTTAAATTATGTTTTGAGACAGCACCCAGCGACCAGTGGAGCCCTCAGTTCTATTATTGTGTTTCATAATAAACTAAAGATTTGACTTAAAATCGAAGAGTGTTTTTTTACTGTACAATTTAATACACAGCATATACGACAAAGTTCAGTTGACCTTTAACCTTCGTATAGTCAACTTTATGGAAAATGTGGCGACTTTTTCCGTTATGTTACTCACTTTTAGGTCAATTGTTATTTTTTAAACACTGCAAACGAGTTTGATTTCTATTCAGTGCTCAGCTGCAACAAGACAAGACTCTTTATGAATTATCAAATCAACTTGTGCATTCATAATGGACTAAAACAACACGCTTTGATTTTAAGACAAAACTTTAGTTTATTAGAAAACACAATTAGGCCAACTTGCACCACGCTGGGTTATCACCACCACTACCACTCCTGTCAGATTCATACCAGAACTGTCAGATTAACTCTAGGTTAACTTTAGGTTAAAACTTTGGTGCAAGCGCGCGATAAATTACCTAATGAGGGCGCCACTGGACGCTTGGTGCAGTTTTAAATACCTAATGTACTGATAATGTAAATTCCGCCGCCGTTTGTCCATTTAAGGACTTTTATTTACTCCGTTTAAGATCGCCAGTTATTATAAGGTCTTTTGATAGCATTGTTGTTTTTTAAAGACAGTTTTTACCAACGTTTCAAGTGTTTCGATGTAAAATACGGAGTCGTATATTGAATGTAATATTTTTATCTTTCTTGTTCTTGCCATTTATCTTACTAATTATGTATCCAAATCTTGATAATGTTATGTATTTAATATAATTAAAATAATATATTGTATCTGCACTTAGACAAGACTTCTCACTCGTTCTAATTCTATTGCAAAGGACTGATTTGTTATTAAGCAAATACATATTATTTTTATTTTTGAACATAAGCTTTAAATTTATTTACAGTATTACTTTTAATTTATTTTATTTTTAAATTTAATGTATAAAGTTGTAAATAATTATTTTGTTGATACGGTTTTAGCGGTAAATTAGACTCAACCAGTACTTCGAAGTTAGTTTATTTTTATATTAATACAAATTTTGTAAATATTAGTTGTAAGACTCATCGTACTTAGGCAGATTTTTATTAATTATTTTATTTTCTACCTCATTTAGAGAATGTATTTACTTTCAAGCCATTTAATTTCTATTTTAGACGTATAGCGTATCTTTGATATATTAATTAAGGATTTGAACGAAATCTTGATGTAAATATACATTAAAGTAGTCTAAGGTAGTTTTAATAATTTATTACATTTTCATAAAGCTTTGATATTTGCTAAACATGGTAATTTTGCAATAATTCATATATCTACGAATTCATCTAATCACTGGATGTTGTCTTTTTCGATTTGTAAATACTCCATAAATATAAGTGTCTGTATGTTCTTGTGTCTTTAAAACGTCCTTAGACAAAAAAAACAAGTTAACTTAAAATATATCTTGTGGTTTTATAATCATGGTAAAGTAAGTCAGTAAACGGTATGATTACCTCTAACTTGCATTAAATCTATTATTAAACAGGAATGGGATTAAATGAAATATTTTCTATTTCTAGATATTCGACTGATTTCAAGAGATTCGATTAGGTGTCATTTTTCAGAAAGGACCTAAACAAGTTAGTCAAATCAATTTTTGAAGTTAGTGAAGTTAATGTTTTTATTTGAGACGTAAAGTATCTTGATGTTACTGTAGCCAAAAGTTAACTGAATAAGATAGAAGGTAAAGAGTAGACGTAAAGAGAACATTCAATGCAAAAAGTCGATGTAACGATTTGATACATTACAATTTTGTAGGCGAATAGTTACTTGGTGTAAATGGCGTAAAATAAATGTGTTAGAAAAGTTTTTTGATGTTTTCTTTGAACCGAAGATATCTCACATCTTATGACTTCAATAGAATACCTACTTGTATAGAATTGTGCAACACAGGAATATAAGGGGTAATAGTTATATTAGGATAGCATGTTTAAATTTATTAGTGCCGTGGCATTCATTTTGACCATATCACAAAAAATAAATGCTGCGTATTACAAAGCTATTGTATTAGCTGTAAATGACATTAATTATGTAAAAAAAACAAAGCATAGATTTCATTCCATCAATTGTAAGTTTCTATGAGAATAACGTTAATTAACGCGTACGCATACGAAGCGGGCAAAGACTAGTGGTACAAAATCACACATAATGGTAATAATATCATAACATCGTATTTTTTCGAATATGTTCGTATGAATCTTGTTTGTCAGTTAACTGTAGTACCAGCGCTTTGATAAGCGACAAGTAATGCAGGGTAATACGATCTGAATTACCTATCTGACAAAATACTATGGCATTTGATTATTCACCCTGATCCGTTAACTAATGTTTTGTAATAGCTATCGAGGGAGAGAAGGAGAAAGTGATCATTGAAAGGTCTTGGTCATCAAACGCAGATAAAATGTAAAGTTTCTGGAACTTAAATAATACCCACACAGTCGGGCAGATAAAACGACCCTGAAATCCATTTGATAATTTTAAAACCCGATTACGGAAATCATATGTCGCTCAAAGTGCATTGTAAGATTACTTATTGTCGGGTCGTGTCAAAATGAAGTGGGCACTAATCGCATTAGCCTTAACCTTGCTAGTTTCGTTTTCTGAAGGAGCTGAAGAACTGCCCCTGGCTAAGCCTTGCGACTCAGAAGCGTGCCAACTCCCAGACTGCAGGTGTTCCAGCATTAGTATACCTGGAGGCTTGAGCGCTCGAGATACGCCGCAGGTAAGAAATATATGATCATTATGGAACACATGCACATATTCGAAAACTCAAGTAATATTGGCACATTTGCAAGTCATGTCATACATTTTCGAGTGCTTTTCACGTCATGGAGTGGCAGTGAGTTGAGAGCTCCAAGGAGGAGGAGGTCTTCATTATCATCATCTGTGCATGATCCGCAGATGTTTGCAATCGCATATTGCAAACGTTTTGTCAACCCTAAAGACTCAGACGGAATGCTTGTGCTAGCTGACTAAATCTCAACATCGAAATACAACGGTGAGAAGTCTGCTTAATTGAAAGCATATCGCACCTTCAATAAGGTTTAGCTCGGATAGAAAATAGCCGCTGTTCAAAATACAGCACAGTGGAATTAGAATAACCGTGACTTGATTTATTTTAGAAAATACTTTTCTATAAATACACCGCAAGACACAAAAACACATATATGACATCACCTCTTCATTCCCGGAGTCCATTAGGGAGCTACAGAAATAGCAAAAACTCTGAAAAGACTTGTTTATAATTCTGTAACCACATTTTGCACAATCAGGTCAAGAAGTTTAAAAATAATAAATATTTAAGATATTTAGCAGGAGGTCTGTGGACTTCGTTCCAGTGCTCCTGGAAGGAGCCCTGGGCCTCCATTCTACGGCGTTATTGTACTGGACTCTGAGGGCGCTGATAATTGTTGACGTCGTTCTACACCTGCAGCTTGTGGAAGCTGCAGTGTGGAACGACTGACAATCTAATATACAGGATGTCTCATTTAAATAGGTCAGTATGGGAAATTCTAAAACTATAAGACATACGAAGATCTGTTCTTAGGAACCATGTCATCGATTTTAAAAAGAAGAAAAACTGTAGGTATTCTTACATTAAAAAAAATCAGTACTCAGCACGGTAATCGAACCCAGTTGTTTTGAAAAAAATAAACTTACATTTCTATTTAGATATCGATTGTGTAAGTTGCAGTAAATGGCTCTATTAAACATAATGTCTAAAATGAATAAAATGCATTATTTTCACATACTTTAATTTAATTTATTTTTCGTAGAGAAAATTATACATGCCTGAACTTGTTGAATAGTGTAACGGTGGTCACTTCGAACAACTACTAAAATTAATTGAAGTATTTTAAAACAATGCATTTTATTCATTTTAGATATCAAGTTTCATAGAGCCATTTACTGCTTAAGACCTAGATAGTTGACATCTAAATAGAATTAGTGTAAGTGTATTTTTTTCAAAACAACCGGGTTCGATTCCCGAGCTGAGTATAGGTTTTTTTTATGTATGAATGCACTTTTACTCCTTATTAAAATCGATGACATGGTTCTTAAGAACAGATCTTCGTATGTCTTATACATACGTCTTATACGTATCTCATGGTTGTCTTGACCCTACCACAGACTCTACCGTTAATTACGTTTATATTGAACAAATCCATTGAATCCGGCGTTTTCCCTGATCATTGGAAAACTGCTATAGTGAAGCCGATTCCAAAAAAACAAAACCCTGCCGATTATAAAGACCTCCGTCCTATAAGTATACTTCCTTTCATGTCCAAAATAATAGAAAGGATAGTTTGCATGCAGGTGACACAGTACCTTGAGGAAAATAACATCTTGCCCAAAAAACAGTCAGGCTTCAGAAAACATCACAGCACTGCGACTGCTCTATTGGATGTTGTGGACGACATTTTGACCGCGCAGGACGCCGGAGAGGGAACCATACTTGTCCTCCTCGACTTCTCTCGCGCCTTTGACACAATTAATACTGAACTGCTGTTGTCGAAATTAGGCTTCTACGGTTTTGATCCTCTCGCGCTAAACTGGTTTAGGAGTTATCTAACTGGAAGACAACAATATGTTCAGATTGGCAACGAGCATGGCAAGGATATGGTTTCCATGACGGTGCCGGTCACCAGAGGAGTGCCACAAGGTTCTATCTTGGGGCCAATTTTGTTCGTTTTGTACTGTGCCGACATCACCAAAAATATTGAATTCTGTACGTACCACATATATGCCGACGACCTTCAAATTCACATTTCTTTTAAGCCTGAGAATATTGATCTTGCCGTGAAAAATCTCAATGTGGATCTTAACCGCGTAGCTAATTGGTGTGACCAAAATAACCTTGTCTTAAACCCCTCGAAGTCGAAGTATTTGTTGTTAGGTACGACTACCCAAATAAGCAGGATAAGCGCTTTTGATCCCCGAGTATGCATAAATGGTGAACCTCTTGAGCGGGTGTCGGAGGCTCGCAACCTAGGTGTTCTCATGGATGGTAGGCTGCAATTCGAAGGACATTTGTTGGAGACCATGCGAAGTTGCTTTTACAGACTAAAGGTTTTGTATCGGATCCGCGAGTGTTTGAGTCTTGACATGCGTGTAAAGTTGTGCGATTCCCTCGTTCTCTCCAAACTGAACTACGCAGACACAGTGTACGGTAGTTGTTTGCTGGCGCGATCCCGAAAACTAATACAGCGAATACAAAACGCTTGCGCGCGTTTCTGCTTTCCGGTCCCCCGCCGATCTCATATTACTCCTTTTTTAAACCAACACGGCCTAATGAATATGGCTGCTCGCCGCAAACTGCACCTTGCTTCTTTGCTTTTCGGGGTAATAAAATACAAAAGACCTCCCTACCTCTTTGAAAAGCTAAAGTTTTCACAGAGTGGCGTGAGGTTAGCTACGCGTCTTTTATGTCCTCGGCACCGCACGATTGCATTTCGAGGTAGCTTCCGTTTCGCTGCCTCGAAATGCTGGAATGATCTGCCACCACCGATAAGGAACTCAAATTGCCTAGCAACTTTTAAACAAAAACTTAAAAATATGCTTCTTACTTCACAAATAAATTCAGCATAAGCTCTCGTGCGGTGCTTTCCACTGCCCTCCCTTTCCCTCTTCCCAACTAATCATTTGGCTTAATATATATCTGTCCCGTCGCATCTCTAAACTTAGCTCAATCACAGACACAATTACACCAGATATTCCCTTGCACACATACTTAAACATACTTGCACACACACACACACACACACTCACACACACACACACACACACACACACACACACACACACACACACACACACACACACACACACACACACCTTTTCGCCTGGCACTACTGAAAATCAGCGTCACGTGATTATCTAATCTCGTGACACAAGCTGAGTAGTGACCATTTTGGACACCATTGAAAGTACTTATATTACTTAGTTATTGTGCCTACTGTTATTTTTTTTTTTTTTTTTAACTGTCTATCTGCCATCTGAATTTCTGCCATGTACCTAAATGTGTGTCTGAATAAATTATTCTTATTCTTATTCTTATTCTTATTCTTATTCTTATAGTTACAGAATTTCCCATACTGACCGATTTAAATGAGACACCCTGTATAAAATTCTCTTGTCACGGTGTACGTTATTGAACTCCTCTGAAACGGCTGGACTGATTTTAATAAAATTTTGTGTGTATACCGGGTAGGTCTGAGAATCGGCCAACATCTATTTTTCATACCCCTAAGTGATATAAAAGAAAAAAAAAATGCAGCGGGCGAAGCCGCTGGCGGGTCGCTAGTCTAATATATAAAATTCTCGTGTCACAGTGTTAGTTACCATACTCCTCCGAAACGGCTCGACCGATTCTTATGAAATTTTGTGTGCATATCGGGTAGGTCTGAGAATCGGCCAACATCTATTTTTAATACCCCTAAGAGACATGAAAGAAAAAAAAAATGCAGCGGGCGAAGCCGCTGTCGGGTCGCTAGTAAGCTATAACAGCGTCACTTTTAGGTATTAATAACGTAGTACAATAATAGATACATTGTATTCAGCAACTAAGGGGCTAAGGGAATAATAGCTTGCAACCTGTCACTAATACACTGGTAAACATCTTATCCTGATTGTGCAAAATGTGGTTACAGAATTGTCATGAAATCTTTTTAGAGTTGCTGGTATTTTTGTATCTCTGCCTACCCCACTCTGGGAATGAAGGCGTGATGTTATGTGTGTATTTACTCAGCATTATGCAGCCAGATCATCTGTACTTAGTTATTCATTTCGTCACTTAGATAGTCGAATGTAAGAATGGTAAGTTGTCATGCAATCAGTTTCATCAATGTATTGATACGGTGCAGCTATTGACGGCACATCCTGTGTTTGTTTACAGGTGTGCCGTAAGCTGCAGTGTTAACGTTGAAAGGACTGTGAAGCAAAATATTTCCATACAAAGTGAGATAACGGTTTTCTCTCCTTAAACGTTGTCTGATTTATGGAATACTAGGTCGGTACGTTTTTCTTTCCAAGAAAATATTTACTGGAAAAAAACAAAGGAAAAAAACAATAGCGGAAACGTACAGGGGGGTTATCATGAGCTAGCTTTGCAGCTCATTTTACGGTCAGCGTAAAGGACAGAGCTATAGCAGTTATATAGCTCTGTCCTTTTCTCTGGGCGTAAACAGAACTGCAAAGCTAGCTCATGATAACCCCCCAGGGCTGGAATTCTACAAGGTAATAACGATATCGTTTTTGACCTGTTTCCGTATTGTCAACGTTTTGATAACTCTTATGTCATTTACAATAATGGCGACTGTGACATAAACGATTCTTAAACGTGTCAAACACGGTATTCGTTTTAACGCACCTGAATAGAGGCCCTGACCTATTTTTTCATAACATCTACAACATATTCAAAAGTCGTGGAAATCGGATTAGATTTAGGGGGTAAGAAACATTATCGCCGGAGCTAAATTTTTATGGATTGTTTTTGACAGCTACGCGGTTTAAGCATCGCTTCACAATCCTCTTAAAGAAAGTGCACTTATATTAAACGCCACACCTAACATTTAAACAATGGAATAGTTTCTTTTTACCCGACTGCGGCAAAGCCCAAAAGGAGGGTTATGTGTTTGACCTGTATGTATGTTTGAGTCTATGTTCCCTCGTAGATGTTGGATGGATGGGCCGATTTCAACAAGCGAGGTGTCGGTAGATTAGTGTTAACGTCGCAAGTATCTCTGGCTGGGTACTATATAGACGACATTATCAAAACATGCAGTCGGGTATAAAAACTCGCTTTTTGTTAGACTTTTTGCTCTGCGTCTGCTGCGAGCCTTGGGGGTTATTATGACATGGCAATGCAGTTCAATTTACGGTGAGCGTAATGGACAAAACTATAACAGTTATATTAGCTCTGTGGGGTTATTATGACCTTACTATGCAGTTCAGTAAATTGAATTGTCAGAAAGCCGTTCCATTAGCTTTATGACCAAGCTACTAAAGTGCCTTCACCTAATGGTCACTATGGAAGAACAGCGCTGGCCCTGCCAGCATCACGCTGAGTTGTGACCATTTCATGACAAATTACGTTTCAATAACCATTAAAGTTTTCATTTTTGTACTTGTCGTTTGTCACGAATAAACTATTTCGTTCTTTCTTTCTTTCTAAAATGAGACTTATTACTTGTATAACAACAGCAACTTCTAATCATCGATTTATTTATCATTTGACGTTTTCTAACTTCAACTAGTATTCATTTCTTAATGAATAAAATTACTACTTTTTTTTTCAAAAGCCCCTCCCTTTTCGTAGTACCGATTTAACCGTGCAAGCAATAATGCATCAATCAAATCTGATAATGTATTATCATTAGTATCATACGAACCTGAATTACGCCTTATCCTTTTCCGCTGAAATGATCGATAAGAAAAAATCAAAGTAAGTAAGATAATTGCAAATTATTTATCGCTGGACCTCCAAATTAATCGATAAGTAATCGTGATATAAATTAATGCATCGCTAAATTGGCGTATTGTGCAAGAGTTTGTGACAAAATGAAGTGGGTACTGGTTGCATTTGCCGTGCTTTTTGTGGGTGCAGCTTTAGCTGATGAAGAAGAGGACTTGGCTGAGCCATGTGATGAAGCATTGTGTCAGCTTCCTGACTGCAGGTGTTCCAGCACTGCGATACCTGGAGGATTGAATGCCCGAGATGTGCCACAGGTAAATATATTTCGTGAATATAAAATTAGAACTTTCGAAGATTTATATTTCATACAGTATGGATGTGAAATGATCTGTGTATTTATAATTAGAATGCCACCATAGATGGTAAAGCGCACGGAACCGTTTTCATAACGATACAAACGGTATGGTAGTGGTATTGGACACCGATTGGTAGGCTATACCAGTTGAATTATAAAAGAACTGGTATAAAAAACGATATCTCTATTTTTCATAGGTGTACTCAAACCTATTAAAACGGTACTAGTGAACCGTTATTATTTGGGTACCATAACTTCCATCATAACTAGTGATCGGCACGGACGGAGAAAAACTTTAACAAAACTTGTATAGCTGACATAAAGGAGGACTTACAACCAAGAAAAATAAGAATATTATTGACAGATTAGTGTTCAATTTAACTCTATATCAGACTCTCGGATTTGGTATTAGAAAATTAATATTTTCATGGCTGTGATGTACTGTAATCAGATTCGATGTAGTTACTCGTACTTACTTGTTTCTGGGACTAAATTTATACTTTCCTCTTAGTCCTAGAAAATTAATGTTAAAATTATTTAGATACTTACTGTAATTGTGTAATTAATTGACACATTAAATCAAAACCGTGGAATCTTAAAGATTTCATCCTCATAAAGCCCAAACGATACCTTAACGAAATCGGTTCAGATATCGAAAAACATAACGGTGCCGTTATAATACATATAATAATTATTCATCGTTATACGCTACCGAAATTTTCTCTATAGAAAACTTATTGAAACGAGGTGGTATGACCCTTATTTTCCGTATGAGTCATACCTTTCTTCATATGTATTATACTCGTATCGGCTACACTTTATCCCGAGCAACTATATCTACCACTAAGTACTATACCTACTAAAAGACCAATTTGAAGACCAAAACACGGTAACTCATAATTTTATCGAATTTTGCTTTTTTCTGCTGAAATCATAATGTTTTTAGGATATCTCAAACATTAATTACGTAGGTTAGGTTAGGTCAGATGTTCAAGATGTCTATGATTTTATACATACATTATATAATAGCATCACGCCTTCATTCCCAGAGTGGGTAGGCAAAGCTACAGAAACACCAACACTCTTAAAAGACTTCTTGATAATTCTAAACGGGCTAATATGTGGACCAGTATATTAGTGACAGGATTCAAGCCCAACAGTTTACTACAATTCCCTTAGTCCATTTTACGACATCCACGGGAAGACATGGAGTGGCACTATTCTAACCCGGCAACCACACATTTTATTCTAGTCATTAATCTTTATTCCCAGTTTGTGACGGTAACCTTCGACGATGGAGTCAACGTCAACAACATCCCGACCTACCGCGAAGATCTCTACAACCGCGTCAACTCCAACGGCTGCCCCGCCGGCGTCACCTACTTCATCAACCACGAGTACACTGACTACCAACTCGTCAATGAACTCTACAACCAGGGCTTTGAAATCGCTCTGCATTCCATGTCCCACCAGACCCCTCAATCTTATTGGGCTCAGGCGACCTATGATGATATGAAGCTGGAGTTCGCTGACCAGATTATACAAATGGCGCATTTTGCTAACATTCCTTATGAATCACTCAAAGGTATTTTTTTATTGTTGGTTACTAAATGTTTGTCATTACATAATTTAAGGAGCTGATAGATTTGAGCATTTACTTGAGCATTTTAGCGAATACCATAAAATACCATAAATCCAAAACTGACCTTGGGTCGTAGCCAAGATGCAAACACTAGTCACTTTTTTCGTTTCTTCGTTTTTCTTTTCTATCACTCTAAAGTATGGGATGACTTTCTCGTGGGTCAGGATAAGCCACGTGGTCAACTTTCATTCTATACTATAGAAAAGAAAACGTTGGAGCGATTGTATCTTAAGACGGGCCTTTTAGCCAAAATCTGTTTATAAATACGGCCCTAAGTACTTATAAACTTTTGATATCTATAATTTAAAAATGGGTTTTATATTGTTTGTTTTTTTATTTATTTATTCTTTATTTTCAAAAACGCAAATTGACTCTTTAGACAGCTCACAAATAAGTGCAGGAAATACCTTATAAATAGCTAATTCAATTCTTAACAGTAAACCAAAGCATCTTACATATTTTGGGCCCAAAATTATATTGCAGATCTCCTAATTACTATAGAAACATCAGAACATGGCAGATATTTTAGAGCGCAATGTTGCTTAACCTCGTGAGGGCCATCACATTATAAACAGGGAGATTTTCGTAATTGGATTTTGAATCTACCAGCAAGGACTTACCTACAGCTCAGTCTTGCTCTTAAATGCCATTATTTAATTTAAAACAAATAAAAATGAACTTTATGCTCATTAAGATATAGTTTAAACTCTATTGCCTTGGTTATGTACTTCCAATAGCATATTGGGTCTCAAGAAGATATATTATTGCTGGCAACTAACTGTACGCTTCTCTACGCTGATCTAAGCTTCAACTGTACCTACACATCAAGTGAAATATAGTCTTATCATTTTTCTTTCAGGCATTCGCGTGCCATTCCTCCAGATGACCGGCAACGCTGCTTTCCAAGTCATGCATGACTACGGCTTGCAGTATGACAGCACTTGGCCGACCATTAACCAGCTGAACCCTGGCCTCTGGCCCTACACCCTGGACTACGCTTCCACCCAGGAATGCATGATCCCTCCGTGCCCCAACGCTTCCATCCCCGGAGTTTGGGTTCTGCCCATGGTCAGCTGGTTAGACTTGGAAGGCGTAGCTTGTGCTATGGTCGACTCTTGCTTCTTCGTGTGAGTAATACACCAAATTAGGTTAACACAGCTATTTATCAGGCAATTATTACTAAAAAAAGGCCCGTGTAGATGCGCCTTTGTGTAATATTTTTTCTAACAAAATTTAGAATAGCTTAACTCTGTGTCTAAATTAATTTCCTTTGTTAAAAGAAGTAATGTGTCACTGGCCAACCACCTGATACGGTAGGCCTACGGAAAAATGTAATCTTAGTATTGTTAATGCCCTAAAATGCCCCAATATATTGTATTACCTTGAGAACTAACATGATAAGGTAGACATCACCGGCCGCCTTACCCCAATATCGAAACGAGATGTTGCCTTTTCGAAAAGTATCGCATTTTTTTCACTCACACAAGTACCTAAACTACCTAACATGCAGTTCCTTTAATTTCAATACATATTCTTCATCAATCGAGACACATGACGAAATGTTTGGACTTGAAAAGCGCGACGCACCTTTTGTCCGTTTGTACAGTCGAACTCATAGTAGCTGAACATTTTATTACCTTGTCGCAATAACGTATTAAACTGAGAGTGGCTTAGATTTAGTATATTAATGGCAGCGACAAGGTACTTCCCCATAACCCAAAACCTAGAAAATAGATCTTCAATTTAACATCAGTTTGTTTTCAGTCCAGACCATGACAACGAGGATGAGTGGTTCAGGTTCATCATGGGTAACTTCGAGAGGCATTACCTTGGCACCCGCGCCCCCTTCGGCTTCTACATCCACGAGTGGTACCTCAGGAGCTACCCCGCCGTGCGACGCGCCTTCAACAGATTCATGGACGTCGTTAACAATCTGGACGATGCTTTCATGGTATGTTGTAATTCTTGTTTTATGGCATGCACTCCTGTCCAGCCAGCTCTTCATGATGGCATTGGCCTTACTATTAAAATGTACATTGTCTAACGTGCGGAACGACAAATGCCATCATGAGGAGTAGGGGTTCAGGAAGCCTGAAAGGAAACCTAAACAACGTTGATGCAAACGATTCCGGAAACTGTCAAAATATATAGAATTAACATAATCGTTTAACGTCTGGCAGTTTACGTCAATTATAACAATAACGTTCACACAATGCCTCTTCTTCAGGTTCACTGGCCACCTTGGGAGTAGGCCCTGAGTTAGCCAATAGTGCGCGATCCATGTGCTGTCGTTTAAAAGGCCATGCCGCGGCGCATATTTGGTCAACGTAAAGGCCACTCAGCGAGGAGGACAGAGCTATGTAACTGACATAGCTCTGTCCTTTTTTCTAAACGTAAACAGAACTGCATTGTTATGTCATGATAACCCCCCTGGCTTTGTTGTCACTTACCGAGTTTTTGCGCGATGTGACACAGTAAAGGTGGCCTCTTTCAAGTCAAATCTAGAGAATGGAGTCAAATGCTCTGGCATGCATGGAATAAAAATTATGCTGCTTGCTTGTTTGCTTGTCTATTGGTTGCCCAGACTACACTTGATGTTTATGTTGAAGGCTGACTTTTAAACAAAACTCAGAACACGATTTCATTCCGGTACCTCTGAAGAGCACAAGTCAGGCTTTTGTTATCTAAATTCACCGGAAGCGACTTGCAGTTGGCAAACTTAAAATTCATTAATCCTATAGATGATTGATTAGATAGGCGATGCAATCTTTAGCATCCTAAAGGCTGAGCCACACCGGATACGATCGCGTAAATGTGCAATACAATGTCACACCGATTTCGTGACGTACGCGTGCACGTGCGCGTAACGCGGTGTGACATAGGCTTTGTTTTAGGATTGAGTGGAACGCGTACGCATTCGGTGTAGCCTTTAGTCTAACTCTGAAAATCAGCGATGCAGCACAAACGCCACACTACATGTTAAGTGGGACGCTATAGGCGTCAGGGTAGTACTACTAACATTTATATTATATTAGTTCTTATGTTCAAGTCCCTATCCCAATAAAATATTGTTCTTCTATCTTTTTTAAATGAAGAGAGTATGGGGTATGGTAGAATCGCAACTTGTTACAAGAGTGAAAGCAACAGAGTATCAAAGAATGTCGATAAAGCTGATCCAATGTCTTTATGTTTCAGGTGAACTCCCACGAGGTGATCGACTGGGTGAGGGAGCCTATCCCCTTGGACGAGTACAAGGCGAAGTCCTGCAGATCTTTCATTCCCACGCCATGCCCTGCCAGCAACTGCGGACCTCTGACTTCAGAACATAACATCTGGGTACATATTTTTGTTTAGTTTTAGTTTATTTTTGGATTTAAAGAGACTTTTTGGAGCGATAGTATTTAGATAGTCGGATAAATATCCAACTCGGTTTAATAGAACGGAATACCTCAAATTACCAATAACTTTTCAAATACTTTCGTGACCATAAAATAGCAAAAATATGACAGCCCTCGACCGGGATTCCTCCTTTAAAAAGGTCGACAGATCTTTGATCGATTAAGTGCATCTATAGAACGTCGTGAATCCTTATTCTGAATTATGTTTGTATCTTTATAAATATTATTATTGTTTAATTATTTATTTCAGTCCTCCTACTGGATGCAGATCTGCAACGTGTGCCCGAACCAGTACCCCTGGCTGAACAATCCTCTGGGACAATAAATTATTTGCTAACAAACTTTAATTAATAAACTTCACGTTAAAATAAGAATACCTACTTATTGACTTCACACTAATGGTGGTTAGTGGTGGTAGGACCTTGTGCAGGGTCCGTCCGGTTCGCCGCCACCATCCTATCCTTATCCTTTAACTTACTTCCAAGCAGCAGTATTCACATCTCGCACCTTCAGAACAATAGTGACCCAATTCAGACATTTTAAATTTCGAGTTAAGTCTCCATAATAATAAATTTATAACATGAAGTTTGATAGCTGAAATTTTCAATTCACTATTGTTCTGAAGGTGCGAATCCTTGTGTTCTGGTGTCAATTTTTGACCACATACATAACATACCATCACGCCTCCACTCAGAGCTAAGGAATTACAAACAACTCCACAAATAAACTTGATGATAATTCTGCAACCCCATTTTGCAGACTCTGGCCAAGATTTTTACAAGTGTATTAGTGACATGACAGGTTGTAAGCCCGCCGCCTAACAGTACTAGAAGCCCTTATTCCCTTAGAAGCCTCTTACGACATCCACGGGAAGACATGGAGTGGCACTATTCTAACGCGGCAACCCACGGGGGTTTACTAGTAATTACTGATTAATTCATCTACAGATAACGCAGAAGGATTTTAGTCCTAGTTTTTATGTTGCAGGGCAAAATGAGAGTGATAACATTAACTTTTTTTTTATGTTAATGAGAAGGCACACGAGCACTCAGACCACCTGATGGTAAGTGGAATCTGAGACCCATAGACATTTGAATTCTCAAGACTATAATCCTAAGATCTCAAATGCGTTGCCAACCCTGAGGACTAAGATGGAATGCCTATGAGTAATTTCACCGGTTATCTATCGGTGAACTGACTGATATTTGATATTATATCTAGGGATTACATAAACGGTGCCTAACTAACTATAGTGGTGCCAGTGTTTTATTTGAAAGTAAATAGACGCAGCCTTGTGGCATGCATTCCTACGTCAATTGAGCAGCGGGTGGGCCAGTGTGGATTGAAAACTACGTCCGTCATATTCATTTAACGTTCTAACCTCTTTGCAAATTAACGCTAACATTTTGCTAAAGTTAGCGGCATAAAAAACAAGTACATTATCGCATTAATAGTATTACTTTTAATAACAGTATTTCAAGTATTATCAGATAAATAACACTAATTTAATTGATAAACGATAAAGTATGAAATTACAATCGATTGACGCTCTAAACTACGAACTATACTCCAATCTAATAAGTACTATATTATCTTGACGACGCTGCTAGCCTAGTAACTACGAGTAGGTATAGGGTACATGCATGAAAAAAATAATTGAGTTTCAATAATACGATTTAGGAGAAAATGTAAAAAAACATATAAAACGCAATAAACAAAGTTTGACCCGATTATTAAGATTTTATCCAGAATCAAAACTTGATAAAATTTATAAACTAATTTTATGCTTTAGATTTTATTTTTCGGCATCCTTATTTTACTGACGTAGTAATTTAATTCAATGATATTGACTTAAAGATACTTAGTAATTTGTGAAATAAAATCAAATTTCTTTATAAGGTTCGCCATTTTAAAACATGGAACAGCAGCTGTGACTTTATTCCTGGCGTCAATTTTGTATAGAGTGTTTTTG
The DNA here is from genome assembly GCA_949316455.1 of Acleris holmiana. Classification (NCBI taxonomy): domain Eukaryota; kingdom Metazoa; phylum Arthropoda; class Insecta; order Lepidoptera; family Tortricidae; genus Acleris; species Acleris holmiana. Next base: position 8,052,180 of record OX438785.1, read on the forward strand.
TAGGGGGTCTGAACTTTTTAAGCTTCATATCATAATGATTATGACAAAATAACACGACAATTGTTTCACGTATGCAGTTATCCTTCTCTTTTATAGCACTTTCCGGAGAGCGTGTTCCCTATTGCTAGACTTGGTAGTGACCCTGCCTACGAAGCTAGCGGTCCGGGGTTCGACCACTGGCAAGGAAAAATAATTGTGTGATGAGGTGAGAGTAAGTTTTGTACGTTTTCTATGTATTTGAGTATTATGTTGATTTATCGGTACATATTCTAAGCATCTTTATCGTTGTCTAGGACATTCCTATAGTTAAGCTTTAAACTAGCGGTTAATTTATGTAAGAATATCCCATGATATATGGTTTATTAAATAAAATTTAGTAACTTTTTTTAGGAATTAAACAAAAAATAATGCGACTTCATTCATCCGTTTGTCGGTCTATCACAGCAGCATGTCTAAGCAACTAATGATGGTATCTGCTGTAACGTTATTGCAAATAAAAATAAAAAGTCTTCTGCAACTTGAGCCACTTTGTAAGTAGAGCTACTTTGCTCAAGTAGAGTATAAGGAGATTATGAAAGGTTTTTAAAAACAAAAAAACGTCTTCAAAGACGCAAATATTTTTACCCAACAAAAATCCGACTTAAGTTTGACTAAATATTACCATTTGAGAAGTTGTTTTTTAATGCTGTTTTTGGTTTTTAAAACATTTTATTTTATTACAAAGTCACCGCAAGCAACACCACGGGAAATTCATAGTGCATATATTGAATGTGCTTCGTCATAGTCGCTCAACCCAGATATCTTATCGCAACCCTTGAAATAGGTACCATTAAGGAGTTCTGGTGGCCATCCGTGGTCGTCATCATCAGTTCTACTTTATTAAATGAAAAAAGTTTATTGCACATAATATGAGACGACAGTATACAGAAATCACGACCCACTTCTGAGCTAGGAATGCCTGTTACAGGACCCGGAATGACACTCTCTGAATGCAAATGCTGGACTTGTTACTAAAAATACCAAATTTCACTATGTGTATTGTATGCCTATAATATTTGAGGAGTTTCAATCAACTTTCAAAAAACTTTTTTTTTTAGTTTGGTCTACAATTGACGGAGAAATCGGTGAAGCAACATAAAAAAAACAGTGAAGCAAAGAACCTCCTACTCTTTAGCAGTCGGTTAAAAACTAACATAGCTATGATATTACAAAAAAAGTACTGGAATTTACCTACCTTAAAAAGAGTCGAAGATTCCATAGTTAATAATTAAGTTTATATTTAAAAAAATATAGGATGAAAATAACCTCAGGACTAAATTTGATAAATAAATAAGAAAAATTGGTTTTGCCATTGGGCTTATACCATTCATGTCTTTAAAGGTCGCTCATAAACTCTAGCTTAATACCCTTAATGCCAAGCAGATTGCATGATATAATGGAGACGTACAAAATAAAAGATTTTAAGTTTACCATTTATTAAGAAATAAAGTTATGAATTTAATCACAATTCACCTACTTACGCAAAAAATAGAACGTATTTTGACTCACACGAGTCTGCCTTGGCTGGTTTAATTATCACTGGATACGGTTATCACAAGTCCATCAACATCTAGAGACTTAACAACAACGACCTACTTACTTGGTTGTTTGTTGGTTGGTCGTTACATTAAAAATACACAATGAGATTTCCGCAACTTATTTAATACAAGTACAAAGAAACAAGCAACATGTTATACTTAACACAAAAGTAACTCATTCGTGAAGTGACCCACCATAGACACGTGTCACAAAGACGTTATGATTCAAGTAGTAAGAAGTGTCGAACAAACTGTTTTATAATATCACTGTGAGACCGTTCGATGGTGGATCAGGGTTCCATTGGGGTGATAGTACCTATACATCGTATTCATGTTACATGGTAGTGGCATATACTACGAAGTCTCTTCACTAAAGGCCGTATTTATAAACTAGCCAAGTCAAGATGTAAAACGCAAAGGTAGCGATTTTCAAAAATTGACCAATGCCTTATAGCCAAGATGCGCTTGCTAGATAGCGTTTATATTCGTTTAGTTTTTAAACCAATCGCGTCTTACCAGTGATGAGATTGGTTTAAAAATAAAACGAATCGAAACGCTAGTTAGCGAACGCATCTTATCTATAGGATCAAATGTATAGGGTTCCTTAAGCTTCGAACGCTTATGTCAACTCCATTCATTTCGAGTCGATATAAAAGAGGAACGAAGGCAGCGTGTGCATCTTGGCAAGGCCTACTGATCGCTAATGATAATTATATTTCTCTCAGAACAGGCCAAGTAAACGTTAAGTCTCAACACGAGCATCTGACATAAGATCATTCTTATACGGCCCTAAGAGGTTTGTTGTTTTCTTCTTGAAGAAGTTATTGGCCCAAGGGGTTTCCCAGCCACGGGTAAGTGTTGGGGCAGACGTTGCAGATGGTCATCCAGTATGAAGACTGAAAAAAGGAAGACATTATCAATAGTGCAAATCATAAACATGAAAAAACGGCAAACCAAGCGTGAGATTTATTTTATTGGTTGTGTAGATTTTTACAGGCTAATAAGTAAAGACAATATACTTTTAGTTTAAAGTAAAATAAAAATGGAACATTAATAAATACTTATTATATCACGAAACTAAAACTTAAGAACTACTTAGTAAGTAAACAATAAGACTAAATACGATTAAATAATAATAAGCATATCTATTAAAAGAGGAAATGCTGCCAGTATCTTCGGCACGATGCCAATGCCACGGGGCCTTTTAGTTAAATTAGTTTTACTTATCAAATGTCATGAAATTATACTTAAAAGGCGACCTCGAATTTCTCTGTAGCTATGTAAGGAAATACCGAAAACAACTATATGATTCTAGCTCCGTATGGTTTTCTAACCCTCGTAACCAATAAATCGGAATCCAAGTCTAAAAGTTTATAGGTACTATTATGATTTTAAATTACTTAATATATGTAGTTCTTCTAATCCAAGAAGTTCCGCCCACTACTTAATTTAACTTTCATTGACGCAATCATGCAGTGCCATTTGAGTGACAGAGCACGCCTTTACGAACTGAAAACACAATTTGAGGCGTAATTTTAAAATCTGATTATAAATATTTAGCAGTTTATTCCTCGAATTTATTTTCAACACTCAGTTTTGTTTTGGGCTGTAAGGGATTACTTACCCATATGTTGTGGTCAGACGCCAGAGGCCCGCACGTGGTCGCTGCGCAGGTCGTCTGCGTGAAGGGCCTACAAGGCTGCTCAATGTATTCATCAACCGGCATCGGGTTCTTCACCCACTCGATCACATCACCACCGTTCACCTACGAACAGAACAGTCGAAATTGATTGTAGATGTAGCTTCATTATCATCATCATTGTCATTGCCATCATCCTGTCAGCCGAATAAGGTCTACTGCTGTGGTAAAGGAGTAGGAGCAAATCCAAAAAAATCTTTATTCTTTCTTACAGAGTTAGGTTGTTACCCACTTCCCCAATATTTTTAACCATAAGCCCACTTCAGTTTGTCTTACCTATTACTTATCATTTGAAAAGAAGTTATTTATTGCGTTTTTAAAGGCGGCTTTTTGTTTTTTGTCATGATATTTTTTTGATTGGTCATGTTATTTTTATAAAATATATTGCAAGCCATTCCCAATTGTCATAAACGCTTCGGTTCAAACTGAGACTAAGATTATAAAGCGCCAAAAAAGATTATAATTCAACAGTGGAGTCTAATCTTAAAAAGGTTGATAATTAACCTACGAATAGTAAGGTCCTAATTAATACAAAATCTAACGTAACCCAACTCTGGGCTGTAGCTTAACTTATATTGATTCAGAAGCAATTTCATAAAAAGAGGTTTCGTAACTTCTATATAGAATCCTCCTTTATACTCGCCAGTTCTTGTCAAAGAAGGCATTGTCATTAGTTACTGCACTCAAGCCTACTCTCATGACAAAATGGTCTGCGACAAAGTCCAATTACGTCATACGAGATTTTGAAAGCATTCTCACCATGAAGACGTCATTCATGTTGTTGATCATATCCATGAATCGGATCACGGCGCGGTAGACGGCCGGGTTGATTTGCTCGTTGATGTACCACTCGTGCACGTAGAAGCCAAACGGTGAACGGTTGCCAAGGTAATGGCGCTCGAAGTTACCGACGATGAAACGGAACCAGCCTTCTTCATCGGTGAGAGGCGGTCTGTATTTAAAACAAAACTTCTTGGTAATTATTAAAAAAAGTAAATTTTTAGATATCGCTTAAGGGTAATTATCTCAACCACATTTTTTGAGCGGCGGACGTGATAATTGGGGTGTATAGTACATGTATTGGTAAACTATTTATTTTATAAATAATCTTACTCAAAGTACCATATTGAGCCAAAGTTAAAATTATTATTAACTTATTATATTTATCGTAAAAAAATATTTTCAATCCAAAATCAATTTTGGTGTCGTGTCCAGTACTTCCCGCATGTACTGATATGTCGTGGTACAAACTTATTAAGCCTCAACTAGACTTATATTTTAGTTATCTGTATTCCTTATTAGTTGAGGTATTTTAAAATGTATCAATTATTGCATTTGCAAGTAAAAGGAAACTGTGAGCAGTGTAAATAAAACTGTCCAAGCGAAATAGTTAATTTTGGTGGTGAATATTGAAATTGATTTTATGATCGAAAGAAACGTGATTAAACAAACAAATATAGCGTCAGATGTTCGTTCAGTTTCACTCCAGCAATAGACGGTGAAAGATTTGTACCATCTTTTTGCGTCTTCCCGCTAAGTACATAGATATCTAATTTTGGTGGCATGAAATACACTTTATTAGTCGTGATAACTTAGATAAGTCATTATTTCGCAAAAAGTTTTGTTGTGTGATAGTTTTTTCAAGTATGTTTATGGTGTCTTTTTAACTGTAACGAGTTAAGTTTTTGTTACACTAAATCATTTGTTTTTAATTTAAAAAAAATGTTAAATTTTATAATTTTGGTGGTACAATTTTGGTGGCTTTTGCAAAACACCAAAATTATCAAAATTTCTGGTCTCCACCAAAATTATTTAAACAACAAATAATCATTATTTATTATATTAGAAACTTACGTTTTGGATTTTCAAAAATAACAAGGAAGATTCCCTAACGATTATGTTTTAATTAGCCCGATATGTTATTATTGATCGTGAGTTTTTCTAAGAAAAGTAATTTTGGTGGATAATAACAATTTTGGTGGTACATAATTAGTAAAATCGTCATATCTTAAAAAACACTTGGTATAATAAAGGGCCATTTTAACACTGTTTTTATAATGACTAATGACGTCACTTAAACGTTTAATTGTAAACCCTACTAAGAAAATAAAAAATACCACCAAAATTAGGATAATTTGACGCTTGTTGAAATTCACCCTTAAATATTAAATATCTTTTACAAATTCTCTCTTCAAAGAAATAGCTGTAACTTAAACCAAGTGAATATCGGGACATATTTCCAGAAGATACTCGTGACGCCACGTTACGGTGGTGTAAATGATCAACAAAGAACTACCTAGCGAAAAATAATAACACATCATAAATCAAAATAAAACTTGACCAGGAAACAAAAGGAAACTTACACGCTGAAGCAAGAATCAACCATCGAGCAAGCTAAGCCTCCCAAGTCCAACCAGCTGACCATTGGCAGTACCCACACCCCAGGGATGGAAGCGGTAGGGCAAGGTGGAATGACACACTCCTGGGTGGATGCGTAGTCCAGGGTGTACGGCCAAAGACCTGGGTCCAGCTGGTTAATGGTAGGCCAGGTGCAGTCATACTGGAGGCCGAAGTCAGACATGACTTGGAAAGTAGCATTGCCAGTCATTTGAAGGAACGGGATGCGAATGCCTGAAACATATATGTCAGTTAACGCTTGTTTTTTTATGACTGTTTTTAGGACCAATGCTTGACTTTTATTTATTTATTTATATTAAGATAGGTCTTAGTTGTCAAAATTGTTTGGTTGATGTTAAGAGTATTTTGACGGAGCGTGTTGTCGATAATTATTTCTATGTAAAACATCTTGACGAAGCCTGTTGCTGATATGCCTGTTAATGTGTATTCTATTATGCTTTATTTTATTAATGTTTTCTTTGTTTATTTTTTGCAATAAATCAATATTTAATGTATACTATTTTTGTTGTTTTTTATTCAAACTCAAAACCGTTTTAATTTATATCGTTTAATTGCCGTCAATATCACGAAAATGTTAGTGCTAATCTGGTTATTTCAATAGAGTGAATTACATCAGGATAGGATTCCGGTTGTTTTTTAATTTTCCAAATGGTTACGAATACCGTATTCAAAATATGGAAATCGTTGTACTCTTTTTGGATTATTTTAATCTCATCTTATTTTCATATCATGTGATTAAATATATTGAATGCCTAAAAGTATTGCGGTATTGCGGTGTATTAGTGACCCTTCTTTTTAACAAACACGAATTGTGAGGTTTTAATAGTCCACTCCATAGCAAACACACTTCTTCAGTGCACTATGTATAACAGTTTTTATTAATACAATGGTAATTTTGAGGTTTGGTTTATAATCATGTTTAAATTAGCGCAAGCCTATGACACCACTGAGTACATACCTTTTAACATAGGTACAGAAAAAAAATAGTAGATAAAATACATACCATAAAAATGACAAAGAAAATTAAAATAAGAAAACGATAATCATCCACATAATACTAACCCTTGATCTCATCATACGGAATGTTAGCGAAATGCGACATTTGGATTCGCTGGTCACCAAATTCCATTTTCATGTCCTCATAGGTGCTTTGAGCCCAGTAGGTTTGGGGGGTCTGGTGGCTGACGGAGTGGAGAGCAATCTCAAAGCCTTGGTTGTACAGTTCATTGACGAGTTGATAGTTGGTGTACTCGTGGTTGATGAAAAAGGTGGTCCCGGCGGGGCAGCCATTTTTGTTGACGCGGTTGTAGAGAATATCGCGGTAGGTCACGATGTTGTTGACGTTGACGCCGTCGTCGAAGGTTAAAAGGACAAACTGGAAGACAAGGCGTTTGCAGGGTGTAAATGGAGAATTGGAAAGGACAAAGTTTTTTATGTGAGAGTGAGGCAAATGAGTATGCAGGTTCTGATTGGAAGTAATTACCGTTATGAATTCAATAATATTTTGATCTGACGATGGCAATCGATACGGGTTAGCAAGGTGAATTGGGTTATTTTTCGGTGACATGCATCGTACAGTTTGAATTGTTTGAACTGACGTTATTAGTTTTATATTAGTAGCGAAATAAAACATACCAACCCTAAAAATATTCCATCCTGTATATCAACAAATTTATAATCTACTTTAGTACGCAGGTAATTAAGAAGATAAGCAGGGTAATCATTTACACACATTTTAACTTCAGATGTACTTTCAATAAAATTAACCTTATAGATTTTTTTTTAACTTGTATTACTAATGTATCATCATCAGCATAGCAAAGGAGAACAGAAAAGAAACAGTAAAAAGGGTGAACCTAAACTCAATAGCTAAATCTCTTCTGATACCTAGTAATGAGGTGACATATACTACAGATGTTTTATTAAGTTATTTAAGTTACATTTGTTACAAAGTCAAACGTATAAAATTGTAGAAAAAACTATATATAATGAAATAATACATCTACCTAAAGCAAAAGATAACATAACTTAAATTAATGATGATAATAAATGGGCTTATATCTTTATAAACGACTCAGTAGTCAAAATATTTTTCTTTACCTGCGGGACATCCTTGGCAGCTAATCCTCCGGGTATATTAGTGCTGGAACACCTGCAGTCAGGAAGTTGACAAGCTGCAGCATCACACGGCTCCGCCAACGACCACCTGTTGTCGGCCTCCTCAGCCCAAGCAGCCACAAATAGAGTCAAAACCAAAAACCACTTCATCTTCAAACACTACTAGCATACAGGTAATAGTTATGTCTTCTAGACGTATATATATCTTCGAACTTTATCCTTTATCAGCGGATGTGAAAATCAAAACAATTCCTTATCAACTGATACGGAAACATATTAAAATAATTAGCTTTAATTCATCGAACTGATTTGATTGTGATGATTATGATCTACGCCTTGCCAATATAAGATTCCGACCGGAAAGATTTGGGAAATATTGCTGATAAATCTTGTCTAAAGAACATTTTGGGGAAATCCGTAATTATCAAGTTCTACGGTTGATTTTAAACGCACAGGTGTCCCCAAAATTATCAAATGATATCCATTTACATCGATCAGAACTGTCTCATTCAAACTCTGAGCATTTTAGGGATGCATGCAAAATTTAACCTAGGTTAGGTTTTTGAGGACAGGCAACCTTATTTCCTGAACATATTAAGTAGTACTTGCTACAGGATTTGAACATCTTGATTAACTCCACCTACTTTTGTAACAAGATGCCACGTAGGTGTAGAGCAAATTTTCAGTACGAATTGCTAAAGGTGTTGTATGAAAAACGAGAAATGCTTTAGTGTCTTAGAAAGCATAGATTTATTTTGAATGCTTGGATATTTCTGAATTATATAGTATATATAATTCAGAACAGTGCTACATTATTGAGGATTAAATATCATGTTTCAGAAATACCAATAGTACCTAGCTAATTCTAACTAAGGGAGGAAAAGGTGTACCGCAAGGTATCGTTCTTTACCACTATCATTGAATCCGTAATAACTCCTGAACTAATTAACATATTATTGGAAAGTTACAACTATATCCTGGACCGGTATAGTACAACGGTTACTGCAACGAATAAATTAATTTTGAATAGTGAATCTTGGGCGTATTTCTCTCTCCTTTGTTGTTGTTTGTCATTAATAAATATTTTTCTTTATTTCTTCTTTGTTTTTAAATTATTCGTAAAAGGTTTCGTGTACGAGCAACAACAATACAATACAAATACTCTTTATTGAACACCAAAAAAAGAACAGAACAAGGAACAGTACATTAATATAGGTAGGCAACAACAATGTTATGTGTCATTTTATTACATACATTAAATCACGCCTGTTTCCCAGAGGGGTAGGCAGAAACCACTTCTTTCCACCTGTTATGATCCTGAAAAATCACTTTCGCTTCTTCCACATTCTTACATCGAGTAATGCATGCACGTTGGTTTCGGGTTTTTTTTTATGTTAAGGAGAAGGCACCCGAGCACTCAGGCCACCTGATGGTAAGTGGAATCTGAGACCCATAGACGTTTGAATTCTCAAGACTATAATCCTAAGACCTCAAATGTGTTGCCAACCCTGAGGACTAAGATGGAATGCCTCTAAGCTAGTAATTTCACCGGTTGTCTTATCCTTACACCGAAACACAACAATGCGAACACTGTTGCTAGACGGGTGGTTAATGGATAAGATGGTGGTAGCGATCCGGACGGACCCTGCACAGGGTCCTACCACCACTGAACGGGTACTTAAGATTCGGCCCTTTTACAGAATTTCACCGAGATGATTCGAAAAAGTCCGCCTAGGGCGGCCTCTTCCAAACCTTCCACTCACTTTCGCACTGTGTTATCTCTTTTGTCAATCTTCATTCATTCATTCTTTCCAAATCACCAAACCATCGAAGCATGCCCTTTCCAATCTTAGTCACTAAGTCTTCTTTTAGTCCACATTTCTTTCTGATCTTTTCATTCCTTACTATCAATAAGTTTCTCACCACACAATCGGTGATCTGCAATACGCAAAGAGCGCATTTTATTACTTACTGCTTATACTAGGTGATTATTACTTCCGTCAATTAGTCGTTGGCAGAAAGTAGATACGATCTTGCATTGCAACCACTCGACAAAACAATTAGATGCATAGGAATTAAAACAAGAGTTTCTCGTTCGTTCGTTCTTTCGTTTATTTGCGTTTCACAAGTATATTTTAAGGTTGTGGATATCTCACATTAAGTTCCCATTCTGAATTTATTTTTGTTCGAAATTGTTTAGTTAACTATTTTACGCAGCCTAATTTAAAATTAAATATGGTTAGTTTACTGTTAGCCTGCACAATACTCCTACTTTACTTACACGTATAGTACATATAGCAAAAAATAGCAATGTGTTCTGTCGGTATCGTCGGTATAAACAAATAATTCGAAAACATAATTTCCATTTTTAGTTGGAACGAAACTGCAACGCCATCTCACGAACTACAGTCAAACTTGACTAAGCCAGAGAGTGATGCCGTATTGCAATAGTCAAATACGCGGCCACGCTGTCGCACCCTAGGGAACCACGAAAAATGAGCAAGCAGCCGTGTATTTTAGTTTCAAGAATCGAATATAGATGGCACTATTCTCGTTATTTCCAATTCGTTATAATCAGACATAGAAGTTTTTGTGGCATGAATAAAATTGTCGTAGGGAGTTCCAAACGATGTTAATTTATCGATAAATTGTACTTTATTGCTTATGACAGTTATGACTATGAGATAACGTAGGTATAATATGAACATGAAATTTCCATACACCGTAACTCAAAACTTGAAAGTAGCATGAACGTAACGATAAAAATAAATGATTATCAACGTATAATATTTTTTAAGTTTGAGTCCTTTCCATACATTTTCCAAAAACTGAGTAGGTAAGGATTATATTAAGTATACCTACTATTATGCTACACAATGTCATACAATTTACCTAAATAGGCCTTTTTTGTTTGGTTTCTGTTAATTTTCTATGGAAATCGATTGAATAGCATTAAAAGAAGTTTTTGTGTAAGAAACCCTAGCGATGGGTAGTGATCAGCATTTTAGTTACTCTCTATTTTATCCGGTGAACGATACTTATCTACTTTGAGATGTCACATTGAAATAAATTATTTAACACACATCGATAATTTTAATATCGGAAGGAAGTCCCTATTTAATTGACGTTCCTGCCACAAAAACTTATATGTCTGGTTATAATTATAAATAATTACCAACTTTTTGTTTTCTGAATTCTGCAGTCTTTAAAGACGATTCTTTTGCATAATGCAAATGTCTTGCCCTACAAATATAATATACCTACTTAGGAAGGTTTTGTAACGAATTAAATGATCATTCCTTAGACAAAAGTGTCGACTATGTACATAGTAATATTTATTTCTCACAAACAAAATCCAATAAAATAACAGTTTGTAGCACGATCCAGGTTTACAAAAATGCTTTTCTCTATACGAAACAAAAGAAAATATTGTAGGTAGGCTGTGCCCCTACAGTCAGTTTCTCTATTGAACGGGGTTTTCTTACACCCTGTAATTAAACGGCTTGTCCTTTGTTGGTAACTTAAATTTTTGAATTCGCATCGGTTAATAGAAGTAACAGTCCATGCTACTTTTAATGCTGATATAACAAAACACGATAAAAAACAAAGAAAAAAGTTCAAACATATTTATTAAAAACACACTAAACACCACAGACAACGGTAACACAATGATTCTTAAACAACAGCGGGGCTTCGTCATCAGATATGAAGTTCCTGTCAGGACGAACGCTGGAGAAACTGTTGGTCTTCGGCTTGCAGACGACGCTGTAGCCTACTCCTGCGCAATCCTGGATCCTTAGTAGGTCGCTGTTCAGTTCTGAGAGGGTGTACGAGGTTATGGCGAAGGGGGCCTTGAGTTTGAGGATGCAGTTGATGGTGGAGGGCCAGGTGTCTTTTCCGTTGTAGGTAGAGGAACGATGGATGCTTGGGTTGAAGGCGCAGACTGTAACAAACATAATTAGGAGCTGAATTGCCTATATAACTTTCTGTCTAGCTTGATATCCGGAATCTTTCGCGGTACTACATACATACATACATTAAATTACGCCTGATTCCCAGAGGGGTAGGCAGAGACCACTTCCTTCCACTTGCTACGATCCTAACAAATCTCTTTCTTTTGCCGTAATATTTATTATAATTACTTTTTTATAGTTACTAAAACTCAATATTACCGACGTGTAAAAGAACCGCCCTCATGTGGGCAATTTATTAAAAAAAAATGAATTTTGCTTAAAATTGGTTTCCTACGTAAATTAATAAAATCATAGCCATAAGACAAAATGAAACAAATTTCAACTAAGTAGATATATTAGCGTAAGCGTCATCTGTGGGATCTTAGATGCAACATTTACTGTAATCGGCACGCACATCTTTTTAGCTGTTGATCTACTCGACGTGAGATGGCTTTTGGAGCACTGAGTTCTGTTTTTAATAGGCTTCCAGTATTTTATTTTATGTGGTTTACTTTATTTGTGTCTTATACGTAGTAAATATATTCATTTATTTCAATATAACGACTGTATTTTGTTTGCATTGGAAAATCACTGGACTTGCAATATAATTTTGTAAAATTAAAAGAGCATTTAAAATAAAGTCTGTGTCAATGAAATTGGCAAACATGTAAACAAAACCAAACGATTTACCATTTATCACTCGATCATCGTGCCTACTTTTAAAGATCAAATGAGATCTTTGTCGAGGTTCCTCAAATGCATGATGCCTTTGAGACGGTCCTAGTTAAAGGATAAGATGGTCTTACCACCACTAGACGGTGTTGAGAGATCACCGATTTTTTTGTTTTTAAGGAGTCTTCAGGACCTCTCTTCTATTGGTTTAACCATATTATTGCCTTTGACATGTTATCAATTTTATTACAACTTCTACGTGTTATATGTGTGGCACTAAATCTTTTTTGGTTTCTGATTCTGAATTACCTAAGTCAGGTGTGGTGAAGTCGTCGCTGGCCCAAAACTCGTGGTAAGTTCTTTTGTCCTGGAAGTTGAACGCTACACGGCGCTTGTTCTGGTGACAGTTCTCACACAACCTGCGAACCATGAGGAATAACTATTGTTTATCAGAAAGTGATTCAATAGAGCTTTGAGATTCTACCTGACTTTCTGTAGGATGAGAGAAAGGGACGAAACATAAGCAACGTTTTTTGTCCATTTCTTTAGGATGAAAGGAAAGGCCCAAAAATATAAGTGACGTCTTTCAAGGTCACTTTTCTTGGCTGCAAGGCGTCGTTCGCCGTGCAATCTCCAGAAGGTAACATTTAAGTATGAGGTTCTTGTTTATAATACAAAATTGAATGTCTCGTTATAGTTATTTTAATAATTTTAGTTTGTTCTGTAGAATTCAGATGTGTAGTGTAGAATTCTATGAATGCTATGAATTATTAATTTAATGTACTTATTCGACTAGTGACCCTGGTTTGTCTTCTCTGTGTCATAATTAAATTACATGACTAACTTGATCTTCCCAAGGAGTTCCAGTGGAAGGTTGGAAGGGTTCAGGTCAGGCCCCACCAGTACCACACGCAGTTCCTTCACATCTGGCACCAGGTGAAGCAAGAACACCTCCCACTTGTTCAGGACATCGGCTTCGAACTGGAGCTCGGCGCCCACTATATGCAGGGTTAGAGTTGCTTTCTGGAATCAAAGGATAACCCCCCTTGAGGACCTTGGTATAATATTTCTTTATTTAATCTGCACATTCAAGTAACTAAAGATCTAGTTGAACATCTAACCCTCTAATGAAAGCATAGTGGTATGCTATATATTGTCTTAGGCCTCAGGGTTGGCCTCATCAGGGTCCACTTACCATACCTCACTCAGGTACCATCGGTTGGCCTGAATACTCGTTAGCTTCCTCCTATCATGAAGGGTAAGCGTGTTATACGTCTCAGGAGTTAAGGCGTAACGGTAGCTACTACAGTATAAACCCTAGATTTGGTTATACTCGTAGTGTACGACGTACGACTTAAGCTCTGATTCTGATATTGATTCAAGAGGTTCTAAAATATGAGAGAATCTAGTACAAGTTAACAAGCACACAGGCCACCCGATTGTACCTAAGTGGAATCCAGACCCGTAGACTACATTCTCAATACTGCAATTCTAACACTGGTACAATTTAATCTAGCGGTCATTGTTTAAATTTGTTTATTCAAGTTTGTTTCTCTAAGTTTATTTTGATGATTATATTTGTTGCTTTATAGACACTTGCATTCTCAAGACTCTAGCTTAACTTAAGCCGTTATTCTTCGTCATGTTCCCTATGCCTGTAATTTCACCGGTTGTCTTATCCCCACATCGACACAACAATGCAAGCTTTGCAATAGGTTAAAGGAAAATATGCTACACGGACGGATCCTGTAAAAGGTCCTTAGACCACTAAACACACACAAACCTTAGTAAGTCCGTTGGCTTTACTTGTCTTGTGGGAGTGGAGGCAGTGCAACGCCGTGAGAGGCGCCGTGGCGAGCTGCGTTAGCGCAGCGTACTCGATGTCGCTCATATCTGCACAAAAAATGCTTTGATTTGGTTTTAGTACTTCTTGACGTATCTGAAGTGGTCATATATGATTTGTAAGCAAGGATTTGCACAAGGTTTCGGACTGACATCACTATATAAAATTCTCGAATACTATTTGTGATTTCGATTGTTTTAGCCCAGGAAACTTAGCCATGGCTAACTTAGCCATATGGTAACATATGGTACCTACTTATCAAATGTATCAAATTCTTTAATGTCTATAGAGACTAAGCTAACTATGCTACTAGCTTTGCTTTCAGAGTGTTTTCAATTGTCGTCTGAAAACTTATCGACAATCACGACTTGCCCTGAGAATGCTTAAAAACTACATATTTTTTAGTTTTTCACGTTGCTAAAGAAGTAAATACCCACCTCAGAATAGTGTTTACGGGCATTAAAGTCTATATACTCGTATGATTGCTAAAGGGCACCATAGACTAACAGTGGACCTATACTTAGTCTGTCTGGCCGCCTAACTGGTCAAAACCTAAGGAAGAACTGATACTATGTTTTCTGATACTATATACTGACAGGCCAATATCGGTCGGTGGACTGCTAGTCTGCTTTGCCTTTAATCGAGACGATTGTCAAACTAGCGAATACGAGAATGACACCACAGAGTAAGACTCACCGATTCTTTCTTCATACATGTTCGCCAGAACTTCATTGATGTTGTCAGGCAACGGACCCAGTTCTACGACTCTCGTTGGTAGCTTGGGTTCAAGCCGACCCAGGGTCTGCTGGTGCCGCACCAGTGCGCGGTACAGGTTGTACGATTTGCACCAACGGGCGTGGATCTTCGGAAGGTGCTCGGGGTGCTCCGAACAATACGATATCTGAATACACTCGTAGGTTATTTAAAGGGATTTTCAGAAAATGGTACGACATAAGGGATGCACTATTTATGGCTCTTCACAATGCCAGGGCCTCTATTCTACTAGTTAAAAACATTAGGATTGTTTTTGCTTTGGTCATTGAATTTGAGATACTGCTTATTGGATTAGGAGGGCAGAATTACTGTCAGGTAAATAAGAGCTATCGTAACGTTGATCATACGATAGCAAATCAATAATGGAGCAATATGGCATTACCCAATAGAATAGAGGTCGTGGATGTTCCGAATATAGGTACAATATGTGTTTTCAAACTTCAGATTCGTATCTTGACACTCGAATGGAAACGTAAAGTTACGCCGTAAATTGAAACGCTATAATTAACATTTCGTTGCCAAGAATGAGATAGTAGCTACTTAGTATTAACAGCTCGTTACCTAGTCAACTGCCATCATTGGCAAACCACTTTGTCTTGCCAAAAATGAAGGAATAAAAGATTTGTTTACATTGAGATGTCTGTCGCTGAGTCCTACTACTACGTCCTATTAGCCATTACGGAATTATAAAAGATAGCTTTTCGCCCGTGACTTTATCTGTGGAGAGCCAGAACTTAATACAGCCCATGTTACTCAAGGATAATGTAACATTCTATATAGTGAAATAATTTTTGAAATCGGTCCAGTAGTTTTTGAGTTTATTCGTTACAAACGTACAAAAAATCGAATCATTTCTGCTAATCATTTTAGTGTAGATATTAACTAAGCCTTTGACAAGGAAGATAAGTTGATCTGTCGTGTTGTTAATGAGCCATAACATGAAACATCTGTAATTCCTACCACAGGATGGGATAGATACATAAGCATAGACTTATATATTACTTCGTTTGGACCAGCCTCAAGGATAATACATTTGGCCAAAAACGATGGTATAAAAACTAGAGCCGTGACGCCGTTGCGTCACAGTAACGTGCTCAGTCACACGCTTTTGTTTTGAAATCTGCGAGACAGTGCTATTTAGTGTGACGTAGGTTGTAAGAAATCTGAAACACGGCGTTATTTTTACCAAAAACGCCAAACATCTTTATGTGTAATTTTTGTTCGCACGACCATGTCTAGTTTTAATAATTAATGGAGATGAAGGACGCAAAAAATCATATGAATAAATATGTATAATGATTTGAATTCTTGCGTCTGTCTATTTACCTGCTTACAGCCACTAAGTAACAGTATTTGCACTGTTGATCCGATGTAGGTGTTACAGCAACATTCCATCTTAATTCAAGGTTAGCAACGGTTAGTCTTGAGAACCAAATATCCATGGATCTTAGACGCTATTTACTATACTCTTACTACTACTCTCATGTCACGAAACAGTAACTTTAAATAGAAAACTCTCGTGTACTTAGTAAACTGTCTCCCGATTAAAGATGCACATTTGCAGAGAACATTTGCGATTTAGGAAATAATCAAGAGTAAACGGTTTTCTAATTTACCTATTACTAAATGAAAATGAGAAAAAGTCTAAAAGTGTTTATTACATCAAACTTCAAGGCGAAACAGCGGCGCTAGGAACTAAGCTAGGATACCCTGTTTTACAAGTCTCAAACTCCGAAAAACCTAGCTAATAATAAAAACTGTATATAAATCGGTTCATTCGTGTACGAATTACGAAGCGACAAGCAGGCATAGACAGGAAACTTATGACATCTTTTCGAATCCAAGGTTTAAAAAAAACTAAATAAAATTACCTGGCCACAACCCTCGCAATCTAGTAGTTTCTCTTGCCGCCACTCCCTGCAGCCCGCATCAGCACAGATCCTGGGATACAAAAGTGCCTCCTGCTCCCATGGGGCCAACCTGCGCTTGAGCACCTTCTCGCATGAGACGATCATCTGCATGCGCAGGAGTCTGTAGTTGTGACCGGTTATATTGCGCGCATCGGCGTAGATAAATTTTTGATCTAGAGACAATAACATTTTAGTGTTATTTCTTGCTGAGAAAATATTCAGTTTTCTTAGATTATAAAAAAAAACAGAGAGGTTAAGCTTACCCTACGTTGTTTATTGCATAGAGCGTTGGTAACTTTGTTATAACCTCTCGTATGTGCGTAGGATGGTAAAAAGTACCAAGTTCCCCTTATTTTAGAATATAGTAATATGTATTTAAAAAATAGCATTGATCAGCGCTAAAGACAAACGAGGGGTTAAAGTATCGACTCGTAACCACAAGGAACGATGTTTTAACCCTAGTGGATGACTACGTTGACTGACTACACATAGGTTGATTTGACTCCTTTCCTGAGTGTTGTGGTAACCAACGATCTTACGGAGAATGAAAAACATTAAAGACATTTGGGCAACTTAGTGCCTAAGATGGGGAATGATTAATCGGTTTAAGATAAGGTAATATTCGGCAGCTCAGCGAACAAAGAAGATAAAAGAGGATAAGGAATTATGTTGAAGAAAAGCATACCTTTCAAATTAACAATGGTCGATACCGCGAAGCACAACGCTTGATGTTGAGCATTATCCTCGTCCTTATGCTTCTGATTACAATAGAAAATTAAGTTACAGAAGGCACACGGCACCCTCGACTGCATCAAATCCTTCTTGCAAACGTGACACGCGCATTGAAGAAACACTTTGCGAAAACTGTACTTGTAAATGTAATCTTCATTTTTATTTGTCACGCATATAGATTCGTCAGTATTTTTGTGGTTACAAAATTTTCTTTTGTTCTCAGTCTGGGATTCTCTCGATTGCTTAGATTTCTCGGGAAGCTCGAATTGAACTTGACTTGAGTCTTTAATATTGACTTTCGCTTGTTTGTAATTCGGTGATTTATTTTTCTCTTTTTTGTAGTCCGTTTTACTCGATGGTACAGGAATGTCGGGATGGCCTAATAAGTTTTTTGGCGGCGAAATGGGATTTTTTTTTTCTTGTCTACTTTCTTTATCGTCTTCTTGAGGGGCTATTACATTAATTTCAGGATTGTTTTGTGATGGATTTAGTATAGGATTAGCATCGTTTGCAATTATTTCAAATGATTTATTTACATCGTCAACGCTTGAGGTCATAGCGTCTTCAAAATGTTCGATGGGTTCATAATTACGTGGCGTTTTTTCTTCATGACATGGTTTTGTGTTGGTTTCATTGTCAGTATCTTCGGTATTTATTCGGTTAGGTTGCTGTTTTCCCTTTTCTTGGGTACTTTCAGATTTTTGTTCTGATTTGTTAGAATTTTCTTTCTTATCTTTATTTTCTTCTTGAGAATGGGATGGCTCTTTTGAGTCTGAGGTAGTTGACGTAGATGTAGACGTAGAACATTGAGACATTTCTTGCTTGCCCTTCTTTTTTGATTTTCCTTTACCTTTGCGATCCTTTCTTTCTGGACAAATAGGTTCATGGCTCACCGCTTCTTCTGTTAACGGTGACATATGATCTGTTTTGTTGTCAGTAAAATTGTTGTCACTTTTTACTGAAACTAGGGGCAGTTTTGCTGCAGCATTTTCTGGCTCTTGTCCTAACCCCTTAGTTTTACTTTTGTTATCTGCTTCCATCATCTTTTCTTCAGCCTCTCTGTCAGTTTTTTCTAGAGAAGTCAATTCGGCAAGGGATTTTTCAATTGATAACCTTAATTCTTCCATATCTTGGTTTACTTCCATAACTTTTGACTTAAGATCGGTTTTATCTCTTGAGGACTTCGGAATTTCCTCTATGTTGACCTTGAGTTTATCAGTTATTAAAGGTTTCAAGGGATCTTTGTTTTTAATAAATGGTGTTTCAGGTATTACGATAGGTACTTCTAATTTGGTTTCCATTTGTTCAATTTCCTGTATAACTGTATTGTTATTAGTGTCTAATAACTGTTCACTTGAGCATCTTGGATATTCTATAAAATCAGGAGTGATGTCACTTGGTGAAGGCATTAATTCAATTTTGGGTGTTTCAGTATCAGTGGGTAAAATATCTGGTGAAAAACCCATTCGATTTAAAGGAACAGGAGTCAAAATCTCAGCGTGTAACTCTTTTACATCAATATTTTCAGGAACATGCTTGTATTCAGACGTTGATTCTTCTTTTGGTTGTTTAGGTAACTTTTTCTTATTCTTAGACTTTTCACTATGTGGCTTATCCGCTATTTCCTTTGAAACATCCTTGCTGTGGTCTTCATAGCCAGATACCATAAAATCACCCGTTTGTGCTTTTTCCTCGCTAACGACTTCGGCTTGTATTATAATAATATCATCAAGATTTATACCATGTCTCTTTGCTTTTTCTGCAGTTTTTTTAGAATTCGAAGCGTCAATGTCAACGGGTGGTTTTGGAGATTTCTTTCCTTTCTGTTTCTTTTCATCTTTATGGTGTGCTTTATGGGGCTCTGTTGTATTTTCCTCAGTTTTCTTATCTTCAAATATTACATTTTGTTCAATTTCAGGTAATTTTTCAAATGTATCTTCTGTTTTTTTAGTTAGGTTAGTTATTTCATCAGATTGTTTAACTTCAGGAAGCGTTGCAGAGATCGGCACGTCACATTTTTTCTGAGGCTTGGGCGACTTTTTTCTTACTTGTAATATTTCACTGTCCTCTGCAGTTCCGAAAGGTTCCACCTTATTTTCTTGGGATGTTTCCTGACTTTGTGGGTTTTCTAAAACTTCTTGATGAGGTATTTTAACTATCACTGCTGTTTGCTGTGATGAGCTGCTACTTTCCTGTATTGATCCAAATTGATCAAGATTGCTGACCACAGGTGGTATTTCAATGGGGACGTCAGAGCTAATGGCCATCTCGGTTCTTTTTGCTGGCTTTGGAGACTTCTTTCTCTTTTTACTTTGTCCAATATTTTCTCTTTGCTCTTTGGCGATGACTTCTACTTTTTCTTCACAACCAATGACGGGGCCGTTGCCTTCATCTGATTTGACTTCTTCATGCCAATCTGGGCTTATTACCGGGTTCTGAACAGTCTCTTCAAATATAACAGTTGGCAAAACTTCACTTATGCTGGGTTCATTCACTGGCAAAGGTTCTGACTCTGAAATTTTAGCAATTTCAGTGACCTCAGGGGTTGCTCCAGAAGTCTTTTCAATATTACTTTTGCCTTTTTTCTTTTTGTCTACGGGCTTTACGATTAGAGCCTTAGGTTTTAGGCATTCTGTATCAGTTGTAGATGTTGAAGGAATATTAACAACGGCTTCAGTGTCAAGTTTTATAAATGTTTGGCTAGGTTTTTCGGCAATATCACGTGACCCCGCTATTTCTTTCAGGTTGATTGTGCTTTCTGAAATTTCAGGAGATTTTTGATTTTCGGTCGTTTTTGGAACGTCGGTAAAAGGTTCTTTCTTGTCTTTTTTATTCTTCTTTTTAGTTTTCTGACCTTCATCTTTCTGTGTTGCTGCTTGTGACTTAATTTCTGAAGGTTGGTCTGTTTGTGATATAACTTCCACATCTTTAATAACCGTTTCGGATTGATTACTGGCTCCTGTGGCGGCTTGAACAATCGTGTCCATTTGTTTATTTTGAGAACTATCATCTTCAACTAACAACTTTTGAAAAGCAGATGTACAAGACATTTCTTCCTTCTCTGATCTTTCGGAATCATTACGATTTTTCTTCTTTTTGTTCTTTTTCTTAGAAGATTTTCCATCGGTAGTTTCAGTTTCAGTCTGGTCTGGTTTCATATCAGTCCTCTTCTCGTTTTCTACGTCTGACACCTTAGTTTCGTCAACATTTTCGTCACAAGTAATTTCTTTTAAAACTGCAGATTGATCATGAATTGGTGCTTGAGTTTTCTTATTTTTGTTTTTCTGTTTACGTGCAGTTGGCGCGATATCGGTCCCGACCAAGTCATCCTTTATTTTCTGGGCTTCTGGTTCCTTTACAAGTTCTTCTACTATAGTTTCCTCTTCTTTGTCACTTTTATCTTCCTCTTTCTTTTTTTTACCTCTGTTTCTTTTGGGCTTTTTCGGAGTTTCTTGAGATTCCTTCACATCACCCGGGACATCCTTCACTTCAGAAACATTTTCACTGACAATATTTGGCACACGTTCTTCAACAACACATTCAACTTTCTCCTCTAATTGGCTCGTGGATTCAGGAACTTCCTCTTTTTTCTGCGGTGGTGTTGGGTTTGGGGGTTTGTTTTGTCGATTTTTATTTTTTTTCTTACTATTCATTACTACCAGAGAACAGAAGTTTCAGGTGAATTGGCAAACGTCTGAGCAAATCTAAAATCAGTGCGAGTCTGGCCGTTTTGTGGGTTGGGCAACTTTATTCCTGTCTTGAAATGTTCGTGTGTATTACACGAAATGTCAGTCTGTGCTGCTTCAAACGATTATCGATCTTGTACCTTTCACTTACAGTGATATTTCCTGCGTTTTATTCGGCATAGTTGGGTATTATCGTGGAGTAGTGAGATATGAGGAAGTGATGGCTGCCAAAAGTGCAGTTGCACACAGAGACAGTTAAATTTAGAACAATTGGATCGGAAACGCATTTGAATTTTATGATCCATAGAACGAACGTCGTAGCGAATCTACTTTAGAGATAAATTTGGTACAAAGATGATGTTGTTGTCTGCCAAAACTGTTAGGAAATATCTTTCGGTCACTAGCTATTAAAATAAAATAAGTTTATTTCTAATTTTCAAGGTTTTAATTAAAATCTGTATAAGTCATTTGTGATAATGTGATATAATTCATTTAGATAAAAATACTAAATACTCAGGTTAAAATTGAAATTTGCTGGCATTTTGAAGGTTAGTATCCTTGTATTGCCGCATAGCGTACATACAATAATTGCCAATAAACCACGTTATCTTATCTGATGTGGGAAACTATCCTGTTTTGTTGATTCGATCAAAGATTAGTAATAATTATCAGTAAAATGAATCCCTAATAAAACCGAAACAACAACAGCACTCGTTGATAAGATTATAATATATTTCCACGCACGTAATACGTAATCTCTTTATTATTCATCGAGCTAAAAATATTGTCAGAATTTCAGAATAAATGCATTACAATTATCCTTACTCCAACGTTTAAAGGGGGATTGGGGCACAAAAGTGAATAAAAAAGGACAATGTGGGTACGTACTGTCTGACACGATCTGTCACAATTCATGTTTGGAATGACCTACATAAATCTTGCACGCCGAAATGGTCAGTCAAGCAACCCTATTATGTTATTTTTTAACTAGGGTTGAATAACCAAAATTCTGTTTGCCTCTCGCAAAGCAAAACGCAAGCAATTATCAACCCTGAACTCTTTCCCTGAGGAATCATAATAATAAAGTGGAAGATAGAAGTTGAAGTGGTGGAAATTGAAGTGGGCCCCGTTTAAAAATGCTAATGTTAAGGGTTGTCACCCTTTTAGCGTTAGAGCAGGAGCTGTGACTGGTTTTATAATTATATTGTATTATTCTAGACAATACTTTGACGTCTATTTTCTAAACTAGGTCGAGCAATGCGTGGGAAGATTGTATTGTGAAATTCGATATTCGTGAAAACTAAAAAAGTTCGTTAACTCGGTCAAACGTTGGCCAACATTTTCAAAATGATCCAAATTACATTAATTACGAAGCTTAAATGCGTATTCATTATCCGTAGCTTGTTTCAGAATTCAATGTCCATCGAGCGGACAATTTAAATCGAAAGTTCGTGTTAACATAAACGGTTTTGGATTACGTAACATAGTTTTAATATTTTTCCAAATTTTGTGCTATTGTTGGAATATTTTTCTACAAAAAATTTTTTTTTTATTATTCATCTCATATTTTGGACATTTTTTAAATTGTATCTCTCTAAATAAACTGAAAAGCGTAGGCGAAAATATTATTTTCCACAATAATTATCAATAAGTAACTATTTCATTCTAACTGCTGACCTATATTCAAGGTGCGACAGAGACGAAAGATACTGTCCACTAATTATAACTGCGCACACGCCGCTAACCAGGGGATAGGTTAGTGTGGAAACGGACTGCTTAGATTTAACTGTAACAGTACTAAAACTAAAGTAGGTATGTCACTACATATGTAATTTCATTGAGATTGTGATCTTGGAGTACCTACTGTGACGCTTGTGTCAGTTGCGATTGTTATATTTGTATAGTCGCGAAACGAATAGGATCGTCTTTTTAACTATATTTGAATGCTGTTAAGGTCTAAAAGTAACAAAACATTTCAAACTGTGACTTTACATAGGTAGGTACTTAACTCACATTTATGAAATTCATGTTCGTAGCAATTTAGCTTATTCATCATCATAATCATATCGTTGCCGTTATAGTAGCTCTTACTTTCAAGTGAATAAAAGCTATTATTTCAACAAAATGATTAAAATATTGAGTTAAAATGGACTAAAAAGTAGAATAAAAGCTCAAATCAAACAGTAAAAAACACATTGTAAAAAATCATAGATTAGGAACGCCAATTAAATAACTAGTTTTGACTTTGTCAATTAAAAATATTTACATAAATCTCTCCCCAGACACATTAACAAGTCTCACAAGTTTGGCCCTCTTCTACTGGGTAAAACCATATTGCTTTTGGCATGCTATCGTATTATTTTTAACTTGGCCGCCATTACTGTCGAGTAAATAAGAGCTATGGTAATGTTGAAAATACGTATCATGTCAAAAGCAATAAGCATGAAGGCTGATCTGACGATGAAGTCTGAAAGTGACAATAGCTTAGCTGTAGGTACTTAACGTGGCTTTGATAAGCAGCTGATGAAGTAAGAAGAGTCAGCTGCCAAAAAGAACAGTCGGAAAAAAGGTATCTCAAAAAATATGTTTGGCAGAAACTTGATGTTTGTCACAGGAAAAAAAGCGTGCAAGTTCCTTCTCGATACCATTGTTGCTGCCGAGGGCGACGGCACGTGCTTGGCTCGCGGCCAAAGACTGTCACAGAGTTTTTACTCAACTGGTCAATACATGGCAACCCTTTTTATTATTAATACTTATATTGGATTCACATGTAACTAACTGACAATGTAATAAAGTCTTGGAAATCGATTCTAACCTACTTTTAATAGGTAGTTGGATCAAATAAATAATAATCCCGGGTTCAAATCCCGGTACGGGCAGATATTTGCGTGATGAGCGCGATCTTTTGTTCCTGAGTGTTGGATGTTTTCTATGTATTTCTCTATGTATGTAAGTTTGTCGTTGTCTACCCATAGTACAAGACTAAAGCTTAATTTGATTCTAAGTCAATTTGTGTGAGATTGTCCCTTGATATATATTTTTTTAAATTATATTTATTGTGGAGACGGATAGTGGTCATAGCTTCGATCTCAAAGTGCTAATGCAATGTAGTCAGGGCTGACACCAGTCTACATCGTATCACGACAGAGCGAACTCTACTGCTTAGCGATAGGGTTATATGGTAATACGTTTGTAGGGGTTCAAATGAACCCTTCACAAAATAGGTCTTCCACTCTATTGTGATATAAAATATCTTAAGTGATGATGTAAGTTATATGTATAAGTTATCTTAACCAAGAGTGCGAATTTTGTATTTGTGTGTATGTGGAAGTAATAAATATTCATCTCGCCGAAGTCGAAGTATACAATTAAAGAGCAATATCTAATATATTTTCTAGCTATATCAATATCTGCAAAAAACACCATTTAGTGCCATTATTTAAGCGTCGTAAACTTGCGGACGCTGTTTTCTTGTTAAAAATTTGTAACGGTAGTATCGATTGTCCTGACCTGCTCAGTAGCCTTTCATTCATCACTCCAAATAGGCAAAAGAGACATTTCGCCCCCTATCTCTGTTCCCCTTGCATCTTCTAATTACCGGCAAAATAGTTTTCTTATTCGTGCGAGTAGAAATATAAACGAACTGTCAAGGAAGGTTGACATTGATGTGTTTAACATCAATACCCAAACTATGAGACGTACCTTATCAAATTGTTACTTTGAGTGAGCATGCCCCTCTTCTTTTGTGCCTTTTCTCCGTTATTATATCTTAATTAATTGTATTTAGTTATTAAGTACCAAATCTTTAGTCGGTGCACCAATGATGACTTTATGCGATGTAAAACAACTACGCTACTGTATTGCTATTAGTGAAAACCTGTAATTGGCTTTTTGAATTTATGTAAGTTTCTAATGTATTTGTGTTAGCTGTTGGTTTTCCTTAAATAAATAAATAAAAAAATAAAAAAATAAATCTAATATATAAAATTCTCGTGTCACGGTGTACTTTATTGAACTCCTACGAAACGGCTGGACCGATTTTAATAAAATTTTGTGTGTATATCGGGT
The DNA here is from genome assembly GCA_949316455.1 of Acleris holmiana. Classification (NCBI taxonomy): domain Eukaryota; kingdom Metazoa; phylum Arthropoda; class Insecta; order Lepidoptera; family Tortricidae; genus Acleris; species Acleris holmiana. Next base: position 8,077,630 of record OX438785.1, read on the forward strand.
AGGTTCTGAGAATCGGCCAACATCTATTTTTCATACCCGTAAGGGATGTAAAAAAAAAATGCAGCGGGCGAAGCCGCTGGCGGGTCGCTATAAATAAATAAAATTCTCATATAACAGTATTAGTTACCATACTCCTCCGAAACGGCTTGACCGATTTTTATAAAATTCAGTAGGTCTGAGAATCGGCTACTATCTATTTTTCATACCCCAAGTGACATAAAAGAAACAAAAAAAATGCAGCAGGCGAAGCCGCTGGCGGGTCGCTAGTTTGTCTATTTATTTGTAATCACGTTCTGGAAAACGGCTCTAACGATTTTAAGTTTTTTTTTAATATTTTGGGCCGAAAAAGATTTATCTAGTCGTCATTTTCACACTGTCAAATTGTGATTTTAAGGTGTCGTCTATATACACCCGAGTAAAGCTCGGTCGCCCATCAATATTGGAGATATTCTAGAAAGTTGCTAAAATTTTAACAGACCATTCTAAAGCCGTCAGTTTAAGCCTCTGCACCTCCCCTTCTCTGTAATAAGTAGAAAAAGGGTACAAATATTAATTCACTGTTGAATTATTCGTGTAAACTAGGGTGCGCGTGCGGCGAGTAAGGGAGAGCTTAGGGTCCAGCCCCATGCGGTTCGAGCAATTCGTTGCCCTGAGGCGACTTGCGGTGTTTTTTTCTTAGTATGTATGTAAACTGATAAAGAGTTGCACAAAAAAACAAACAATTACAAGAAATTTCATTCATAAATTTAAGATTAACATGTCCAATGGCGCACTTATCCCTTTAAGGGATCTCTTCCAGCTAACCCGACCATGAATGAGGAAACTGTACGAGGATAGGCAAGATTACAAAGATGTGCACATATATACATGTCTATTAACTATATGTATACATAGATATAAATATGACTATAACTTGAAATGTGAAACATTATGACTAGTTTGACTAGTAGAAATTAACCAGCACTCACAACTCATCCAACCACAACTTTTGTTACCTTAACTTCCCTTTAATGAACTCACTGACTGACTGACTGAAGTCCAGTGGTAACCCATTCCATAGTTATCTTGTCTTTTCTAGTGAAGGCCAACACAGATGCATTAGTAAGTGGGATTGAGATCCATTGGTATTTTCATTCTCAAGACTGCAATCTTAAGACTGTAATCCGAACACTGCAAGTGCGTTGCCCTACGACTAAGGTGGAAGGTAGAGCAAAACACAACAATTTGTATGCTGCTTGGCGTTAGATTAAAATATAAAGTAGCGATCCAAACGGACCCTGCACAAGGTCGTACCACTACGTTCCTCGGATGTATTTATGTGAGTAAGTTCCTCTTCCTCCAATGTCAACTTCTTTGTGATCTGCCTGTGGAATGCGAGATATAGTTGAATTTGGTGAAAACTCACAATCAAGTCAAAAAAAATCTTATTTTATAAAGTCGCTTTCTGCATCTGTCTCTGTGGAATCTGAGACCCATAGACATTTGAATTCAATGACTATAATCCTAAAACCTCAAATGCGTTGCCAACCCTGAGGACTAAGATAGAATGCCTCTATGATATTAATTTCACCGGTTGCCTTATCCCTACACCAGAACACAACAATGCGAACACTGTTGCGTGGCGGTAGGTTAATTGATAAGATGGTGGTAGCAATCCGGACGGACCCTACAGAGGGTCCTTACCACCACTAAATCTGCTATTTTCCTACTGTCTAACAGTACTTCAAGCTCTTATTCCCTTAGTCGCCTCTTACGACATCCACGGGAAGACATGGAGTAAGTAGCACTATTCAAACCCCGCAACCACGCGGGCCCACCCAGCAAGAAATGAAAGGTTTTATAAATACTAAGCAACTAGTTTAAAAAGTAAGTACTTCCCCCAATACTCACGGTCTCAATCCCAAATAATCCCTAAAAATGTACCTCAAAAGCACAACCCTAACTCTAATTTAAAAGCAAGCCAATTGAAGATTTACGTTCTTATTCATAAAGTAACAAGTGAGTTGGCTTAACTTTTGATATAACGATATTATTTGCTAAGGCATCGTAATACTTTATCCCAAGTTTAGCTAACACAAACATTATTACTCCGAAACTCAAATAAAGAGAAAAGGAAATGGGAAAAGTTTTGAGTTGAACGCTTACTTGTGTCACTTTGGTCTTGGGAAGGTTGCATTTAATAAGGGATTACTCGTATGAATGGGATTGTTTTAGGGGTTTTTTTTTTCTTACGCTCTCTGGAAAGTGCTATAAAAGAGAGTGTACGCAAAATAATTATCGTGTAATTTTTTCATAAGATACGAAGCTTTAAAAAGTCATAGTTCAGACACCTGGAAAAACACTATACAAAATCGTCGACAGGAATGACGTCACAGCTGTTGTTCCATGTTTACGATGTAAGGACCTTATAAGGAAATTTGCATTAATTTCGTAAATTACTACGTTTAAGCCAATATCGATGAGTTTAAATATTACGTAAATAAAATGAGGATTACTAAAAAAAAAACAAAAGTTTTAAAACTTGGGACTTTTTTCATGTTTTTTTTTTCAGGCGGTAGTGATCATTTTTAATTTAATTAAAAATGATCACTACCGCCTGAAAAAAACATCGCAGCGGACAGGAAGCTTTTGTTGTCGACTGTACTATTTTTTTCAGTCATTATCTGTTTATTAAGACCAAACCAATGAGTCCCAACACGGTGGGTCTACGTTAAGTACAACGGAGATTCAGAGAGAGACTTCATCATAAGATCAACTCTTACATACCATAATATTGAATTGTCATTAGGTTACTTATGTGGTCCAATTGACTAACGGGAACTGGTTCAAAATTTACTAACAAACATACATACGAATAGTTTCTCAAATTTATACCTTGCAATTTCAATCAAACCACAGCGTTCTTTTTTGGCAAACATCCGCGGAATAACATTCATTCATTATTACCTAGGAGCTTAGCCAAGTTTCTACGAAGTACGAAGCCTTATCTTATCTTAAAGATGTGCCCTTTCGGATACACTTAGACCTTTGTAGGATCTTTAGGATCAGTCTGAAAAACTCATTGGTACATGGTGACCAAGGGGGTTCCACCTTAATTACGATCACGTGTCGTCCCCCTAAACCACCGACGCTCTCAAGTAAACCTGTAAAAATGTATGAAACTAGAGGAAACTGCAACTTCGTACACGTACCTAAACTAGATTTCCCCCATTTCTTTCCCGTTACTGATCGATATCCGAAAAATCCTTTCTTAATCCACTTCTAGAGTACCCAATATTCCCTTCAAATATCAAGTCTAGATCCAGTACTCGTACCTATATTAGTTTTCCCCCATTTATTTCCCGTTAAGGATCGATATTCGAAAAATCCTTTCTTAATGCACTTCTAGAGTACCCAATAAATATTCCCTCCAAATTTCAAGTCTCTAGAACCAGTTTCAAAGAGCGAGCCAGACAGTCACAGGAATGTTTGAAATAGCGAACGCACGAGAGCTTTCATCAAATACTACACAATTTGCTCGCTTTAAACCCCACGTAACAGCGTCTCTTGCAAACGTAGCTGCACAACATCGATCAATAATGCAGTACATCACGGAACAGTAGCACCTACAGCAACCTGACCTAGAGCTCTCCCGGCTCAGCTGATGTCGTTGACCTATCCCGGACGTGCGCGAGCCCACCCCACCACGAGGCGGCACTTGACGGGACGAGATTTGAGTACAGTGCAAACGAATACATACTTAGCTCGTGATAAAAAGTAAAAACCGTCTATAAAAAAGCAAGAAATAACTTCATTTAAAATGATAGGTAAAAATATAGTGGGACTCTGATGTCAGTTAGACTGACCTAAAAGAAGTTATATCTTGCTTTTTGAAGACGGTTTTTGCTTTTTAAAAACATTTATTTTATTTCATTAATTTTAATGATCATAATATTACTGTTATGTCGTCCACGTATATTTATTCCTATAATATTTGAGGAGTTCCCTCGATTTCTCCAAGATCCCATCATCAGATCTTGACGTGCTGGAAATGGGACTAACTATAAAGTATACCCAATCGAACAAAAGTTTTTTTTTTTCAAATCAGTCCTATGCTCTTTGTGTAATCGGGGAACATCCTTACTAATATTATAAATGTGAAAGCGTGGATGTTTGTTACACTTTCACGCAAAAACTACTTGACGAATCATCATGAAACTTTGAACACGTATTCTGGGAGGTACTAGAAGTAACATAGGATACTTTTTATTAAAAAAAAAAGGGAAAAATGCAGCGGGCGAAGCCGCTAGCGGGTCGCTAGTAATATATAAAATAAAATAAAAAAATCCCGATGAATTGAGAACTCCTCCTTTTTTTGAAGTCGGTTTAAAAAGTGAATCATATACAGAAGTCTATTATAGAGGTATCACATTGTCAACGGAAACGTAAAATAAGTCTTATTTACTTGACCGTAACGGTGACGGTAAAAATAATAAGATAGCGGGTCAAAAGTAATATTGTTTTACAGAGTACTATACTTGACTTACGAGGACGTGAACTCCACCGACTATTTCATATAGGGGCCACGGAAACTAGACTATGACATGTGCTGTCATGTGGTGACAAAGTTTGAATTAGTTTGACTCGCTTTTTATATCCTTTTTCACTGTAAGCTTTTTACTACAACAAATTTACAAAGAGTCGCGATATTTAAGGTTATCGCAAGTACTACAAGATGGTTACTGATGAGTTGACAGTCATCAGGTTAAATTGTACGGCTATGCCTTACATTGTTACTGCTGCTCTGTTTCTGTCTTGATTTTCTTATTATAACAATTTTCTAACTAAAATAAATTAATTGGTACCCACGACACCCTTTAACATAAACAAACATTTTCAGCCTTGGGGTTAAGTGTCAAGTAAGGAAAGGTTTTTTTATAAGGATTTGGTTTCTGCTTGTACATATTTACCTAATGGTTCCACAAATACACCTTGAAGTTAGTATTCGATTTCAAAACAAGAAGAGGTTTAAAGGCACGACTTTCTTTTAAACTACCTTAAAGTCTAAAGCACTACCTACATACCTAATTAAAATCTTGAACTTTTTTTAAGGCCCTACGTTTGATACTACGCCGCTTAACTTGCTACGAAATCAACGCTACGATGCCTACGCTTTGTAGCCTGTGCTACGAACATCATATTTTTACAATTATTTCCTTGTCGTTTTGTAAAATCTTTTATAATTATTTCCTCCCCAAAGCGTATAATGGAACTAAACTAGCCACCCTCGCCTGTAAATGTACAACGCAACCCCTAATAAAGCCATTTGCAAACGAGAAACGACTCTCGTGTCACCCGTTTGAGTACATTTTTCATTGGCATTACACCCCGTGCTTAAATTAAATTGAGACTGCGTATACAAAACCCAACTTTAGCTACCTCTAGTTAAAGTTAAATTTTGCCTACCTGAGCTGTTCCTGGGTAAAGCTTCCGTATAAAGTGCAGAGAGATCGAAAAATAGCTTTACGTGTGTAGTTTTTAAGTTGGTTTTCGTGTTTTTTTGATTTTTCTTTTGTAAAATACTTACACTGTTTTTTTTCTCGTACGTGTTTTGCGAAGTGCCTCTGAAGGCTGTTATTTCTCGCACTTACCTTTGGGAAAATGTAAACCCCGATATATTTGGGGGTCACTGAACCCTGGTGACCTTGTGCGGTATTTCCGTTGAAATAGAAGTTGTCTTTCTTTATGCGTAACATAATAAAGTAGATTTTTCATGTTTTTCTTAGGGTTTGTTTTGGGAGTTCGTTTTTACATAGCATTAAATGTTCAATATCCTAAGTTTGGATTTGCGAAAACAAACTAACTATTTATATCAATTGGTTCAGCGCTTTGTTCTTTTAAATTTCCCACTACATTTTGATGCGGTTTTTACCATCATCCAAAGAGTTTCCCAAAGATAGGAAGTTTCTAGCTAAATTTCCTCAACTCATCCATTACCCGGCATTTCAATATTCTAACAAAGAAGACTCCACCAGGGAGATCTAGGCACCGAATGTATCAACGCGTCATTGCCAATGGCTCACTTAGCATGTAAAAAAATCATGTAAACACCAGTTGGTGGCGGTGAATGTGTAAACAAATGAATATTCAACCCTCAGGTGCAATTTAAATGGAAATTCCAAACTCACAAAGGCTTTATCGCAGTACCTAAACGAGGTAGACGAGTGATAGCCGTTATAGAGATATAAGGGAGGGGCTTTCAATTTACCTTTTAGATGAATCAATACGTCATTATAACCAGAGGCAAGCTTTGTGTAATGTGTGGAAATATTCCCCATTTATTCATGTGGGTATTAAGAAAAAACATGTATGACATGGAGAAAACAAACAAACACACCGCCTTCCTGCCTTTCTAGACTATATGCGCTTGTTAACCTTGAGGATCAAGATGGGATGTCTATTAGTCATTTTACCAATTGTTTTAGGCCGGCAATACACACGCAAATATTTTCATCTCAGTCTTGCATATAGCTTTGTTTCAAAACTTACAGAAATAACTTACAGGTGTAATGCCGCCTTTATCTCCACACCGGAACAATAAGTACTGTTGCTTGGCGGATGGATTAACCCTTAGCTTTATCGCATATGCAATTTCCATCATAACATAAGATTCGAGACATTGTGAGAGGATGGATCTGCGTGTCTCCTCAGTTCTTTAGTGTAGTAGTTCGTTAGAATTAAGACGCGTGAAATCGCTTCCTATTTTTAAAAATCTCTTGAACGCGCACCTGTTATCTCTCCCTTAGCGAGCTTCCTTCCTTTTCGCAGTATCATATATTTATTTATGTATATTTTGTATTTATCTATAGTTGTGTATGTATCTGTAGTTTATATATGAATATATTTATATGTTATATGTATATACGTATATGTCGTTTGGATGTTTGTTTTTTTATTTTTACTTACTTTTTTTTATATTCCATTTGTTAGTTTAGTTTGCATCGCCTACCAAGTTATTTCTGTTTCTTTGACACTTCACTTCTTTGTAGGGTTGTCTGGAAGAGATCGCTACATAGCGATAAGACCGCCTATTGACTCACTTATAAAGTTCTTATTTGTTTTTTACTTTTCATGCTGTATTTGTATGTGGTGTTCAATAAAGAATATTTGTATTGTATTGTATGTGTATAGTTTTACTTGATTTTATTGTTATTCTTTTACCTGTTAAGTCTGTGGTGCACAGTGCTGCGTCCTGTAAAGCTTTGTAACTATTATTTTGTATAAATAAATAAATAATATTCATTTTTTGTTTTTCTTGTTGCCAATTTTATATGCTGATTCAAAATACAAGCGTTTTTTTTTTCTTTTTTATTTTAATAAGCAGGCACACGAGCACTCAGGCCACCTGATGGTAAGTGGAATCTGAGACCCATAGACATTTGAATTCTCAAGACTATAATCCTAAGACCTCAAATGCGTTTCCAACCCTGAGGACTAAGATGGAATGCTAGTAATTTCACCAGTTGTCTTATCTCCACACCGGAACACAACAATGCGAATACTGTTGCTTGGCGGGTGGTTAATGGATAAGATGGTGCTAGCGATCCGGACGGACCCTGCACAGGATCCTACCACCACTAAACACGTTGTAGTCACGTTGATTTTGCGGTATTAAAGGTACAAGATACCACCACTTAACAAAGTATACCTCTCTTCTCTGCTCGTAAAATATCTAATTGAAAGGATAATTTCACCAAAAGCTTCCCCTCGTAAACTGTCCGATTTCAAAGAAAAAAGTTCCTGATGCCCACCGTCGGGCAATAATCTATCTCTGAAACAAATTTCACAGTGATCGATCGGACGAGACGTGGAAACGTGAACACGGAACAGTCTCGTAAGGCCCACGTCAAAATTTTCAAGTTCACAAAATAATCTTCTGTCAGTCTTTGTTTGAGGACTGTTAATTATTATGTACCAGGCTTATCTTATCGATGGGGTCCTTACGGATACACCTCGACCCTATGGGATCTTTTGTGTAACTACCCTTCTTTTTATAAGCGATCCTCCTCCTTCCAGAAAATGGATAAAGAAGTGCAATGGCGTGCCTTGAAGTCCTTAGGTTCTGGGTAACCGGAGCCAAGGATTTTCATTGTTACTCCGGCTTCACACAGAAATAGTTTCATCGTCTCCACCTGTCATAAAGTCCTGTCCTGTCTCCATCTGTGTTGTCATAAAGGCCCATCTTTGCCAGGAGGTGTTTAACCCCAAAGTGCCCAGTAAACACAACGATATGCATCGGAGTTGTCTTCTGCTGAGTTTCCAAAGTTTATTAGTCCAGCATTGATATGTATCAGGTTACGAGACGGGCTTTTCTTGTGTGGACTCACCGAATAATGTATTTTAAGTAATGTTTAATTGTCTGTTAAAAAAATTAATCATTTAATTTAATTTCAATTAGAGCTCTGTTATTACCTTTCTATATCATGGCCATAACATATTTTAATTTGTATTTGTAAAGTAAAAATAAAACGAAGTAGCTACTCTGGGAAAACTCGGGGCAAGTTCTAGGGATAGGATATCGATAAAAAAGATGTCGATGTAATTAAATACTGGTTATGACACCATAAAAAAAGTAAACAGTCTTATAAAAGGTGGGGAAATTTCAATAACCAAAAGAATGAGAAAGTGGCTTTGAGTCATTATAAATATTTAAAGAATGCCCCGTTGACCACTGTGGTCGTTGATAGAACGTTTAGCAGTTTAAGTGGATATTTTCATCTAGACGGCAATCATTAATACCATCGAATATGGAAAAAAATATTGAATGTATATCATGAAAACTATTTAAAAAAAACGTATTTAGATTTTCGCAGTAACATCGATATATTTTTTGTCGATAAAACATTTTGCTACATCACTTTCGTATAGATGCCCCGATATGCTTATAATATACTAAATAAATGTGTGTTCAGTTTTTAAGTAATTTTAATTCCTAACCATTGACGTGAGTAAACCTTTTCCGACCGATAATTTAAGTGACGTAACTTACATTCTTAATAGTAAAAGTGTGTTCTAAAAAAGGTACAGTAGTAGTTACCCATAGTACAAGCCCAGAGCTTAGTTTGGGACTAGGTCAATTTGTGTAACATTGTCCGCTGATAATTATTATTATGTAATTGTCATCCCCATGTAATCAATGTCGTATCGGTGGGTCCAGCTGTAAATTAGCGCTGTGGCTACATGCTGCAGCATAAATGCTGTGCTGGTCGCTCTTTTAGTGTCTTTAGATATAAATAGTTATATAAGTTATTTGCACTTTGTTTTGTAACTAAAAAAATCGATTTCCTTTCTTTCTTTCTTCGTAGGTATAGGTATCAACAATCAGTGCCGTGTCTGTATTTAGTACTAATTTAATACCAAGTTGACATTGACTTTGATTTTTGTAACGTCATCAACATATACTGTCATACAAAAATCTTCCTAAACGCTGAACCCAGGGACCTGAAATTTGAAGGGAAAATTCCTTGGGTATCCTAGGAGTGCACTAGGAAATGTTTTTTCTAAAATCTACCCCCAAATGGAAAAATAGGGGGACTAGCAGGAAAAGTCACGGGCATCCATAACATATTGTTAATCTTCTTCGGTCTCCCAAGATACAGGCTTTGCTTAGTTTGGGGCCCTCTGTTTGTTTTCTCTGTACAAGATGTTTGATAAATGGTTGACTGAGCTAACTGTTGGCATTCGATAATCGAATCGAAACCCTACACACTTCCTGGAGACAATTAGTTATGATTTTTATCAGATAAGTTGATCTATCTACTTGACCAATAACAGGGCGTTTCTAACTCTGCGTGTGTACTTTTAATTTAGTATACCAAATATTACTTTTTCACACTGTAACTGTGTACACATTTAAATAAACGGTTTTTTTTTTATCCTCTAGCTTCATGAGGCACATACTACAAACAGGGAGATTTTTGTAAGTGTGAATTTGAATCTACCAGCAAGGAAATAAAGTTCAGTTACCTTTGCCCTTTAATGCCATTTTCAAATTTGAATCAAATAAAAATGAACTTTATGGTCATTAAAATATAGTTTAAACTGAATTGCTCTGATAATGTAGCTCCTAGTCAAGTAGTAAAGGTGTAGTAAGTACCTGTAGCAGCAGCATTTGGCAGCTACGTAACCGACCAGCTCATAATGATCTGCACTCGACTCTATGGTCAAGAGTCGCGTCTACATTATTTTGAACATGTTATTCGGCTTAGTTACATTTGATGCTGACTGTACGTGACGTATTTTAGGCGTCATTGCAGTGCAATGGATGCTTCCGGGGCTCGTTTTCGAGTAGTAAAAGCGATTTGAAAACGATTCGTCAGATTGAAACGTTCGAACTCGAGCAGACAGCTATGTTGGCAGGGTCTTTCTACTAAGTAAATATCTCATGCCTCCCCACCCCCCTAGGGTGGTTTCAGAAATAGCTCCCAGGCGCCATGCTGCCTTCCGGGGCCGCTATTTACTGGCAACGACGGGAAAACACCTCGACAGATAATCGGAGGAGGATTCTATTGTGTGGAAACGTGGGCTTCTGTACAGTTTCCTTAGTAACTGTCTGTCTGTGTTTCTGAAAAGTGAGTGACAAATTACTGTCAGATGCAGGTGCGAGTGTTATGACGGGGTCTATTGATGATATGAACGCTATTAACAGCCATGTTATAAAAGGTGTGCTTGCAACGGTATATGTTTTCGTTTTTTGGGTTCCGCGCCCACAGGGTGCCAACGGGACCCTAATTACGAAGCCTTCCCGATCTGCCTGTCTTTTTCAGCGGGTTGTATCTCAGGAACTTTACAGTATTAATTAACGGGTTTTTTTACAAGAAACGTGTATTTATATCGATGGATATCTTGAACCGTAATAGGCAGAGACATATACAATTTTCCGCTAGTACCTACTTTTGCCGCTATAAAAACAAATAAAAATAAAATTGAATTAAAACAAAAGGCAGTGCAATACAAGAATGGTACCCTTCGTGTGCGTATCAGACTCGCATTTTACAGGTTTTCTTAATTTACATGCTACATAACATCACGCCTTCACTCCCAGACCCTAACCTGGGGTAGGCAGAGCTACAGAAACACCAACAAATCCAAAAATACATGTTTATAACTCTACGACCACACTTTGAACAATGAGGCCAAGAAACTTACTAGTGTATTAGTGACTGGTTGCAAGCCTATCGCCTAACAGTACTACAAGCCGTTATCCACGAGAAGACTTGGAGTGGCACCACTCTAACCAGGCTACCACACGGCCTTTTTGTTGATGTAAAATTGTAATTTTCGAATGTAATTTAATAATATCTATTCACTTTGTGCGTCGGGTGTATTTTAATACGTATAATGTATTATTTCGACGTGATTGGAGTGTAATTTTTTACTATAGATCTATAAGCACTACGAGTATATTATAGTATATATCTATACGTCTATATATGTCTATTCGTATACATACAAGTGCTTACATTTGTAATTATGTAAAGTATTCTTTGTCACTTTCTGCCATATTAAAATAACATAGTAGCAGATAAGGACAAAGCATATTTTAAGCATATTTTAGCAGAAGCTCGTTTATGGATAAAGACGGTTACACTAATCCACAAATTTTCAAAACGTGCCAAACATATCAAAACACCGAATTTCATACTTACAAAAGATTTGAATATAACTTTTAAAAAGCCGCGTCTCGCATTTCATAAATATATGAAATCTAAAGACATTTCTAGACAAAACCCTTCAATAGCTGAATTATGCATGGAATAACATTACCACATGACATGACGTCACGGTTAGCATATGTAAATTTGAAATGTTCCTCGGAATGGAAATGGCGGCTTTACACCAGCTGTTATTTAGACGAATATATTTTATGAACATTTGTAAAAACATTAAATAGCTACAATAAAAAAGAGGTTTAGAAATAAAATATTTGACTTTCGATGTTATTCAAGGTTTCCATATGTATTCGTGAACAGAATTTGAATTGGTAGAGTATATCTGATTTGGTAGAGTCAAGCGTTACTAATTTTACCGCCGGCTCAAGGGAGAATATTTCCCTTTAGAAAAAAGTATATTTTTGAGTCAAGCTTTTGCTACGGTAACCCGTCATTTTATAGAATTACACATCATCGAATTTAGTTTCATCGAACGCTACGTATTGTCTACTGAGACCATGACACTTTCAGAGGCCCTAGCCAAAATGCAAACGCTACGATTTTTTTCTTTTCTATCGCTCAAGTGTATGGAATGACAGTTGACCACGTGGCTTATCTTAACGCACGAGAATGTCATCATTTCATCGAATTTCATTTCATGGTACGCTATTTTCTGCTGAAACCATAATGTTTTCAGGGTATCTTCATATACCTATCCTAACCTACGTAATTAATCTTTAAGATTCCCTGAAAACATTATGGATTTTGCAGAAAATAGCGTTCGATGAAATGAAATTCGATGAAACGATACATTCGATGAAGTTATGAGCTACCCCCCAGAATGTCTTAAACATCAATTACTTAGGTAAGGGATAGGTTAGAGTTGAGACCACCAATAAAAATGGACCTATTCAGCGAAAAATGCCTTTCGAAGACATGGAAATTCTGCGTAACGTACGTTGAAAGATGTTTCGATAAAATAATAGGACCCTTTTGATACCGATTGTACTTTTTTTGTACCGTCATCATCTGCTCGTGTGCTAGTCGAGACCAAACCAACAAATGCCAATTCAGAGGGTCTACGTTAAATAGGGTTAGGCATATCCTGTAGCCACCTCTCGACTCCATCATCCGATCAGGGGGGTTATCATGAGCTACCTTTGCAAGAGAAAAGGACAGAGCTATATAACCGCCATAGCTCTGTCCTTTACGCTGACCGTAAAATGAACTGCAAAGCTAGCTCAAGATAACCCCCCAGGATCTCTATTCTACTGGGTAAAGCCTTTGCCTTTGACATGTTACCGTATTGTCAACGCTACAATAGCTCTTATTTACTTGACAGTAATGGCGGCCGAGTTAAAAACGAGATAACGCGTCAAAAGCAATGTTGTTTTACCGCGTGGAATACTATGGGCCTCCCAGATAATATAATATCGCATTTTCCTCAGGTTTACTCATGTGGTCCAAATATCAGCCTATAACGATAGTGGCAAATGGTTTATAAACATATTTGAACCGGAAAATTAGACGTACGAAGGAAGCAAGGACTATAAAAGCTGGTAAGTACATTATTATAATGATTTTGACCGCTTGTTCACGCTGATTTGGGAGATCTTGGTGAAAACATGGGGAGCCTTTCGTTACGTCAAAAGGTTTATGCCATACATGAATTAGTTTCCCAAACATATCATTAGACCATTTTTTTCCGAAACTGTAAATATTTCAGGATTTATTTCAGGACCATCGTGTAGGTTACATTAGGTTAGTTTCATAAAATTCCTAAATTTATTTACAGTTTCATAAAAAACCAGTTTGGTCAAATGATTTATGTTTGCGAAGTGAATTAGTTTGGCAAGAACTTATTGACGAAACAAAGGTAACAAAGAAGAATCTAGCTGGCTGGCTGATCGATCAACGCACATCTGAAACCGCTGGACCTAGGGACTTGAAATTTGGAGAGAATATTCCTTGAATATCCTAAGGCACTAAGAAGAGATTTTTGGAAATTTAACCCCTAAGCGTGTAAAATGGAGGAAGTTGCGGGAAACTAATTCTACGCGTACAAAGTCGCGTATTAAATTAGACCGCAGAGGATAGTCAATTACCCCTCTATGACAGTAATTATAATGTAAACACTATAATTAAATGTTAAACTTTCTATCTAATATAGTTTGTCCTTTGAGACTTGATTTTACTTTATTATAATAGGGTTTTATCTGAGCTCAACAATGAAAGCTCAAGAAGTTAGTTTAAATTATCTAATTGATACAATCTTAGAGAAATTGTATGTAAGTATTATAAACATCGCTATCGTAAAAAGCTTTTTCCCACGGGAGCGACGGAACAAAGAAAATGTAGGCGCTTTTAGGCTGTATTCCAAAACTCCAGACTCATTTAAAAATGCAAAAATATTTGTTTCCACAGATGAATGAATTCAACTTAATTTTAGCTTGAATTTAGGTGTTCTATAAAAAAAAGGGATTTAAAAAGAGCGATAAGGTACTTATGTCAACTATCTTTTATAATGTTGACTACTACGGGCAATAGTAAAGTTCTGAATAGTTCACGAAGTTGTAAAATAAAAAAATAAAAAATATTCGATTAGGTATTAAGTATGTTTGTGATATGCTGTGTATGGTGTCGTGATCTGTGAATAGTTTAACCATTTTCAGTTATTATAGAAGGCGACCGGCTAAGCTCGCCATTTTAAGTGTATTCCCGAACAATGGTTACAGGAAATCTCAGGCAATAATGGTCACGCGGCAACCGGTAGCGCGCCGTTTGCGTAAGACGCTCCAGGATGGAGGGCATAGGAGCGCTTCAGCTTCCCCGGTCGATGCGGGGTGGATCTGGTTTTTTCGGACACTGTACCAACCGGGAGAGGGGTGAACGAACGGCGTTACATAACGCGGTCGATACGCGCTGCGCGGGCCTGCGCGCCGCCACCCCTCTCAATCCCGCTCGCGCGCGCCACCCGCTCGGACGTCGTGCGTGTGTTTTATTTTACCGCGGTTTTTAGTTTCCCTTTCGTTCTTTCCGTTTATGATTTGAGCCATGTCGAAGGACAGCGAACAGCAGAATGGCTCCGGCGAGGAGTCCAAGACCAACCTGATCATCAACTACCTGCCGCAGAGCATGACGCAGGAGGAGATACGCAGCCTTTTCTCTAGCATCGGAGAAGTCGAGAGCTGCAAGTTGATCAGGAACAAGGGCGCCGCCTTCCCCGACGCGCTCAACCACGCGCTGCACGGCGGCGGCCAGTCGCTCGGCTACGCCTTCGTCAACTACCACCGCGCCGAGGACGCGGAGAAGGCCATCTCCACCCTCAACGGGCTCCGCCTCCAGAACAAGACTATAAAGGTCTCCTATGCGCGTCCCAGCAGCGAAGCTATTAAAGGCGCCAACCTCTACGTCTCCGGCCTGCCAAAAACTATGACCCAGAGTGAGCTGGAGCGCCTCTTCAGCCCATACGGCCGCATCATCACTTCCCGGATCCTGTGCGAGAACTCCGGCGGGCGACCGTTCACCGGTGGCGAGCAAGGACTGTCCAAGGGAGTCGGATTCATCCGCTTCGACCAGCGCGTCGAGGCTGAACGCGCCATCACAGAACTCAACGGAACTGTGCCCAAGGGAGCGACCGAACCCATCACGGTAAAGTTCGCCAACAACCCGTCCAACAACGGGAAGGCGCTGGCTCCGCTCGCGGCGTACCTGCCGGCAGCGCTGCGCTTCCCCGCGCCGCTCGGACGCTTCAGCTCAGGCAAGTCCCTACTCGCCATCAACAAAGGTTTGCAGCGCTACAGCCCGCTCGCTGGAGAACTCCTCGGCGGCGTGCTCCCAGGCGCCGTAGGCTCCGAATGGTGCATCTTCGTTTACAACCTGGCCCCGGAGACAGAGGAGAACGTGCTCTGGCAGCTTTTTGGGCCGTTTGGCGCCGTCCAGAGCGTAAAGGTGATCAGAGACCTGCAAACCAACAAGTGCAAGGGCTACGGCTTCATCACCATGACGAACTACGACGAGGCCGTGGTGGCGATCCAGTCGCTGAACGGCTACACGCTGGGCAACCGAGTCCTGCAAGTCAGCTTCAAGACCAACAAGATCAAGACGATCTAAGCGCGCCCGCCGCGCCCGTAGGACGGCACGCTCGCAGGCGCACCCATACATACCGCGGATACCGGCGATACCACGCCACCAGCTGTTAGACTGTCTTCCCGACTAGACGGCCGGACGGCCATTTTCTACGTAACGTAAAGCGAATCGCACCGGCCCTTTGTTTGGCGAGCCCCGCTAACATATATACACGTACGTATGCCTATACGCCGAACTGGGTTAAGTGTTTCAGGAAATCAAAATGGCGGCTCGAACAGGGCGCCGGTGCGCAGGCCCGGACCCGGGCTCCCGGCACGACCGGGGCCGAACACTGGCCCCACGAACCATACATATTGGTAATAGTCAATAACAAAATAATGATATTAAACTTCGCTTATGAACGGTTGTGGTTAACGAGAAATAGTTTTGATTAATGAATAATTAGCAATAATAGCCTAAATCGTGTAATGCTATGCTCCAATTTTATATGCGATCATATCGTCAGCCGTGCCGCACGGCACCTGCCAGTTGCCAAATATCGATGTTTCACCTGTCGCTCACAACACTAGTGTTAGTACAACGGACCGGCCAAATGCTAGGAACCGAAGCACCCTCTCGCTCGTCTCTGGCACCTAATCGAAGTCAAATAGTGTTATATTGTTAAAGATTGGAAAAAATATATTATCTATATGTATATTTTAATCATATATTAATCTAATTAAGGATGAAAACTAATCAAAAACTGTGATAGGTTTTGATAAATTTTTAAAAATGATAAAGATCCGCGAGAATGATGTCACGTCGACTCGTCGAGGGGCCGCCCACAAGAGAACACGTGTAGGTTAGTTTTTTGAGAAAATTTTGATATGAGGACCTAGGAAGTAGCGGAAGTCGCGACCCGCGAACGCACCCACTCGGACCTGACACACGGCGTCACTTCGGGCGAGCTCGGCAGCGCGGCCGATCGATCGAGCCGGCCGCTCGTGCCGACCCGCCCGCGCGCGTATCCTCGCCGCACCTCGGAGGGAGACGGAGAGTGACGGAGGACTCCAGTCCGCCGCGGAAACATGGTGCATACTCTAATCTAACGATATCGTTACCAATAATAATCGATGTCTAAACATATGATCGGTACCTGGTATAATAAGAATGTATGGATGCGACCCTGCGTCTATTCGAAGTAGGCTTTAATTGTCTTAGTTTAAAGGAATTTGTAAATAGGAAATGTTTTCCCGCGTCCGATACGCCATTACAGTTGGACCCGCAAGACCTATTGAAGAACATCGAACTTGAATAGATTTATAATATCGTGCCGTCCTAACGACCCTACGATTTTTCTATAAAGAATATATACTTAATATATTATGTAAAAACAGTTTTGTAACATTTCAGATATTAACTAATAGGTACTCATTACATACCAAAGATGAAAATTAAAATTTACAAGTATTTATATATTTATTGTAAATGTAAAACGTGCAATAACTAATAGCCATTAATTTAATGAAAATATATTATCAAATGAGTCGAGAGGCGTGGGGCTCGCTGTTTGTTTACTATTTATTGTAATCGCCGGCGACACTTGCTATTTCTTCTTTTACTATTTTACCAAAAAAAAACGCTTTTTTACATACAGCTTAATATGCTTAACATTCCAATTTTAGTCTTAATACGTTTTATTATTAGGGTATTGTATAATTTAGACAAATTGTGAGTTACCACTTGCGTTTACTAGGCCTCACTTCGGTACTGGCTAGCAAAACATGATTGAGATTGTGTCAACAACGTTGGCAGCAGTAGAGATGCCTGGGAATAGGTATCAAATGATATGAAAAAGCTTTACCGAAGTGAGCTGTAGAGTTTCGGCGTAAAGTTCGAATATAATTTATGATATGATAATTATTATTGGTCGTACGGTTGGCAATCAGTAAAGCGGTCGATAAGCACAACTTTTGCTAACCTACTGTATCTATACTAAAGTAGTCGTCCTAGGTTATAATAGTTGTTGTGTTTTGTGTTGTTCTGAATCAGCATCTAAAATTTCAACTATTCTAGTCATTACCCTTAAAAGGGGTTGTAATATTAATTGATAATTATTAAGAATAGTTGGAGTTCATGTTGACGATAATAACCGTAATGATAATTTCAAATTTTGTTAGATTTAACGACTCATTAATTTAGTGTATGTGCAATTAATTGTATTTTACGTGAATATCTTAATAGGTGTGCATTTAACTTATTTAATGTCTAATTTATATTGTAATTTCACGGTAGGAGGTTAGGCGCTCTTAGACCGGTTGTGCGCTTTTTGCGGGTCAAAATAACCGCTTGACAGATAGTGTTGTATACCACAATAGGTTACATGCATATCGATATCGACGTTCCGGTCTGAGAAGGGCCAAAATGTAACCTAAATTGATTTATTTATTAGGATATTACTACCATGGGCGATTAATCTGGCTCACCCGTTACTAACTTAAATAATTATTATTTAGGGACATTAGACCCTAATATGGTTTCAGATTTGGAATTGCTTTTAACTTAAATATAAGATTTAAACTCTCGTTTAAATCGAAACGAAAACACCAAAGTATTCACTGAAAACTCATCGACTTTTTAGATAATAAATAAATAATATAAATTGAAATAAAATACGCAAAATATTTTGGAGAGGTTGTTCGTTAGGTGATGTAAAGTGACTTAGAGCGTGTATTAGTAGAATGTTTTGTGCGTCAACCCTTCTTTCGGTAATAAATAATTAATCAAAATAATAAAAGGGATAATAATAAATTAATAATAGTGCTCAATAGCGTAGTGGGTGGGGTAGTTTGTGAAACACGAAAAGCAATAAACGTATTGTAAGGAAGCCATGCAACGGGTCACACATAATTAACTTAATATTTTTATATGTATTTTAAAATATACTGTAATTCATATCTTCATAGATGTAAGTGGCAACCGGCAAAACGTTCTACTAATAGGGATTTAGCAGTCGATGTAGGAAACGAACCCAGCCAAGGGAGACGCACCCCTATTATCAATACCTTACGGCTACTTTTTGAACGGTGTTTTGAAGCATTTTTAATAAGAAAATATATAAAATAAAGTAAATTAATTGGCGACACAGAAACAATAGTCTAATACGCATAGGCTAATTGACATTGAGGCTGTGAAATTAGCAAAAAAATAAAAGTAAATAAAATACATGTGACGGTGGATCTTAAACTAATTAAAGATTAAGGGTTGGGATGATGCAGTCGTAGGTCGGTGGCCCATATTAATAAGTAAATCAATTGAAAACAGCAATATTAATGACTGTCCAGGATATGGTGATAAAACTGATAAATAGGAAGGAAGAATTAGCATTTATATGCGATCAGCTAGTCAGGTAAGGGGCGGCCCGGGCAAGCACAAAGCAAAGATAGTGCCCAGGAGAAACCCCGTAGTTAAGTCACAATGAAGAAATGAAATCTTCCATAGGACATAAATCTAAGTTAACTTCTGCGGATAAAAATATTTCGAAAGCAAAAGCACTCGCCGGCTATAATCTAGTCAAATGCTCAATAATTAAAACAGCTGGTGCGGCGCGCATCGATTACAAAGGTGAAGAAACTATCGATAAATTGAAATATTTTTAGTACCGCAGAAATCTCGAGACATCGACTAAATGTGTTACTATTAACGTCATACGTCAAATGTTTGCACAACACCTACTTCAGCTGTGGCTATATTGTTGTAAAATTATTAATACTCCATTTGCTCATCCTAATACTTCCTGTTTTGAACCTGTTTCTAGCGTAGCTGTTAGGTAGTTTCGTTGGGTAATTTTATAAGATATAGCCAGCGGCGCCTTGTCGCATCCCTTGCGCGAACGCACGATCATCGTCACTCAGGGCGGGGACACACGGGGCTGTAGCTCGCGCGCACCCGCTGCGGCTAGGTGTTATACTCTTGGCGAACTGAATGACCGGCTAGCATGACCCGCGAGCGCGTAAATAATATGTATTGGTACGTCTCTCAACTACTGGTCAAGTTGGCCGGCGACCGAGCGACTAAGAGAATAAACACCCAGCAGCGCTTCCGCGAACGTTAAGCAATATCTAGTGTCGATAAAGGACAATAAACTAAGCAATATTTTTGAACGATCATTATATTGATCTATTTCTGCATTTCATGAGTCGTGACTTAGTCTGTGTTAGTATTGTGGAATGCTGAATTAAGCGCTAAATAATATCATCTGTTAATGGAGTTAAGCGGAGTTAGATTTAAATTCTGGAGGCGGTCTGCCGCCGGGAAAGACGCGAGTGCGAGCGAGATGCAAAAACGTGTGTTCCCGTTCAATAAACTCATTATAGACAGTGAAAAGGCCGAAACGAAAGAATTACTTGCGTTGAAAAAACCCCAGGGGTGTTTATATGCTCAGTTTTCCGAGGACACTCAAGCAAACGTCTTTTTCTGGCTAGGCTAGTGTGAAAGAGACGGATGCTTGGCCTCGCTAAGCGCCAGCATGCGAGCACCTCGGACTGCGTCCAAAGACGAAGTCAGACTTAAGCTTAAAGCATTCGCTTGGCGGTGCGAGATTGCAATAAATATGTAAATAAACATTAAACGGCATCAGACCAGCTATGAAAAGCGAATTATAAATAAAATAATAGTTTCGAATTTAAAAAGTAATATCATGTAATATCAATTTCACTGTCTATTTATTAGAAATTCGTTTTCGGTGTTGATTCCTCTATTAACTGCATAGCACAATGGTTCGTTCCCATTTCTCCAGAGCCCTAGCGGTGGGCACGGAGCACCGCTCCTGTCCAGCGGACTCCAGGCCCTCGGTGGCCGCCGCTCGGGCTCGACTATTCATTTCAGGCTAAGTGACAGAATGGGGACAAACATAGAATCGTGCAGAGTAGCATGTGATACTCCTAGTACGTAAACGTAGGCAATATTCAATCGTATTTCCATATTGTTAGCGACCTGAAAGTATAAGGACCGTATCATGGATACTTCCGTGGTCTCAGTATTACCTAACCAGATATTCATCCCGACTTCCAACAACAGACTCGAGTAAGGATAGAAATATTAGATAAATGCATCGTAAGATAAGTGTCTCAAATAAAGTATTGAATAAGTATTTTACCAACATCAACGTTAAGGTGTCTAGGCAATGAAAGCAATGTATTTATAATTAAAAGATATGAGAGGGTCAGCCATCCCCTGTTCGCGCTAGCTGACTTCACTTTGATACAAATACGTATTTTATAAAACGAATAAAAATACAAAAAAAAGTTAAAAACACTTAAGATCTTCCGGTATTTAAATCAATGTTGAAGTTTCTTTTCGTCTTTTTATGGTTATATAAAAATTAAGAAGTAGGTGTCTGTGTTGATCGTATTAACCGATTTAGTTGATATTGTACCTAATTAGGTATTTCTATATACTTATTGTGTCGTTTAAATAATTACCTCTACTTCATTATAGCTTTTGTGGGAAGTTTGAGTTGCACAAGAAATAGTAGTTGGAATAAGGTCGTCACACTAAACCTGGGATCATTGTCTCTGGCTTGTTTCCTGCCCAGGGAGTAGCTGACCCTGTCGCTGCTCTACGGTAACCGCCATTTTGTGCGAACACCTCTGGCTAGCGAACAGGCTGGAGAAGTCCATTATATTCCAAATTGATTCAGTTTTAGTGTCTTAGAAATAAATGTTGTTCCGAATAATTTGTAAGATCGTTTAAGGATTTTTGAATTATTGTAAAGTTTTCCAAAATCACACCAATAAGGAGCTTAAAGACGCTCGATTTCCGAGGGAAACGCAGCGGTTTTGGAAAATTGCTACGCCGTGGTTCTTGGGGATAGAAATTTTAAAAATACTCATTCCTAATGTAAGCATTATTAACCAAATATTTACATCAGTAGTGGTTACTTGGCTGTTTTTAAGTAATTTATTCATTAATATTTTCTCGTAACTTATGTGTCTATAATTATTAATTTATTGGAATTAATTATAATTGAAAAAAAAAGAAAAATGTCACATTCTCTCACTTTATACAATAGTTTTTACAATATGATATTTAATATCTTCAATGGTTGTAACTATACATTTCTTGTTCTAAATATATAAAAAACCTGACGAAAATTGCTTTTATTTTTTAATCTGACCCTGAACAGTTAAGGAAATTTATTGTAAAGTTTAGCAGTTTGACAAAATACTTACCACGACGAGGAAGAATTATAACCCACCAAATTTACGTATTATGTCAAACTGCTAAACATTTAAGTTCCTCGATAGTACAAAGGTAAGTAACGCAACAATATTTAATGAACATGTTATTCTAAAATATGTAACCATGTATCTGAGGCCATATTAAATTATTAATATCGTGTTCGCCGATAGAAAACCACATCTGGAGGACGTAGGCATTGGCCCCATTGCTTTAGCGAACCTGACCCACCCCACTAAGGCTAAGGCCACACCGAGGTTGAGGCACGCTTAGAGGGAAGGAAGTACAATGCGATGCCTCTTAAACTGCCTTTGGGTTTGTAATTCTCCATTCATTTTCACACGATTTTTTGCGAGTGCCAACTTTACTCGAACCCGAAACTTATCAAGACCTCTTGCATAGGAATAGGAAACAAAATGCCAATGTTAATGACGGCTTGTAAGATCCAAGCAGCGAATATAAATATATTTAGATAAAGTAACTAGCTAGCAAATAAATGAAACATTGACACCCGTATTTATAGACACGAAAGTAATTACTTAAGCAAAATTAATGACTTAAGGGACGATTTTAGTATGACTTTTACTCAAGTAATTACTTTTCTTGTCTATAAATACGGGTTAAGAGTTACGAAAGAGATATGGCGAGCGAGAGTGAGTGGAGATGTCAGTAGGGGACGTCCTAGACGGACGTACAGTGATCAGATTCGCGAGGTACTGAATAAGGGCCGAATCAAAAGCACCCGAAACCGACGTACGTGCATGAAGAGATTGATGAATGTGGAGGAAGCGAAGGTTGTATGTTTGGATCTGTGCACCTGGCGTTCCATAGTCTCTGCCTACCCCATTGGGAGACAGGCGTGAAGATATGTATGTATGTAAATACGGGTGTAAGTAATGTCACGAAAGGAAAATGAGTCGTGAACATACATTTTGGTCAGAATATTCACTGGCTTATTTGACGTTACCAGTGACCATTGCTTTCCAAATATAGAAGGCATACATTTTTATGTAGGTACATACGGTAGGGTGGCACCCTCATATTATTTGTTGTTGAAAACCTCTCTCTGAGGGTCGATTTTTGATACCTATTTCATTATGCCTGGACTGGAAAATTGAGTAGGATTAATACTTCCAGGGGCCCTCAAAACTCACAATTAGTCCACTTTATACAATTTTCTAGAAGTCTCATGATGCAATGTATCATGGACTAAGTTATTAGTCTAGAAAGTTTCGAAAAAGGATCCCGGATTTTAATCTTAGTACCTGGGCGACCGAGCTCTACTCGGGTAAAGGCATAAGAATAAATACTATTAGAAGGGTTACTTCATCCGCACCGCGCTCGCTCCCGCGTGGCCTGTCAGCAATCCAAGACTACATATCGCAGCAAACACTAGCGGGTTGCCACCCAGAATCGGCGCTTGAAGTAAACGTGCAACAATATTTCAAATGAAGCTCTCAAAGGCGCCAATGTCTACGCAAACTGTGGTTTTACCATACGAAATTGTTAGTTCCGTATTTGAACACGTGCTTTACGATAATTGTAGGACGATATTAACGAAGTTTTAACGTTTGAACCTTTATTTATTATTTTTAACATAAACACATTAAATAAAGAGCGTAAAGAAGGAAATAATTAAATAAATACATTATGTACCGGTTCACTTTTTGTTTAGATTTAACAATACTTTAAAACTCTACAATAAAAAATGGAATTCGCCTTCAGGGTATATGTATTAGTATTAATAGGTACGTCACTGATACGAGTACCGACCGGCTAAGCGTTTTATTTTAAACTGCACATTTTAACTGATAAAAGATTTGTCAAGGACACTACTGAGACGTAAAATATTTAGGGTACTTTTTATCCAACTCCGCTTGTGTAAAAAAAGGTTATGGTTTATCGTTTAGTTCTACAGGTAAATAAACTAATTCTACGCGAACGAGGTTGCGGGCTCAGTTAGTTTTATATATTTGTGACAACCCTAATTTTGCGACAGGCGAGAGAGAGGTAAGGCGGGGCGTGGGGCGCTGTAGGTAATTATTTGACGGCTTTGCTGTCAAATCCATACAACGACGCCGAAGATGCCCTTCTAATAGTATTTATTCTTATGGTACAGGTTGAGCCTATATAGACGACACTATTAAATCAAAATTTGATAGTGTCGTCTATACATATTAAATAACTCGGAACCTGGTTTTTTAGATAGAACCAGAATTTTCCCGAAGATGACGACTTGACAGATCGATTTTTGACCCGAAAAACCCCTATTCCGCAATTTTCATTAACGTCGTTATCGCCGTTTTTGAGAACTTGATTACAAATATATACAGGTGTCCCAAAAATCAACAATAAGCCGAAAAATTGTTTAGTTTTCCATACTAAATAGGTTTCACTTAGTATGGAGAAAGTAACTTTATGTCATTACACAAAAACTAGACATGAAAAATAAATTGGCAAGTAGCTATAAAAACATCCTAAGTTCATAATAATTCTATCGATGTAAGAAACCACTGAAAACATATTGTAATAATACATGAACTTAAGGGATTTTCGCATCATGGACATAAGGGAAAATTACAATAATTTCAATTAAAATTATCAATATCTCTGAAAGTACTAAAAATTGCTGTCCTATCACCCATTTCCGGCTTATCGACGATTTTTGGGACACCCTGTATATGTAAATATTGCTCGTTTAATAGTACAGGAGTTTTCGTAAGTAACCAAACAATATAAAGGTAGAAAATAATGATTCATATCATAACATTCTAACTAAATCATGTTTTTTTATTGATCGCTATAGCGATGTTATTTAAAGTTAGATTAAGGTGCCGTTAGTTCTTGTGTCCTGTTTATGTTTCCCTCATTTTGTTTCTTAATTATTATTTCGTAGGCACATGGGATGACAAAATAACTAATTCTACGCGGGCAAAGTTGCGGGCAAAAGCTAGTAGATAATAAAACACAATAATAATATTGGTGTTATTACCCTCGCAAAGCACGAGAGTCAAAGCCCACGCCAAAACACACAAAGTTACTTACACCCTTACAATGTCCACTGCCCCCGGGGGTACAACTCATATTTCGACAGGAGGCTGAGTGCCAATATGCGACAGCCGTTTTCGTCGTATCCACGACACCTAGTATCTATGGCAATGCAACCCTCATTTGGGAGACAAGTGACGGTACGGTGGGCAAAAAAAGTTGTTATCTAACTGCAGGTCCTGGTATTAAATCTTTCGTTACCGCCGTACACGGAGACATTTTAAAAACAATTGACTATCGTTCCTTTTTCAAACTTGTGCATTAAAACATAGACACTAAGCAACGAGTAAATTATCGTCAGACTGCGGCCGTTAATGATATATTTGATTGCCAGTAACTAGCTTTATATTTAAAAAAGTTCGTTGATTTCGGTTCCCAATTTCAAACTGCTGATTGATTAGGTTACTACATATTAAAACTTGACACACTTTACTTTACGTACATGGCAAATGTCAAATTTTAACCCGAAATAACCTAAAACACGGCATAGGTGGCAAAATTCAAAAGATGTTGGCATCATCAGTAGATCTCCAGAGATAGATTTAATATTGGGAACGTAAACCAACTTTGCGAAGATTGAAAGTTACTTTGCAAGTTAAAATATACCTTATAGTAAAAAGTTATAGGTACGGTGAGTAAATGAACTTTAGCTACAGGGTGTTTCCGGATGGTTATCCCTGTTTTATACAGACAGACCCCTTGTCTACTTATATAAAGTTAAGTGCAGGGGCACCGTACTTTTGCGAATAAATCAAATTTTAGAATTTGTTGACTGATTTTTTATTGTGTTTATAGTGTGCATTGTTTGTTGTTTATTTTTGCTGAATTATAAGGTTTTGGTTAGGTAGTGGAATGGTTTCTGGAGAACTAGATGAAAATAAGCATTAATTTAATGTATATTTTTAAAATAAACTTTTTGATCTTAGAAAGCTCACAATAAACACATAATTTCATATTAATATAAATTTTCCGAAAAATAATTCCGGAAAATCAAAAGCCATATTATTATCTAACCTAGCAATTAGGTACTAATAAGTAGTAACTTCAAAGTAGGTATGCCTTCAAAAGCACATTTCGTTTCTCAATACTGATTAGGTTTTCTTTTATTAATTGCATTTTGTACTTTATTTTTTTAACATAAGACTCATTTTCCCATTTTCATTTAACGCCTTGTGAACTTATTACAAATCAAGCAATATGTGGCAGCCCCTAGTTATATGCGTTGGACACGCACAATCCAATCTGACTGATCAAAGCGGCATGTGTTATACTAAAGTACCACTTAAAACTCTACCTTAATACCCAGGGTCTAAGGTTTTAAATCATATGGAATTTTATAAACATTTTTCCTGTATGGTTCCAAAATATCTTAAACAATGTAATAGTTAATAGACTTACGTCGTTTTGGAATGAAGTAATTTTGTAATTGCATGAGTTGTAAAGGGATGGCTTTAGGTCTGAATTTTGCGTGCATTCATGTCTATGGGGTGATGTTCTTTTAAAAGGGGGCTAAAAGTTGGCTTTGTAATTATAATTAATTATTGACGGGTTTATTCCCTTGTTGTTGTTGAATTTTTAGGCATCCCAAATAGTTGCAGGTAGTAAGTGCCACATCACGCTTTGGAAAGACAAGTTTTTAACTTTTATAATTTAATGTACTTGCAGCATTCTTCTATCCATAGGGACATTATGTTGGATTTAATCTTACCGGACAGACATGATTCTGGTGTAAAAATGTTTATTAGCAAGCAAATCCCCAGTTCAATCGATAAGAAAGTAAATAATTTAAAATTAAATATAATGTATTTATTATCAATTTACTATTTTACACATTCTACGACAGCATTTATCGTAGTCGCAATACCATAGCGCCGAACTGACGGATGCAGTTTTCATTTCATCAAGATGGTTTTAGTAATTTATCCGCCTTGGAGGGTAATCCATCATTTTATCAAATTTCACTTCATCTATTGTATCATATCACCGAACGCTATTTTCTGCTTTTCAGGATACAATTTCAATTTATTCATTAGTAAACATAGCGACACTACTTTGAAAAAACCTCGTACTTATCTCATACTTCGTGATGTACGATTTTAAACTTATTTTTCTTCGTGTTTAAGTTTAAAATCGTACATCACTAAATATGAGATACGAGGTTTTTTCAAAGTAGTGACGGTAGGTTTCATTACAGAAGGTACAGTTTTAAAATAGATCTCTATGTTTCTGCATTAGGCATACAAATTAGCGCTAGGCATCCCACATACAAATACAAAATACGATTCCTAGTTAAAAGTAAAACACGCATGTCAAAAAAAAATAGATTCAAATTCAAATGAATATAAGAATCATTGTAAAATTAACAACAAAAAATATTAATAACAAAATTAAAATTAACCGTCCTTTACGAAGGTTACATTAGGTTAGGTTAGACTTGAGATAACCAAAAAAACAACTAAAGCGGCGAGAAATGCTTTTCGATGAAATGAAAATTCTGCGGAATTATATGTTAGTTGAAAGTTATTTCTTTAAAATAACTGGTACCCGCCTTAGAGACTGATACAGCAGGGAAAGCTGCAACCACTGCTGGTAGGTAGTTATTTAAATTATCATGTTCATTCAGGGTCAAATTCCAAGCTTTAAACATTGATTAAAAAAACCATCTGAGATACTAATGACAATGTATACATTCATGATTTCAGAAATCTACTTTTTAATTTTTTAGCAGATAAAGCTTTAAGAATATTTGCGCGAAACAAAGTAAAAACTAGAATAATGTATGAATAATGTGCATGCTAATCAGATGTTAAGATATTTTTATGCCTTTGGGGAGGATGCAGTGGTACATAATATTTAAATAAAACATCTCTTTTTACCTATGTTCAACAAATAAATTATGTGAATTTGAATTTGAAAAGTCATTTTCATTGTAATAATCACCTGTATACATATATTAATGAAACGAAATGAAATGGTAAGTACCTATATAGGTGAGTATACGTCGCACGCATCGCCGGAGATCACCTCCTCTTATGAGTATGAGGGAGGGGTTCGTAGTCTCCACAAGGGTCCAGTGAGGATTGGACACTTCACACGCATCATTGAACTTCGCAGGTTTGTCCAGGTTTGATCACGATGTTTCGATACTTAGCTACATGTAAAATAAATAAATATCAAGGAAAACTGGCATAGTCTCAAACTAAGCCTACGATTTTACAGTAAAATGTTTTCGCATGAAGTTCTGGGAAACCTAAAGGTTAAAATTAAGGCTATTAAAATCACGACCAAACCGAAGAGAATTTAACTTAGTAATATGATCTTTAGTTTTTAATGCGTGCTTTGGTTTAAGATTTCTGTAGTATGGTCACAAAAATCTTAATGCGGTAACTATGAATTTCGCTTTTAGTAAATGCAGTTCAACTTCTTCCCTGTGTCCTTTTTACTAACTTCTACTAAAATCTACCAAACACCCTGTATTTATGTAGTGAGACGAAGTACCTAGCAATACTAGGTAAATAAATGTAATATATTGGCTGGAACAATACCACAATAATATTTTATACAATCACATGCCATGATATGTTTATTTATTTAGAATAAAAGTAAATAAAGTGTTTTTTTTAAATGCAACCAACTTTTTCCAATCCCTTATATGTCAAAACAAAACTTGCCATAAACTCCTCATACTTTGATTTTAGATGATAATCCACCCCAAATATGAAGGTCATTGAACCGCGGGGGCCCAAGGGTCATCGACCCTCTGACGTCACGTCAATTCGGGGATCGGTAGGGCGAGGGATGGTTATGAGATACCAATAAAATTGACTAGCGTATTTGGTAGTATAGGTAATCTGCCCTGCTAAGACAAATGGCAGTATCACAGACAAAACTCCTGTAGCTAATGCAACCTTATTACTATTGGGATAGGATTTAATTTGCTTTAGCTGTTGAATTAGAAATACTACGTATTGCCTTATGAGGGCAGTAATGGGGATGCGATCTTTGTGTTCGTAGCTGTATGAGGTGCAGCCATGTCGGGATTCATTAGAACTAACATATTACGGCTCCGTCGTATTAATTAGCAATTTTTTTCCTGGTCCCGCACGAAAGCTTAAATGAAAAATTAATACAATATTTAAATTTAAATTATCCATCATCATGTATTCATCATCAACCTAGGGAAGTTCTCTGTTTTGCGCAGGCTTCAATCTCTATACAACGAGTACCATAAACCATTTAAATTGGATATATATGTATATTGATAAGCCCAGAGTATGGAGGCGTAAATTACTGCAGCCAAGTCGCTCACGGGAAGGTGTTGAGTAGAGAGGGTTATAGGTGTTTTTTTTTTTTTTATCTCTTAAAATTTCCATTGGCAGTCGTAACTTACATAACTTTTAGTTAATTACCTATAAAGAATTACTGTCTTGGTGAATGCTGTTGCACACCTGTAATTGATGTACAGGCTAGTCCAGAACATCCATGTAATTTATTTCTTACAAAACATAAGCAATGTATATTGATGGTGTGTCTAATTAAATAAATAAATTTTCTGCACCTTTTGAAACAAAAAATTAGGGAAACTCCTCTTAACTACTAATAAGTAAACGGTAATGATAAGGGACCTTGGGTCAGTAGAGTAGTTGGTTATATTATAATTATAACAAAATAATAAATTACGTCATGTATAAATTAACCGATCTTTGTTGAAACGCTGGTTTGTTTTTAAGGGTTCTGTACCCAAAGGGTGCCAAAGTGACTCTATGACTAATCTTCCGCCGTCCGTCTGTCTGTCGGCGGGCTGTATCCTTCCTTTATCATCAAATTGGTTTGTGACCACAGATTAATAGGGTATGTCTGTGACGTTTGTTTGTGTCCGTTTTTTTTTCTTTTGTCTTATGTTTTTGGGTAAGGCTAAGGGAACTTTGCCTCTTCAGCCAAAAAGTAGGGCGATAAATGTTGCGTGCGAATTTATATTTTGTATGAATTAATTTATTTCATTTAATTTTCTTAGCTAGACTCAATTTGTTGTTTTTTTTTCTGTTTAAATAATCATGTGTGTGTAACCTTCCGTGGTCTCACATGGTGGTTCCAACGGAAGATCAGCGCTGACAAATGCCAGCATTATGCTGAGTTGGAACCATTTCGTGACTACATTTTTCTGGTGCGTATTTCTCTGTTATTTGTTGATGTTTGTCAAGAATAAATGTATTTCTTTCTTTCTTTTTTTTCTTTGTATTGCAGCTATAACTACTAATATTAATTCCTAGCTGTTACCCGTTACTCCGTCCGCATAGAACTCGTTTATCGCTATTCCCTCAAGAACCGTTCAATTTTTCGGGACTCAATGTATCTTCTTACCCATCTAAAACGGTTCAGCGATTTATCGGTGACGCGTAACAATCAGACAGACAGACTTACTCTCACATATATAATATTAGTATGTATAAAAATGAAATGAAAGTTTATAGGGTTCTCGATACAAAGTTTATGGGGTCCTCAATACAATTTCGGTACGACGTGAAACTCTTCGTGTGGCAGTCCGACTCGTACTAGGCCGGATTTTATGACCTTTCACATCTTGCGTTAGATATATTTTGCTAACGTTAGACGGTCAGAGGCCGTAGCAAAGATGCGTTCGCTAAATAGCGTTAAGTACTATTTGATTTGTGTTTAAACCAATCGCATCGCTGGAAGATCACATCATACGGAAAGTCACGCGATCTACCGGTTTAATTCGGTTTTGCTCCGAACTTTTCAAGGGGAACGCGAACGTTTTGTAACTTTATTTTAACATTCATTTAATTCACAAGCATCGAGTCGAGAA
Organism: Acleris holmiana; assembly: GCA_949316455.1. Classification (NCBI taxonomy): domain Eukaryota; kingdom Metazoa; phylum Arthropoda; class Insecta; order Lepidoptera; family Tortricidae; genus Acleris; species Acleris holmiana. The sequence continues at coordinate 8,108,503 of OX438785.1, forward strand.
ACCATAAGTTTTGTATTGAATAAAAACACTCAGCGGCACTTGTTTATCGTGCGTGACGTGCCTCTAGATAAACCTGTTTTTCATCTGTCAACGAAAGTATTTTAATGCAGAATTTTTCATATCATCGTAAGGCGTTTCTATTTTTTTTGGTAGTCACAAGTCTAACCTTACCAAACCTACGTAATTAATGTTTAAGATATTATCCTCTCGTGTGGTTGTCCGCGTAAGAATAGCGCCACTCCAAGTCTTCCCGTGGATGTCGTAAGAGGAGACTAAGGGAATAAGGGCTTGTAGTACCTACTGTTAGGCGATGGGCTTGCAACCTGTCACTAATACACTAGTAATCTTCTTGGCCTGATTGTGCATAATGTGCTTACAGAATTATCAACAAGTCTTTTTAGAGTTGTTGGTATTTCTGTAGCTCTGCCTACCCTTTCCTGGGAATGAAGGCGTGATGTTATGTATGTATGATATTATCCTGAAAACATCATGTTTTCAGCAGAAAATAGCGTTCGATAAAATGATCCAATCGATGAAGTGTAATTCGATACAACGATAGGTAACCGGTAAAATTACTAGCATAGAGGCATTCCATCTTAGTCCTCAGGGTTGGCAACAGATTTGAGGTCTTAGAATTAGTCTTGAGAATGGGTCTCAGATTCCACTTAACATCAGGCAGGTGGCCTGAGTGCTCGTGCCTTTTCCTTAACATAAAAACAAAATATAAAATCGATCCTGTCTACGATCTTGCCAACTATTTATCAAGAAAGTAACACCCGAAGCTTGTTGGACTGTACTTACTTACATTAAAATAATGATGACGTATGGCTCATACCTAATAAAATGTACGCATGACAACACTCAATCAGCAAATGCGCCACATGGCGGTACACATGTAATTACTGCCCCTTGCTGCATAATTAAATAAAGGGGGAAAACGCTATCGATTCTATACTGTATTTCACATTTTTAATTGCATTATGTATAATTTGGTTTGTTTTAACCGCGGGTTATCATTACACATTCTTTTTTTTTGCTATGGCATGGATAAGGCTAACGATCACACAGGTCTCCTGAATGGTTAGTGGAAACTGTGACCCATAGATATTAGCATTCTCCAGACTTCAATCATAAGACTGTAATGCTAACACATCAAATGCGTTGCCAACCCTGAGGACTAAGATGCAGTGTCTCTATGCTACCTAGTAATTTCACCGGTTTTCTTACCTTCACACCTGTGTGAGCTCCTGAGCTACTACAATGTGAACATTGCTGCTTGGCGGGAGGTGATCGGATAAGATGGTGGTAGCGAACACATGAAAGTAAAGAAGTAAAATGGTTTAGTTTCTAACCTAATTCATACGCTTTGTGTATAAATTTTAGCTGAGTTTAGTGCCAAGCCTATATTTATTATTATCGTTGATTTCAGAATAATTTCCATATAATATGTTAGTAACAATGAGCCTTAAGGGTATGTTAGGTAGTGTAACATTTCTAGTGGTACCTAGGTACTACTTATCAGTTAGACGCCCTGTGTCACTTGCCCTGATGAAGCATGAAAAGTCCACCTGCCCGCCAGGCCTTGCCTTGCCTTGCATGCCCCTCAGCTGCGGAGACGCGAAGCGCTTGCGCATGATGGCATGGAAGCCATTCGTCCGCGCCTCGCAAAACATCCCCGTTGCACAATGCGCGGCAGCCCCAATAGTAGGTATCCTAAACGCATTATTGGACGTGTAGGGCGCATTAAGTTGTTTTCGTAAAGTTAATCCATAGGCTGCAGGTGTAAAATTATTGATAGAACAACTTGAAATTGGTAATTTTAACGTTATTACCTTAACATTAAAGATAAAATTAAATAGCAACCTTTTACAAAACAAGACTAGGTACCTAGTTTAAATTTAATTTTAATTGTTTTGCTTACTGACCGTTTTCACGTTGATATTTTAAAACATTGTTTTTTATTATTATTCTAGATATTTATTTAATTATTATTATTACTAATTTTATGTTATCTTATAATAAGATAAGATAAAATATGTTATTTTAAGTTGAATATTTGAATAGGAAAAAAAATTGTATGAAATATCTTTTTAAATGAGTAGTGTTAAGTACAATCAATTTTAAATTAATGTTTATACTGTCTTAGAGATATAGTCACTTTTTTGTATTCTGCCGGAAATCTTGTTTAATTTTAATGTAACTAAAACAATTGTCATGATGTTTCAACAAAAGGTGTCAACCAAAAACCAGCGCTGCGTTCCCCTGGCCATTGTATGCAGAGTTGGAACCTTTTTGGCGCCAGAATACATGCATTCTGTATATTTTTCTCCATGTTATTTATTTTTGGTGTCAAATAAATTATATTCTATGCAAACCTAGGAATCAACATGTTGCTCCTAACTGCCAGCGTGAGACCAAGTCCCAGTCTCTGTGGAGAGTCCAAGCCGAATTGCGCATTATTCAGAGTTAGGTGTTTTTCCTGTTCGTTACCCAGTAGTGTCCAGCACCTTTGCCACAATTGTCATATAGGGGTGAATCAACTTTTAAAGTCCTCCTTTTCTACACGCTAATAAAAACTTACTAGAATATGTGAGATTGATAATGGTTTACACATGTTAAAATTAGATAATCAGATTTTCGGATTTCACTATTCATAATCACAAACCAATTCTATAATTTTGTAAAAACATGGTAACGCAGTGGAAAATGCACGTTTTTCATACAAAACCCGGGGACAACGTCGTCCCCTGCGTTACCTGATATATTTGTGTAAATCATAGAAGAATTTTTAAAATTTTCAGCTAGGAAGTAAGTTTAATTGTCTGATTTATTCAATATATTGACTACATAAAAAAAAATGCATTCTACCAAATTAAGGTGACATAGTGAGACATGTCGAAAATTGGGGAGTACCTTAAAAGTTGATTCACCCATAGAATACGAAGGTTAACCGGAAGAGATCCTATGAAGGGATAAGTTAGCCTTTGTAAATTCCTGTTATATTTTATGATTTTTGTCTACATACCTACATACAATAATTTTTAAAGCAAACCTTGGATTGAAGTTAGTTAAAGTTAAAACAAAACCCGAAATATTATTACGTCGCCGCTTATGCTATTTGTATACCTTTGTTACAAAATAAAGGTACATTTCTTATAAATAAATTATACCCCGTGTGGTTGCCGGGTTAGAATAGTGCCACTCCATGTCTTCCCGTGGATGTCGTAAGAGGCGACTAAGGGAATAAGGGCTTGTAGTATTGTTAGACGATGGGCTTGCAATCTGTGACTAATACACTAGTAAACTTCTTGGCCTGATTGTGCAAAATGTGGTTACAGAATTATAAAGAGTAGTAGTTGGTATATCTGTAGCTCTGCCTACCCCACTCTGGGAATCAAGGCGTGATGTTATGTATGTATTAAAATTATACCTTTTTGAGACATGCATTAACCTTTTCAACGCCATTGACGGATATTTACGTCATGATTGACAGCGCAAAATAGACCTGAGTATCTATGAGGCAAGGTTGACATTTGCTCTGGTTTTCTATTTGACATAGCGTTGAAAAGGTTAAAGAAGTTCGTCGATGATTAAAGCTACCATTAGATACCAAACTCTACAAGTAATTAGTAAGAAAAAAACGCACTAAAAATATTAGTATCGATATGAAAACATAAATGTGTTAATAAAGACGTATTTCACGGCTACGATTCCCCCTTCTTAGCCCGCTTATAGAAATCTTAGTTATAGAAAAGTTGAACGAAGCAGTGCTTTTTATAGGGTCAACTATCGAATACGGTTGAAAAACTAAATTTGCCAGGTGTTTACGGTTCTTTATTGGATTGGTTCGAGACCTTCCAGTCCTACCTGGCAAAAAGACTCCCAAGTAGTGATCATCAATGGATTTTCATCTTAATCGTACGTGGCTTGGCTGAGTCTGGGGTACCGCAGGGGTCGCAACTTGAACCTATTTTTTTTACATCACAGCTGAATTAGGATCTAATTATTGGATCCTAATAGGTTCCTTTTGTTTGCAGACGACATAAAACTTTACCGCACAATTACTTCTAGCGATGTCGATCAATCAGTGGTGCTATCGATGATGTCTTAAAATGCAACACGGAAAAAGGTTCCAATTCTATGGATATTTATTCATTTAAACTACGTTAGAACAGAGCACTATAGGTGTGTTTAGAGCAACAGAAGTCATGTTATGAGATAGCAGCGGGCCTATTATAGTCGGATGTCGATAAAGAGAATAAAACATCCGTCACATTCTGACCAGTACGTAAGTGCGAGAGTGACGGAAGTTTTATCCACCACGATAAAAGCGGCCAGCACATCTTGTATTGTCTCGCTTGTCGCTCAGTGCGTTTCTATCGTTACAGACTAGTTAGAAAGAGAGATCCGAGCGACAAGCTAGTCGCGGACCACTTGTGTTAGCCGTCCAGGGGGCTTATTATGGCCGTGTTTATCGCGTGACAAATCGTGGAAAAAACATCCGTCACTTTTTGAGAAGTACAGAGCGAGAGTGACGGATGCTTTATCCACCGCGATAAACGCGACTATAATACGGGCCCAGGGTTACAAAGTAAACAGACAAAATAGATATTTGTTATACAATTTTATTAAAAACATAATTACAAAGCTCTGTGAACACATTTGTCGTGTTTTCTTCTCGAATCAGTTGACAGTCCAGTGACCCTAGACAAGATACATTCTGCGAACGATATCGTTCTCTAAAATGTATAGAATTGATATAAGCTGCCGCGTCGAGTGCTTATTTGAATTCCATACATATTGACAGTTTTTAAAAATCGTTTAGGTTAGCATTAATTTACCTTTTTCAGGCGGCAACAATAAAGGGTTTCATTCAATCAGATATGAACTCTAAATGAAGGTGGGAAGATTAAACTTGTAACTAAACCTATGTGGTCCTGAAAGAGTTAATGGCCCCAGCTCGCAATGGAGTGCAGGAGTATAATTAGAAATATTGAACCTCATGGATAATGACAATAAAACACTAGTTATTCTACTAAGCACATTACGTTGGATAGATTGATGTCCAACATTGCAACAAAATATCTGACACGCTTTTAGGAAGCGACCACACCGACGCGTAAAATACGGTGACGTTGTGAAAACAATGCAGGTCATACTATCTACATGGCGTCAATTTTGATGGACAGTAATTTACGCACCGTTTCGCTCCGGTGTGGTCGCTCCCTTATACCTCGCGCTTAGAGACACTTTAGAGACAATTAACTCGTTCCCTTTACAAACTTGTGTGTTGAAAAAATCAACACTAAGGAACGACATCGTCATAAGCCGGGACCAAATAATACTCTGCTCTCTCCAAATGGCAGTATGTCAGACAAAATCCCTGTAGTAAATGTAACCTTATCACCAAAAGCAGAGAATTGAATCTGCTTTGACTAATGAATTTGAGATACCGCCTTTTGGCTTATGAGGGCAGTACTAATGTTTTAACAACTATGCCGTCTACCCATTGCGGTTATGAATCTGTTAAATAATCTGAATACGCGAATTCGCAGCGCCAAGTGAATTGCCAACATGATTATAAAACAACTGCATCAGATATTCTTGAGCCCAATGTTTCACTGTACTGATATGGTATCCAAGAACTGCCTAGTGGCTATCGTCGGCCACCACCAGGGATCGGAAATTCGGATAGATATTTAACTAAAGCTGGCAAAACTTCGAAGAAGTTCTAAAATAAAATAGTTGCTAGTTTATACTTATTATTTTATATTTAGGATAAAACTTTACATCAATTTGCTCCTCAAACTTCGAAAGTTCGGTAATTAAACAACACGGAAAATAACTTCAAAAGTTAATGTAAATACTGTGTTACGGTTCGTGGAACCGCACTAACACTTCGCCGCGTCCCTACGAGCAGATAGTGTGGCAACACTATCTCGACCAATCACGGGCGTCGTCAAGGCCTTCCGCCTACCATACTAAGCTTGCTGTCAACTAACGAGCATCAAAAAAGGGCAACAGCTCTCTTCATTGTAAAAAGTATCTGTTACAACCTTATAGTAATAAACTACGTGCTAAAACTCAAGATCTACATCATTTCCTTCGCCATCACCTCAACATATGGTGAAACCCGACGTGATCTGGAATTATCGCCGAAAATCAACATCGAGCAACATCACCGGCACGTGTCGTCGCATGCGCAACAAAGGAAAATCGGGACAAATTACAACAATCCAAGGTTCGAAGACATCGAGACTTCAACAGTAAATGCAGCAAGTGGAAAGCGCAGGAAGTATCGGTATATTTCGACATTTTCGACAGTCTGAACGCTCATAAGTTAAGTACGCCCAGTTTCAGTATACCTATCTTTCTAGCCTACGACGATCACGAATTCATGACTGCATCTTCATTGTTCCTTCTTTCTACCTGTGTGTTTGTTTGCGCGATATTCTTTGGTTTGCGCGTTACTAACGGTCGCATGTTAGCACGACTTTGTCCTTCGCGACAACATGACATGTCTTGGGTATCCTTCCAGATTGCATATCTTATTGGAGTCAGATAGCTACAATTTCATTTACGCCGTACAATAATGCGATATACATCATGATAAACGACAGCTATAAATATTTCATCTTCGCCGTACAATAATGCGATGATATTAATTACTAATTTTCTTTCAAGCTTATTTCAATAACACCGTACAATAACGTGTCTTAACTTTGTGTCTAATAACTAAAATTTCCTTGCAAGATTAATGCACAACATAGGAAAGTAATGTTCTAAGGTCTTTGAACCCTAGGTTGGCTTCTTGCTGTAAAAGCAAGCAACCTACATCTAAATAGCGAGTGAAACATTCTTGCCCTTTAATTAACAACACAGTTAAAGTCAAATATTCACTGGATTAACTTAAACATTCCAGCGCAGTGGGCTAACCCACTTGGATCCCACCGAGATACTGCTGCTGCTGGTGTCAGCTGGCTATCTGCATGCACACCCGCATCTTCGCGAGGACAATGGCTTCACTGCATGCGGACAGCTGATCTGAGTTTGTCGCTTGTAAACATACAGCGGCCAGTCTGGTTTGAGTTCAATTTTATTAAGTGCAACTATTCAATTCATTTTCGAGTGTGTTTTTTTTTTTTTTTTTTTTTTTACATAAAATCAATATGGAAGATTTAAAAACTTTAGTTCGCAAACGTGGTGCAATTAAGAGTAGAGTAACAATATTCGAAAAATACATAATAACTATAAAACTTATACCATCCAGCAACTTCACCAAGCAAACTCTTAGCGAACTTCAGTTGAAGTCAACTCGCCTTCAAGAGCTGCTCGGTGAATTTGACAATATTCAAAACAAAATTGAATGCATATGTGATAACTTAGACGAACAAATAACAGAAAGAGATAAAATAGAAGAGGAGTTCATAACCCTAATTTCATTGGCACAATCAATAATTGAGGAACACCAACTGCCTATTGAGGCAGCTCGCTCTTCCTCAAGCGCAGGGCATACTAGTGTTAAAAATAAAGGCTCAGTCGAATCTGGTACATCACATCATGTCAAGTGTAACATTAAATTGCCAACCATTCAGTTGCCAGTTTTTGATGGAAGTTATTTAAAGTGGATGGAATTTCGCGACACCTTTGATTCATTAATAAACCATAATGATTCCATTCCAGCTATAAATAAGTTCCACTACCTGCGTTCTTCATTAGAGGGTGGAGCCTCGGTAGTGATCAAATCTTTAGAGTTCACATCAAGTAATTATCAAGTAGCATGGGAACTACTATGCGAGCGTTATAACAATGATAGAATTTTAATAAACAACCATGTTAAATCAATGTTTAACTTTGAAGCTATAACAAAGGAATCTCACAAGTCTCTAAGGTACATGATTGATTATTATTCTAAAAATTTGCGTGCTTTAAGTACACTTAAGGAGCCCACGCAGCATTGGGACACTTTAGTTATTTATATGATGTCATCAAAACTAGATGGCGCCACTAGTAGGAAGTGGGAAGAAAACAAAAATAACTTGAAATCATCACCATGTCTTAATGATTTCTTACAATTCTTGCGCAACCGTGCTGACGTTTTAGAAACGATACAATATAATACCCAAAAAAGTGACAAACAGTCATATGTTAAAGAAAATTATCCCAAACAGGTTAGGACTTTACTTAGTTCAACAAATTACAACAATATTAATTGCGTGTTTTGCAAACAAAAACATTTTAATCATGAGTGTGCTAAGTTCAAGGAACTGTCAGTGGATGTCAGGCAAAGTGAAGTTTCAAAGAACAATTTATGCAAAAATTGCCTACGCCCTGGCCATCACCACTCACGCTGCCGGCTTGGTCCCTGTAAGCTTTGCAAAGGAAAACACAATTCATTGTTGCATATAAATACGCCAGTACGCACTAGTGACACCACACAACCTAGTGATTATAACAATGGGGCTAGTAACCATGTAACAGCCACACCAGCATCGCTGTCATCATTTTTACCATGTCAAGTTCTGCTCTGTACAGCAGAGGTGCTTATTAATACTGGCAGCAATGAGATTGTCTGTGCAAAGGCTTTATTAGACAGCGGAAGCCAGTCTTCTTTCTTGACTGAAGGTTTAAAACAAAAACTAAATCTTGTTACTTATCAAAGAAACCCTGTGTCAATATCTGGTATTAATGATTCTAGATCTAGTACAGCAGAAATGTGTAACATACAAATCAAGTCTCGTGTCAGTTCCTACACAGCAAACGTGTCATGTCTCGTCATTCCAAAGATAACTTCACTACTGCCTAGTGTAGAAGTTGACACATCTCAATTCAAAATACCAAATAATATACAACTAGCGGATCCTAGTTTCTTCCGGCCCTCCGAAGTACAAATATTGTTGGGGGCTGACATCTTTTGGGACATAGTCAATTCCGAGCAAATTAAATTGGGACGAAACAAACCCACATTGCAAGAGTCAAAGTTAGGTTGGCTTGTAGCAGGCCCGACTGGTGGTAGCTCTAGTTCTACCACCCATTGCCATTTCTCACAAGAAATTCGTGACACATTAAGTAAATTTTGGGAAATTGAAGACATCCCGTCTCAACAAAAAATGCTTACTATTGAAGAAGAATTTTGCGAAACTCATTTTGTTGAAACAACTAAACGTTTGTCTAACGGTAGATTTTCAGTGTTACTGCCTCTGCGCGAGTCTCCAGAGGATGTCTTAGGCGATTCATATGAAATCGCGAAACGGCGTTTTTACAATTTAGAGCAAAGATTATCAAAAAATAATATGAAAAGTAACTATACGGAATTTATTCATGAATATGAGCGCCTGGGACATCTTGTTGAGATTCAAAGGCCACATTTTGGCTACTACATCCCACACCATGCTGTACTACGCGAGAATAGCGAGACAACGAAGCTTCGTGTCGTCTTTGACGCATCCTGTAAGAGTAAAAGTAATGTCTCTTTAAACGACATACAGATGGTGGGGCCTGTGGTCCAAGATGACTTGCTGTCTATTTTGTTGCGCTTTCGGCAGCATACATATGTAGTCACGGGGGACGTTGAGAAGATGTACCGCCAGGTTATGGTAAATGAATCTCAACGTCACCTGCAATTGATACTTTGGAGAGACGAGGAGTCGGAGCCACTAAAAACGTTACAATTAAATACAATAACTTATGGCACAGCGGCAGCTTCATTCATGAGTACTAGATGTTTAGTGCAGCTGGCCGACGAGTGCACGGATGAAACAATTGCTAATACAATTAGGCATGATTTTTATGTAGATGACCTTACTACAGGTTCCGATTCTAAGGCGGCTTTAACATCTACAATTAAAGGCGTAATTGACAAATTAAATGAAGCTTGCTTCCCACTAAGAAAATTTCGTACAAATACAACCGACATATTTGACGACATGCCTATTACAAATCAGGAACAAGACTTTTGCAAACAATCAACCATATTAGGCTTAAAATGGTCTCCAGCAAGCGATACTTTGCAATTTAACACAGAATTTAACGATGTTTCCAAAGTAACAAAGCGGAGCATTTTGTCAAGCTCATGTAAGATCTTTGACCCGTTAGGTATTCTGTCCGCCTGTACAATATTTCACAAAATACTTTTACAAAAGTTATGGCTTACAAAACTAAATTGGGATGACACCGTGCCCGACAATCTTGCGACATCATGGCACGAATTCATCCACGAATCTCGATATTTTACCGAGTTACAAATACCACGTCACGCGCTCTGTCCATCACCTAAAACTATAGAAATTCACTGCTTCACCGACGCTTCAAAGGACGCTTATGCTGCATGTCTATATTTAAAATCCATTGACAAACATGAAAACACTTCCATTCATCTTTTATGCGCTAAGGCCAAAGTTGCTCCTTTGAAGCCGGAGATGACAATACCACGTCTAGAGTTAATGGGAGCATTATTAGGTGCTCGGTTGCACACGAAGGTGAAGCAGGCCTTGAGAATCAACATCTCCAGGTCAGTATTCTGGACGGATTCTACCATTGTACTGGGCTGGTTGCAGACCCAGCCAAAGACTCTAAAAACATTTGTGTGCAATCGAATCGACGAAATTAGAGGGATGACAGACAAAAATGCGTGGCGCCATGTTCCAACAAATTTAAACCCAGCTGATCTAGCTTCGAGGGGGGTCAAACCAAGTCATATTGTTAACAATAAATTGTGGTGGTCAGGACCCTGTTTTCTACCAAACCCAGAAACAGAATGGCCTATTGCCAAATCCGGTGAGACTTATTTGCCAGAGACTGTTACTCGTAGTCTTACCATGCAATGTAATGAGGGTTTTGTACTATTTAACAAACATTCCAAGCTACATACATTGCAAAGGGTATTTGCATACGTTCTACGTTTCATAAATAACTGCAAAAAGGATAATACTAAATTGAATGGTGATTTAGGTGTCAATGAACTAAGGAATAGTTTGACCATGTTAGCTAAGATTGCGCAAATAGAATCATTTGAAAAGGACATAATTTCACTTAAAACTAATAAAACTCTGCACCGCAAATCTAAAATACTCGATCTTAATCCATTTTTTGATGATCAAGGCATACTTCGCGTAGGAGGACGTATTGACAACGCGCCGCATTGTCCCTATGAACAACGGCATCCTATATTAATCGACAGTAAACATATATTAACGAAACTTATATTTGAAGCAGAACATCTTCGTCAGCTTCACTGCGGTCCTCAACAACTCTTAAACACGGTGCGAGAACGCTTCTGGGCTACAGGTGGTAGAACCTTGGCCACAAGTACAGTGAACAAATGCATCAGATGTCAACGCTTTAAAGCTAATTTAGTAAGGCCTATAATGGGAGACTTGCCTACTCCTCGCGTCACTCCGGCTCCACCCTTTGAAACATGCGGTACCGATTTTGCCGGACCTTTCTTAATTGCCAACAAAAAGGGCCGTGGAGCCAAGACATCCAAATGTTACTTGTGCGTCTTTGTCTGTTTTTCGACAAAGGCCGTACACCTTGAGGTCGTAAGTGACCTCAGCACAAACGGCTTCATCATGTCTTTACGTAGGTTTGTCGCCCGTCGTGGCAAGCCACACAGTATATATTGCGACAATGGAAAAAACTTTGTAGGTGCCAAAAATGAATTGAATAGAATGCTAAAAACGTGTAGGCAACAAATCACACAGTCCGCATGCGATGAAGGTATTGTCTTTCACTTTTCACCAGCATACGCACCTAATTTCGGTGGGATATGGGAAGCTAGCGTTAAATCGGCTAAGTATCATTTAAAACGAATCGCAGGCAATACAAGCTTAACTTTTGAAGAATTAACCACACTTTTCACACAGATAGAGGCAGTCATGAATTCGCGTCCTTTAACGCCTCTATCGGCGGCTCCTTCAGACTTAAATCCTTTGACACCCGGGCACTTTCTTATTGGGCGTTCGTTGACTTCCTTGCCGTCTCCTGTCGCCGAAAAGGTCACTGTGAACCGATTTCAACAAATACAGCGATTGCAACAACACTTTTGGTCACGATGGACAAAGGATTATTTAAGCACCCTGCAACAACGAGTGAAGTGGAAGACCAATCAAGGAAAATTGAAGAAAGACGACTTGGTATTAATCATCGACGACCAATTACCCCCAATGAAGTGGAAATTGGGAAGAGTAGTCTGTCTATACCCTGGCCAGGACGGACAAGTAAGGGTCGTCAAGCTAAAAACGAAGACCGGCATAATCAAGAGAGCGGTGTGCAAGTTGGCACCGCTAGAAGGCGTTTGATAATCCCTTGAAAGCTACCCTTTCAAGAGGGGGGAGTATGTTACGGTTCGTGGAACCGCACTAACACTTCGCCGCGTCCCTACGAGCAGATAGTGTGGCAACACTATCTCGACCAATCACGGGCGTCGTCAAGGCCTTCCGCCTACCATACTAAGCTTGCTGTCAACTAACGAGCATCAAAAAAGGGCAACAGCTCTCTTCATTGTAAAAAGTATCTGTTACAACCTTATAGTAATAAACTACGTGCTAAAACTCAAGATCTACATCATTTCCTTCGCCATCACCTCAACATACTGCAATATGAATCCCGGGAATTATATTAATAAATTAAAATTGAGTCCACTTCCATACACGTAGGCGTATATGGGTAAGGACCAAAAAGTTGGCCACGCTAACTCACGCAATTAAATTTTCTATGAAACGTCCGTTGTGCCACGAAAATTAGCCATACAATTGATTGTAAGTATACTTATTGTCGCACAACGGAACTTTTTTCACCTTTGTTTTTTGTATGGTTAACTCCGCTTAACTATGGTCCAACTTTTTGGTCCGCGCCCACCCCAGAATGGTCTGGTGCCTCCTCCAGAATGTTTGGTTACAATCGATAAATTAACGATTACCCATGTAAATAATACATTCCATACCTACTGGCCCGAGAAATATCTCTAGATACGCCAATGTCCATACAACTGAACAACAACGCCCTGCCAAGGTTTAGGTAAATATCTATAAAATTTCCGATCCCTAGCCATCACAGTTATGCATAGACACTAAGGGTTGGTTTATTCACGCGGTTACACACTTCACATTGATATTTCTCGGAACCTGCGGACAATAATAAGAGTCAAAATACAGCCAGGAATTAAAAAAGAGCACCAAGACTTTTAAACTTATTCAAAAGAAATGGCAGAACCCACCAACAGAACTGAAACATGTCTCAGTAAACAGATCTTGGCAGAAAAGAAAAATCGTTATAGTATCATATTAAAAATGAACAGATTCATGCCGAGAACATTTTTTTTCTGGAAACCTATTTTGTTTCTTTTTTATGAACATATTGACATGTATCTCATGAATGGAGGGTGGGGACAGGATCCATATCAAATCCCCACCATCCTTTCCTATTGTGATAAATAGGTTTGATTCTAAGTGGACTGATATAAATAACTGTTGTAATTTTAAAACATACATACATACATGGGTGGTTATAGAATTATAATATAAACAAGTCTTTTTAGGGTGTTGGTATTTTTGTAGCTCTGCCTACCCGCAATCACTTCACTCTGGTAATGAAGGCGAGAATTTAAGGTATGCTCGCCCCGCGCGGTGAGCAGCTCGCGAGCCAAATTATTGCACATAAACATGCGCGGGTGAGGCAGCGTGCTCGCCGGGAGCCGACATTTAAAATAGCGTCGGGCACGATGACAGCCGCGGCTGCGTTTATCATACTTCACCGAAGAAGAAATCGCCTCGGTGGTGGAAGGGCTCGGCAACTTTATCAAATTAGTACGCGCCTCGCCCACAGAATAGTTAGAACTTGCCGTTCTGTTGGCGACACGCTCGGATACACGAGCACACGACGCTCGGCACGCACACTGAGGCGCCTGTGAGCACTCTCGGCGGCTCGCCTGCTCGCGCACACCGCCTGACGCCGACGAAGCCGACTACAATACGTGAGCCGGGCGTGCCTCAACCCGAGGCTGCTCTAATTCGTACCCACCTTTATGTATGCACGTATGTCAGTAAGTAAGCCGCAGAGGCACATTACACGTCAACAATCTACCAGCGTTTCTTAAATACAGCTGAGAAAAAACGCCGTAAACAACTAAACAGTAAGTTTTCAGATATTACAAATAAATACTCACTTTGATGAGTCAGAACGTGTTTCCGCAACTCCTTGATGCTCCCGCACTGCTCTTGGCATATCCGGCACTTGTAGTGATATTCCACCACCTGCGAACAACAAATATATGATAGATGAGAGGACAATCTCACACAAACTGACCTAGGCTCAAACTAAGGTCTAGGCTTGTACATATCTATGGGTACTCAACAAAGTTAAAGATACTTTTAGAGAGAAACACGAAAGAAATAAGCAAAATTGGAGATGGACAGGTCACATGGTGCGTAGTAAACAAGATAAATGAAGTAAAACAGTCATCGAACGGTACCCAAGGGAAGGCAAAAGGAACTGAAGTGGACAAAACAAAAGATGGAAAGACGAGATAACCCTTACTAATAGACAGCAATGGAAATTACTAATAGAGGAGGCATTTGCCATGACAAATGCTGAATTAAGAGACAATTTAATATCCTCACCATCATCATCATCAACATGACGACACGGTGGCCTAGTTGGGAGTGACCCTGCCTCCGAAGCCAGCGGTCCTGGGGTCAAATCCCGGTAAGAGCAGATATTTGTGTGATGAGCGCGAATATTTGTTCCTGAGTCTTGGATGTTATCTATATTTATATAAGTATGTTTATCGTCGTCTAGTACCCATAGTATAGCTTAGAGCTTAGTTTGGGACTAGGTCCACTGCTGGACCAGCCACCTTGCGAAGATCGTCGCTCCACCTAGTCTGAGGGCGTCCTACACTGCGTTTGCCAATCCGCGGTCTCCACTCAAGAACACGATAACTCCAGCGGTTATCTGTTCAGCGGGAGATGTGGCCGGCCCACTGCCACTTCAAGCTGCTAATTCGATGGGCTACGTCAATAACCTTCGATCTCCGTCGGATCAACTTATTGCGGATGCGACCCTTTAGAGAAACTCCCAACATAGCCCTCTCCATAGCTCGCTGACCGACTTTCAATTTGAGGACCAGGGCCTCTATTCAACTCCGTTATAACGATATCGTTTTTGACCTGTTTCCGTATTGTCAACGTTTTGATAACTCTTATGTCATTTACAATAATGGCGACTGTGACATAAACGATTCTTAAACGTGTCAAACACGATATCGTTTTAACGCACCTGAATAGAGGCCCAGCTCCACCGTGAGTGCCCACGTTTCGGATCCGGTATGTCAATTTAATATAAAGTTATTTCTTAATTCAGAATAATAAAAGTTATTGATTAATTCTTTTATTTTTACGTAATGTAAGACGCCCTCAGGCCAGGTGGGATAACGATCTGCGAAAGACTGCAGGCAGATGCTGGATGCGGCAAGCTGAAGACAGGGCGCTATGGCGTTCATTAGGGGAGGCCTATGTCCAGCAGTGGATTAATAAAGGCTGAAGATGATGATGGTGATGATGAAGATGGTGATGATGATGATGATGATGATGGTGGTGGTGGTGGTGGTGGTGGTGGTGATGATGATGATGATGGTGGTGATGATGAATATTATTATTTATTTTTGCTATAAAAGCATGTAATTATTTGTAATAACCTTCAAGATACTTACACTGGCCAGTGTCTTGGAGAGCATTTTCTTGTTGTTGTGCACGTCGGCCGCACTGTGCGTCTTGACGTGCGCGAGCAAGTTGTACACGCTCACAAACGTGCGCACGCAGATGGGGCACACCACACTCTCTGCGGAGAATAAATATACATTTAAAAATCTTGTATTATCATCAATCATCGTGTTTCATTAATAAAACCATTAATGATTGTGAAGCGATGCTAAAATAGCGTAGCTGTCAAAAATAATCCATACAAAATTAGCTCCGGGCGATAACGTTTCTCACCCCGTAAATGTAATCGGATTTCCACGAATTTTGAATATGTTAAACATATTATAAAAATCTAGGTCTGTACGTTTCCGCTTTTGTTTTTTTTTGTTTTATTTCCAATAAATATTTTCTTGGAAAGGAAAAGGTACAGACCTAGTTTTTCATAATATCTACAACATATTAAAAAATCGGAAAAATCGGACAATGTTCAAGGGAAGAAAAACGTTATCGCATTTTGTATGTTTTTTTTTGCTACACAGTCCTCTTAAACAAACATTAAAACCTTTAGTCAGAAATAATATTTAAAGGCAGGCATTTTCACAGTATATAAAATAGTCTTTTGACGTAGAGACCTCGTCGTGTTGTTCTCCTAGACTTATTATTTTTAGTTTAATGTTATTAGCCTTACATTTGTATTCATTTTATTTGTTCAAGCTTTAATCATTATTATTTATTACTTTATTAAGTACTTGTAATGTAACTTACTTTTAAGTATTTCTGTACTTTATGTTTGAAAAAATGACCTTCAGCTGGAGTTTCTTGGCGCTTCTTCTCCGCAATGATGGTCTTATCTGAAGCGCTAGTAAATTTACTTCATATTACTGACGTGTAAAAGAGTCCCATGGGGGCCTATTTACTGAATAAACATTTTTATTTTGATTTTGAGTCAAAAAACTAAACTAGCCAATTTAATTTGTCTTTGCCTTTGAACTGACAACACTTCTGACACTTTTAAAGAAGCATAGTTTTTGATCAGAAATGTTTTTTAAATAAGCTAATTGAAAAAACAAGACTTAAACGAATTCCCTAGTGTTTCATTTTAACAAAATGTAATATAAATGTGATAAATAAAAATAACTAAGTTGGATCAATGGTGTCTTTAGAGATCAGATTATATTTTTTAAATTCTTAATTTCATGCTTATTTGCTTAATAACATCAGTTATATTACATCAGTAAATAAAAAAATAAAAAAAATCAAGCAACAAGATTTAAGAGGCGTGTGATAATCTATACTAATATTATAAATGAGAAAGTAAGTGTGTCTGTCTGTGTGTTACGCTTTCACAGATAAACCGCTGAACCGATTTAAAGGAAATTTCGTATGGGGATAGTTAAGTCCCGTGAAAGGACATAGGGTACTTTTTATCCCGAAAAACTGGATGGTTCCAGAGGGAATGGCGATAAATGACTTCTATTTAAGTATATTCATCTTTATAAGTAAGTTTATCGTTGTCTAGTATCCATACAAGCCTAGAGCTTAGTTCGGGACTAGGTCAATTTGTGTGACATTGTCCTGTGATTTATTAGTCTCGGGAAACAGCTAGTATTGATTATACAACTTACTCTTCTTAGCAGTTTTCTTAAAACCTCGCCAGGAACTCTGGTAACATGGCGCGCATATCCGACAAACTGTCAGCTCCTGCAGGACCTGCTTCTTCTCATCATCTTTCTTGTCTGCCACCTCCTCGCTGGAAATTGTAAGAGAAAGCTTACATCTGACTGGTGTCATGAGAATAAATACTATTAGAAGCAAAACTTCATCCCCACCGCGCGAGCTCCCGCGTGGCCTGTCAACAGTCCCAGACTACTTACCTATCGCTGCAAACACTAGCGGGTTGCCACCCAGAATCGGCGTTTGAAGTAAACGTGCAACAATATTTCATATGAAGCTCTCAAAGGCGCCACTGTCTACGCAAACTGTGGTTTTACCATACGAAATTGTTAGTTCCGTATTTGACTACATGCTTTACGATAATTGTAGGAGGATATCAACGAAGTTTGAATCTTTATTTATGATTGGTAACATAAAGGAATTAAAGAGCGTAAAGAATGAAAGAATTAAATAAATACATTATTTACCTGTGTACTTTCTGTTTGGAACTAACAATACTTGTTTTAGTACACTACAGTTAAAAATTGCGATCCGCCCTTTGGATCTTGCTTTTGGTATATAATTATTAGTATTATTACGTCACTGATAAGCGTTTTATTTGAAACTGCACCTTTTAACTGATAAAAGATTTGTCAAGGACACCACTGAGTTGTTAAGGGTACCGTATTTAGGGTACCTTTTATCCCACTCCGCTTGTGTAAAAAAAGGTTATGGTTTATCATATAGTTTTACAGGTAAATAAACTAATTCTACGCGAACGAGGTTGTGGGCTCAGTTAGTTATACTTGTGACAACCCTAATTATGCGACAGGCGAAAGAGAGGTAAGGCGGGGCGTGGGGCGCTGTAGGTAATTATTTGATGGCTTTGCTGTCAAATCCTTACAACGACGCCGATGATGCCCTTCTAATAGTATTTATTCTTATGCTGGTGTATCAATTTACTGGTAGTGGCAAGAGCCAACTGCCTAGACAAAACAAAACAAAACATAGATACTTAATCCCTTATGATTTATAAATTATTGATACTTTACACGTGTAAAAGTAAGGAAAAAAATACATCTATAATTGTAGTGCTTTATCCACCACCCCACTACTTCATTATATTTAATTTTCATTTGAAGCAATAAACGTTGATTACACAGGCATAGCGCACCATTATGTTTTCAATATACTAGACACTTTTAAAGCTTTTGACCCTTGTCAGCAGTGATCGGGGAAAACGGAGCAAAACTTTAACAAAACTTACATTACAGCCATGAAAATATTAATTATTCTCGTAACAAATCCGAGACTTGGATATCGAATTAAATTGAATATTTATTTTTCTTGGCGGTCTCCTTTATGTCAGCTTTACAAGTTTTGTTGAAGTTTTGCCGAATCACTGCTTATAAGGCTGAAACTATTAAACTTTTAGTGACATCTAATAATACCAAATGCATATGTATAATACTACTTTTAGCTTCTTTAATGGAATTTTAGTAAGGTATAGAGATGACAAACAAGCACACAGGCCACCTTATGGTCAGTGGGATCTGAGAACCGTAGACGTTCAGATTTTCAAGACTACCATGCTGAGGGCAGTACTGCTTATTGGCTTAGGAGGGCCTAAGCCAATAAGCAGTACTTATCTCAGATTTAAGTGCCAAAGTACATTCAATCCTATCCTCTTAGTAATTAGGTTGCAATTGCTACAAGAGTTTTATTTGAGATACTGCTATTTGGCTTAGCAGGGCCGATTTTTAACCCATTGAATGCCAGCTACGTAATATTGTGGAGTAATTTATATATTATTGAGGAGACCGATTATGTAGTACTTCCCCTAGCAGTTGTAAGATATCTATGCTGTGCGGCCTCTGGGCAGGGACCGGAAAACCCCTTCATTTGATTAACCCTATCGATAGGGTAAGCCTATCATTTGGCTACCCAATCGATGTGGTTACCCTATGATTGTGTTACCTTAACGTTAGGGGAACCCCTTTGAACTAGTTAACCACTTCCATAGAGCTTACCAATTTCATTAGGGTTTCGGTAGTTTAATATTGAAGCGCTTAGCATTAACTGGGTTTTACCCCATTGATCGCCTCTCTTTTTTGCGCATTTGGGCGATTTCTGTCTAGCCTGACGTAACGTTACTTGCCTACTTTATTTAAGTTCGTGTCGGGACGGGATTGAGATGAAAATGTTGTTTAATAAATCTTAGTTCATGTTCCCGCCGGAATAATAAAGACGTTTGGCTGCGTGACGGATGGCTGCTTGTGCAAGTACCTACTGCAAAAAGTGCAAGCTATTTTATTATTATAAGTGTACGCGAGTTCTGGTTGACTTTTAAATAATAAATTTTGTTTGATTTGAAAGTATTTTTAACATGGAAACGCATATAACGAATTTTTAAGGAAAACTATCACCACTAAGTAGACATGATTGGTTCTTGAGATACAGGTGACTAAAGTGTTTATTATACCTACGAAAATTAGCTAAGACGGCACCAAATAACTTTAAATAGTAAAATAGTTCATACTTGTTGTTTTTAGAGACAGTTTTTGGTGTTTGTAGTATAAGCGGCGTCGGAACCCTACCTGAGCATGGTCCGACATGGTTTTGCCCGGTTTTTCTAAAACATTGGTTTAATAATGGACTGCTGAATGGATGCACTTTAAAAAATTGTACTTAAGTAAATAATGATTTACACTGTATAAATATATAGTAAATAAGTACCTACCTAAATAATTTTGATCTCAACAATAGTTTCATTAAATAATTAACCTTCTACATTACAATATAATTTTGATCACAGCTAGTTTCAGTTAATAATTAACCTTATATAACAATAGGTAAATTGAAAAATATGAAAAATAAATAAATCATTTTGATCATCAACAGTCTCATTAAACAATTGACCTTATATTGAACAATTAGTACATAAGTACACTAAAAATATGTAACTATAAACCAGTCTCATTAAATAATCGACCTTATATATGGAACAATTTGTAAATAATGGCTTGCTTTCACTTTAAAAACATGTAAGTAAATTATTTAGATCGCAGTGATGGTTTAATTAACCCTATACTCGTATAATATAACAATAGGTAAATAGTGATTTATAGCGTACAAAATGTATGTAAATCATTTTGATTTCCCCAACAGTCTCGAAAAGAACAAAGGCTAAATAATGGTTAACATTTGACGCTAACAAAAATTAGCGCTTTAAAGCTGAATATTTCATAAACGGATCCCTTAATCAAAAAATTGTTTTTACAAACCCGCGATATTTTTGTAAGACCTATCCAACGACACCCCACACTATGGGGTAGACGAGAAAAAAAAATCATCCCCACGTGACGTGTAGGAGGTACACTAAAAAAAAATGTTTTTCAAGATTTTATTTTACCACTTTGTTGGCGTAACTAATATGTATATTCATGCCAAATTACAGCTTTCTAGTATAAAGAGTCTCTGAGCTAGGCTGCGGACGGACGGACATGGCGAAACTATAAGGGTTCCTAGTTTGACTACGGAACCCTAAAAAGCTACTTCTCATTTTACAAATATTTAATATTTATCAATATTAACCGTGTTATAGCACGACACAATTAATAGTAATGCGCGCATGGAAGCACAACCTATACCAGCGTAATTTGCCTGCGCAAAGCAAGCTTTCCATTTTGTTTTCTTTGTAAATTCGTCAGCGAAACTTTTTAACTGACGATTTTATTTAAAAAATATCATATATTTCAGATGGAACTAAGAACTTAGCTAACTACGTAGGTAGTATACAATTTATTTAATCGACCCTGATCACTCATTTCTGAAAGTAAACAAACACTTTACGCCAAAATCCACCAAAGTCAGTTGAGCCTTAAAAAAAAACAAGTTCAAAGCAAATCCCAAACAAAACAATATACATTTTGTGCGAACGATAATTAGGTTTACTATTGTTTGACGTAGCGAACAGTGCGACTCTATGACAAAGCCTCGGCCGCCTTCGGCACATTTCGGCTGGCTCACCTCGCCGTCTCGCATGCGCTACTCACCTGCCGCCGCTACCCATTCAATTGTTAGGTAGTGCAATAATAAGTCGAAACACCGTTTGATTAAGTTAAAAAAGGGTAATAGATGATAGGGTATTGGGAATGGGTTAGCGCTTAGTCGAATTAATTGTATCGCTTGGTTGCCCTTTCATTGGACTATGTCAACGATAGGCTTAGCTCATCCTTGGGGTTTGTAAAAACAAGTCTATCAAATACCCTATCGAAAACCCCTTTAATGCTAAGCGGTTCCGGTCCCTGCCTCTGGGGCAGTCTATTTCAGCATAATTTGGCACCTCAAATAAAACTTTTTTTTAATATCATTGCTGAAACTGCGTTACTAACAAATTGAATAAGTTGCAAAATACGCCTTAACAAGTAAGTGAGGAAGGCACATTTTGCAACTTATTGAATTTGTTATATAAGTGGTATTGCAGTTTTCCCAATGATATATGACTGCAAAAGTGTTGCCAAACCAAAGATAGAATGCTTCTATAAAAATCATTCCACCAGTTGATAAATGAAACTAATGACCACATTTTCATGCAAAATCCATTCAGTTACATGTTCCTGAAACAGTATTGGTCAAAGCTGTAAATATTGTGTAACAAACATACCGCTCTTCCTCAACAAGTTTGTACACCGCACTGAGTGCATGCTGCGGTTTGTAGACTACCATAGAATCTTCTTTATCATCTTCCTTTGCCAGCACTACGGTCTCCACATTCCGCACAGGTTTGGCCCTCTTTGCCAGTGTGGTTATGGGAAAGTCCAGGATTTTGGCTTCTCTATACTTTGGGAGCACACACTGGAACACTTCAGTTTTCTTGTCTTTGGTACTATTGACCGTTTGCTTGCTCCATATTGTGGTTTCCATTTTACCTTAAAAAATAGGATGTAATAATGTTTTTCTCCTTAACAATAATGGTAACTTTATGTATTTACTTATCAATGAGTAATGTCACAATATTTTCATTTGTATTTTTAGTGGGTTGGTTTTTGCAACTCAATGTCATCCCCCTATGTCAGTGTATTTACCGTGTCATTTTCTTTCATTCTCGCTTGAGGACAAAATCCCAAATATAAGGCACCCAATAATTAATTTGACAGGGTGGCAATTACAATGTTACTAAAATAGGTATTGGGTCTTACGAAGTTATGTCTTAACTTATTGTACCTTTACTATCTGAACCTTGTATTGTATCCATTTGATTAGTAGGAAATGCACTCATATTCCAAGAATAATAAAGTCTACTTTTCTATCAAACTATTCCATCAGATAAGAGGTTGAGAAAATAAAGGGATGATATGAGGTTTTTTACAAAACACAGTATTTAAATGCAATTCTAAATTATAACAACATTTCAAAATTACCTGTAAGTTTATTTTTAACATTCCGCAACACAATTGCCCGCTGTGAGCTCACGGTGTCTCCAATGTCTGTTTTTAGAGTAACATCATAATTTTTATATGTATTCAAGCAGAGGTTGTTCCAGTTTTTTAATTTTCTTACATCACCTTCCTCTTTCATTATAGCTTTCACAGGCAAACATAGTGGGTCTTCAAAATTAGGTATTTTAACACTCAAATTCTTTCTGAATTTCAACTCTTCCTTCTCAGTCATAATTGTTTGCTTTGGTTTTCGTATATCAACGGTCGGAATGTTCTTTGGAGTTGATGTCG
Organism: Acleris holmiana; assembly: GCA_949316455.1. NCBI lineage: Eukaryota > Metazoa > Arthropoda > Insecta > Lepidoptera > Tortricidae > Acleris > Acleris holmiana. The sequence continues at coordinate 8,131,586 of OX438785.1, forward strand.
GGATCTTTCTTTTAGGACGACGCGGTCCCGGTTCGTATTCGTAATCATCGTTCGGGTCATAGTCAGAGTCCTCTTCTTGTTTTTTCTTCTTTCGCCTGGGTTGTGACCTGCTAATAGGCCTTTCGACTAATAGAGAACTTGAAGAATTATCGGAATCTGGGTTTCCAAATTGAGAGAAAACTGGAACATTGTATAATGCGGCCGGCGCAAAAGTATCGACGGGGGCTTGTACGCATTGTTGGACAACGTCTTCATCCTCGTCTAAGTATTCTATTTCAAAATCTTCAGACATTATTCCAACGCCGTTTATAGAACTGAAATAACAAGCATATAAAAAGTACTCAGTTCAGTGACAACAAGATATCTACATTATCCAATTATCTACCACAGCAAAATTAAGGTTATTTTTTATAAACACAGACAACGACGTCACCGACGTCAACGACAAACACAGACTAGACTTAAAGGGTGGATTCTGCTCGTCGTTGCGTTGGTGTACGCACGTGCCCTGGTGCAATCACTTTTGAAGACCTTCGTTATCTGTTCAATACCTAAGTATTTACTAATATTGGTGAAGGCCTATAATAATACTAACCTCTAGGTGGAGAATTGACAAGTAAGTCGTTTGGATTTTAATCATGAGTGACAAAGATCCTCCCGATAAGGGAGGCTCTTTGTCGAATAATTTAAATGTGGGTATGCCTACACAAATTATAGACACGGCAGATTGCTCGCTTCTACCTCTCACCCAAGATTCACAAATGCATAGTGAAACTCAAAATTCAACTAGAAAGCGAACAGTCTTGCCTGATACTGATAATATGACAACATCTTCCAAAAAAATTAATTCTCCTGGAGATTCTATTCAGAATATGTATGTCACTCCCGGATATGACGCGGATGATCTACCTTTGCAATACTCTGATTCAGACAAAGGACCCTTCGTAGTTCACATTAGTAGGTTGGAGCCTGACCAATCTGCTGGTTTAACATTGCGAGTCTTGAAGTTGGCCCAGCTCCTTCATAAAAACCGCACTAAAGGCATACTGGAAGGTTCAATAAAACCTTTAGGGCGTAATAAAATTGCCATTAGCTTCAAATCGGCAAATGAAGCAAATAGTTTCAAGAAATCTGAGTTTTTAGAGAAAAACAAACTGACTGCTTCTATTCCCAGGTATCAAGTTACTCGTATGGGGGTAGTGAAGAACATCCCAACTGATTGGTCATTAGAGGAATTGGTTTCTGGCATTGAGCTTCCTACAAATTTAGGAAGCCTAGTAGGTCATATAATAAAGGCTCGTAGATTATTCAGAAAAGTTCGTAGAGAAAGTCAAGCACCGGAATGGATTCCCTCAAACACAGTTGTTATCACATTCCACTCTCAAACTCTTCCAGAAAAGATATACATATATAACACATCCATCCCTGTCTCAGCATATGAACTTCCTACCATACAATGTAGGAATTGTTGTAAATTTGGTCACATTGCAGCAAAATGTAGGTCTAAACCATGCTGTTATAACTGCTCCCAACAACACACCGGGGACTCCTGCTCAGTACCACAAGACAAAATAAGCTGTGTGTTCTGCTCGGGATCCCACAAAGCAACAGATATAAAGTGTCCTGAGCATAGTCGTCAAAAAGCAATCAAATTAGTAATGTCTGAGGAAAATATAGGTTACCTCGAAGCTGCCCAACGTTTCCGTCCTGTTAGGACCAGTTATGCTGATGTATCTCAGAAACTCTTCACTCCATCCCCAACTCCCTCAGTCCCCCACACTAGACTCGTAGCTCCCTCCCCTAATTACATAGAAGTTTCTTCCCTTCCATCACAGAAGTCTTATAGTAAAACCATATATATTGAAAGAAAACAAGCCCGCCCTCTTGGGAAAATGTATGATACTCAAGTTCACAAGCAAATTGTTAGTGACCCTCAATCGTGCCTTCCTAATGGGTGTGCTTTAAATGATATCCCTCCAACCCCAAATGACAACTTATTGGAACTACTCACTGGTCTGCTAGTGAATATGGTCCTCAAATTCAGTGACTCTCTACCGAACAACGTCTTGACACAGTTGCAATCTATTCTTCCCTTAATTAATAATGGATCAGAATCTCCTTCAGTGGAACATACAGAGTGCTAATAATAAGAAATCAGATTTAATTTATTTGATAAATAAATTTAAACCCGTTGCCTGTGCCATTGCTGAGACATGGTTGAAGCCGGGGTCCAATTTCAGGATCCCTGGTTTTGCATGTTTCCGTGATGACAGGAGTGATGGATATGCAGGCTGTGCTCTTATTATTAATAGTTCTCATGTAAATAATTTGATCCCCATTCCTAACCATAGTCCTGGTATTAATATTGTTGCAGTTAAGTTACTAAATTTTTCAATTATATCTATTTATATTCCTCACCCTAGTTTAGCTTTATTATTAGAGTTAAAATCTATCCTTTCCAATGTAGCAGGTCCCTATATTATTTTAGGGGACTTTAACTGTAAGCATACCTTATGGGGGTGCTCTGTTTGTGATTCAAATTCCTCTGCGTTAATGGATATTCTTGATGATTTTAACCTATGTATTCTAAATGACGGATCTCCTACAAGAAGGGTCTCTCCCCTTCAAAATACTAGTGCACCTGACCTGACACTTGTCTCGTCTATCTTGAGTTCCTCTTTTAATTGGAAAGTTCTAGATCATTCATTTGGAAGCGATCATTTCCCTATCCTTTGCACTGTTCTTAACTCCTCCCCCTCTCCTAAAATTTCCCCTCCTCTTTTAAAGTATAGAATCGCCCAGGCGGACTGGGGTAAATTTTCTGATAATTTGGAAATTGAGATGAGTAACTTGGACGAGCCGGATTGTAACAACTTCCTTGAACTTTACTCAAAATTTGTTAAGATGCTTTTTATCGCTGCTGATTATGCCATCCCTCTTAAAAATACTGCCTGCCGTAAAATTCCGTCGCCTCCCTGGTGGGACTCAGAATGTACCAAGATAATCCATGAGCGAAACCTCGCTGAGTCAATATATTCTGCTAATCTTACTATGGACAACTATATTTCATTTAAGAAGACCCTGGCAAAGTCGAAAAGACTGCTTGCCAAGAAAAAAATTCAAGGATGGTCTAGATTTTGTGAATCACTGTCTCCTCGGTCTCCCGTGTCATTAGTCTGGAAGAGGGTTAAAGCTTTTCGCCGAGGTATTAGTTCTGATGGCATTTCAACACCAAATAATACGGATACATGGCTGCCGGAGTTTATTGACAGATTAGCTCCCCCTTTTGTTCCGGCTGAAGACTTATTTCCTGCTCCAACTGTTAATCCCTTTCCTTCTTTGGATAGTATGGATGAACCTTTCTCCTTCGGCGAGCTATTATGTGCCATAGACCACCTTAAAGATACTTCTCCTGGGATCGACGGTATCCCGTATTCATTCATAATTAATGCATCTCATACTTGTAAGTTATATTTTTTGAAATTGCTAAATCAGATTTTTATTACTGGAATGGTCCCTGTCTCTTGGAAAACCCAAATAGTCATACCTATCCTTAAACCAGGTAAAGATGCTAATGATTCATCATCTTACCGTCCTATAGCGCTCTCTTCAGTCCTGGCAAAAATATTGGAACATCTTATCAAAAACCGGCTCGAATGGATCTTAGAAAACCGAAATATCCTGGCTAAATCTCAATTTGGATTTCGGAGAGGGTTGGGAACCACAGACAGTCTCAGCATATTAACAACTGATATACGGATCGCCTTTAGTAAGAACGAAAATCTAGTAGGGGTATTCCTGGATATAGCTTCTGCATATGATAATGTCAACCTCTCAATACTCAGGCAGAAAATGCACCAGCTGAATATTCCGATGAGATTGTCTAATATCATATGTAACCTATACATGGCTCGTTTTATCTGTGTCCGAACAAATGGCTCTATGCTACCTTCTCGACTTGTATGGAAGGGCCTCCCCCAGGGCTCAGTCCTAAGCCCGTTATTGTACAGCCTGTATACATCTGATTTAGAGTTATCAGTTAGCTGCTTTTGTGATATATTACAGTATGCAGACGATATAGTCCTGTATAGTAGCTCCTCTTCCGTAAATGACTGTTCGTCAAGTTTAAATACAGCTTTGAAATACCTAAATGAATGGCTGGTTCTTCATGGTTTATCGTTATCAGTCCCTAAGTGTACCACTGTTATCTTTTCCCGTAAAAGGAGTGTTCCTCCTGTAACCGTATCTGTGGAAAATCAACATATCTCTACTTTGGATAAAGTTAAATTTCTTGGTATTTTTCTGGACTCGAAATTGAATGGAGCGTATCATCTGAACTACATAGTAAATAAATGCGAAAAGAGTTTGAATGTAATGCGATCTCTGTCTGGGGTTAGATGGGGTAGCCATCCGTTCAGCCAAAAATTATTATATAATGCTATAGTCCGTAGTCATTTTGACTATGGCAGCTTTATTTTAGAGCCTTGCAGCAAGATGGCCCTGGTTAAACTTGACAGAATACAAGCTAGGGGTTTGCGTATTGTTACAGGAGCAATGAAATCTTCCCCAATAAACGCACTGCAAGTGGAGTGTCTAGATCCCCCTCTTATACTTCGCAGACAGTACTTGGCTGATAGATTCTTTTTAAATGTTTCCCAATTCCCTTCCCATCCAATTAATCTAAAATGTAAAGTTCTGTCTAGTCTTTCGGCTTCCTCCAACTACTGGTCCCACAAAGAATTACCTCCTCTTATTAAATCTTTTAATAAATTTAATTCGACTCCTATCTATCGCTTTAGTAAAAATCCTATTTTCTGTTTTGATTATGAAACATTATTATTTCAACCCAACATAGTTTTTGATTTGGGTATACATAAAAATTCTCCACTTGCTAATGCGGAGTTTAATGAGGTTATGGATAGAAAATGGTCTGGATGGATCAGAATTTACACAGATGCCTCTAAGATTAATAAGGAAATTAATGTCGGTTCTGCTGTTTGGATCCCCGATCACCAAATAATCTTAAGTTTTATGTGTCCTACTCTATATTCTGTGTTTACTGGAGAGGCTGTGGCTTTATATGAAGCAATATCTTATATTAAGTCACACCAACTCAATAAATCAATAATTTTATCCGATTCTTTAAGCTGTTTACAGGATTTAGTTAAAATGCCTTTCCACTCTAAAGATAACTTTTATTTAACTTTAAAAATTAAGGAAAAATTAAGAGACTGCCAACTGAATAATCTACAAGTAGTTCTTGCCTGGATTCCCAGTCATAGCGGTATTGTAGGTAATGAAGTAGTGGACCAATGTGCAAAGGATGCTACTCGGATAGGAACCAATTCCTATGACAAATGTTTCAGCCGGGATGTAAGATCCGATGCTCGTCCTCAGCTATTTGAGAATTGGAATAGTCTATGGCACATTTCACAGCGGACCAAAGGTAGACACTATGGTAGTTTACAACCAGACCTTCCTTCTAAACCTTGGTTCTTTAAAAATAAAAATTATAATAAAGTAAACACGTCGACAATAATAAGGCTTCGCCTGGGTCACTTCTGTTCTCCTGTGTTTCTGGCAAAGCTGAGAATTAGAGACAGCTCAATATGTGAGTGCGGAATGGGCGAAGGCACTTTGGAACACATATTTTTGGAATGTCCAAAAATATCTGTTCCTTTATATGATTTATTACCTCGTCATATCAGTCGCCCTATTAATATTAATTTCCTTTTAACACTAGTTTTCACCCCATTTTGTAGTATTCTAGATTCATTTTTAACTAAAAATAACATCAGGTTATGAATAAGTAATTTAATGTTCCTTTAACCCCAATATTTAAGCCCAACTCTTCATTCTTACTATAAGTAACATTTAATTTAGTAGTTAGTTTTGTGCCGTTATGGAGTGGTGGTGTTTGTTTTTGTTTTAGATTGGTTGTGGCTGGTATTTTACCGAACAAGGATAATTCTACCGTACAAGACCAAAGGTCAACTGGCTGTGCTTTATCCAACCTCGACATTGGCGGAATCATCGCATCGTTCGATGGGGCCATATAATCCCAAAAAATTGAATTGAATTGACTTAAAGGGTACCCTGGGTACGAGTAATTCGTGTAACGTCAAAATAAAACGGTTTCAACTATAATATGATTTTTCATTGGATTGTATATTCGATCAAGTTTCTGAAAACCATCTTAACTTATTTTTGTCGTTAAAATCATTTGCAAAATTGGATCATTTACCTAAGCATGTAAAAAAAATTCAACCACTGATTTTGTGATCTTTTCACGTTAAACGTGGTACCTGGAACAGCTATATGCTGGCCATAGATATAACATTACCACAATGTATTTTAGGCATTTTAGCGTACCTGGTAGCTTATCTTATCTGTTTCATTAAAAATATTGTGTCAACATGTCGGATAAGTTAGTGTTTTACTTATTTATTTGCAAAAAAAATGTGTTTATAGGACAATATAGTAATAAAAAACTGTATTTTAAGCAAGTTTATATCATAAATTACCAAACGAATTAAAAGTTTCCTAGCAGGATTCGTTGTTATGTGCGTATGCTGTGTTAGTATAACAACGCGTGGTCTCCTCAAATATGTTATTTATTTTCAGTGAGGATTTGCTTGGTGACGACTTAGGAGACCATAGCCTTGCGGATTACAACCTTGGAAATGATGAAGAAGAACAGCTTTTAGCGGATGATTACGATAGCGGCCCTCAAAACGTCCCGACGTCTATTGACCCGAACTACAATGATGGAAGTAACATCAGTTCTGCCGATTATTCTGGGCATGTCCTACCTTACAGCCAAGTAAGTTTTATTAATTTATGAAACGTATTTGTAATCTTGCAAGCTTGTTGTAGTCTAAGAGCTAGCGTTTCACAACTTGTGTAATTAGTAGATCAATGTTCTGTGTATAGGCAATGTGAACTGACCTACTTTGTTTCTTCTTTTTCTTGCCGGCTGTGCTAGTGTCAAGTAATCAACAATCTAGCGAAGCTGTTATGTCAATTGTTTATGAATAAATAATAAAATCAAAGAAAAACCATAAAGTTACCCATACAAAACTGACATTGTATCCTCAAGTTAGTAGCAAAACCAGCGTTATCCCAAGTTATTTAGGCAAAGACTGCAATATCTCTATCAAGGATTGGACAAATGGTTTATGTTTCGAAAATGCCTGGCGTTTGTCTGATCCTTGATCTCTATCAACTAAGCAGCAAGATCCAATTGTGATTGATGCGAAAGCAGTAAAACAGATGTAAAAACGGATATGTGTTAAATAATTTGTCATTTTACAGAAAACAAAGCACTTAATGTATATTTTTTATACAGAAATTATTATTACATTCCTTGTTCAACAATAGATGTATGTTATAACAACCAGAAACTGTTGTTTGACACGGAAATAAAAAATGTCTTCTGTACACTTTTTCATTGTAGTGTATCTAAGACTTATTTGCGTCTATAAGACTTAATGTTCTATAGTAAGTTAGGCTTATATTCATTATGCACAAATCAATGTTAAGCTTTTTATATCACAGTTACAGGACCCGCTACCATATCAACCTCCGGCAGAAGAATGTGTAGTGCCTAACATTACAGTGGAGGTGCCAAATACTACAATCCGAGACCATCCTACATATGCACCATACCAGCCTCCAGTGTATGAAGTTGAACTTGCTGTGGTTCCCCCAGCCATTGTAAGTTAATGTGAATATATTTATGTATATGTGTTTGTGTGTGACTTTCAATAATTTAAAATACAATTTTGCAGTCTAAGTTGTACATTGTATGTTATTTGCAATCACAAGGATATTGTATATGTAGTTTAATACATGGTAACTTTTTATTGAATGGAAATTATAAAAAAAAACTTGCCTGTAAAGCTCCTACACACGTGGCGTGAGGCGGGCATATTGCCGTTTAGGTGAAAAACTTAAGTAAAGGACCTGTTGTATGTGGTTGTGTACAAAATTAATATGGAACATATGTCAAATTTCAAATATAGAATGTCAAACGGTCTATACAGATGTGTTACAACTACATACGACAGGTCCTTTACGTAAGTTTTTCACCTATACACATTGCACTCTGTAAAAAGGCCTTTTGGAGACTGCGTTACGTTATGAGCATTGTAACAGCAATACGTCTGTCTCTGCGCTGCCATTGCCTTCTGTGTGTGGATGAATTAAATGAAGCTGACTTAAATGAATATTTATATTCCATTGACTAAATTACTGGCAGACATTTTTTCGAAATTGCGGGTTATATCAGACATTTTACCTTGAATACCATACATATTTTACTCTGACATGTGTTGTTTCAGCCGGCAGCACCCATTGAATCCCCACAAATAGTGCCTTCAGAGCTGAATGCTGCTGTCCCGAGTAAGTGGTCTGAAAGTAGGAATGTTTTGTGTTTTGTGGAAGTTCACGAAATAGTAATTAAAATTTGCTATTATGCCTTTAATCTATTATTGTATGATATGGTATATGAATAAGTACATACATAAGTGGTATAAAAGCTTTATTTACACTTCTACCACTACCATAATTGTAAATTGATATCATGGTCTGTAAATTAACAACTTGCATCAGTGTGGTAATCTGTGAGTGTCCTATTGTTGATCATGCTGAAGGCATCCTATACTGCCAGTAGGTTCTCCACAATGCACCAAAAACTTCCTTTGCTGTTCACTGAGTTCCTGGCAATGATTAACCATAGAACTAACCAGTTTACCAGACATTACATTAATGTTGTTTTGTTAGATGGCGAGGGCCGCGAGCGGTTCCATTCCGAGCGGCCGCCGGGAGCGCCGCAGCGGACACCTCAACTCCGTGATATACCAGACTCACTCGGTAACTATTAAACTGGGTACCTACGAATCTGAGCGGCTCAGCTTGAGGCATGCAACTGCTCGCGAGCCAAATTGTTGCACATAAAGATGCGCGGCTGGGGCAGCGTGCTCGCCGCTAGCCTAAATTTCAGACAGGCACGTGGGGTCCGTACTGAACAAATCATAATTTGGCAAACTATATAATTTTACAAACATTCATTTCGCAAAAACGTATTTGTGGTTAAACCATTTTATTTTACATGGCTTTAGTCAATGTGTTAGGTAAGGTTAGACTTTTGACAGCAAAAAAAGTCATTTTAAAAAAGTTTTACAGTAAATGTATGTATGTAGGCTTGATGAAAACAATATCACGATCGCGTCCTTTGTGTAACGAAAGTAAGTCATACATACTACACAGGTTACTTTCGTTACACAAAGGAATCAATTAAGTTTTGTCTTTATGAAAGCCCTTAACTGTGTAATTTTTTTTTGAAAACATTTATTTGACAATGATGATTTGGTAAAACGTTTGTGAACCGAGTCACGCACACTGAGGAGTTTTCGGACTAAGCACAGCACGATAGCTGAGCCGTGCGTGCCTCAACCCGAGGCTGCTCTCATTCGTACCCATGTTGATTTGCAGATAAAGTGTTTGTCCCCCGAGGCGGGTTCGGCGGGCGCGGGCGCACGTCGTGGCGCAGCGCGCAGTTCCAGGCGCGCTTCCCGCCGCGCCACCACGCCTACCGCCGGAACAACGTGCAGAGGGTACGTGCCACCGAGTACCCTCGAGTGGTATAATACTGCTTTATACTACTCTACTTCGAAATCCATAATGGAGAATGTCGGCCAGTTGAGATTTTTGGCTTATCATATTCTCCATTAAAAACAAAAAATACTGTTAAAAAATCATTTCGATACGTCAAATAGTTTCCGAGATATTGAATTTTAACTTCGTATCCGACTCCCAAAGTAACCAACTACAAGCGTAGTCTAAAACAGGATGGGTGACCGCCTAAAACTCCGTGTTGATAAAATCAGTTTTGTCACATATTTGTAGGAGTTTTACTTGAGATTTCTATTTAGTCGTAAACTATGAAGGTTAGACTACAATTTAAGCTTAAAATAGTATCAAAATAACAAGCCATTATAAAAATACAATCGAATAAAAATGCTAAAAAAATTGGGTTTTTTTCATGTTTCTTGTATGGGGACCCCTCTTGGGATTTGATTTATCGTTCATTTTATAATATTAAACGATAGAGTTTATTATAAGACATATTCTGTGAAAATTTCAACTGGCTACTTATTTCGGTTAAAAAGATATAAAGCCTGCAAACTTACTCATTCATTGGGCGAGTACCGCTGTTAAATGATGACGTCACTGTAGCAAGATGGCGATCGCGCGTTTTAATATTATTGTCCGAAATTTTAAACGTTCGTAGAATCAAAACTACTGGGTCTATTTGAATGAAACAAATAGTAGTATGTTTGTTTATTTTTAAACTTTACTGAAACAAAGTTTCAAGCGATTTGGCGTAACTACCGACATTCTCCATTCGAACTTCGTTTATTACTAACCCTTTTGCTCTCGATGCGTAACTAATTTGCAAAAAGTGACAGAGCGATCCGAAGTTCGAATTACGGATTTCAAAGTAGTGCCGCAGTAACAACAGTATTTTTTTAAATTGTAAATTTTAACGCTCCATACAATTTGCGTGCCAAAAGACGTTAAAGAAGGTGAATATGCCCCGATTTGCAGGGTCCAACTTGCGTGCGTGTGTATAAGCTTCTTGAGTATAACCGACCAAATCCGATGGTGATACAATGTTGCTATAGTAACCAATGAAATGTTTGCTAACAACCAAAATGTGAAGTGACAAATAATACGTAAGCTAGCTTTTATGGTGACAGTTTGCTGTACGATATTGAACCTTAGGTGGGTTGGAAATTAAATTCCTTGACTGTGCCTGCAATCAGGCACAACAAACAACAACAATTTGTTAAGCCAATGCTTAACGTTCATCATTATGTCATACAAAATACGGACCTAAACAGCCTTCGCCAATGGTCTCGAGCACCCATGTGATTTTCATATAAAAGTCAATCTTTTAAAAGGTGCATTTTTATCTTTTGGAAAAAAATTGCATATTTGTCAAGGGAAATTCCGTGGAAAAAATTTAATAAGTCATATATAAAACGCAAATAGCAAGTTCGAAACGATAACTACTAGAGATTTGCAAATGTTTGAACACTTTATGTATAAGATGCAAAGGAAAACGTGGGGTGCCTTTGGCCAAAGCTGTATATACCTCACAGCAGTAAGAAACTTTGGCCTGTGGAAACTGGCCTATATTAATAAATATTATATTATTTCTCGGAGTTATTTTACATCATTACACACACGACCTAAGTCTATACTATAATCACAATGCTACTATCACTTGTGTCTTTGCAGGGAAATTTCCTCCAGCGCGCATCATTCCCACCACCGGCGAGGAGCCCCGGGCCTCGCCCCGAGCCCCCGCGGCCGGAGCTGCGGCCCGACCTGCCCAGACCTATGCCGCCCATGGGCCCAGAGATCTCCCCTGAAAGACCCATGCTCCCCCCTGACAGACCAATCAACGAAGCTTTCATAGTCACAACGGAGAACCGAGCACCATTCTCACCCTTCCATTTCCCGTCGTTCAGACCCAACATGGAGGAACGTCCCAACTTTCAACGGCCCAATTTTGAACCTAGATTCTTCGAGCGACCACCTTTCAATCCTAGACCGTTCGGTCCTCCCATTAGAGAAATCGTTCCCAATAGCAATCATATGCCTCAAATCATTATAAGGCAAGCGTTGCCCGGGCTACCGTTGCCCCAAAACGTGCCAAAGTTGGAACAGTTTGGGCCTAAAAGGGAGCCGGAAGTGAGAATGTTGCCAATGCAATTGCCTCCAGGGGGACTGGCTGGGAAGAAAGTGCTGATAAACCCACATTTCAAAGGGAATTTCCAACCTCCTGTCGAGGGTAAGTTTCATTTGTTAACAGAACTTTTTGACGAGTTTATGTTAGGCCAGTAGCTGATATATTTTTTTTTTAATGTATTAAGCCTAGATTCTTTTTATTACGTCAAACTATTAAAGTTTATATTGAAGCCATAGTGTATATCAACTGCCTTCTATCATAAAATGTATAAACTAACGCATCATTACTGGCCTAACATTAACTTGATAAGTTTGAATTTAATCCAGGGTGCAGGCTATTCCAATAAGTAACATCGGTATTATTTTAACAGTCATGGTGACAAGCCCTAATTTTCCTAGTTTTAGGACAGGACAACCTTTGTTTATGAAAACTAATGAATTGCTACTGCATATAAATTAAAAATAAATATGGGCCGTTTTCAAAATATTTGTAGATTGTCAAAGGTTTAATGAAGACAAAATCACGATCGCGTCCTTTGTGTAACGAAAGTTAGTCATACAAACTATTTGAGTAGCTCTCGATACACAAAGGAATCAATTAAGTTTTGTTTTACTTAAAGCCCTTAACTACATACATTTTTTTTGAAAACGTGCCATCTACAGTAATTACGGCCGTTCCCAATATTCATTCTAGAGTAAAAGTTATAGCTAGCTGTAAGTTCTCCACTACATAATTTTACGTTCATTGACGTAACCGTGTCGTGACGTCAATTCTGCCCTGCTAAGTTAGATGGCAGTATCTCAGACAAAACTCCTATAGCAAATGCAACCTTATTACTAACGGGATACTGCCTATTTGCCTTATGAGGGCAGAATCTGTGTCATTTGTTGTCAATCTCATTTGACCAAAAGTACATTTGACATACATATCATTATACAAACATTCATTATTGATCTCACACAAACGTATATATGCTATAACCGTTACATATTACATAGGTTACATGGGCTTATTAAATAATTTATGTTAGGTTACATTTAACACAAAAAAAAGCGAAACGAAAGGTTTTAAAATGGCATAGTTCTATCATAAGTAACCCATGGGAAACTATTGTTATTGATAGATAGATAGATAAACATCTTTATTCATCTCACACAATACATGGTTTGTTCGGCTAACAATAGGAACATGCAAATATCATGCAATTTACATTAGACAACTTAATAGCGAACAGTTTATTTGTTTATAAATATTGTATAAAACCTTACTTGCGAAATTAAATTAACTTGTTGAAAACTTTATTAGTAACAGCAAAATAAAAGTTAAGAATCTTGAGTGAGGCAGAATAAGAGATTGGTTGAATATTGGGAGCGGTCGTTGAAGCTGCTTCAGTGACTGTATTGCCGCTGGTTGTAGGCCTGCCGGTCCTGCCCACGTACATTCCGACGCGCATCCAAAAGACGCCCCCGCTCAGCCCGCCGCAGGACAAATTCGGTAACGCACAGTGCATGCCCCTGTAGCGAACCACGCTTTCGCTTCATCACCGCGGTACATCCGAATCGGTCTAAAGCTTGAAACACCAAGATTTACCGCTTGTTTCAACATCATGAAGTAAAGCATATCTGTCAAATAAATTTAGCCCTTTCACTTGAAAATAGACATAGAGGCTATCTTTATTTGACAGATTAATTTACTTGTCGAGTGTGAAACAGGCACTTAATGTTAGAATCTTTTAATCTCGTGATTACAACAATCAGGGAGATTTTTGTTAGTGGGAATTTGAACACGACTTTTTTTACTTTTAAGGAAATAAAGTTCAATTACAGTAAGACCACAAATATAAGTTACGCCGGCAATCTTCGTCCACGCAGAAAGGTGCTCACTAATGCCGAAGGTAAACGAACGTAAAAATCAATTCAATACAAACCTTGTCGTGTAACGCGGAAGGTAGGATATGAAATAACGGTTAAACTTGTGCTTTCTCGCTTATGGCGATTAGCGATTAGCGCTTGGCGCTCGTGCGTCTCAGCTTGTGTACGAATGACAACTGACGCGACGCTAAATAAAATGGCGGTTGACGGCGTCGCTGCAATGGCTGCCGAATATTTGACCAATAGCCGTCGAAGTTTTACTCGCGCAAACGTACTGCCTTATAATTGGCCAAAACTTTATCGCGCCTTCTAAAAAAATGTTTTCTGCCCCGGTACATTGTTATAACTTATATTACTGTACTACTGTACATTTGCTCTTATATGCCATTTTCAATTTTTAAATTCAAACAAATTAAAATGAACTTTATAGTTGGTAAAGTTTAAACTACACTGTCTTGTTTGTGGAACTCCAATGGAACAACGAGTTTCACGAGGTTGAATTGGTCAACTAAAATTGATTAATAATAATAATAATAAATCTTTATTCAAAGCACTTTTTTACAATGCATAACTATGTACTTAACAAAAACAAAGAGACATAAAAATAACATGCCTGAACTAGGATGCTCCTGTATCTCAGGCGTAGAAGGCCTTAGACTAGCTTTTAACATTTACATACAAAATATAGTTAGGTATAAGTAGGAATTTACAGTTCTCAGCATCCTTCTTTCCCGATTGACGAATTGAACCAGAATAATATATTTTTTTGTTTCCTGACAACTTTTGGCATGCATTCAACTGCAACATCGCACAAGATGCAACGCTTGCTCTCACTTCTGTACTGCGTTGAGCAAGAAGCATAGATTTTTTGTTTTTCTAGTTTAAAAGTTATTTAGTTAAAGTTTAGTTTAGCTAGGTTAAGGCCACGTATTAAAACGATATATTTTCATGTCAAAGTTATTAATAAGTATTTTTCTTTGACTCCATTTTGAACTGACAAAACCGATTTCGAACCCATTCGGTCCGATTGTCGGTGCAAGCGTGAGAGTGCAATCCATTTTCGATTTTACTCGACCAACTAGTTGACCAATTAAATCACTCCAGCATTGATGTGTTCCAAGCTTTAGAACGAATCGCTTATATTGGGAGCTTTACTTAGTTATAGATAGAGGTAAATAGTGTTGGATAGATGGCAAGCAATCGATTCATTCTGTATTGAAAAAGATAAAAAAAAGAAAATGGACATTTTATTGGTAACATTTGTTACAACTGGATTTTTGTTGAAGATACAGTTAAACAGTATTAATAGTACTCGGCTCTATCACTTTCACATTCTAGGCTCTATTTAAGAGAGACACTTATAGTGGTTACAAAACTTAGCCATGAGGAAACGACTAAGAAGAGAAAGCCTAAGATAGTAATTTATGTACCTGGTACATTATGAAGCTGCTTAAGGTGCGAGTGCCGCCGAGGTTAGAGCGCCGCGCTCTAGCAGCGGAGCGAGCGCTCTAGCGACAGGGATAAGTCGATGATTGCTGATATCTATATTAAGCGTAACCATGGTAACTAATAACAAGTTGATTAATATTAAACATCTTTTTTAGTGATTAAATAAAAATGAAATCAATAGATAGTTTTTTTTATTATTGTTAGAACATTTTAAAAACATTTGTAACTTTCACTAAATCCCAAAACTGATATCCGCAAGGACCGTAAACATGGTAATAAAATAATAATGCTATAATGGTTGTAAAACAACAGTTATTACTATGGCAACGCTCATTATAGAACAGTTTTGTCGCTTTGGTTAAGCTATAAATGTATTCTGATGCCGTAACGACCTCAATATTAGCGGTTTCAGCACTCGAGTAGAAACAATATATAACAGATGCCAGAGAGAGTGTGACAGCAATAGACAGCCGAGTACTGTTGATACGTATTACTGTACATCCCTAAATCCTCTGAACTTTATGGATAGAGTCGATTGTTTTTCGATTTGCGCACGAGTACAGGTATATTCAGTAAACTAATCAATACTGAGTGATTGAAATGTTGCTTTTGAATAAATTCCTTTTTTGCAGTGTCACTGTTGGATTAACTGTGCGATATCTTGCTCCAGTAGATTAGCAAACAAACTATTAAAATATTATTTTTAGTTTGCTTGTAGTGAGTCTCCCTTTTAGTTTTAAATTGATCTTAGTTATGTAATGTTTGGAACCCTATAACTAACAGATTAGATCACAATAGTAAAAAAATATTGGGTCATTCTACTTTTTTACCTACATGTGGTTGTCCTCATTATACCATACGTCATTAGTTTTAGATTGATTAATGTTTTAGTGTTTGAATATACGTCCATACGTTTATTCATCTATTAGTACTAAATAGTCATTCACTTACTATATCCTGTGCTTTTTTTATTAGTTTAATTTTCATAGAATCGCGTGACAGAGTGGTAATATAAAATGTGGTCTCCGCTGAAAACTGCCACCCCGTCATAGTATGTTTTAAAAAAGCACCATAAAGAAAACTACATTATCGCAACGGAACGAATCATTAATTAGTCCTAATAACAAATACATGCAATGTTCTTTAGAATCAAACATTAAAACTATAATTATCAATAGTTGAAAAACAGAAAAATTACGATTATAGGTAAAAAACAAGAATGACTATTGTTAAATCACTATAGGTGTTACATCGTACTGATATGTACTGTTTGTTGTAGGCCCTATAAAAGACATAGACGACGCGGCGGAGCGGTTCATCGCCGAGCAGACGGCTGCGCTTGCGCGGGCCGCGGGCAGGAAGTTCGCGCGGCGCTCCCCGCAGAGGTAACACACTAAACATTACATTGTGCACCGAGGGCCGGAAGAACTCGACTCAATAAATAGGGCGTCACATGCATACCTAAGCTTTAGCCTATAGTTCCATCTGATGTTAATGAAATGTGATACGCAATAAATGATTTTGAATTTGAATTTGAATTTAAATCTCGTTAGTAATCCACTTACTGCCCGTAATACACACAATGTATTTATTTACAAAAAAAAACGAACATTAAAAATGCACAGATAATGATAAGAACTACGTTCAGTTTTTAAATTTGACAGGCCATACTGCCAGATTGTATCAATTTAAAAAAGCGGCCAAGTGCGAGTCGGACTCGCCCATGAAGGGTTCCGTAGCAGCAAGTAACATAATATAAAAGTTCGTTGTAGCTTTGATCAATGTTTTTATGACGTATTAAAAAAAAACTACTTACTAGATCTCGTTCAAACCAATTTTCGGTGGAAGTTTGCATGGTAATGTACATCATATATTATTTTTACATTTATCATTCCCTTATTTTAGAAGTTACGGGGGGGGGACACACATTTTTCCACTTTGGAAGCGTCTCTCGCGCAAACTATTCAGTTTAGAAAAAAATTATAATAGAAACCTCAATATCATTTTTGAATACCTATCCATAGATACCCCACACGTATGAGTTTGATGAAAAAAAAATTTTTGAGTTTCAGTTCTAAGTATGGGGAACCCCAAAAATTTATTGTTTTTTTTCTATTTTTGTATGAAAATCTTAATGCGGTTCACCGAATACATCTACTTACCAAGTTTCCACAGTATAGCTCTTATAGTTACGGAATAAAGTGGCTGTGACATACGGACGGACAGACGGACAGACATGACGAATCTATAAGGGTTCCGTTTTTTGCCATTTGGCTACGGAACCCTAAAAAGGAAATTCAATAAAATAGTTGCAAATATCTTTGAAAGGGTTCTCTGCCTTTTCTCCGACAAATCTTTGACAAATGCATTGTTTTGCGACATATTCATTTGCCAACCTGCTTTTTTATCTGTAACCACAAATATTTCAGGATTTTTATAAAGCTAACCTAATCTAACCTATAAGGTCCTACACAATGGTCCTGAAATAAATCCAGAATTATCTACAGTTTCGGAAAAATAAACACGGGTTGTCAAATGATATGTTTGTGAAATGAACTAATATGGTTATGAAATCATAGGATCCTCTCTCTAAGCCTTTTTTGCATTGTTACTATACCATAGAAGAACCTTATACAGCCATTTTGGAGGGTTTAACTCTGGTGAAAGTATTCATTCTTTCTTACCATAAACGCAGTCCCAAGCGCTCGTTTAAGCCTGGGTTCCTATATTCAAAACGTCTCTTAAAAAAATTACACATTAAAATGTGTTTATGTAGCAAACCCTGTCAATATGCGCTGCGGGCGGTGGGAGTGCGTATTTTAATAAACTGAGCCTAGACATTAAGAATGCGGCATCTTATGGCTTGTTTGTTAGTAGGTTAAAAAAATTTTTACTTGAAAAAGCGTTTTATAGTATTAAGAATTTTTATGGGTATATTTAATTTTATGTTTTCGTATTTTTTTTATTTTTATATTTTAGTGTGATTTTGACGTATGTTATTGCATTAAATTATTTGACTTTGACTTTATATAGGAACCCTTTGTAAGTGTACGTTTACCTGGATTGTGACTGCCGTGACACGCTTACATCGCGGTAAGAACACGCCGCGCCCGGCGTGGCGTTTTCGCGCCGGCTGTTTGACGAAGCTATAAATATTGTAAAACTTTGCACCCAGGTTCATAGAGAACACGACGATCGAGATCGAGAACGAGCTGGCGCCCGAGCCGGCGTGGCGCGACGACGAGCTGCTGCGCCGCCAGGAGGAGTTCATCCACGACAACATGGCGGGGCTGCGCCGACGGTATGTACTGCCACTATTATTTCAACCGCGTAAGGCCCACCATACCGCAAACAGGGAGATTTTTGTGAGTGGGAATTTGTACCTACCACTTAGGTAATAAAGTCCAATTATCTTTGCTCTGGTTCCGTGTGGTTGCTGGGTTGCCACTCCATATCATGTGGATGTCGTAGAGAATTAAAGTCTAATTGACATCTCACTTATCAGGTACAATGAATAGCGGTATTGAATACAGGTATTTAACACTGTACATAGTGTATACATAGCGATAAAAACAAAAGCGGAATGACAAACAATAGCTCTAATTCGAATAAAGGTATTATTATTTACCGGTAATAATTTGAAAATGTAAATACATACATAACATCACGCCTTTATTCCCAGAGTGGGGTTGGCAGAGCTACAGGAATACCAACAACTTTAAATAGACTTGTTCATAATTCTGTAACTACATTTTGCATAATCAGCCCAAGAAATATATCGTCACTACTTTGAAAAACCTTGTATCTCGTATTTCGTGATTTACGATTTTAAACTTAAATATGAAGAGAAATAAGTTTTAAATCGTACGTCGTGAAATATGAGATACGAGGTTTTTTCAAAGTAGCGACGATATCTGGGCAGCGCGAGTGGTTGGCTGACGGTGTGTGTGTGTGTGCAGCATGCGGTCGCCGTCGCCGGCGCGGCGCTCCGTGTCCCCGCGCCGCAGCCCCGAGCGCCGCCGCCCGGAGCGCCGCGCGCCCGACGAGGTACCACACGCTAATACAAACATACATACTCGTACATCACGCCTTCATTCCCAGAATGTGGTAGGCAGACCTACAGAAATACCAACAACTCCAAAAAGACTTGTTGATAATTCTGTAACCTCATTTTGCACAAACAGGCCAAGAAGTTATTAGTTACACTAATACATTAACATCAAATAATTCATTATTCATAATTATTACTACGTTTACCACTGAAACACTTGTTTTAAACAGATTTACTTTAATTATTCCACTCAACTTAACGTTCCCTTTCAATTTTTTCTTAGCGTGTAACAAATGAATAATGACAGCTCGCCTTTTTTTAGTAAAGAGTTACCACACCAAGTCTTATTATTTTCAGCCATTGCAACGACATTTGATAAACCAAATAAGAATTAATAATTTAGGTGCTATTAAACCAAATCAAAGTGTCGGTGGGAAATACAGTATAAATGTAATTAATTTATATTCAAGGAACATAGCATGACCTAACTAAGGACCGTATCGTTAATTATGGAAACAAATAAAATGGTGTAATCTGTATAAATACTTTTTATTACAAAAAAAAAACTTAAACTACGCGATTCTTAGATCTTCAAAGTGAACCATAAAAACTACTTTTAGTTATTTATTGATCCCCTTTGCCAGTTTCCTCACTTTGCTTTTGATGCTCTTCATTAGCCCTTGGACATCGACTGTTTTGAAAGTTTTGTGGGTACGGATCCAGTCTTTTTTTAATTAGTCCATGTTATCTGTTGGTTTAGCTTGTTTTCGTAGCTGTGCCTTCATCAGAACCCAAAATTTCTCGATGGGCCTGATCTCAGGGCAATTCGGGGGATTTAATGATTTCGCGACAAATTCGACATTATTCTCTCGATACCAGTTCAACACATGGCGAGCATAGTGACACGCAGCTAAATCAGGCCAGAATAATGTACGACTCCTGTGCTTTCGAATGAGTGGTAGTACCCGTTTTTGAAGGCATTCCTTCTTGAACACATCCGAATTTAAGTTTCCCGTTACGAAAAACGGAGACGTTTTAATGCCGCATTAACAAATAGCTTGCCAAACCATCACTTTTTTCCCAAATTTCTCGCAAAAAATGGATTTGTCGTCTTTAGAGACCTTCGTACCTTTTATTACGGTGTAAAACTGCGGTCCGGGTAGGGTTTTATAGTCAAGTTTGACTTGGTTTCATCGTCCATTATAATACATTGTTCATTTTTAGTTAAAATTTGGTCGTACAATTTCCGAGCCCGAGTTTTGACAGAAGACTCCTGGGTTTTGCTGCGTTTAGGCTGTTTTTGCTTTTTATACGTTACAAGCAAGTTACGTTCCTTGGCACGCTGAACCATTGCAATAGAAGTACGACATTTTTTCGCAAAATCCCGAATCGATATCTCTTTTTTTGAGAAAAATATTCGCATATCTTTTTGTCCAAATTAGGACATGAAGGGCCTCGTTTTCTACCTCGGCCAGGTAAATCTTTTAAATTATTATTCATACTAAACGTTTTTATCGTATTGTAAACAGCTTTCAGGCTAACCCCTTCTTCTGAAGCAATCTTTCTCATAGTTATACCTAATTCTTTACAGTATTTGGTCACAATTGAATGTCGTTTTTTCTCTGAGAGACCCTTCATCTTGCAATGTATACGAATTATACAATTTTTATAGTAAGCTTTAACACTTGACTGTATGCTTAACAGATTGACATATGACAGAAAAGACAAAATATTGTAACTTTTTTTTTAGAGCAATTCAAACTTGTTTCCATAATTAACGATACGGTCCTTACTCTACTCTATTTCAATGGGCAAACATGTTATGTAACTGGTACATAATAAAGCTTCTTAAGATACGAGGTTAGAGTGCGAGGACAATCAGATATTTAGATTGAATTAAGTACCGTTTCGTTTTAAGCTGGTATTTTGAAATTAGCTATTTATAGTACGTGAATAGAAACAAATTAATATTAATTAAAGAAAATTTCCATTAATTGTTAGCGAATTATTAAATAAATGCTTACACTATCTACTCTATATTTAGCTTACTTATATTGAAACACTGTTTACGATTCTTATTAACTTGCTGTTTGACATACGAGTATAAACTTGCAATTTCATCGAGTGTTTTTGTTAAAAAAAACAGTAAATCATATTTTTATAATTTTTTATTTACTCAAAAGTACGTGGCTACAAAACAAACACAGTAAAGTGGTTCGTTTGGTTTTGTTTAAACATGTTTGTTTATTTTATATGATACCGATTGTACAATATTACAAAGATATTATTTGTTGCTTATAATATAAAAGACTCCTCGCTTTTCAATCTGATGATAAGAAAGTGCTGCTTTATTAGTATTTCACTTTATTTTATTTTATTATGT